>CM036883.1:4183548-5386741 GCA_020796165.1 Pantala flavescens
TGGGAACGAAGTGAACGCGGCGAAGCCGCCATGGAAAGTGCAAAATGCATGGCGGCATTTCGAGGCGCCATTGTTACCGGTGGGAATCTAAAATTGAAAGAAGATTTTTCGAAATTAACCTGCGGTCCGTCGTAAACGATAAAATTTTCATGAAGACTAGTATTTATTATGATTTTTTTCCTACTACGTGAGTCTTACCGCACAGAAAGACCATTTTCATAATGTATCGAAAGCTAGTTCTTCGGAATTGAGGAAAACCGCCATTACTCGCCGTCGACGTAAAAGAAGAAAGAAATTTTGAGGTCATTCGATCGGTAATTGGATCAACAATTATTTGCCATGAAATTCATTAATACAGCGTCTGCACTGACAGCGGTGGTATTTCTCTCGGCCAATCAGAATCAAGAAAAAAGTTTACCGGGAACTCAAATTAGATGAAATCTTCAAATGATAAATTAAAATTTGATTAATCGTTAAATGCGTTGCTGCTGCTACTTTCTGAAGCTAATACACTATCAGAATTGATCGCGAAAGACTTTTTTCAAGTATTCGTCGAGTAAAAGAGCCCTACCATGCATAGTACCAAAAACAGAAATACTGTGGGGCTATAGACTTCTCTACTTCATAATGTAATTTGCACTATTTCTTGGCTTTTGAAGGGTAAGAGACGAGGATTGGCTGCTATAATTAACTACAAGTCAATACGGTAGCTTTCATAGCGAGCAGAAGTAGAGGAAGATTCTTTGTTTTGAATAATTGCTTGATTTTCAATGACATCTTTCTATTTCAATTCCAGGATGCTTCTCCACCGACAAATTCCTACTGCTGAGATGAATAATTCACTGCACCCAAGGGACTGCAAAGAGTAGTCATCGCCTTACTTCGAAGTGGAGGTTTTATTAAACACATTTCAATATGTTAATGGATTACTTCTCAAGGTATGAGGTTGTTGAAACTATGATGTCCGTTCAACTATTCTTTCAAAAGGAGTTAACCTGACGATGACTTAACTATACTACAAGATGAAAATTATATGAATGCATATGGTGAAAAGCAAAGTTAATTTACTGTCTTGATCAAATTAGATGTAATCATGTAATGTTTCATTAAAACTTGATAAATCGTTAATTATGTTACTGCTGCTTCTTTCTGAAGCTTATACACTGTAAGATTTGATCGCGAAAGACTTTTTTCAAGTATTCCTTAAGATGAACAGCTCTTCCATGCATACTACCACGAACAGAAGTAATTACTTTTGGTGCTACTTATTTCCTTACTTCATTATGTACTTTTCTTAAGCCAGATAATTGTGCAGGGTAGGAGACGAGGAAAACTGCTAGAAATAATTAAAATCATTACGGTAGCTTCCATAGCGATGAGAATTAGAGGTAAATTCTTTGTTTCGGATAATTGCCTGATTTTCAATGACATCTTTACATTTCAATTTCAGGATGCTTCTCCACCGACAAATTCCTGCAACTTAGATTAATAATTCACTGCACCCATAGGACTGCCTAGAGTGCTCATCACTTAACTTCGAAGTGGAGGTTTGATATTGCACATTTCAAGATGTTAGTGGATTATCTTTCAAGGTAAGAGTTTTTCGAAACGTTGGTAATGTAAATAATTCCTTTCATCGGATGTGACAATGTGAATGATTCTGCACGATGGAAATGAAATGAATCTATAAATTGAACGACAAAGGTGATCGATTTACAATCCAAGAATCAGTGTCTTTATGGGTTATATTAAAGAGTATTAATCAGTTCAATAATGAAAAACGCAGTTCGGCAAACAGAAACTTGCTGTTATGATTCCCGGATGTTAATTACACATTTGGGTAGGTATCATTTACAAGGTAGGAGGATTTTGAAGCATTAGTTTCTGATAACATTTCCTTTTGATAGATGTCACACCAATGAGACCAATGATGTGATTTCCAATTGATGAATTTAAGATCCTGAGTGATGAATTGAATCAGTTTTAGTACTTGGGTGAGGGGAAAGGAAACTTTGCAAGCAGGGAGTATCGTTTTCATGCAAGGATACTGATTGCACGTTTGAGCAAGTAAGATGATTTCCCTTGACGATAAGAGGTATTTGAAACAATGATTTTTGTTCAACTTTTCTTTCATAAGTGGTCAACTCACTTTACATTTCTGCAAGATGAAAGTTATACGAATCTATAAGGTTGAAAGAGAATTAATATAATAATTTCCCTTGGATTGATGGGTGTGCGTAAGGGATAGTTTTCATTTCATTCGATGATGGAATGGGCAATTCGGCAGGCGGCGATGAGCACTGTAAGCGAGTCTCCACATCTGCTGAGATACCGTGTTTCCCCTCTCGGATAACTATTTTATTACCTATCGTTTTTCAGGCACCGAACGAACAACGAGATACATGTCTCCCTTGCTCCTAAAACATTCTCTTATTTTCAGGTGTATTCTTTCTGTAGGTACATCTAGCAAGGAAACAAGGCCGGGAGGACGGACGAGGAGTGAGCTAGGTTCTTTTCTACATTTGGGCAGGAGATTAGAAGCAACTTATAGAACGACCAACATAGTGAACATCTATTTTATGTGATGCAAGAGGATGTGAATTGAACGTATCGCTTGCCATGTAACTGATGGTTGAAATGCAATAAAGTTTCTATTTTAAATGGTTGAAAACTGGGTTTTACTCCACTCCCTTCAAGAAATATTAGTAAGAAAAAACGTTTAAAGTTAAATGCATACCCTTAGGTTTGACCGCTCTCCGAGTAAAGTTAAAGCACTCGTTAGGGTATTATTACCTCGAGGGCTTTCGTGAGAGCTCGACAAATTTCCATCGATTGCTTTCCTTTAAACTACCTATCATCAATAAGATTTTAAAAATTCATCTGAGTCATGAGGATGCCCCGCAATGGTGCAAAAGATTTGGATAGGAACGCTCTCATATTTTAACTCATGCGTTACCAACGTGATGAACATTTTCGGCGATAAGTCTTGTACTAATCACAGAAACCTGTTCCACCATCGGGCTTAAAATTGCTTCCACATTACGAATCTTAAAGATTTGGAATAGAAGAACTTGCTCTACATTTATTTGTCACCGACACCTCTAAAGCTAAACGAGGAAAGGAGAAAATAGAACGACGGTCGTCGTCTTTTTGCCCCGAAATTGCTAACCGGAATCCGACAGAGGGCCAAGTATTCGTTCAGTTGCTCGGTCCGTCTCGCGAGTAAACATCGTGCTCGTATCTTGCGAATAGAGAAGCTTTCTCGTAGTGTACGTTCAATTCTCATCTCTCCCGCGGCCAGTGGAATCTTGAAGATTGCCCCTGGAGAAAGCGACAGTGATGTTCCGTTTAGTGGTCATTGGAGAACATATAGGATATAATCGATGTGGCAGATTTGCACGGGACTGCATTGTGACATCGTCGAGTGAGTGAGGCGAGAAGCTTCGAGCGAGGTTCACGGAGAATTTTAAAGGTGAGACCCATCGGAATGTTTTCCTCGTCTCTTTGCCTGCGTTGACAAGAATGTGCATCGCAATTTAACCTCCTGATTGCTTCGAAACGCGGAGTTTGGAGTGCCCTCGGCTGGGGGATATCTTGATCACCGTAAATAAGACCAGATGTAAACAACAGCGAACGAATGCTTCATTGTCTCAGCTGTATCGTTCACATGGACTCGTATATTATCGCCTGGACGCGAACTTTATTGAGATTCCGAAGCCGTTTCTACAGTCAAAGCGCTTCCTCGTAGCATCATAGTTTACGTGAGGATGATTTCGTCTTCAATCGTGTTGATTTCATTCGAGGAAAGGGAAAATAAGGGACTGGGTATGGGAACGAAGTGAACGCGGCGAAGCCGCCATGGAAAGTGCAAAATGCATGGCGGCATTTCGAGGCGCCATTGTTACCGGTGGGAATCTAAAATTGAAAGAAGATTTTTCGAAATTAACCTGCGGTCCGTCGTAAACGATAAAATTTTCATGAAGACTAGTATTTATTATGATTTTTTTCCTACTACGTGAGTCTTACCGCACAGAAAGACCATTTTCATAATGTATCGAAAGCTAGTTCTTCGGAATTGAGGAAAACCGCCATTACTCGCCGTCGACGTAAAAGAAGAAAGAAATTTTGAGGTCATTCGATCGGTAATTGGATCAACAATTATTTGCCATGAAATTCATTAATACAGCGTCTGCACTGACAGCGGTGGTATTTCTCTCGGCCAATCAGAATCAAGAAAAAAGTTTACCGGGAACTCAAATTAGATGAAATCTTCAAATGATAAATTAAAATTTGATTAATCGTTAAATGCGTTGCTGCTGCTACTTTCTGAAGCTAATACACTATCAGAATTGATCGCGAAAGACTTTTTTCAAGTATTCGTCGAGTAAAAGAGCCCTACCATGCATAGTACCAAAAACAGAAATACTGTGGGGCTATAGACTTCTCTACTTCATAATGTAATTTGCACTATTTCTTGGCTTTTGAAGGGTAAGAGACGAGGATTGGCTGCTATAATTAACTACAAGTCAATACGGTAGCTTTCATAGCGAGCAGAAGTAGAGGAAGATTCTTTGTTTTGAATAATTGCTTGATTTTCAATGACATCTTTCTATTTCAATTCCAGGATGCTTCTCCACCGACAAATTCCTACTGCTGAGATGAATAATTCACTGCACCCAAGGGACTGCAAAGAGTAGTCATCGCCTTACTTCGAAGTGGAGGTTTTATTAAACACATTTCAATATGTTAATGGATTACTTTTCAAGGTATGAGGTTGTTGAAACTATGATGTCCGTTCAACTATTCTTTCAAAAGGAGTTAACCTGACGATGACTTAACTATACTACAAGATGAAAATTATATGAATGCATATGGTGAAAAGCAAAGTTAATTTACTGTCTTGATCAAATTAGATGTAATCATGTAATGTTTCATTAAAACTTGATAAATCGTTAATTATGTTACTGCTGCTTCTTTCTGAAGCTTATACACTGTAAGATTTGATCGCGAAAGACTTTTTTCAAGTATTCCTTAAGATGAACAGCTCTTCCATGCATACTACCACGAACAGAAGTAATTACTTTTGGTGCTACTTATTTCCTTACTTCATTATGTACTTTTCTTAAGCCAGATAATTGTGCAGGGTAGGAGACGAGGAAAACTGCTAGAAATAATTAAAATCATTACGGTAGCTTCCATAGCGATGAGAATTAGAGGTAAATTCTTTGTTTCGGATAATTGCCTGATTTTCAATGACATCTTTACATTTCAATTTCAGGATGCTTCTCCACCGACAAATTCCTGCAACTTAGATTAATAATTCACTGCACCCATAGGACTGCCTAGAGTGCTCATCACTTAACTTCGAAGTGGAGGTTTGATATTGCACATTTCAAGATGTTAGTGGATTATCTTTCAAGGTAAGAGTTTTTCGAAACGTTGGTAATGTAAATAATTCCTTTCATCGGATGTGACAATGTGAATGATTCTGCACGATGGAAATGAAATGAATCTATAAATTGAACGACAAAGGTGATCGATTTACAATCCAAGAATCAGTGTCTTTATGGGTTATATTAAAGAGTATTAATCAGTTCAATAATGAAAAACGCAGTTCGGCAAACAGAAACTTGCTGTTATGATTCCCGGATGTTAATTACACATTTGGGTAGGTATCATTTACAAGGTAGGAGGATTTTGAAGCATTAGTTTCTGATAACATTTCCTTTTGATAGATGTCACACCAATGAGACCAATGATGTGATTTCCAATTGATGAATTTAAGATCCTGAGTGATGAATTGAATCAGTTTTAGTACTTGGGTGAGGGGAAAGGAAACTTTGCAAGCAGGGAGTATCGTTTTCATGCAAGGATACTGATTGCACGTTTGAGCAAGTAAGATGATTTCCCTTGACGATAAGAGGTATTTGAAACAATGATTTTTGTTCAACTTTTCTTTCATAAGTGGTCAACTCACTTTACATTTCTGCAAGATGAAAGTTATACGAATCTATAAGGTTGAAAGAGAATTAATATAATAATTTCCCTTGGATTGATGGGTGTGCGTAAGGGATAGTTTTCATTTCATTCGATGATGGAATGGGCAATTCGGCAGGCGGCGATGAGCACTGTAAGCGAGTCTCCACATCTGCTGAGATACCGTGTTTCCCCTCTCGGATAACTATTTTATTACCTATCGTTTTTCAGGCACCGAACGAACAACGAGATACATGTCTCCCTTGCTCCTAAAACATTCTCTTATTTTCAGGTGTATTCTTTCTGAAGGTACATCTAGCAAGGAAACAAGGCCGGGAGGACGGACGAGGAGTGAGCTAGGTTCTTTTCTACATTTGGGCAGGAGATTAGAAGCAACTTATAGAACGACCAACATAGTGAACATCTATTTTATGTGATGCAAGAGGATGTGAATTGAACGTATCGCTTGCCATGTAACTGATGGTTGAAATGCAATAAAGTTTCTATTTTAAATGGTTGAAAACTGGGTTTTACTCCACTCCCTTCAAGAAATATTAGTAAGAAAAAACGTTTAAAGTTAAATGCATACCCTTAGGTTTGACCGCTCTCCGAGTAAAGTTAAAGCACTCGTTAGGGTATTATTACCTCGAGGGCTTTCGTGAGAGCTCGACAAATTTCCATCGATTGCTTTCCTTTAAACTACCTATCATCAATAAGATTTTAAAAATTCATCTGAGTCATGAGGATGCCCCGCAATGGTGCAAAAGATTTGGATAGGAACGCTCTCATATTTTAACTCATGCGTTACCAACGTGATGAACATTTTCGGCGATAAGTCTTGTACTAATCACAGAAACCTGTTCCACCATCGGGCTTAAAATTGCTTCCACATTACGAATCTTAAAGATTTGGAATAGAAGAACTTGCTCTACATTTATTTGTCACCGACACCTCTAAAGCTAAACGAGGAAAGGAGAAAATAGAACGACGGTCGTCGTCTTTTTGCCCCGAAATTGCTAACCGGAATCCGACAGAGGGCCAAGTATTCGTTCAGTTGCTCGGTCCGTCTCGCGAGTAAACATCGTGCTCGTATCTTGCGAATAGAGAAGCTTTCTCGTAGTGTACGTTCAATTCTCATCTCTCCCGCGGCCAGTGGAATCTTGAAGATTGCCCCTGGAGAAAGCGACAGTGATGTTGCGTTTAGTGGTCATTGGAGAACATATAGGATATAATCGATGTGGCAGATTCGCACGGGACTGCATTGTGACGTCGTCGAGTGAGTGAGGCGAGAAGCTTCGAGCGAGGTTCACGGAGAATTTTAAAGGTGAGACCCATCGGAATGTTTTCCTCGTATCTTTGCCTTCGTTGACAAGAATGTGCATCGCAATTGAACCTCCTGATTGCTTCGAAACGCGGAGTTTGGAGTGCCCTCGGCTGGGGGATATCTTGATCACCGTAAATAAGACCAGATGTAAACAACAGCGAACGAATGCTTCATTGTCTCAGCTGTATCGTTCACATGGACTCGCATATTATCGCCTGGACGCGAACTTTATTGAGATTCCGAAGCCGTTTCTACAGTCAAAGCGCTTCCTCGTAGCATCATAGTTTACGTGAGGATGATTTCGTCTTCAATCGTGTTGATTTCATTCGAGGAAAGGGAAAATAAGGGACTGGGTATGGGAACGAAGTGAACGCGGCGAAGCCGCCATGGAAAGTGCAAAATGCATGGCGGCATTTCGAGGCGCCATTGTTACCGGTGGGAATCTAAAATTGAAAGAAGATTTTTCGAAATTAACCTGCGGTCCGTCGTAAACGATAAAATTTTCATGAAGACTAGTATTTATTATGATTTTTTTCCTACTACGTGAGTCTTACCGCACAGAAAGACCATTTTCATAATGTATCGAAAGCTAGTTCTTCGGAATTGAGGAAAACCGCCATTACTCGCCGTCGACGTAAAAGAAGAAAGAAATTTTGAGGTCATTCGATCGGTAATTGGATCAACAATTATTTGCCATGAAATTCATTAATACAGCGTCTGCACTGACAGCGGTGGTATTTCTCTCGGCCAATCAGAATCAAGAAAAAAGTTTACCGGGAACTCAAATTAGATGAAATCTTCAAATGATAAATTAAAATTTGATTAATCGTTAAATGCGTTGCTGCTGCTACTTTCTGAAGCTAATACACTATCAGAATTGATCGCGAAAGACTTTTTTCAAGTATTCGTCGAGTAAAAGAGCCCTACCATGCATAGTACCAAAAACAGAAATACTGTGGGGCTATAGACTTCTCTACTTCATAATGTAATTTGCACTATTTCTTGGCTTTTGAAGGGTAAGAGACGAGGATTGGCTGCTATAATTAACTACAAGTCAATACGGTAGCTTTCATAGCGAGCAGAAGTAGAGGAAGATTCTTTGTTTTGAATAATTGCTTGATTTTCAATGACATCTTTCTATTTCAATTCCAGGATGCTTCTCCACCGACAAATTCCTACTGCTGAGATGAATAATTCACTGCACCCAAGGGACTGCAAAGAGTAGTCATCGCCTTACTTCGAAGTGGAGGTTTTATTAAACACATTTCAATATGTTAATGGATTACTTCTCAAGGTATGAGGTTGTTGAAACTATGATGTCCGTTCAACTATTCTTTCAAAAGGAGTTAACCTGACGATGACTTAACTATACTACAAGATGAAAATTATATGAATGCATATGGTGAAAAGCAAAGTTAATTTACTGTCTTGATCAAATTAGATGTAATCATGTAATGTTTCATTAAAACTTGATAAATCGTTAATTATGTTACTGCTGCTTCTTTCTGAAGCTTATACACTGTAAGATTTGATCGCGAAAGACTTTTTTCAAGTATTCCTTAAGATGAACAGCTCTTCCATGCATACTACCACGAACAGAAGTAATTACTTTTGGTGCTACTTATTTCCTTACTTCATTATGTACTTTTCTTAAGTCAGATAATTGTGCAGGGTAGGAGACGAGGAAAACTGCTAGAAATAATTAAAATCATTACGGTAGCTTCCATAGCGATGAGAATTAGAGGTAAATTCTTTGCTTCGGATAATTGCTTGATTTTCAATGACATCTTTACATTTCAATTTCAGGATGCTTCTCCACCGACAAATTCCTGCAACTTAGATTAATAATTCACTGCACCCATAGGACTGCCTAGAGTGCTCATCACTTAACTTCGAAGTGGAGGTTTGATATTGCACATTTCAAGATGTTAGTGGATTATCTTTCAAGGTAAGAGTTTTTCGAAACGTTGGTAATGTAAATAATTCCTTTCATCGGATGTGACAATGTGAATGATTCTGCACGATGGAAATGAAATGAATCTATAAATTGAACGACAAAGGTGATCGATTTACAATCCAAGAATCAGTGTCTTTATGGGTTATATTAAAGAGTATTAATCAGTTCAATAATGAAAAACGCAGTTCGGCAAACAGAAACTTGCTGTTATGATTCCCGGATGTTAATTACACATTTGGGTAGGTATCATTTACAAGGTAGGAGGATTTTGAAGCATTAGTTTCTGATAACATTTCCTTTTGATAGATGTCACACCAATGAGACCAATGATGTGATTTCCAATTGATGAATTTAAGATCCTGAGTGATGAATTGAATCAGTTTTAGTACTTGGGTGAGGGGAAAGGAAACTTTGCAAGCAGGGAGTATCGTTTTCATGCAAGGATACTGATTGCACGTTTGAGCAAGTAAGATGATTTCCCTTGACGATAAGAGGTATTTGAAACAATGATTTTTGTTCAACTTTTCTTTCATAAGTGGTCAACTCACTTTACATTTCTGCAAGATGAAAGTTATACGAATCTATAAGGTTGAAAGAGAATTAATATAATAATTTCCCTTGGATTGATGGGTGTGCGTAAGGGATAGTTTTCATTTCATTCGATGATGGAATGGGCAATTCGGCAGGCGGCGATGAGCACTGTAAGCGAGTCTCCACATCTGCTGAGATACCGTGTTTCCCCTCTCGGATAACTATTTTATTACCTATCGTTTTTCAGGCACCGAACGAACAACGAGATACATGTCTCCCTTGCTCCTAAAACATTCTCTTATTTTCAGGTGTATTCTTTCTGTAGGTACATCTAGCAAGGAAACAAGGCCGGGAGGACGGACGAGGAGTGAGCTAGGTTCTTTTCTACATTTGGGCAGGAGATTAGAAGCAACTTATAGAACGACCAACATAGTGAACATCTATTTTATGTGATGCAAGAGGATGTGAATTGAACGTATCGCTTGCCATGTAACTGATGGTTGAAATGCAATAAAGTTTCTATTTTAAATGGTTGAAAACTGGGTTTTACTCCACTCCCTTCAAGAAATATTAGTAAGAAAAAACGTTTAAAGTTAAATGCATACCCTTAGGTTTGACCGCTCTCCGAGTAAAGTTAAAGCACTCGTTAGGGTATTATTACCTCGAGGGCTTTCGTGAGAGCTCGACAAATTTCCATCGATTGCTTTCCTTTAAACTACCTATCATCAATAAGATTTTAAAAATTCATCTGAGTCATGAGGATGCCCCGCAATGGTGCAAAAGATTTGGATAGGAACGCTCTCATATTTTAACTCATGCGTTACCAACGTGATGAACATTTTCGGCGATAAGTCTTGTACTAATCACAGAAACCTGTTCCACCATCGGGCTTAAAATTGCTTCCACATTACGAATCTTAAAGATTTGGAATAGAAGAACTTGCTCTACATTTATTTGTCACCGACACCTCTAAAGCTAAACGAGGAAAGGAGAAAATAGAACGACGGTCGTCGTCTTTTTGCCCCGAAATTGCTAACCGGAATCCGACAGAGGGCCAAGTATTCGTTCAGTTGCTCGGTCCGTCTCGCGAGTAAACATCGTGCTCGTATCTTGCGAATAGAGAAGCTTTCTCGTAGTGTACGTTCAATTCTCATCTCTCCCGCGGCCAGTGGAATCTTGAAGATTGCCCCTGGAGAAAGCGACAGTGATGTTCCGTTTAGTGGTCATTGGAGAACATATAGGATATAATCGATGTGGCAGATTTGCACGGGACTGCATTGTGACATCGTCGAGTGAGTGAGGCGAGAAGCTTCGAGCGAGGTTCACGGAGAATTTTAAAGGTGAGACCCATCGGAATGTTTTCCTCGTCTCTTTGCCTGCGTTGACAAGAATGTGCATCGCAATTTAACCTCCTGATTGCTTCGAAACGCGGAGTTTGGAGTGCCCTCGGCTGGGGGATATCTTGATCACCGTAAATAAGACCAGATGTAAACAACAGCGAACGAATGCTTCATTGTCTCAGCTGTATCGTTCACATGGACTCGTATATTATCGCCTGGACGCGAACTTTATTGAGATTCCGAAGCCGTTTCTACAGTCAAAGCGCTTCCTCGTAGCATCATAGTTTACGTGAGGATGATTTCGTCTTCAATCGTGTTGATTTCATTCGAGGAAAGGGAAAATAAGGGACTGGGTATGGGAACGAAGTGAACGCGGCGAAGCCGCCATGGAAAGTGCAAAATGCATGGCGGCATTTCGAGGCGCCATTGTTACCGGTGGGAATCTAAAATTGAAAGAAGATTTTTCGAAATTAACCTGCGGTCCGTCGTAAACGATAAAATTTTCATGAAGACTAGTATTTATTATGATTTTTTTCCTACTACGTGAGTCTTACCGCACAGAAAGACCATTTTCATAATGTATCGAAAGCTAGTTCTTCGGAATTGAGGAAAACCGCCATTACTCGCCGTCGACGTAAAAGAAGAAAGAAATTTTGAGGTCATTCGATCGGTAATTGGATCAACAATTATTTGCCATGAAATTCATTAATACAGCGTCTGCACTGACAGCGGTGGTATTTCTCTCGGCCAATCAGAATCAAGAAAAAAGTTTACCGGGAACTCAAATTAGATGAAATCTTCAAATGATAAATTAAAATTTGATTAATCGTTAAATGCGTTGCTGCTGCTACTTTCTGAAGCTAATACACTATCAGAATTGATCGCGAAAGACTTTTTTCAAGTATTCGTCGAGTAAAAGAGCCCTACCATGCATAGTACCAAAAACAGAAATACTGTGGGGCTATAGACTTCTCTACTTCATAATGTAATTTGCACTATTTCTTGGCTTTTGAAGGGTAAGAGACGAGGATTGGCTGCTATAATTAACTACAAGTCAATACGGTAGCTTTCATAGCGAGCAGAAGTAGAGGAAGATTCTTTGTTTTGAATAATTGCTTGATTTTCAATGACATCTTTCTATTTCAATTCCAGGATGCTTCTCCACCGACAAATTCCTACTGCTGAGATGAATAATTCACTGCACCCAAGGGACTGCAAAGAGTAGTCATCGCCTTACTTCGAAGTGGAGGTTTTATTAAACACATTTCAATATGTTAATGGATTACTTTTCAAGGTATGAGGTTGTTGAAACTATGATGTCCGTTCAACTATTCTTTCAAAAGGAGTTAACCTGACGATGACTTAACTATACTACAAGATGAAAATTATATGAATGCATATGGTGAAAAGCAAAGTTAATTTACTGTCTTGATCAAATTAGATGTAATCATGTAATGTTTCATTAAAACTTGATAAATCGTTAATTATGTTACTGCTGCTTCTTTCTGAAGCTTATACACTGTAAGATTTGATCGCGAAAGACTTTTTTCAAGTATTCCTTAAGATGAACAGCTCTTCCATGCATACTACCACGAACAGAAGTAATTACTTTTGGTGCTACTTATTTCCTTACTTCATTATGTACTTTTCTTAAGCCAGATAATTGTGCAGGGTAGGAGACGAGGAAAACTGCTAGAAATAATTAAAATCATTACGGTAGCTTCCATAGCGATGAGAATTAGAGGTAAATTCTTTGTTTCGGATAATTGCCTGATTTTCAATGACATCTTTACATTTCAATTTCAGGATGCTTCTCCACCGACAAATTCCTGCAACTTAGATTAATAATTCACTGCACCCATAGGACTGCCTAGAGTGCTCATCACTTAACTTCGAAGTGGAGGTTTGATATTGCACATTTCAAGATGTTAGTGGATTATCTTTCAAGGTAAGAGTTTTTCGAAACGTTGGTAATGTAAATAATTCCTTTCATCGGATGTGACAATGTGAATGATTCTGCACGATGGAAATGAAATGAATCTATAAATTGAACGACAAAGGTGATCGATTTACAATCCAAGAATCAGTGTCTTTATGGGTTATATTAAAGAGTATTAATCAGTTCAATAATGAAAAACGCAGTTCGGCAAACAGAAACTTGCTGTTATGATTCCCGGATGTTAATTACACATTTGGGTAGGTATCATTTACAAGGTAGGAGGATTTTGAAGCATTAGTTTCTGATAACATTTCCTTTTGATAGATGTCACACCAATGAGACCAATGATGTGATTTCCAATTGATGAATTTAAGATCCTGAGTGATGAATTGAATCAGTTTTAGTACTTGGGTGAGGGGAAAGGAAACTTTGCAAGCAGGGAGTATCGTTTTCATGCAAGGATACTGATTGCACGTTTGAGCAAGTAAGATGATTTCCCTTGACGATAAGAGGTATTTGAAACAATGATTTTTGTTCAACTTTTCTTTCATAAGTGGTCAACTCACTTTACATTTCTGCAAGATGAAAGTTATACGAATCTATAAGGTTGAAAGAGAATTAATATAATAATTTCCCTTGGATTGATGGGTGTGCGTAAGGGATAGTTTTCATTTCATTCGATGATGGAATGGGCAATTCGGCAGGCGGCGATGAGCACTGTAAGCGAGTCTCCACATCTGCTGAGATACCGTGTTTCCCCTCTCGGATAACTATTTTATTACCTATCGTTTTTCAGGCACCGAACGAACAACGAGATACATGTCTCCCTTGCTCCTAAAACATTCTCTTATTTTCAGGTGTATTCTTTCTGAAGGTACATCTAGCAAGGAAACAAGGCCGGGAGGACGGACGAGGAGTGAGCTAGGTTCTTTTCTACATTTGGGCAGGAGATTAGAAGCAACTTATAGAACGACCAACATAGTGAACATCTATTTTATGTGATGCAAGAGGATGTGAATTGAACGTATCGCTTGCCATGTAACTGATGGTTGAAATGCAATAAAGTTTCTATTTTAAATGGTTGAAAACTGGGTTTTACTCCACTCCCTTCAAGAAATATTAGTAAGAAAAAACGTTTAAAGTTAAATGCATACCCTTAGGTTTGACCGCTCTCCGAGTAAAGTTAAAGCACTCGTTAGGGTATTATTACCTCGAGGGCTTTCGTGAGAGCTCGACAAATTTCCATCGATTGCTTTCCTTTAAACTACCTATCATCAATAAGATTTTAAAAATTCATCTGAGTCATGAGGATGCCCCGCAATGGTGCAAAAGATTTGGATAGGAACGCTCTCATATTTTAACTCATGCGTTACCAACGTGATGAACATTTTCGGCGATAAGTCTTGTACTAATCACAGAAACCTGTTCCACCATCGGGCTTAAAATTGCTTCCACATTACGAATCTTAAAGATTTGGAATAGAAGAACTTGCTCTACATTTATTTGTCACCGACACCTCTAAAGCTAAACGAGGAAAGGAGAAAATAGAACGACGGTCGTCGTCTTTTTGCCCCGAAATTGCTAACCGGAATCCGACAGAGGGCCAAGTATTCGTTCAGTTGCTCGGTCCGTCTCGCGAGTAAACATCGTGCTCGTATCTTGCGAATAGAGAAGCTTTCTCGTAGTGTACGTTCAATTCTCATCTCTCCCGCGGCCAGTGGAATCTTGAAGATTGCCCCTGGAGAAAGCGACAGTGATGTTGCGTTTAGTGGTCATTGGAGAACATATAGGATATAATCGATGTGGCAGATTCGCACGGGACTGCATTGTGACGTCGTCGAGTGAGTGAGGCGAGAAGCTTCGAGCGAGGTTCACGGAGAATTTTAAAGGTGAGACCCATCGGAATGTTTTCCTCGTATCTTTGCCTTCGTTGACAAGAATGTGCATCGCAATTGAACCTCCTGATTGCTTCGAAACGCGGAGTTTGGAGTGCCCTCGGCTGGGGGATATCTTGATCACCGTAAATAAGACCAGATGTAAACAACAGCGAACGAATGCTTCATTGTCTCAGCTGTATCGTTCACATGGACTCGCATATTATCGCCTGGACGCGAACTTTATTGAGATTCCGAAGCCGTTTCTACAGTCAAAGCGCTTCCTCGTAGCATCATAGTTTACGTGAGGATGATTTCGTCTTCAATCGTGTTGATTTCATTCGAGGAAAGGGAAAATAAGGGACTGGGTATGGGAACGAAGTGAACGCGGCGAAGCCGCCATGGAAAGTGCAAAATGCATGGCGGCATTTCGAGGCGCCATTGTTACCGGTGGGAATCTAAAATTGAAAGAAGATTTTTCGAAATTAACCTGCGGTCCGTCGTAAACGATAAAATTTTCATGAAGACTAGTATTTATTATGATTTTTTTCCTACTACGTGAGTCTTACCGCACAGAAAGACCATTTTCATAATGTATCGAAAGCTAGTTCTTCGGAATTGAGGAAAACCGCCATTACTCGCCGTCGACGTAAAAGAAGAAAGAAATTTTGAGGTCATTCGATCGGTAATTGGATCAACAATTATTTGCCATGAAATTCATTAATACAGCGTCTGCACTGACAGCGGTGGTATTTCTCTCGGCCAATCAGAATCAAGAAAAAAGTTTACCGGGAACTCAAATTAGATGAAATCTTCAAATGATAAATTAAAATTTGATTAATCGTTAAATGCGTTGCTGCTGCTACTTTCTGAAGCTAATACACTATCAGAATTGATCGCGAAAGACTTTTTTCAAGTATTCGTCGAGTAAAAGAGCCCTACCATGCATAGTACCAAAAACAGAAATACTGTGGGGCTATAGACTTCTCTACTTCATAATGTAATTTGCACTATTTCTTGGCTTTTGAAGGGTAAGAGACGAGGATTGGCTGCTATAATTAACTACAAGTCAATACGGTAGCTTTCATAGCGAGCAGAAGTAGAGGAAGATTCTTTGTTTTGAATAATTGCTTGATTTTCAATGACATCTTTCTATTTCAATTCCAGGATGCTTCTCCACCGACAAATTCCTACTGCTGAGATGAATAATTCACTGCACCCAAGGGACTGCAAAGAGTAGTCATCGCCTTACTTCGAAGTGGAGGTTTTATTAAACACATTTCAATATGTTAATGGATTACTTCTCAAGGTATGAGGTTGTTGAAACTATGATGTCCGTTCAACTATTCTTTCAAAAGGAGTTAACCTGACGATGACTTAACTATACTACAAGATGAAAATTATATGAATGCATATGGTGAAAAGCAAAGTTAATTTACTGTCTTGATCAAATTAGATGTAATCATGTAATGTTTCATTAAAACTTGATAAATCGTTAATTATGTTACTGCTGCTTCTTTCTGAAGCTTATACACTGTAAGATTTGATCGCGAAAGACTTTTTTCAAGTATTCCTTAAGATGAACAGCTCTTCCATGCATACTACCACGAACAGAAGTAATTACTTTTGGTGCTACTTATTTCCTTACTTCATTATGTACTTTTCTTAAGTCAGATAATTGTGCAGGGTAGGAGACGAGGAAAACTGCTAGAAATAATTAAAATCATTACGGTAGCTTCCATAGCGATGAGAATTAGAGGTAAATTCTTTGCTTCGGATAATTGCTTGATTTTCAATGACATCTTTACATTTCAATTTCAGGATGCTTCTCCACCGACAAATTCCTGCAACTTAGATTAATAATTCACTGCACCCATAGGACTGCCTAGAGTGCTCATCACTTAACTTCGAAGTGGAGGTTTGATATTGCACATTTCAAGATGTTAGTGGATTATCTTTCAAGGTAAGAGTTTTTCGAAACGTTGGTAATGTAAATAATTCCTTTCATCGGATGTGACAATGTGAATGATTCTGCACGATGGAAATGAAATGAATCTATAAATTGAACGACAAAGGTGATCGATTTACAATCCAAGAATCAGTGTCTTTATGGGTTATATTAAAGAGTATTAATCAGTTCAATAATGAAAAACGCAGTTCGGCAAACAGAAACTTGCTGTTATGATTCCCGGATGTTAATTACACATTTGGGTAGGTATCATTTACAAGGTAGGAGGATTTTGAAGCATTAGTTTCTGATAACATTTCCTTTTGATAGATGTCACACCAATGAGACCAATGATGTGATTTCCAATTGATGAATTTAAGATCCTGAGTGATGAATTGAATCAGTTTTAGTACTTGGGTGAGGGGAAAGGAAACTTTGCAAGCAGGGAGTATCGTTTTCATGCAAGGATACTGATTGCACGTTTGAGCAAGTAAGATGATTTCCCTTGACGATAAGAGGTATTTGAAACAATGATTTTTGTTCAACTTTTCTTTCATAAGTGGTCAACTCACTTTACATTTCTGCAAGATGAAAGTTATACGAATCTATAAGGTTGAAAGAGAATTAATATAATAATTTCCCTTGGATTGATGGGTGTGCGTAAGGGATAGTTTTCATTTCATTCGATGATGGAATGGGCAATTCGGCAGGCGGCGATGAGCACTGTAAGCGAGTCTCCACATCTGCTGAGATACCGTGTTTCCCCTCTCGGATAACTATTTTATTACCTATCGTTTTTCAGGCACCGAACGAACAACGAGATACATGTCTCCCTTGCTCCTAAAACATTCTCTTATTTTCAGGTGTATTCTTTCTGTAGGTACATCTAGCAAGGAAACAAGGCCGGGAGGACGGACGAGGAGTGAGCTAGGTTCTTTTCTACATTTGGGCAGGAGATTAGAAGCAACTTATAGAACGACCAACATAGTGAACATCTATTTTATGTGATGCAAGAGGATGTGAATTGAACGTATCGCTTGCCATGTAACTGATGGTTGAAATGCAATAAAGTTTCTATTTTAAATGGTTGAAAACTGGGTTTTACTCCACTCCCTTCAAGAAATATTAGTAAGAAAAAACGTTTAAAGTTAAATGCATACCCTTAGGTTTGACCGCTCTCCGAGTAAAGTTAAAGCACTCGTTAGGGTATTATTACCTCGAGGGCTTTCGTGAGAGCTCGACAAATTTCCATCGATTGCTTTCCTTTAAACTACCTATCATCAATAAGATTTTAAAAATTCATCTGAGTCATGAGGATGTCCCGCAATGGTGCAAAAGATTTGGATAGGAACGCTCTCATATTTTAACTCATGCGTTACCAACGTGATGAACATTTTCGGCGATAAGTCTTGTACTAATCACAGAAACCTGTTCCACCATCGGGCTTAAAATTGCTTCCACATTACGAATCTTAAAGATTTGGAATAGAAGAACTTGCTCTACATTTATTTGTCACCGACACCTCTAAAGCTAAACGAGGAAAGGAGAAAATAGAACGACGGTCGTCGTCTTTTTGCCCCGAAATTGCTAACCGGAATCCGACAGAGGGCCAAGTATTCGTTCAGTTGCTCGGTCCGTCTCGCGAGTAAACATCGTGCTCGTATCTTGCGAATAGAGAAGCTTTCTCGTAGTGTACGTTCAATTCTCATCTCTCCCGCGGCCAGTGGAATCTTGAAGATTGCCCCTGGAGAAAGCGACAGTGATGTTGCGTTTAGTGGTCATTGGAGAACATATAGGATATAATCGATGTGGCAGATTCGCACGGGACTGCATTGTGACGTCGTCGAGTGAGTGAGGCGAGAAGCTTCGAGCGAGGTTCACGGAGAATTTTAAAGGTGAGACCCATCGGAATGTTTTCCTCGTCTCTTTGCCTTCGTTGACAAGAATGTGCATCGCAATTTAACCTCCTGATTGCTTCGAAACGCGGAGTTTGGAGTGCCCTCGGCTGGGGGATATCTTGATCACCGTAAATAAGACCAGATGTAAACAACAGCGAACGAATGCTTCATTGTCTCAGCTGTATCGTTCACATGGACTCGCATATTATCGCCTGGACGCGAACTTTATTGAGATTCCGAAGCCGTTTCTACAGTCAAAGCGCTTCCTCGTAGCATCATAGTTTACGTGAGGATGATTTCGTCTTCAATCGTGTTGATTTCATTCGAGGAAAGGGAAAATAAGGGACTGGGTATGGGAACGAAGTGAACGCGGCGAAGCCGCCATGGAAAGTGCAAAATGCATGGCGGCATTTCGAGGCGCCATTGTTACCGGTGGGAATCTAAAATTCAAAGAAGATTTTTCGAAATTAACCTGCGGTCCGTCGTAAACGATAAAATTTTCATGAAGACTAGTATTTATTATGATTTTTTTCCTACTACGTGAGTCTTACCGCACAGAAAGACCATTTTCATAATGTATCGAAAGCTAGTTCTTCGGAATTGAGGAAAACCGCCATTACTCGCCGTCGACGTAAAAGAAGAAAGAAATTTTGAGGTCATTCGATCGGTAATTGGATCAACAATTATTTGCCATGAAATTCATTAATACAGCGTCTGCACTGACAGCGGTGGTATTTCTCTCGGCCAATCAGAATCAAGAAAAAAGTTTACCGGGAACTCAAATTAGATGAAATCTTCAAATGATAAATTAAAATTTGATTAATCGTTAAATGCGTTGCTGCTGCTACTTTCTGAAGCTAATACACTATCAGAATTGATCGCGAAAGACTTTTTTCAAGTATTCGTCGAGTAAAAGAGCCCTACCATGCATAGTACCAAAAACAGAAATACTGTGGGGCTATAGACTTCTCTACTTCATAATGTAATTTGCACTATTTCTTGGCTTTTGAAGGGTAAGAGACGAGGATTGGCTGCTATAATTAACTACAAGTCAATACGGTAGCTTTCATAGCGAGCAGAAGTAGAGGAAGATTCTTTGTTTTGAATAATTGCTTGATTTTCAATGACATCTTTCTATTTCAATTCCAGGATGCTTCTCCACCGACAAATTCCTACTGCTGAGATGAATAATTCACTGCACCCAAGGGACTGCAAAGAGTAGTCATCGCCTTACTTCGAAGTGGAGGTTTTATTAAACACATTTCAATATGTTAATGGATTACTTTTCAAGGTATGAGGTTGTTGAAACTATGATGTCCGTTCAACTATTCTTTCAAAAGGAGTTAACCTGACGATGACTTAACTATACTACAAGATGAAAATTATATGAATGCATATGGTGAAAAGCAAAGTTAATTTACTGTCTTGATCAAATTAGATGTAATCATGTAATGTTTCATTAAAACTTGATAAATCGTTAATTATGTTACTGCTGCTTCTTTCTGAAGCTTATACACTGTAAGATTTGATCGCGAAAGACTTTTTTCAAGTATTCCTTAAGATGAACAGCTCTTCCATGCATACTACCACGAACAGAAGTAATTACTTTTGGTGCTACTTATTTCCTTACTTCATTATGTACTTTTCTTAAGCCAGATAATTGTGCAGAGTAGGAGACGAGGAAAACTGCTAGAAATAATTAAAATCATTACGGTAGCTTCCATAGCGATGAGAATTAGAGGTAAATTCTTTGTTTCGGATAATTGCCTGATTTTCAATGACATCTTTACATTTCAATTTCAGGATGCTTCTCCACCGACAAATTCCTGCAACTTAGATTAATAATTCACTGCACCCATAGGACTGCCTAGAGTGCTCATCACTTAACTTCGAAGTGGAGGTTTGATATTGCACATTTCAAGATGTTAGTGGATTATCTTTCAAGGTAAGAGTTTTTCGAAACGTTGGTAATGTAAATAATTCCTTTCATCGGATGTGACAATGTGAATGATTCTGCACGATGGAAATGAAATGAATCTATAAATTGAACGACAAAGGTGATCGATTTACAATCCAAGAATCAGTGTCTTTATGGGTTATATTAAAGAGTATTAATCAGTTCAATAATGAAAAACGCAGTTCGGCAAACAGAAACTTGCTGTTATGATTCCCGGATGTTAATTACACATTTGGGTAGGTATCATTTACAAGGTAGGAGGATTTTGAAGCATTAGTTTCTGATAACATTTCCTTTTGATAGATGTCACACCAATGAGACCAATGATGTGATTTCCAATTGATGAATTTAAGATCCTGAGTGATGAATTGAATCAGTTTTAGTACTTGGGTGAGGGGAAAGGAAACTTTGCAAGCAGGGAGTATCGTTTTCATGCAAGGATACTGATTGCACGTTTGAGCAAGTAAGATGATTTCCCTTGACGATAAGAGGTATTTGAAACAATGATTTTTGTTCAACTTTTCTTTCATAAGTGGTCAACTCACTTTACATTTCTGCAAGATGAAAGTTATACGAATCTATAAGGTTGAAAGAGAATTAATATAATAATTTCCCTTGGATTGATGGGTGTGCGTAAGGGATAGTTTTCATTTCATTCGATGATGGAATGGGCAATTCGGCAGGCGGCGATGAGCACTGTAAGCGAGTCTCCACATCTGCTGAGATACCGTGTTTCCCCTCTCGGATAACTATTTTATTACCTATCGTTTTTCAGGCACCGAACGAACAACGAGATGCATGTCTCCCTTGCTCCTAAAACATTCTCTTATTTTCAGGTGTATTCTTTCTGTAGGTACATCTAGCAAGGAAACAAGGCCGGGAGGACGGACGAGGAGTGAGCTAGGTTCTTTTCTACATTTGGGCAGGAGATTGGAAGCAACTTATAGAACGACCAACATAGTGAACATCTATTTTATGTGATGCAAGAGGATGTGAATTGAACGTATCGCTTGCCATGTAACTGATGGTTGAAATGCAATAAAGTTTCTATTTTAAATGGTTGAAAACTGGGTTTTACTCCACTCCCTTCAAGAAATATTAGTAAGAAAAAACGTTTAAAGTTAAATGCATACCCTTAGGTTTGACCGCTCTCCGAGTAAAGTTAAAGCACTCGTTAGGGTATTATTACCTCGAGGGCTTTCGTGAGAGCTCGACAAATTTCCATCGATTGCTTTCCTTTAAACTACCTATCATCAATAAGATTTTAAAAATTCATCTGAGTCATGAGGATGCCCCGCAATGGTGCAAAAGATTTGGATAGGAACGCTCTCATATTTTAACTCATGCGTTACCAACGTGATGAACATTTTCGGCGATAAGTCTTGTACTAATCACAGAAACCTGTTCCACCATCGGGCTTAAAATTGCTTCCACATTACGAATCTTAAAGATTTGGAATAGAAGAACTTGCTCTACATTTATTTGTCACCGACACCTCTAAAGCTAAACGAGGAAAGGAGAAAATAGAACGACGGTCGTCGTCTTTTTGCCCCGAAATTGCTAACCGGAATCCGACAGAGGGCCAAGTATTCGTTCAGTTGCTCGGTCCGTCTCGCGAGTAAACATCGTGCTCGTATCTTGCGAATAGAGAAGCTTTCTCGTAGTGTACGTTCAATTCTCATCTCTCCCGCGGCCAGTGGAATCTTGAAGATTGCCCCTGGAGAAAGCGACAGTGATGTTGCGTTTAGTGGTCATTGGAGAACATATAGGATATAATCGATGTGGCAGATTCGCACGGGACTGCATTGTGACGTCGTCGAGTGAGTGAGGCGAGAAGCTTCGAGCGAGGTTCACGGAGAATTTTAAAGGTGAGACCCATCGGAATGTTTTCCTCGTCTCTTTGCCTTCGTTGACAAGAATGTGCATCGCAATTTAACCTCCTGATTGCTTCGAAACGCGGAGTTTGGAGTGCCCTCGGCTGGGGGATATCTTGATCACCGTAAATAAGACCAGATGTAAACAACAGCGAACGAATGCTTCATTGTCTCAGCTGTATCGTTCACATGGACTCGCATATTATCGCCTGGACGCGAACTTTATTGAGATTCCGAAGCCGTTTCTACAGTCAAAGCGCTTCCTCGTAGCATCATAGTTTACGTGAGGATGATTTCGTCTTCAATCGTGTTGATTTCATTCGAGGAAAGGGAAAATAAGGGACTGGGTATGGGAACGAAGTGAACGCGGCGAAGCCGCCATGGAAAGTGCAAAATGCATGGCGGCATTTCGAGGCGCCATTGTTACCGGTGGGAATCTAAAATTGAAAGAAGATTTTTCGAAATTAACCTGCGGTCCGTCGTAAACGATAAAATTTTCATGAAGACTAGTATTTATTATGATTTTTTTCCTACTACGTGAGTCTTACCGCACAGAAAGACCATTTTCATAATGTATCGAAAGCTAGTTCTTCGGAATTGAGGAAAACCGCCATTACTCGCCGTCGACGTAAAAGAAGAAAGAAATTTTGAGGTCATTCGATCGGTAATTGGATCAACAATTATTTGCCATGAAATTCATTAATACAGCGTCTGCACTGACAGCGGTGGTATTTCTCTCGGCCAATCAGAATCAAGAAAAAAGTTTACCGGGAACTCAAATTAGATGAAATCTTCAAATGATAAATTAAAATTTGATTAATCGTTAAATGCGTTGCTGCTGCTACTTTCTGAAGCTAATACACTATCAGAATTGATCGCGAAAGACTTTTTTCAAGTATTCGTCGAGTAAAAGAGCCCTACCATGCATAGTACCAAAAACAGAAATACTGTGGGGCTATAGACTTCTCTACTTCATAATGTAATTTGCACTATTTCTTGGCTTTTGAAGGGTAAGAGACGAGGATTGGCTGCTATAATTAACTACAAGTCAATACGGTAGCTTTCATAGCGAGCAGAAGTAGAGGAAGATTCTTTGTTTTGAATAATTGCTTGATTTTCAATGACATCTTTCTATTTCAATTCCAGGATGCTTCTCCACCGACAAATTCCTACTGCTGAGATGAATAATTCACTGCACCCAAGGGACTGCAAAGAGTAGTCATCGCCTTACTTCGAAGTGGAGGTTTTATTAAACACATTTCAATATGTTAATGGATTACTTTTCAAGGTATGAGGTTGTTGAAACTATGATGTCCGTTCAACTATTCTTTCAAAAGGAGTTAACCTGACGATGACTTAACTATACTACAAGATGAAAATTATATGAATGCATATGGTGAAAAGCAAAGTTAATTTACTGTCTTGATCAAATTAGATGTAATCATGTAATGTTTCATTAAAACTTGATAAATCGTTAATTATGTTACTGCTGCTTCTTTCTGAAGCTTATACACTGTAAGATTTGATCGCGAAAGACTTTTTTCAAGTATTCCTTAAGATGAACAGCTCTTCCATGCATACTACCACGAACAGAAGTAATTACTTTTGGTGCTACTTATTTCCTTACTTCATTATGTACTTTTCTTAAGCCAGATAATTGTGCAGAGTAGGAGACGAGGAAAACTGCTAGAAATAATTAAAATCATTACGGTAGCTTCCATAGCGATGAGAATTAGAGGTAAATTCTTTGTTTCGGATAATTGCCTGATTTTCAATGACATCTTTACATTTCAATTTCAGGATGCTTCTCCACCGACAAATTCCTGCAACTTAGATTAATAATTCACTGCACCCATAGGACTGCCTAGAGTGCTCATCACTTAACTTCGAAGTGGAGGTTTGATATTGCACATTTCAAGATGTTAGTGGATTATCTTTCAAGGTAAGAGTTTTTCGAAACGTTGGTAATGTAAATAATTCCTTTCATCGGATGTGACAATGTGAATGATTCTGCACGATGGAAATGAAATGAATCTATAAATTGAACGACAAAGGTGATCGATTTACAATCCAAGAATCAGTGTCTTTATGGGTTATATTAAAGAGTATTAATCAGTTCAATAATGAAAAACGCAGTTCGGCAAACAGAAACTTGCTGTTATGATTCCCGGATGTTAATTACACATTTGGGTAGGTATCATTTACAAGGTAGGAGGATTTTGAAGCATTAGTTTCTGATAACATTTCCTTTTGATAGATGTCACACCAATGAGACCAATGATGTGATTTCCAATTGATGAATTTAAGATCCTGAGTGATGAATTGAATCAGTTTTAGTACTTGGGTGAGGGGAAAGGAAACTTTGCAAGCAGGGAGTATCGTTTTCATGCAAGGATACTGATTGCACGTTTGAGCAAGTAAGATGATTTCCCTTGACGATAAGAGGTATTTGAAACAATGATTTTTGTTCAACTTTTCTTTCATAAGTGGTCAACTCACTTTACATTTCTGCAAGATGAAAGTTATACGAATCTATAAGGTTGAAAGAGAATTAATATAATAATTTCCCTTGGATTGATGGGTGTGCGTAAGGGATAGTTTTCATTTCATTCGATGATGGAATGGGCAATTCGGCAGGCGGCGATGAGCACTGTAAGCGAGTCTCCACATCTGCTGAGATACCGTGTTTCCCCTCTCGGATAACTATTTTATTACCTATCGTTTTTCAGGCACCGAACGAACAACGAGATACATGTCTCCCTTGCTCCTAAAACATTCTCTTATTTTCAGGTGTATTCTTTCTGTAGGTACATCTAGCAAGGAAACAAGGCCGGGAGGACGGACGAGGAGTGAGCTAGGTTCTTTTCTACATTTGGGCAGGAGATTAGAAGCAACTTATAGAACGACCAACATAGTGAACATCTATTTTATGTGATGCAAGAGGATGTGAATTGAACGTATCGCTTGCCATGTAACTGATGGTTGAAATGCAATAAAGTTTCTATTTTAAATGGTTGAAAACTGGGTTTTACTCCACTCCCTTCAAGAAATATTAGTAAGAAAAAACGTTTAAAGTTAAATGCATACCCTTAGGTTTGACCGCTCTCCGAGTAAAGTTAAAGCACTCGTTAGGGTATTATTACCTCGAGGGCTTTCGTGAGAGCTCGACAAATTTCCATCGATTGCTTTCCTTTAAACTACCTATCATCAATAAGATTTTAAAAATTCATCTGAGTCATGAGGATGTCCCGCAATGGTGCAAAAGATTTGGATAGGAACGCTCTCATATTTTAACTCATGCGTTACCAACGTGATGAACATTTTCGGCGATAAGTCTTGTACTAATCACAGAAACCTGTTCCACCATCGGGCTTAAAATTGCTTCCACATTACGAATCTTAAAGATTTGGAATAGAAGAACTTGCTCTACATTTATTTGTCACCGACACCTCTAAAGCTAAACGAGGAAAGGAGAAAATAGAACGACGGTCGTCGTCTTTTTGCCCCGAAATTGCTAACCGGAATCCGACAGAGGGCCAAGTATTCGTTCAGTTGCTCGGTCCGTCTCGCGAGTAAACATCGTGCTCGTATCTTGCGAATAGAGAAGCTTTCTCGTAGTGTACGTTCAATTCTCATCTCTCCCGCGGCCAGTGGAATCTTGAAGATTGCCCCTGGAGAAAGCGACAGTGATGTTGCGTTTAGTGGTCATTGGAGAACATATAGGATATAATCGATGTGGCAGATTCGCACGGGACTGCATTGTGACGTCGTCGAGTGAGTGAGGCGAGAAGCTTCGAGCGAGGTTCACGGAGAATTTTAAAGGTGAGACCCATCGGAATGTTTTCCTCGTCTCTTTGCCTTCGTTGACAAGAATGTGCATCGCAATTTAACCTCCTGATTGCTTCGAAACGCGGAGTTTGGAGTGCCCTCGGCTGGGGGATATCTTGATCACCGTAAATAAGACCAGATGTAAACAACAGCGAACGAATGCTTCATTGTCTCAGCTGTATCGTTCACATGGACTCGCATATTATCGCCTGGACGCGAACTTTATTGAGATTCCGAAGCCGTTTCTACAGTCAAAGCGCTTCCTCGTAGCATCATAGTTTACGTGAGGATGATTTCGTCTTCAATCGTGTTGATTTCATTCGAGGAAAGGGAAAATAAGGGACTGGGTATGGGAACGAAGTGAACGCGGCGAAGCCGCCATGGAAAGTGCAAAATGCATGGCGGCATTTCGAGGCGCCATTGTTACCGGTGGGAATCTAAAATTGAAAGAAGATTTTTCGAAATTAACCTGCGGTCCGTCGTAAACGATAAAATTTTCATGAAGACTAGTATTTATTATGATTTTTTTCCTACTATGTGAGTCTTACCGCACAGAAAGACCATTTTCATAATGTATCGAAAGCTAGTTCTTCGGAATTGAGGAAAACCGCCATTACTCGCCGTCGACGTAAAAGAAGAAAGAAATTTTGAGGTCATTCGATCGGTAATTGGATCAACAATTATTTGCCATGAAATTCATTAATACAGCGTCTGCACTGACAGCGGTGGTATTTCTCTCGGCCAATCAGAATCAAGAAAAAAGTTTACCGGGAACTCAAATTAGATGAAATCTTCAAATGATAAATTAAAATTTGATTAATCGTTAAATGCGTTGCTGCTGCTACTTTCTGAAGCTAATACACTATCAGAATTGATCGCGAAAGACTTTTTTCAAGTATTCGTCGAGTAAAAGAGCCCTACCATGCATAGTACCAAAAACAGAAATACTGTGGGGCTATAGACTTCTCTACTTCATAATGTAATTTGCACTATTTCTTGGCTTTTGAAGGGTAAGAGACGAGGATTGGCTGCTATAATTAACTACAAGTCAATACGGTAGCTTTCATAGCGAGCAGAAGTAGAGGAAGATTCTTTGTTTTGAATAATTGCTTGATTTTCAATGACATCTTTCTATTTCAATTCCAGGATGCTTCTCCACCGACAAATTCCTACTGCTGAGATGAATAATTCACTGCACCCAAGGGACTGCAAAGAGTAGTCATCGCCTTACTTCGAAGTGGAGGTTTTATTAAACACATTTCAATATGTTAATGGATTACTTTTCAAGGTATGAGGTTGTTGAAACTATGATGTCCGTTCAACTATTCTTTCAAAAGGAGTTAACCTGACGATGACTTAACTATACTACAAGATGAAAATTATATGAATGCATATGGTGAAAAGCAAAGTTAATTTACTGTCTTGATCAAATTAGATGTAATCATGTAATGTTTCATTAAAACTTGATAAATCGTTAATTATGTTACTGCTGCTTCTTTCTGAAGCTTATACACTGTAAGATTTGATCGCGAAAGACTTTTTTCAAGTATTCCTTAAGATGAACAGCTCTTCCATGCATACTACCACGAACAGAAGTAATTACTTTTGGTGCTACTTATTTCCTTACTTCATTATGTACTTTTCTTAAGTCAGATAATTGTGCAGGGTAGGAGACGAGGAAAACTGCTAGAAATAATTAAAATCATTACGGTAGCTTCCATAGCGATGAGAATTAGAGGTAAATTCTTTGCTTCGGATAATTGCTTGATTTTCAATGACATCTTTACATTTCAATTTCAGGATGCTTCTCCACCGACAAATTCCTGCAACTTAGATTAATAATTCACTGCACCCATAGGACTGCCTAGAGTGCTCATCACTTAACTTCGAAGTGGAGGTTTGATATTGCACATTTCAAGATGTTAGTGGATTATCTTTCAAGGTAAGAGTTTTTCGAAACGTTGGTAATGTAAATAATTCCTTTCATCGGATGTGACAATGTGAATGATTCTGCACGATGGAAATGAAATGAATCTATAAATTGAACGACAAAGGTGATCGATTTACAATCCAAGAATCAGTGTCTTTATGGGTTATATTAAAGAGTATTAATCAGTTCAATAATGAAAAACGCAGTTCGGCAGACAGAAACTTGCTGTTATGATTCCCGGATGTTAATTACACATTTGGGTAGGTATCATTTACAAGGTAGGAGGATTTTGAAGCAATAGTTTCTGATAACATTTCCTTTTGATAGATGTCACACCAATGAGACCAATGATGTGATTTCCAATTGATGAATTTAAGATCCTGAGTGATGAATTGAATCAGTTTTAGTACTTGGGTGAGGGGAAAGGAAACTTTGCAAGCAGGGAGTATCGTTTTCTTGCAAGGATACTGATTGCACGTTTGAGCAAGTAAGATGATTTTCCTTCACGATAAGAGGTATTTGAAACAATGATTTTTGTTCAACTTTTCTTTCATAAGTGGTCAACTCACTTTACATTTCTGCAAGATGAAAGTTATACGAATCTATAAGGTTGAAAGAGAATTAATATAATAATTTCCCTTGGATTGATGGGTGTGCGTAAGGGATAGTTTTCATTTCATTCGATGATGGAATGGGCAATTCGGCAGGCGGCGATGAGCACTGTAAGCGAGTCTCCACATCTGCTGAGATACCGTGTTTCCCCTCTCGGATAACTATTTTATTACCTATCGTTTTTCAGGCACCGAACGAACAACGAGATACATGTCTCCCTTGCTCCTAAAACATTCTCTTATTTTCAGGTGTATTCTTTCTGTAGGTACATCTAGCAAGGAAACAAGGCCGGGAGGACGGACGAGGAGTGAGCTAGGTTCTTTTCTACATTTGGGCAGGAGATTGGAAGCAACTTATAGAACGACCAACATAGTGAACATCTATTTTATGTGATGCAAGAGGATGTGAATTGAACGTATCGCTTGCCATGTAACTGGTGGTTGAAATGCAATAAAGTTTCTATTTTAAATGGTTGAAAACTGGGTTTTACTCCACTCCCTTCAAGAAATATTAGTAAGAAAAAACGTTTAAAGTTAAATGCATACCCTTAGGTTTGACCGCTCTCCGAGTAAAGTTAAAGCACTCGTTAGGGTATTATTACCTCGAGGGCTTTCGTGAGAGCTCGACAAATTTCCATCGATTGCTTTCCTTTAAACTACCTATCATCAATAAGATTTTAAAAATTCATCTGAGTCATGAGGATGCCCCGCAATGGTGCAAAAGATTTGGATAGGAACGCTCTCATATTTTAACTCATGCGTTACCAACGTGATGAACATTTTCGGCGATAAGTCTTGTACTAATCACAGAAACCTGTTCCACCATCGGGCTTGAAATTGCTTCCACATTACGAATCTTAAAGATTTGGAATAGAAGAACTTGCTCTACATTTATTTGTCACCGACACCTCTAAAGCTAAACGAGGAAAGGAGAAAATAGAACGACGGTCGTCGTCTTTTTGCCCCGAAATTGCTAACCGGAATCCGACAGAGGGCCAAGTATTCGTTCAGTTGCTCGGTCCGTCTCGCGAGTAAACATCGTGCTCGTATCTTGCGAATAGAGAAGCTTTCTCGTAGTGTACGTTCAATTCTCATCTCTCCCGCGGCCAGTGGAATCTTGAAGATTGCCCCTGGAGAAAGCGACAGTGATGTTGCGTTTAGTGGTCATTGGAGAACATATAGGATATAATCGATGTGGCAGATTCGCACGGGACTGCATTGTGACGTCGTCGAGTGAGTGAGGCGAGAAGCTTCGAGCGAGGTTCACGGAGAATTTTAAAGGTGAGACCCATCGGAATGTTTTCCTCGTCTCTTTGCCTTCGTTGACAAGAATGTGCATCGCAATTTAACCTCCTGATTGCTTCGTAACGCGGAGTTTGGAGTGCCCTCGGCTGGGGGATATCTTGATCACCGTAAATAAGACCAGATGTAAACAACAGCGAACGAATGCTTCATTGTCTCAGCTGTATCGTTCACATGGACTCGTATATTATCGCCTGGACGCGAACTTTATTGAGATTCCGAAGCCGTTTCTACAGTCAGAGCGCTTCCTCGTAGCATCATAGTTTACGTGAGGATGATTTCGTCTTCAATCGTGTTGATTTCATTCGAGGAATGGGAAAATAAGGGACTGGGTATGGGAACGATGTGAACGCGGCGAAGCCGCCATGGAAAGTGCAAAATGCATGGCGGCATTTCGAGGCGCCATTGTTACCGGTGGGAATCTAAAATTGAAAGAAGATTTTTCGAAATTAACCTGCGGTCCGTCGTAAACGATAAAATTTTCATGAAGACTAGTATTTATTATGATTTTTTTCCTACTACGTGAGTCTTACCGCACAGAAAGACCATTTTCATAATGTATCGAAAGCTAGTTCTTCGGAATTGAGGAAAACCGCCATTACTCGCCGTCGACGTAAAAGAAGAAAGAAATTTTGAGGTCATTCGATCGGTAATTGGATCAACAATTATTTGCCATGAAATTCATTAATACAGCGTCTGCACTGACAGCGGTGGTATTTCTCTCGGCCAATCAGAATCAAGAAAAAAGTTTACCGGGAACTCAAATTAGATGAAATCTTCAAATGATAAATTAAAATTTGATTAATCGTTAAATGCGTTGCTGCTGCTACTTTCTGAAGCTAATACACTATCAGAATTGATCGCGAAAGACTTTTTTCAAGTATTCGTCGAGTAAAAGAGCCCTACCATGCATAGTACCAAAAACAGAAATACTGTGGGGCTATAGACTTCTCTACTTCATAATGTAATTTGCACTATTTCTTGGCTTTTGAAGGGTAAGAGACGAGGATTGGCTGCTATAATTAACTACAAGTCAATACGGTAGCTTTCATAGCGAGCAGAAGTAGAGGAAGATTCTTTGTTTTGAATAATTGCTTGATTTTCAATGACATCTTTCTATTTCAATTCCAGGATGCTTCTCCACCGACAAATTCCTACTGCTGAGATGAATAATTCACTGCACCCAAGGGACTGCAAAGAGTAGTCATCGCCTTACTTCGAAGTGGAGGTTTTATTAAACACATTTCAATATGTTAATGGATTACTTTTCAAGGTATGAGGTTGTTGAAACTATGATGTCCGTTCAACTATTCTTTCAAAAGGAGTTAACCTGACGATGACTTAACTATACTACAAGATGAAAATTATATGAATGCATATGGTGAAAAGCAAAGTTAATTTACTGTCTTGATCAAATTAGATGTAATCATGTAATGTTTCATTAAAACTTGATAAATCGTTAATTATGTTACTGCTGCTTCTTTCTGAAGCTTATACACTGTAAGATTTGATCGCGAAAGACTTTTTTCAAGTATTCCTTAAGATGAACAGCTCTTCCATGCATACTACCACGAACAGAAGTAATTACTTTTGGTGCTACTTATTTCCTTACTTCATTATGTACTTTTCTTAAGCCAGATAATTGTGCAGAGTAGGAGACGAGGAAAACTGCTAGAAATAATTAAAATCATTACGGTAGCTTCCATAGCGATGAGAATTAGAGGTAAATTCTTTGTTTCGGATAATTGCCTGATTTTCAATGACATCTTTACATTTCAATTTCAGGATGCTTCTCCACCGACAAATTCCTGCAACTTAGATTAATAATTCACTGCACCCATAGGACTGCCTAGAGTGCTCATCACTTAACTTCGAAGTGGAGGTTTGATATTGCACATTTCAAGATGTTAGTGGATTATCTTTAAAGGTAAGAGTTTTTCGAAACGTTGGTAATGTAAATAATTCCTTTCATCGGATGTGACAATGTGAATGATTCTGCACGATGGAAATGAAATGAATCTATAAATTGAACGACAAAGGTGATCGATTTACAATCCAAGAATCAGTGTCTTTATGGGTTATATTAAAGAGTATTAATCAGTTCAATAATGAAAAACGCAGTTCGGCAAACAGAAACTTGCTGTTATGATTCCCGGATGTTAATTACACATTTGGGTAGGTATCATTTACAAGGTAGGAGGATTTTGAAGCATTAGTTTCTGATAACATTTCCTTTTGATATATGTCACACCAATGAGACCAATGATGTGATTTCCAATTGATGAATTTAAGATCCTGAGTGATGAATTGAATCAGTTTTAGTACTTGGGTGAGGGGAAAGGAAACTTTGCAAGCAGGGAGTATCGTTTTCTTGCAAGGATACTGATTGCACGTTTGAGCAAGTAAGATGATTTCCCTTCACGATAAGAGGTATTTGAAACAATGATTTTTGTTCAACTTTTCTTTCATAAGTGGTCAACTCACTTTACATTTCTGCAAGATGAAAGTTATACGAATCTATAAGGTTGAAAGAGAATTAATATAATAATTTCCCTTGGATTGATGGGTGTGCGTAAGGGATAGTTTTCATTTCATTCGATGATGGAATGGGCAATTCGGCAGGCGGCGATGAGCACTGTAAGCGAGTCTCCACATCTGCTGAGATACCGTGTTTCCCCTCTCGGATAACTATTTTATTACCTATCGTTTTTCAGGCACCGAACGAACAACGAGATACATGTCTCCCTTGCTCCTAAAACATTCTCTTATTTTCAGGTGTATTCTTTCTGTAGGTACATCTAGCAAGGAAACAAGGCCGGGAGGACGGACGAGGAGTGAGCTAGGTTCTTTTCTACATTTGGGCAGGAGATTAGAAGCAACTTATAGAACGACCAACATAGTGAACATCTATTTTATGTGATGCAAGAGGATGTGAATTGAACGTATCGCTTGCCATGTAACTGATGGTTGAAATGCAATAAAGTTTCTATTTTAAATGGTTGAAAACTGGGTTTTACTCCACTCCCTTCAAGAAATATTAGTAAGAAAAAACGTTTAAAGTTAAATGCATACCCTTAGGTTTGACCGCTCTCCGAGTAAAGTTAAAGCACTCGTTAGGGTATTATTACCTCGAGGGCTTTCGTGAGAGCTCGACAAATTTCCATCGATTGCTTTCCTTTAAACTACCTATCATCAATAAGATTTTAAAAATTCATCTGAGTCATGAGGATGCCCCGCAATGGTGCAAAAGATTTGGATAGGAACGCTCTCATATTTTAACTCATGCGTTACCAACGTGATGAACATTTTCGGCGATAAGTCTTGTACTAATCACAGAAACCTGTTCCACCATCGGGCTTAAAATTGCTTCCACATTACGAATCTTAAAGATTTGGAATAGAAGAACTTGCTCTACATTTATTTGTCACCGACACCTCTAAAGCTAAACGAGGAAAGGAGAAAATAGAACGACGGTCGTCGTCTTTTTGCCCCGAAATTGCTAACCGGAATCCGACAGAGGGCCAAGTATTCGTTCAGTTGCTCGGTCCGTCTCGCGAGTAAACATCGTGCTCGTATCTTGCGAATAGAGAAGCTTTCTCGTAGTGTACGTTCAATTCTCATCTCTCCCGCGGCCAGTGGAATCTTGAAGATTGCCCCTGGAGAAAGCGACAGTGATGTTGCGTTTAGTGGTCATTGGAGAACATATAGGATATAATCGATGTGGCAGATTCGCACGGGACTGCATTGTGACGTCGTCGAGTGAGTGAGGCGAGAAGCTTCGAGCGAGGTTCACGGAGAATTTTAAAGGTGAGACCCATCGGAATGTTTTCCTCGTCTCTTTGCCTTCGTTGACAAGAATGTGCATCGCAATTTAACCTCCTGATTGCTTCGAAACGCGGAGTTTGGAGTGCCCTCGGCTGGGGGATATCTTGATCACCGTAAATAAGACCAGATGTAAACAACAGCGAACGAATGCTTCATTGTCTCAGCTGTATCGTTCACATGGACTCGCATATTATCGCCTGGACGCGAACTTTATTAAGATTCCGAAGCCGTTTCTACAGTCAAAGCGCTTCCTCGTAGCATCATAGTTTACGTGAGGATGATTTCGTCTTCAATCGTGTTGATTTCATTCGAGGAAAGGGAAAATAAGGGACTGGGTATGGGAACGAAGTGAACGCGGCGAAGCCGCCATGGAAAGTGCAAAATGCATGGCGGCATTTCGAGGCGCCATTGTTACCGGTGGGAATCTAAAATTGAAAGAAGATTTTTCGAAATTAACCTGCGGTCCGTCGTAAACGATAAAATTTTCATGAAGACTAGTATTTATTATGATTTTTTTCCTACTACGTGAGTCTTACCGCACAGAAAGACCATTTTCATAATGTATCGAAAGCTAGTTCTTCGGAATTGAGGAAAACCGCCATTACTCGCCGTCGACGTAAAAGAAGAAAGAAATTTTGAGGTCATTCGATCGGTAATTGGATCAACAATTATTTGCCATGAAATTCATTAATACAGCGTCTGCACTGACAGCGGTGGTATTTCTCTCGGCCAATCAGAATCAAGAAAAAAGTTTACCGGGAACTCAAATTAGATGAAATCTTCAAATGATGAATTAAAATTTGATTAATCGTTAAATGCGTTGCTGCTGCTACTTTCTGAAGCTAATACACTATCAGAATTGATCGCGAAAGACTTTTTTCAAGTATTCGTCGAGTAAAAGAGCCCTACCATGCATAGTACCAAAAACAGAAATACTGTGGGGCTATAGACTTCTCTACTTCATAATGTAATTTGCACTATTTCTTGGCTTTTGAAGGGTAAGAGACGAGGATTGGCTGCTATAATTAACTACAAGTCAATACGGTAGCTTTCATAGCGAGCAGAAGTAGAGGAAGATTCTTTGTTTTGAATAATTGCTTGATTTTCAATGACATCTTTCTATTTCAATTCCAGGATGCTTCTCCACCGACAAATTCCTACTGCTGAGATGAATAATTCACTGCACCCAAGGGACTGCAAAGAGTAGTCATCGCCTTACTTCGAAGTGGAGGTTTTATTAAACACATTTCAATATGTTAATGGATTACTTTTCAAGGTATGAGGTTGTTGAAACTATGATGTCCGTTCAACTATTCTTTCAAAAGGAGTTAACCTGACGATGACTTAACTATACTACATGATGAAAATTATATGAATGCATATGGTGAAAAGCAAAGTTAATTTACTGTCTTGATCAAATTAGATGTAATCATGTACTGTTTCATTAAAACTTGATAAATCGTTAATTATGTTACTGCTGCTTCTTTCTGAAGCTTATACACTGTAAGATTTGATCGCGAAAGACTTTTTTCAAGTATTCCTTAAGATGAACAGCTCTTCCATGCATACTACCACGAACAGAAGTAATTACTTTTGGTGCTACTTATTTCCTTACTTCATTATGTACTTTTCTTAAGTCAGATAATTGTGCAGGGTAGGAGACGAGGAAAACTGCTAGAAATAATTAAAATCATTACGGTAGCTTCCATAGCGATGAGAATTAGAGGTAAATTCTTTGCTTCGGATAATAGCTTGATTTTCAATGACATCTTTACATTTCAATTTCAGGATGCTTCTCCACCGACAAATTCCTGCAACTTAGATTAATAATTCACTGCACCCATAGGACTGCCTAGAGTGCTCATCACTTAACTTCGAAGTGGAGGTTTGATATTGCACATTTCAAGATGTTAGTGGATTATCTTTCAAGGTAAGAGTTTTTTGAAACGTTGGTAATGTAAATAATTCCTTTCATCGGATGTGACAATGTAAATGATTCTGCACGATGGAAATGAAATGAACCTATAAATTGAACGACAAAGGTGATCGATTTACAATCCAAGAATCAGTGTCTTTATGGGTTATATTAAAGAGTATTAATCAGTTCAATAATGAAAAACGCAGTTCGGCAAACAGAAACTTGCTGTTATGATTCCCGGATGTTAATTACACATTTGGGTAGGTATCATTTACAAGGTAGGAGGTTTTTGAAGCATTAGTTTCTGATAACATTTCCTTTTGTTAGATGTCACACCAATGAGACCAATGATGTGATTTCCAATTGATGAATTTAAGATCCTGAGTGATGAATTGAATCAGTTTTAGTACTTGGGTGATGGGAAAGGAAACTTTGCAAGCAGGGAGTATCGTTTTCATGCAAGGATACTGATTGCACGTTTGAGCAAGTAAGATGATTTCCCTTCACGATAAGAGGTATTTGAAACAATGATTTTTGTTCAACTTTTCTTTCATAAGTGGTCAACTCACTTTACATTTCTGCAAGATGAAAGTTATACGAATCTATAAGGTTGAAAGAGAATTAATATAATAATTTCCCTTGGATTGATGGGTGTGCGTAAGGGATAGTTTTCATTTCATTCGATGATGGAATGGGCAATTCGGCAGGCGGCGATGAGCACTGTAAGCGAGTCTCCACATCTGCTGAGATACCGTGTTTCCCCTCTCGGATAACTATTTTATTACCTATCGTTTTTCAGGCACCGAACGAACAACGAGATACATGTCTCCCTTGCTCCTAAAACATTCTCTTATTTACAGGTGTATTCTTTCTGTAGGTACATCTAGCAAGGAAACAAGGCCGGGAGGACGGACGAGGAGTGAGCTAGGTTCTTTTCTACATTTGGGCAGGAGATTAGAAGCAACTTATAGAACGACCAACATAGTGAACATCTATTTTATGTGATGCAAGAGGATGTGAATTGAACGTATCGCTTGCCATGTAACTGATGGTTGAAATGCAATAAAGTTTCTATTTTAAATGGTTGAAAACTGGGTTTTACTCCACTCCCTTCAAGAAATATTAGTAAGAAAAAACGTTTAAAGTTAAATGCATACCCTTAGGTTTGACCGCTCTCCGAGTAAAGTTAAAGCACTCGTTAGGGTATTATTACCTCGAGGGCTTTCGTGAGAGCTCGACAAATTTCCATCGATTGCTTTCCTTTAAACTACCTATCATCAATAAGATTTTAAAAATTCATCTGAGTCATGAGGATGCCCTGCAATGGTGCAAAAGATTTGGATAGGAACGCTCTCATATTTTAACTCATGCGTTACCAACGTGATGAACATTTTCGGCGATAAGTCTTGTACTAATCACAGAAACCTGTTCCACCATCGGGCTTAAAATTGCTTCCACATTACGAATCTTAAAGATTTGGAATAGAAGAACTTGCTCTACATTTATTTGTCACCGACACCTCTAAAGCTAAACGAGGAAAGGAGAAAATAGAACGACGGTCGTCGTCTTTTTGCCCCGAAATTGCTAACCGGAATCCGACAGAGGGCCAAGTATTCGTTCAGTTGCTCGGTCCGTCTCGCGAGTAAACATCGTGCTCGTATCTTGCGAATAGAGAAGCTTTCTCGTAGTGTACGTTCAATTCTCATCTCTCCCGCGGCCAGTGGAATCTTGAAGATTGCCCCTGGAGAAAGCGACAGTGATGTTGCGTTTAGTGGTCATTGGAGAACATATAGGATATAATCGATGTGGCAGATTCGCACGGGACTGCATTGTGACGTCGTCGAGTGAGTGAGGCGAGAAGCTTCGAGCGAGGTTCACGGAGAATTTTAAAGGCGAGACCCATCGGAATGTTTTCCTCCTCTCTTTGCCTTCGTTGACAAGAATGTGCATCGCAATTTAACCTCCTGATTGCTTCGAAACGCGGAGTTTGGAGTGCCCTCGGCTGGGGGATATCTTGATCACCGTAAATAAGACCAGATGTAAACAACAGCGAACGAATGCTTCATTGTCTCAGCTGTATCGTTCACATGGACTCGCATATTATCGCCTGGACGCGAACTTTATTAAGATTCCGAAGCCGTTTCTACAGTCAAAGCGCTTCCTCGTAGCATCATAGTTTACGTGAGGATGATTTCGTCTTCAATCGTGTTGATTTCATTCGAGGAAAGGGAAAATAAGGGACTGGGTATGGGAACGAAGTGAACGCGGCGAAGCCGCCATGGAAAGTGCAAAATGCATGGCGGCATTTCGAGGCGCCATTGTTACCGGTGGGAATCTAAAATTGAAAGAAGATTTTTCGAAATTAACCTGCGGTCCGTCGTAAACGATAAAATTTTCATGAAGACTAGTATTTATTATGATTTTTTTCCTACTACGTGAGTCTTACCGCACAGAAAGACCATTTTCATAATGTATCGAAAGCTAGTTCTTCGGAATTGAGGAAAACCGCCATTACTCGCCGTCGACGTAAAAGAAGAAAGAAATTTTGAGGTCATTCGATCGGTAATTGGATCAACAATTATTTGCCATGAAATTCATTAATACAGCGTCTGCACTGACAGCGGTGGTATTTCTCTCGGCCAATCAGAATCAAGAAAAAAGTTTACCGGGAACTCAAATTAGATGAAATCTTCAAATGATGAATTAAAATTTGATTAATCGTTAAATGCGTTGCTGCTGCTACTTTCTGAAGCTAATACACTATCAGAATTGATCGCGAAAGACTTTTTTCAAGTATTCGTCGAGTAAAAGAGCCCTACCATGCATAGTACCAAAAACAGAAATACTGTGGGGCTATAGACTTCTCTACTTCATAATGTAATTTGCACTATTTCTTGGCTTTTGAAGGGTAAGAGACGAGGATTGGCTGCTATAATTAACTACAAGTCAATACGGTAGCTTTCATAGCGAGCAGAAGTAGAGGAAGATTCTTTGTTTTGAATAATTGCTTGATTTTCAATGACATCTTTCTATTTCAATTCCAGGATGCTTCTCCACCGACAAATTCCTACTGCTGAGATGAATAATTCACTGCACCCAAGGGACTGCAAAGAGTAGTCATCGCCTTACTTCGAAGTGGAGGTTTTATTAAACACATTTCAATATGTTAATGGATTACTTTTCAAGGTATGAGGTTGTTGAAACTATGATGTCCGTTCAACTATTCTTTCAAAAGGAGTTAACCTGACGATGACTTAACTATACTACAAGATGAAAATTATATGAATGCATATGGTGAAAAGCAAAGTTAATTTACTGTCTTGATCAAATTAGATGTAATCATGTAATGTTTCATTAAAACTTGATAAATCGTTAATTATGTTACTGCTGCTTCTTTCTGAAGCTTATACACTGTAAGATTTGATCGCGAAAGACTTTTTTCAAGTATTCCTTAAGATGAACAGCTCTTCCATGCATACTACCACGAACAGAAGTAATTACTTTTGGTGCTACTTATTTCCTTACTTCATTATGTACTTTTCTTAAGTCAGATAATTGTGCAGGGTAGGAGACGAGGAAAACTGCTAGAAATAATTAAAATCATTACGGTAGCTTCCATAGCGATGAGAATTAGAGGTAAATTCTTTGCTTCGGATAATTGCTTGATTTTCAATGACATCTTTACATTTCAATTTCAGGATGCTTCTCCACCGACAAATTCCTGCAACTTAGATTAATAATTCACTGCACCCATAGGACTGCCTAGAGTGCTCATCACTTAACTTCGAAGTGGAGGTTTGATATTGCACATTTCAAGATGTTAGTGGATTATCTTTCAAGGTAAGAGTTTTTCGAAACGTTGGTAATGTAAATAATTCCTTTCATCGGATGTGACAATGTGAATGATTCTGCACGGTGGAAATGAAATGAATCTATAAATTGAACGACAAAGGTGATCGATTTACAATCCAAGAATCAGTGTCTTTATGGGTTATATTAAAGAGTATTAATCAGTTCAATAATGAAAAACGCAGTTCGGCAAACAGAAACTTGCTGTTATGATTCCCGGATGTTAATTACACATTTGGGTAGGTATCATTTACAAGGTAGGAGGATTTTGAAGCAATAGTTTCTGATAACATTTCCTTTTGATAGATGTCACACCAATGAGACCAATGATGTGATTTCCAATTGATGAATTTAAGATCCTGAGTGATGAATTGAATCAGTTTTAGTACTTGGGTGAGGGGAAAGGAAACTTTGCAAGCAGGGAGTATCGTTTTCTTGCAAGGATACTGATTGCACGTTTGAGCAAGTAAGATGATTTTCCTTCACGATAAGAGGTATTTGAAACAATGATTTTTGTTCAACTTTTCTTTCATAAGTGGTCAACTCACTTTACATTTCTGCAAGATGAAAGTTATACGAATCTATAAGGTTGAAAGAGAATTAATATAATAATTTCCCTTGGATTGATGGGTGTGCGTAAGGGATAGTTTTCATTTCATTCGATGATGGAATGGGCAATTCGGCAGGCGGCGATGAGCACTGTAAGCGAGTCTCCACATCTGCTGAGATACCGTGTTTCCCCTCTCGGATAACTATTTTATTACCTATCGTTTTTCAGGCACCGAACGAACAACGAGATACATGTCTCCCTTGCTCCTAAAACATTCTCTTATTTTCAGGTGTATTCTTTCTGTAGGTACATCTAGCAAGGAAACAAGGCCGGGAGGACGGACGAGGAGTGAGCTAGGTTCTTTTCTACATTTGGGCAGGAGATTAGAAGCAACTTATAGAACGACCAACATAGTGAACATCTATTTTATGTGATGCAAGAGGATGTGAATTGAACGTATCGCTTGCCATGTAACTGATGGTTGAAATGCAATAAAGTTTCTATTTTAAATGGTTGAAAACTGGGTTTTACTCCACTCCCTTCAAGAAATATTAGTAAGAAAAAACGTTTAAAGTTAAATGCATACCCTTAGGTTTGACCGCTCTCCGAGTAAAGTTAAAGCACTCGTTAGGGTATTATTACCTCGAGGGCTTTCGTGAGAGCTCGACAAATTTCCATCGATTGCTTTCCTTTAAACTACCTATCATCAATAAGATTTTAAAAATTCATCTGAGTCATGAGGATGTCCCGCAATGGTGCAAAAGATTTGGATAGGAACGCTCTCATATTTTAACTCATGCGTTACCAACGTGATGAACATTTTCGGCGATAAGTCTTGTACTAATCACAGAAACCTGTTCCACCATCGGGCTTAAAATTGCTTCCACATTACGAATCTTAAAGATTTGGAATAGAAGAACTTGCTCTACATTTATTTGTCACCGACACCTCTAAAGCTAAACGAGGAAAGGAGAAAATAGAACGACGGTCGTCGTCTTTTTGCCCCGAAATTGCTAACCGGAATCCGACAGAGGGCCAAGTATTCGTTCAGTTGCTCGGTCCGTCTCGCGAGTAAACATCGTGCTCGTATCTTGCGAATAGAGAAGCTTTCTCGTAGTGTACGTTCAATTCTCATCTCTCCCGCGGCCAGTGGAATCTTGAAGATTGCCCCTGGAGAAAGCGACAGTGATGTTGCGTTTAGTGGTCATTGGAGAACATATAGGATATAATCGATGTGGCAGATTCGCACGGGACTGCATTGTGACGTCGTCGAGTGAGTGAGGCGAGAAGCTTCGAGCGAGGTTCACGGAGAATTTTAAAGGTGAGACCCATCGGAATGTTTTCCTCGTCTCTTTGCCTTCGTTGACAAGAATGTGCATCGCAATTTAACCTCCTGATTGCTTCGTAACGCGGAGTTTGGAGTGCCCTCGGCTGGGGGATATCTTGATCACCGTAAATAAGACCAGATGTAAACAACAGCGAACGAATGCTTCATTGTCTCAGCTGTATCGTTCACATGGACTCGTATATTATCGCCTGGACGCGAACTTTATTGAGATTCCGAAGCCGTTTCTACAGTCAGAGCGCTTCCTCGTAGCATCATAGTTTACGTGAGGATGATTTCGTCTTCAATCGTGTTGATTTCATTCGAGGAAAGGGAAAATAAGGGACTGGGTATGGGAACGATGTGAACGCGGCGAAGCCGCCATGGAAAGTGCAAAATGCATGGCGGCATTTCGAGGCGCCATTGTTACCGGTGGGAATCTAAAATTGAAAGAAGATTTTTCGAAATTAACCTGCGGTCCGTCGTAAACGATAAAATTTTCATGAAGACTAGTATTTATTATGATTTTTTTCCTACTACGTGAGTCTTACCGCACAGAAAGACCATTTTCATAATGTATCGAAAGCTAGTTCTTCGGAATTGAGGAAAACCGCCATTACTCGCCGTCGACGTAAAAGAAGAAAGAAATTTTGAGGTCATTCGATCGGTAATTGGATCAACAATTATTTGCCATGAAATTCATTAATACAGCGTCTGCACTGACAGCGGTGGTATTTCTCTCGGCCAATCAGAATCAAGAAAAAAGTTTACCGGGAACTCAAATTAGATGAAATCTTCAAATGATGAATTAAAATTTGATTAATCGTTAAATGCGTTGCTGCTGCTACTTTCTGAAGCTAATACACTATCAGAATTGATCGCGAAAGACTTTTTTCAAGTATTCGTCGAGTAAAAGAGCCCTACCATGCATAGTACCAAAAACAGAAATACTGTGGGGCTATAGACTTCTCTACTTCATAATGTAATTTGCACTATTTCTTGGCTTTTGAAGGGTAAGAGACGAGGATTGGCTGCTATAATTAACTACAAGTCAATACGGTAGCTTTCATAGCGAGCAGAAGTAGAGGAAGATTCTTTGTTTTGAATAATTGCTTGATTTTCAATGACATCTTTCTATTTCAATTCCAGGATGCTTCTCCACCGACAAATTCCTACTGCTGAGATGAATAATTCACTGCACCCAAGGGACTGCAAAGAGTAGTCATCGCCTTACTTCGAAGTGGAGGTTTTATTAAACACATTTCAATATGTTAATGGATTACTTTTCAAGGTATGAGGTTGTTGAAACTATGATGTCCGTTCAACTATTCTTTCAAAAGGAGTTAACCTGACGATGACTTAACTATACTACAAGATGAAAATTATATGAATGCATATGGTGAAAAGCAAAGTTAATTTACTGTCTTGATCAAATTAGATGTAATCATGTAATGTTTCATTAAAACTTGATAAATCGTTAATTATGTTACTGCTGCTTCTTTCTGAAGCTTATACACTGTAAGATTTGATCGCGAAAGACTTTTTTCAAGTATTCCTTAAGATGAACAGCTCTTCCATGCATACTACCACGAACAGAAGTAATTACTTTTGGTGCTACTTATTTCCTTACTTCATTATGTACTTTTCTTAAGCCAGATAATTGTGCAGAGTAGGAGACGAGGAAAACTGCTAGAAATAATTAAAATCATTACGGTAGCTTCCATAGCGATGAGAATTAGAGGTAAATTCTTTGTTTCGGATAATTGCCTGATTTTCAATGACATCTTTACATTTCAATTTCAGGATGCTTCTCCACCGACAAATTCCTGCAACTTAGATTAATAATTCACTGCACCCATAGGACTGCCTAGAGTGCTCATCACTTAACTTCGAAGTGGAGGTTTGATATTGCACATTTCAAGATGTTAGTGGATTATCTTTCAAGGTAAGAGTTTTTCGAAACGTTGGTAATGTAAATAATTCCTTTCATCGGATGTGACAATGTGAATGATTCTGCACGATGGAAATGAAATGAATCTATAAATTGAACGACAAAGGTGATCGATTTACAATCCAAGAATCAGTGTCTTTATGGGTTATATTAAAGAGTATTAATCAGTTCAATAATGAAAAACGCAGTTCGGCAAACAGAAACTTGCTGTTATGATTCCCGGATGTTAATTACACATTTGGGTAGGTATCATTTACAAGGTAGGAGGATTTTGAAGCATTAGTTTCTGATAACATTTCCTTTTGATATATGTCACACCAATGAGACCAATGATGTGATTTCCAATTGATGAATTTAAGATCCTGAGTGATGAATTGAATCAGTTTTAGTACTTGGGTGAGGGGAAAGGAAACTTTGCAAGCAGGGAGTATCGTTTTCTTGCAAGGATACTGATTGCACGTTTGAGCAAGTAAGATGATTTCCCTTCACGATAAGAGGTATTTGAAACAATGATTTTTGTTCAACTTTTCTTTCATAAGTGGTCAACTCACTTTACATTTCTGCAAGATGAAAGTTATACGAATCTATAAGGTTGAAAGAGAATTAATATAATAATTTCCCTTGGATTGATGGGTGTGCGTAAGGGATAGTTTTCATTTCATTCGATGATGGAATGGGCAATTCGGCAGGCGGCGATGAGCACTGTAAGCGAGTCTCCACATCTGCTGAGATACCGTGTTTCCCCTCTCGGATAACTATTTTATTACCTATCGTTTTTCAGGCACCGAACGAACAACGAGATACATGTCTCCCTTGCTCCTAAAACATTCTCTTATTTTCAGGTGTATTCTTTCTGTAGGTACATCTAGCAAGGAAACAAGGCCGGGAGGACGGACGAGGAGTGAGCTAGGTTCTTTTCTACATTTGGGCAGGAGATTAGAAGCAACTTATAGAACGACCAACATAGTGAACATCTATTTTATGTGATGCAAGAGGATGTGAATTGAACGTATCGCTTGCCATGTAACTGATGGTTGAAATGCAATAAAGTTTCTATTTTAAATGGTTGAAAACTGGGTTTTACTCCACTCCCTTCAAGAAATATTAGTAAGAAAAAACGTTTAAAGTTAAATGCATACCCTTAGGTTTGACCGCTCTCCGAGTAAAGTTAAAGCACTCGTTAGGGTATTATTACCTCGAGGGCTTTCGTGAGAGCTCGACAAATTTCCATCGATTGCTTTCCTTTAAACTACCTATCATCAATAAGATTTTAAAAATTCATCTGAGTCATGAGGATGTCCCGCAATGGTGCAAAAGATTTGGATAGGAACGCTCTCATATTTTAACTCATGCGTTACCAACGTGATGAACATTTTCGGCGATAAGTCTTGTACTAATCACAGAAACCTGTTCCACCATCGGGCTTAAAATTGCTTCCACATTACGAATCTTAAAGATTTGGAATAGAAGAACTTGCTCTACATTTATTTGTCACCGACACCTCTAAAGCTAAACGAGGAAAGGAGAAAATAGAACGACGGTCGTCGTCTTTTTGCCCCGAAATTGCTAACCGGAATCCGACAGAGGGCCAAGTATTCGTTCAGTTGCTCGGTCCGTCTCGCGAGTAAACATCGTGCTCGTATCTTGCGAATAGAGAAGCTTTCTCGTAGTGTACGTTCAATTCTCATCTCTCCCGCGGCCAGTGGAATCTTGAAGATTGCCCCTGGAGAAAGCGACAGTGATGTTGCGTTTAGTGGTCATTGGAGAACATATAGGATATAATCGATGTGGCAGATTCGCACGGGACTGCATTGTGACGTCGTCGAGTGAGTGAGGCGAGAAGCTTCGAGCGAGGTTCACGGAGAATTTTAAAGGTGAGACCCATCGGAATGTTTTCCTCGTCTCTTTGCCTTCGTTGACAAGAATGTGCATCGCAATTTAACCTCCTGATTGCTTCGAAACGCGGAGTTTGGAGTGCCCTCGGCTGGGGGATATCTTGATCACCGTAAATAAGACCAGATGTAAACAACAGCGAACGAATGCTTCATTGTCTCAGCTGTATCGTTCACATGGACTCGCATATTATCGCCTGGACGCGAACTTTATTAAGATTCCGAAGCCGTTTCTACAGTCAAAGCGCTTCCTCGTAGCATCATAGTTTACGTGAGGATGATTTCGTCTTCAATCGTGTTGATTTCATTCGAGGAAAGGGAAAATAAGGGACTGGGTATGGGAACGAAGTGAACGCGGCGAAGCCGCCATGGAAAGTGCAAAATGCATGGCGGCATTTCGAGGCGCCATTGTTACCGGTGGGAATCTAAAATTGAAAGAAGATTTTTCGAAATTAACCTGCGGTCCGTCGTAAACGATAAAATTTTCATGAAGACTAGTATTTATTATGATTTTTTTCCTACTACGTGAGTCTTACCGCACAGAAAGACCATTTTCATAATGTATCGAAAGCTAGTTCTTCGGAATTGAGGAAAACCGCCATTACTCGCCGTCGACGTAAAAGAAGAAAGAAATTTTGAGGTCATTCGATCGGTAATTGGATCAACAATTATTTGCCATGAAATTCATTAATACAGCGTCTGCACTGACAGCGGTGGTATTTCTCTCGGCCAATCAGAATCAAGAAAAAAGTTTACCGGGAACTCAAATTAGATGAAATCTTCAAATGATGAATTAAAATTTGATTAATCGTTAAATGCGTTGCTGCTGCTACTTTCTGAAGCTAATACACTATCAGAATTGATCGCGAAAGACTTTTTTCAAGTATTCGTCGAGTAAAAGAGCCCTACCATGCATAGTACCAAAAACAGAAATACTGTGGGGCTATAGACTTCTCTACTTCATAATGTAATTTGCACTATTTCTTGGCTTTTGAAGGGTAAGAGACGAGGATTGGCTGCTATAATTAACTACAAGTCAATACGGTAGCTTTCATAGCGAGCAGAAGTAGAGGAAGATTCTTTGTTTTGAATAATTGCTTGATTTTCAATGACATCTTTCTATTTCAATTCCAGGATGCTTCTCCACCGACAAATTCCTACTGCTGAGATGAATAATTCACTGCACCCAAGGGACTGCAAAGAGTAGTCATCGCCTTACTTCGAAGTGGAGGTTTTATTAAACACATTTCAATATGTTAATGGATTACTTTTCAAGGTATGAGGTTGTTGAAACTATGATGTCCGTTCAACTATTCTTTCAAAAGGAGTTAACCTGACGATGACTTAACTATACTACATGATGAAAATTATATGAATGCATATGGTGAAAAGCAAAGTTAATTTACTGTCTTGATCAAATTAGATGTAATCATGTAATGTTTCATTAAAACTTGATAAATCGTTAATTATGTTACTGCTGCTTCTTTCTGAAGCTTATACACTGTAAGATTTGATCGCGAAAGACTTTTTTCAAGTATTCCTTAAGATGAACAGCTCTTCCATGCATACTACCACGAACAGAAGTAATTACTTTTGGTGCTACTTATTTCCTTACTTCATTATGTACTTTTCTTAAGTCAGATAATTGTGCAGGGTAGGAGACGAGGAAAACTGCTAGAAATAATTAAAATCATTACGGTAGCTTCCATAGCGATGAGAATTAGAGGTAAATTCTTTGCTTCGGATAATAGCTTGATTTTCAATGACATCTTTACATTTCAATTTCAGGATGCTTCTCCACCGACAAATTCCTGCAACTTAGATTAATAATTCACTGCACCCATAGGACTGCCTAGAGTGCTCATCACTTAACTTCGAAGTGGAGGTTTGATATTGCACATTTCAAGATGTTAGTGGATTATCTTTCAAGGTAAGAGTTTTTTGAAACGTTGGTAATGTAAATAATTCCTTTCATCGGATGTGACAATGTAAATGATTCTGCACGATGGAAATGAAATGAACCTATAAATTGAACGACAAAGGTGATCGATTTACAATCCAAGAATCAGTGTCTTTATGGGTTATATTAAAGAGTATTAATCAGTTCAATAATGAAAAACGCAGTTCGGCAAACAGAAACTTGCTGTTATGATTCCCGGATGTTAATTACACATTTGGGTAGGTATCATTTACAAGGTAGGAGGTTTTTGAAGCATTAGTTTCTGATAACATTTCCTTTTGTTAGATGTCACACCAATGAGACCAATGATGTGATTTCCAATTGATGAATTTAAGATCCTGAGTGATGAATTGAATCAGTTTTAGTACTTGGGTGATGGGAAAGGAAACTTTGCAAGCAGGGAGTATCGTTTTCATGCAAGGATACTGATTGCACGTTTGAGCAAGTAAGATGATTTCCCTTCACGATAAGAGGTATTTGAAACAATGATTTTTGTTCAACTTTTCTTTCATAAGTGGTCAACTCACTTTACATTTCTGCAAGATGAAAGTTATACGAATCTATAAGGTTGAAAGAGAATTAATATAATAATTTCCCTTGGATTGATGGGTGTGCGTAAGGGATAGTTTTCATTTCATTCGATGATGGAATGGGCAATTCGGCAGGCGGCGATGAGCACTGTAAGCGAGTCTCCACATCTGCTGAGATACCGTGTTTCCCCTCTCGGATAACTATTTTATTACCTATCGTTTTTCAGGCACCGAACGAACAACGAGATACATGTCTCCCTTGCTCCTAAAACATTCTCTTATTTTCAGGTGTATTCTTTCTGTAGGTACATCTAGCAAGGAAACAAGGCCGGGAGGACGGACGAGGAGTGAGCTAGGTTCTTTTCTACATTTGGGCAGGAGATTAGAAGCAACTTATAGAACGACCAACATAGTGAACATCTATTTTATGTGATGCAAGAGGATGTGAATTGAACGTATCGCTTGCCATGTAACTGATGGTTGAAATGCAATAAAGTTTCTATTTTAAATGGTTGAAAACTGGGTTTTACTCCACTCCCTTCAAGAAATATTAGTAAGAAAAAACGTTTAAAGTTAAATGCATACCCTTAGGTTTGACCGCTCTCCGAGTAAAGTTAAAGCACTCGTTAGGGTATTATTACCTCGAGGGCTTTCGTGAGAGCTCGACAAATTTCCATCGATTGCTTTCCTTTAAACTACCTATCATCAATAAGATTTTAAAAATTCATCTGAGTCATGAGGATGCCCCGCAATGGTGCAAAAGATTTGGATAGGAACGCTCTCATATTTTAACTCATGCGTTACCAACGTGATGAACATTTTCGGCGATAAGTCTTGTACTAATCACAGAAACCTGTTCCACCATCGGGCTTAAAATTGCTTCCACATTACGAATCTTAAAGATTTGGAATAGAAGAACTTGCTCTACATTTATTTGTCACCGACACCTCTAAAGCTAAACGAGGAAAGGAGAAAATAGAACGACGGTCGTCGTCTTTTTGCCCCGAAATTGCTAACCGGAATCCGACAGAGGGCCAAGTATTCGTTCAGTTGCTCGGTCCGTCTCGCGAGTAAACATCGTGCTCGTATCTTGCGAATAGAGAAGCTTTCTCGTAGTGTACGTTCAATTCTCATCTCTCCCGCGGCCAGTGGAATCTTGAAGATTGCCCCTGGAGAAAGCGACAGTGATGTTGCGTTTAGTGGTCATTGGAGAACATATAGGATATAATCGATGTGGCAGATTCGCACGGGACTGCATTGTGACGTCGTCGAGTGAGTGAGGCGAGAAGCTTCGAGCGAGGTTCACGGAGAATTTTAAAGGCGAGACCCATCGGAATGTTTTCCTCCTCTCTTTGCCTTCGTTGACAAGAATGTGCATCGCAATTTAACCTCCTGATTGCTTCGAAACGCGGAGTTTGGAGTGCCCTCGGCTGGGGGATATCTTGATCACCGTAAATAAGACCAGATGTAAACAACAGCGAACGAATGCTTCATTGTCTCAGCTGTATCGTTCACATGGACTCGCATATTATCGCCTGGACGCGAACTTTATTAAGATTCCGAAGCCGTTTCTACAGTCAAAGCGCTTCCTCGTAGCATCATAGTTTACGTGAGGATGATTTCGTCTTCAATCGTGTTGATTTCATTCGAGGAAAGGGAAAATAAGGGACTGGGTATGGGAACGAAGTGAACGCGGCGAAGCCGCCATGGAAAGTGCAAAATGCATGGCGGCATTTCGAGGCGCCATTGTTACCGGTGGGAATCTAAAATTGAAAGAAGATTTTTCGAAATTAACCTGCGGTCCGTCGTAAACGATAAAATTTTCATGAAGACTAGTATTTATTATGATTTTTTTCCTACTACGTGAGTCTTACCGCACAGAAAGACCATTTTCATAATGTATCGAAAGCTAGTTCTTCGGAATTGAGGAAAACCGCCATTACTCGCCGTCGACGTAAAAGAAGAAAGAAATTTTGAGGTCATTCGATCGGTAATTGGATCAACAATTATTTGCCATGAAATTCATTAATACAGCGTCTGCACTGACAGCGGTGGTATTTCTCTCGGCCAATCAGAATCAAGAAAAAAGTTTACCGGGAACTCAAATTAGATGAAATCTTCAAATGATGAATTAAAATTTGATTAATCGTTAAATGCGTTGCTGCTGCTACTTTCTGAAGCTAATACACTATCAGAATTGATCGCGAAAGACTTTTTTCAAGTATTCGTCGAGTAAAAGAGCCCTACCATGCATAGTACCAAAAACAGAAATACTGTGGGGCTATAGACTTCTCTACTTCATAATGTAATTTGCACTATTTCTTGGCTTTTGAAGGGTAAGAGACGAGGATTGGCTGCTATAATTAACTACAAGTCAATACGGTAGCTTTCATAGCGAGCAGAAGTAGAGGAAGATTCTTTGTTTTGAATAATTGCTTGATTTTCAATGACATCTTTCTATTTCAATTCCAGGATGCTTCTCCACCGACAAATTCCTACTGCTGAGATGAATAATTCACTGCACCCAAGGGACTGCAAAGAGTAGTCATCGCCTTACTTCGAAGTGGAGGTTTTATTAAACACATTTCAATATGTTAATGGATTACTTTTCAAGGTATGAGGTTGTTGAAACTATGATGTCCGTTCAACTATTCTTTCAAAAGGAGTTAACCTGACGATGACTTAACTATACTACAAGATGAAAATTATATGAATGCATATGGTGAAAAGCAAAGTTAATTTACTGTCTTGATCAAATTAGATGTAATCATGTAATGTTTCATTAAAACTTGATAAATCGTTAATTATGTTACTGCTGCTTCTTTCTGAAGCTTATACACTGTAAGATTTGATCGCGAAAGACTTTTTTCAAGTATTCCTTAAGATGAACAGCTCTTCCATGCATACTACCACGAACAGAAGTAATTACTTTTGGTGCTACTTATTTCCTTACTTCATTATGTACTTTTCTTAAGCCAGATAATTGTGCAGAGTAGGAGACGAGGAAAACTGCTAGAAATAATTAAAATCATTACGGTAGCTTCCATAGCGATGAGAATTAGAGGTAAATTCTTTGCTTCGGATAATTGCCTGATTTTCAATGACATCTTTACATTTCAATTTCAGGATGCTTCTCCACCGACAAATTCCTGCAACTTAGATTAATAATTCACTGCACCCATAGGACTGCCTAGAGTGCTCATCACTTAACTTCGAAGTGGAGGTTTGATATTGCACATTTCAAGATGTTAGTGGATTATCTTTCAAGGTAAGAGTTTTTCGAAACGTTGGTAATGTAAATAATTCCTTTCATCGGATGTGACAATGTGAATGATTCTGCACGGTGGAAATGAAATGAATCTATAAATTGAACGACAAAGGTGATCGATTTACAATCCAAGAATCAGTGTCTTTATGGGTTATATTAAAGAGTATTAATCAGTTCAATAATGAAAAACGCAGTTCGGCAAACAGAAACTTGCTGTTATGATTCCCGGATGTTAATTACACATTTGGGTAGGTATCATTTACAAGGTAGGAGGATTTTGAAGCATTAGTTTCTGATAACATTTCCTTTTGATAGATGTCACACCAATGAGACCAATGATGTGATTTCCAATTGATGAATTTAAGATCCTGAGTGATGAATTGAATCAGTTTTAGTACTTGGGTGAGGGGAAAGGAAACTTTGCAAGCAGGGAGTATCGTTTTCATGCAAGGATACTGATTGCACGTTTGAGCAAGTAAGATGATTTCCCTTCACGATAAGAGGTATTTGAAACAATGATTTTTGTTCAACTTTTCTTTCATAAGTGGTCAACTCACTTTACATTTCTGCAAGATGAAAGTTATACGAATCTATAAGGTTGAAAGAGAATTAATATAATAATTTCCCTTGGATTGATGGGTGTGCGTAAGGGATAGTTTTCATTTCATTCGATGATGGAATGGGCAATTCGGCAGGCGGCGATGAGCACTGTAAGCGAGTCTCCACATCTGCTGAGATACCGTGTTTCCCCTCTCGGATAACTATTTTATTACCTATCGTTTTTCAGGCACCGAACGAACAACGAGATACATGTCTCCCTTGCTCCTAAAACATTCTCTTATTTTCAGGTGTATTCTTTCTGTAGGTACATCTAGCAAGGAAACAAGGCCGGGAGGACGGACGAGGAGTGAGCTAGGTTCTTTTCTACATTTGGGCAGGAGATTAGAAGCAACTTATAGAACGACCAACATAGTGAACATCTATTTTATGTGATGCAAGAGGATGTGAATTGAACGTATCGCTTGCCATGTAACTGATGGTTGAAATGCAATAAAGTTTCTATTTTAAATGGTTGAAAACTGGGTTTTACTCCACTCCCTTCAAGAAATATTAGTAAGAAAAAACGTTTAAAGTTAAATGCATACCCTTAGGTTTGACCGCTCTCCGAGTAAAGTTAAAGCACTCGTTAGGGTATTATTACCTCGAGGGCTTTCGTGAGAGCTCGACAAATTTCCATCGATTGCTTTCCTTTAAACTACCTATCATCAATAAGATTTTAAAAATTCATCTGAGTCATGAGGATGCCCCGCAATGGTGCAAAAGATTTGGATAGGAACGCTCTCATATTTTAACTCATGCGTTACCAACGTGATGAACATTTTCGGCGATAAGTCTTGTACTAATCACAGAAACCTGTTCCACCATCGGGCTTAAAATTGCTTCCACATTACGAATCTTAAAGATTTGGAATAGAAGAACTTGCTCTACATTTATTTGTCACCGACACCTCTAAAGCTAATCGAGGAAAGGAGAAAATGGAACGACGGTCGTCGTCTTTTTGCCCCGAAATTGCTAACCGGAATCCGACAGAGGGCCAAGTATTCGTTCAGTTGCTCGGTCCGTCTCGCGAGTAAACATCGTGCTCGTATCTTGCGAATAGAGAAGCTTTCTCGTAGTGTACGTTCAATTCTCATCTCTCCCGCGGCCAGTGGAATCTTGAAGATTGCCCCTGGAGAAAGCGACAGTGATGTTGCGTTTAGTGGTCATTGGAGAACATATAGGATATAATCGATGTGGCAGATTCGCACGGGACTGCATTGTGACGTCGTCGAGTGAGTGAGGCGAGAAGCTTCGAGCGAGGTTCACGGAGAATTTTAAAGGTGAGACCCATCGGAATCTTTTCCTCGTCTCTTTGCCTGCGTTGACAAGAATGTGCATCGCAATTTAACCTCCTGATTGCTTCGAAACGCGGAGTTTGGAGTGCCCTCGGCTGGGGGATATCTTGATCACCGTAAATAAGACCAGATGTAAACAACAGCGAATGAATGCTTCATTGTCTCAGCTGTATCGTTCACATGGACTCGTATATTATCGCCTGGACGCGAACTTTATTAAGATTCCGAAGCCGTTTCTACAGTCAAAGCGCTTCCTCGTAGCATCATAGTTTACGTGAGGATGATTTCGTCTTCAATCGTGTTGATTTCATTCGAGGAAAGGGAAAATAAGGGACTGGGTATGGGAACGAAGTGAACGCGGCGAAGCCGCCATGGAAAGTGCAAAATGCATGGCGGCATTTCGAGGCGCCATTGTTACCGGTGGGAATCTAAAATTGAAAGAAGATTTTTCGAAATTAACCTGCGGTCCGTCGTAAACGATAAAATTTTCATGAAGACTAGTATTTATTATGATTTTTTTCCTACTACGTGAGTCTTACCGCACAGAAAGACCATTTTCATAATGTATCGAAAGCTAGTTCTTCGGAATTGAGGAAAACCGCCATTACTCGCCGTCGACGTAAAAGAAGAAAGAAATTTTGAGGTCATTCGATCGGTAATTGGATCAACAATTATTTGCCATGAAATTCATTAATACAGCGTCTGCACTGACAGCGGTGGTATTTCTCTCGGCCAATCAGAATCAAGAAAAAAGTTTACCGGGAACTCAAATTAGATGAAATCTTCAAATGATGAATTAAAATTTGATTAATCGTTAAATGCGTTGCTGCTGCTACTTTCTGAAGCTAATACACTATCAGAATTGATCGCGAAAGACTTTTTTCAAGTATTCGTCGAGTAAAAGAGCCCTACCATGCATAGTACCAAAAACAGAAATACTGTGGGGCTATAGACTTCTCTACTTCATAATGTAATTTGCACTATTTCTTGGCTTTTGAAGGGTAAGAGACGAGGATTGGCTGCTATAATTAACTACAAGTCAATACGGTAGCTTTCATAGCGAGCAGAAGTAGAGGAAGATTCTTTGTTTTGAATAATTGCTTGATTTTCAATGACATCTTTCTATTTCAATTCCAGGATGCTTCTCCACCGACAAATTCCTACTGCTGAGATGAATAATTCACTGCACCCAAGGGACTGCAAAGAGTAGTCATCGCCTTACTTCGAAGTGGAGGTTTTATTAAACACATTTCAATATGTTAATGGATTACTTTTCAAGGTATGAGGTTGTTGAAACTATGATGTCCGTTCAACTATTCTTTCAAAAGGAGTTAACCTGACGATGACTTAACTATACTACAAGATGAAAATTATATGAATGCATATGGTGAAAAGCAAAGTTAATTTACTGTCTTGATCAAATTAGATGTAATCATGTAATGTTTCATTAAAACTTGATAAATCGTTAATTATGTTACTGCTGCTTCTTTCTGAAGCTTATACACTGTAAGATTTGATCGCGAAAGACTTTTTTCAAGTATTCCTTAAGATGAACAGCTCTTCCATGCATACTACCACGAACAGAAGTAATTACTTTTGGTGCTACTTATTTCCTTACTTCATTATGTACTTTTCTTAAGTCAGATAATTGTGCAGAGTAGGAGACGAGGAAAACTGCTAGAAATAATTAAAATCATTACGGTAGCTTCCATAGCGATGAGAATTAGAGGTAAATTCTTTGTTTCGGATAATTGCCTGATTTTCAATGACATCTTTACATTTCAATTTCAGGATGCTTCTCCACCGACAAATTCCTGCAACTTAGATTAATAATTCACTGCACCCATAGGACTGCCTAGAGTGCTCATCACTTAACTTCGAAGTGGAGGTTTGATATTGCACATTTCAAGATGTTAGTGGATTATCTTTCAAGGTAAGAGTTTTTCGAAACGTTGGTAATGTAAATAATTCCTTTCATCGGATGGGACAATGTGAATGATTCTGCACGGTGGAAATGAAATGAATCTATAAATTGAACGACAAAGGTGATCGATTTACAATCCAAGAATCAGTGTCTTTATGGGTTATATTAAAGAGTATTAATCAGTTCAATAATGAAAAACGCAGTTCGGCAAACAGAAACTTGCTGTTATGATTCCCGGATGTTAATTACACATTTGGGTAGGTATCATTTACAAGGTAGGAGGATTTTGAAGCATTAGTTTCTGATAACATTTCCTTTTGATAGATGTCACACCAATGAGACCAATGATGTGATTTCCAATTGATGAATTTAAGATCCTGAGTGATGAATTGAACCAGTTTTAGTACTTGGGTGATGGGAAAGGAAACTTTGCAAGCAGGGAGTATCGTTTTCATGCAAGGATACTGATTGCACGTTTGAGCAAGTAAGATGATTTCCCTTCACGATAAGAGGTATTTGAAACAATGATTTTTGTTCAACTTTTCTTTCATAAGTGGTCAACTCACTTTACATTTCTGCAAGATGAAAGTTATACGAATCTATAAGGTTGAAAGAGAATTAATATAATAATTTCCCTTGGATTGATGGGTGTGCGTAAGGGATAGTTTTCATTTCATTCGATGATGGAATGGGCAATTCGGCAGGCGGCGATGAGCACTGTAAGCGAGTCTCCACATCTGCTGAGATACCGTGTTTCCCCTCTCGGATAACTATTTTATTACCTATCGTTTTTCAGGCACCGAACGAACAACGAGATACATGTCTCCCTTGCTCCTAAAACATTCTCTTATTTTCAGGTGTATTCTTTCTGTAGGTACATCTAGCAAGGAAACAAGGCCGGGAGGACGGACGAGGAGTGAGCTAGGTTCTTTTCTACATTTGGGCAGGAGATTAGAAGCAACTTATAGAACGACCAACATAGTGAACATCTATTTTATGTGATGCAAGAGGATGTGAATTGAACGTATCGCTTGCCATGTAACTGATGGTTGAAATGCAATAAAGTTTCTATTTTAAATGGTTGAAAACTGGGTTTTACTCCACTCCCTTCAAGAAATATTAGTAAGAAAAAACGTTTAAAGTTAAATGCATACCCTTAGGTTTGACCGCTCTCCGAGTAAAGTTAAAGCACTCGTTAGGGTATTATTACCTCGAGGGCTTTCGTGAGAGCTCGACAAATTTCCATCGATTGCTTTCCTTTAAACTACCTATCATCAATAAGATTTTAAAAATTCATCTGAGTCATGAGGATGCCCCGCAATGGTGCAAAAGATTTGGATAGGAACGCTCTCATATTTTAACTCATGCGTTACCAACGTGATGAACATTTTCGGCGATAAGTCTTGTACTAATCACAGAAACCTGTTCCACCATCGGGCTTAAAATTGCTTCCACATTACGAATCTTAAAGATTTGGAATAGAAGAACTTGCTCTACATTTATTTGTCACCGACACCTCTAAAGCTAATCGAGGAAAGGAGAAAATGGAACGACGGTCGTCGTCTTTTTGCCCCGAAATTGCTAACCGGAATCCGACAGAGGGCCAAGTATTCGTTCAGTTGCTCGGTCCGTCTCGCGAGTAAACATCGTGCTCGTATCTTGCGAATAGAGAAGCTTTCTCGTAGTGTACGTTCAATTCTCATCTCTCCCGCGGCCAGTGGAATCTTGAAGATTGCCCCTGGAGAAAGCGACAGTGATGTTGCGTTTAGTGGTCATTGGAGAACATATAGGATATAATCGATGTGGCAGATTCGCACGGGACTGCATTGTGACGTCGTCGAGTGAGTGAGGCGAGAAGCTTCGAGCGAGGTTCACGGAGAATTTTAAAGGTGAGACCCATCGGAATCTTTTCCTCGTCTCTTTGCCTGCGTTGACAAGAATGTGCATCGCAATTTAACCTCCTGATTGCTTCGAAACGCGGAGTTTGGAGTGCCCTCGGCTGGGGGATATCTTGATCACCGTAAATAAGACCAGATGTAAACAACAGCGAACGAATGCTTCATTGTCTCAGCTGTATCGTTCACATGGACTCGCATATTATCGCCTGGACGCGAACTTTATTGAGATTCCGAAGCCGTTTCTACAGTCAAAGCGCTTCCTCGTAGCATCATTGTTTACGTGAGGATGATTTCGTCTTCAATCGTGTTGATTTCATTCGAGGAAAGGGAAAATAAGGGACTGGGTATGGGAACGAAGTGAACGCGGCGAAGCCGCCATGGAAAGTGCAAAATGCATGGCGGCATTTCGAGGCGCCATTGTTACCGGTGGGAATCTAAAATTGAAAGAAGATTTTTCGAAATTAACCTGCGGTCCGTCGTAAACGATAAAATTTTCATAAAGACTAGTATTTATTATGATTTTTTTCCTACTACGTGAGTCTTACCGCACAGAAAGACCATTTTCATAATGTATCGAAAGCTAGTTCTTCGGAATTGAGGAAAACCGCCATTACTCGCCGTCGACGTAAAAGAAGAAAGAAATTTTGAGGTCATTCGATCGGTAATTGGATCAACAATTATTTGCCATGAAATTCATTAATACAGCGTCTGCACTGACAGCGGTGGTATTTCTCTCGGCCAATCAGAATCAAGAAAAAAGTTTACCGGGAACTCAAATTAGATGAAATCTTCAAATGATGAATTAAAATTTGATTAATCGTTAAATGCGTTGCTGCTGCTACTTTCTGAAGCTAATACACTATCAGAATTGATCGCGAAAGACTTTTTTCAAGTATTCGTCGAGTAAAAGAGCCCTACCATGCATAGTACCAAAAACAGAAATACTGTGGGGCTATAGACTTCTCTACTTCATAATGTAATTTGCACTATTTCTTGGCTTTTGAAGGGTAAGAGACGAGGATTGGCTGCTATAATTAACTACAAGTCAATACGGTAGCTTTCATAGCGAGCAGAAGTAGAGGAAGATTCTTTGTTTTGAATAATTGCTTGATTTTCAATGACATCTTTCTATTTCAATTCCAGGATGCTTCTCCACCGACAAATTCCTACTGCTGAGATGAATAATTCACTGCACCCAAGGGACTGCAAAGAGTAGTCATCGCCTTACTTCGAAATGGAGGTTTTATTAAACACATTTCAATATGTTAATGGATTACTTTTCAAGGTATGAGGTTGTTGAAACTATGATGTCCGTTCAACTATTCTTTCAAAAGGAGTTAACCTGACGATGACTTAACTATACTACAAGATGAAAATTATATGAATGCATATGGTGAAAAGCAAAGTTAATTTACTGTCTTGATCAAATTAGATGTAATCATGTAATGTTTCATTAAAACTTGATATATCGTTAATTATGTTACTGCTGCTTCTTTCTTTAATCCTTAAGATGAACAGCTCTTCCATGCATACTACCACGAACAGAAGTAATTACTTTTGGTGCTACTTATTTCCTTACTTCATTATGTACTTTTCTTAAGCCAGATAATTGTGCAGAGTAGGAGACGAGGAAAACTGCTAGAAATAATTAAAATCATTACGGTAGCTTCCATAGCGATGAGAATTAGAGGTAAATTCTTTGCTTCGGATAATTGCCTGATTTTCAATGACATCTTTACATTTCAATTTCAGGATGCTTCTCCACCGACAAATTCCTGCAACTTAGATTAATAATTCACTGCACCCATAGGACTGCCTAGAGTGCTCATCACTTAACTTCGAAGTGGAGGTTTGATATTGCACATTTCAAGATGTTAGTGGATTATCTTTCAAGGTAAGAGTTTTTTGAAACGTTGGTAATGTAAATAATTCCTTTCATCGGATGTGACAATGTGAATGATTCTGCACGATGGAAATGAAATGAATCTATAAATTGAACGACAAAGGTGATCGATTTACAATCCAAGAATCAGTGTCTTTATGGGTTATATTAAAGAGTATTAATCAGTTCAATAATGAAAAACGCAGTTCGGCAAACAGAAACTTGCTGTTATGATTCCCGGATGTTAATTACACATTTGGGTAGGTATCATTTACAAGGTAGGAGGATTTTGAAGCATTAGTTTCTGATAACATTTCCTTTTGATAGATGTCACACCAATGAGACCAATGATGTGATTTCCAATTGATGAATTTAAGATCCTGAGTGATGAATTGAACCAGTTTTAGTACTTGGGTGATGGGAAAGGAAACTTTGCAAGCAGGGAGTATCGTTTTCATGCAAGGATACTGATTGCACGTTTGAGCAAGTAAGATGATTTCCCTTCACGATAAGAGGTATTTGAAACAATGATTTTTGTTCAACTTTTCTTTCATAAGTGGTCAACTCACTTTACATTTCTGCAAGATGAAAGTTATACGAATCTATAAGGTTGAAAGAGAATTAATATAATAATTTCCCTTGGATTGATGGGTGTGCGTAAGGGATAGTTTTCATTTCATTCGATGATGGAATGGGCAATTCGGCAGGCGGCGATGAGCACTGTAAGCGAGTCTCCACATCTGCTGAGATACCGTGTTTCCCCTCTCGGATAACTATTTTATTACCTATCGTTTTTCAGGCACCGAACGAACAACGAGATACATGTCTCCCTTGCTCCTAAAACATTCTCTTATTTTCAGGTGTATTCTTTCTGTAGGTACATCTAGCAAGGAAACAAGGCCGGGAGGACGGACGAGGAGTGAGCTAGGTTCTTTTCTACATTTGGGCAGGAGATTAGAAGCAACTTATAGAACGACCAACATAGTGAACATCTATTTTATGTGATGCAAGAGGATGTGAATTGAACGTATCGCTTGCCATGTAACTGATGGTTGAAATGCAATAAAGTTTCTATTTTAAATGGTTGAAAACTGGGTTTTACTCCACTCCCTTCAAGAAATATTAGTAAGAAAAAACGTTTAAAGTTAAATGCATACCCTTAGGTTTGACCGCTCTCCGAGTAAAGTTAAAGCACTCGTTAGGGTATTATTACCTCGAGGGCTTTCGTGAGAGCTCGACAAATTTCCATCGATTGCTTTCCTTTAAACTACCTATCATCAATAAGATTTTAAAAATTCATCTGAGTCATGAGGATGCCCCGCAATGGTGCAAAAGATTTGGATAGGAACGCTCTCATATTTTAACTCATGCGTTACCAACGTGATGAACATTTTCGGCGATAAGTCTTGTACTAATCACAGAAACCTGTTCCACCATCGGGCTTAAAATTGCTTCCACATTACGAATCTTAAAGATTTGGAATAGAAGAACTTGCTCTACATTTATTTGTCACCGACACCTCTAAAGCTAATCGAGGAAAGGAGAAAATGGAACGACGGTCGTCGTCTTTTTGCCCCGAAATTGCTAACCGGAATCCGACAGAGGGCCAAGTATTCGTTCAGTTGCTCGGTCCGTCTCGCGAGTAAACATCGTGCTCGTATCTTGCGAATAGAGAAGCTTTCTCGTAGTGTACGTTCAATTCTCATCTCTCCCGCGGCCAGTGGAATCTTGAAGATTGCCCCTGGAGAAAGCGACAGTGATGTTGCGTTTAGTGGTCATTGGAGAACATATAGGATATAATCGATGTGGCAGATTCGCACGGGACTGCATTGTGACATCGTCGAGTGAGTGAGGCGAGAAGCTTCGAGCGAGGTTCACGGAGAATTTTAAAGGTGAGACCCATCGGAATGTTTTCCTCGTCTCTTTGCCTGCGTTGACAAGAATGTGCATCGCAATTTAACCTCCTGATTGCTTCGAAACGCGGAGTTTGGAGTGCCCTCGGCTGGGGGATATCTTGATCACCGTAAATAAGACCAGATGTAAACAACAGCGAACGAATGCTTCATTGTCTCAGCTGTATCGTTCACATGGACTCGCATATTATCGCCTGGACGCGAACTTTATTGAGATTCCGAAGCCGTTTCTACAGTCAAAGCGCTTCCTCGTAGCATCATAGTTTACGTGAGGATGATTTCGTCTTCAATCGTGTTGATTTCATTCGAGGAAAGGGAAAATAAGGGACTGGGTATGGGAACGAAGTGAACGCGGCGAAGCCGCCATGGAAAGTGCAAAATGCATGGCGGCATTTCGAGGCGCCATTGTTACCGGTGGGAATCTAAAATTGAAAGAAGATTTTTCGAAATTAACCTGCGGTCCGTCGTAAACGATAAAATTTTCATGAAGACTAGTATTTATTATGATTTTTTTCCTACTACGTGAGTCTTACCGCACAGAAAGACCATTTTCATAATGTATCGAAAGCTAGTTCTTCGGAATTGAGGAAAACCGCCATTACTCGCCGTCGACGTAAAAGAAGAAAGAAATTTTGAGGTCATTCGATCGGTAATTGGATCAACAATTATTTGCCATGAAATTCATTAATACAGCGTCTGCACTGACAGCGGTGGTATTTCTCTCGGCCAATCAGAATCAAGAAAAAAGTTTACCGGGAACTCAAATTAGATGAAATCTTCAAATGATGAATTAAAATTTGATTAATCGTTAAATGCGTTGCTGCTGCTACTTTCTGAAGCTAATACACTATCAGAATTGATCGCGAAAGACTTTTTTCAAGTATTCGTCGAGTAAAAGAGCCCTACCATGCATAGTACCAAAAACAGAAATACTGTGGGGCTATAGACTTCTCTACTTCATAATGTAATTTGCACTATTTCTTGGCTTTTGAAGGGTAAGAGACGAGGATTGGCTGCTATAATTAACTACAAGTCAATACGGTAGCTTTCATAGCGAGCAGAAGTAGAGGAAGATTCTTTGTTTTGAATAATTGCTTGATTTTCAATGACATCTTTCTATTTCAATTCCAGGATGCTTCTCCACCGACAAATTCCTACTGCTGAGATGAATAATTCACTGCACCCAAGGGACTGCAAAGAGTAGTCATCGCCTTACTTCGAAGTGGAGGTTTTATTAAACACATTTCAATATGTTAATGGATTACTTTTCAAGGTATGAGGTTGTTGAAACTATGATGTCCGTTCAACTATTCTTTCAAGAGGAGTAAACCTGACGATGACTTAACTATACTACAAGATGAAAATTATATGAATGCATATGGTGAAAAGCAAAGTTAATTTACTGTCTTGATCAAATTAGATGTAATCATGTAATGTTTCATTAAAACTTGATAAATCGTTAATTATGTTACTGCTGCTTCTTTCTGAAGCTTATACACTGTAAGATTTGATCGCGAAAGACTTTTTTCAAGTATTCCTTAAGATGAACAGCTCTTCCATGCATACTACCACGAACAGAAGTAATTACTTTTGGTGCTACTTATTTCCTTACTTCATTATGTACTTTTCTTAAGCCAGATAATTGTGCAGAGTAGGAGACGAGGAAAACTGCTAGAAATAATTAAAATCATTACGGTAGCTTCCATAGCGATGAGAATTAGAGGTAAATTCTTTGCTTCGGATAATTGCCTGATTTTCAATGACATCTTTACATTTCAATTTCAGGATGCTTCTCCACCGACAAATTCCTGCAACTTAGATTAATAATTCACTGCACCCATAGGACTGCCTAGAGTGCTCATCACTTAACTTCGAAGTGGAGGTTTGATATTGCACATTTCAAGATGTTAGTGGATTATCTTTCAAGGTAAGAGTTTTTCGAAACGTTGGTAATGTAAATAATTCCTTTCATCGGATGTGACAATGTGAATGATTCTGCACGGTGGAAATGAAATGAATCTATAAATTGAACGACAAAGGTGATCGATTTACAATCCAAGAATCAGTGTCTTTATGGGTTATATTAAAGAGTATTAATCAGTTCAATAATGAAAAACGCAGTTCGGCAAACAGAAACTTGCTGTTATGATTCCCGGATGTTAATTACACATTTGGGTAGGTATCATTTACAAGGTAGGAGGATTTTGAAGCATTAGTTTCTGATAACATTTCCTTTTGATAGATGTCACACCAATGAGACCAATGATGTGATTTCCAATTGATGAATTTAAGATCCTGAGTGATGAATTGAATCAGTTTTAGTACTTGGGTGAGGGGAAAGGAAACTTTGCAAGCAGGGAGTATCGTTTTCATGCAAGGATACTGATTGCACGTTTGAGCAAGTAAGATGATTTCCCTTCACGATAAGAGGTATTTGAAACAATGATTTTTGTTCAACTTTTCTTTCATAAGTGGTCAACTCACTTTACATTTCTGCAAGATGAAAGTTATACGAATCTATAAGGTTGAAAGAGAATTAATATAATAATTTCCCTTGGATTGATGGGTGTGCGTAAGGGATAGTTTTCATTTCATTCGATGATGGAATGGGCAATTCGGCAGGCGGCGATGAGCACTGTAAGCGAGTCTCCACATCTGCTGAGATACCGTGTTTCCCCTCTCGGATAACTATTTTATTACCTATCGTTTTTCAGGCACCGAACGAACAACGAGATACATGTCTCCCTTGCTCCTAAAACATTCTCTTATTTTCAGGTGTATTCTTTCTGTAGGTACATCTAGCAAGGAAACAAGGCCGGGAGGACGGACGAGGAGTGAGCTAGGTTCTTTTCTACATTTGGGCAGGAGATTAGAAGCAACTTATAGAACGACCAACATAGTGAACATCTATTTTATGTGATGCAAGAGGATGTGAATTGAACGTATCGCTTGCCATGTAACTGATGGTTGAAATGCAATAAAGTTTCTATTTTAAATGGTTGAAAACTGGGTTTTACTCCACTCCCTTCAAGAAATATTAGTAAGAAAAAACGTTTAAAGTTAAATGCATACCCTTAGGTTTGACCGCTCTCCGAGTAAAGTTAAAGCACTCGTTAGGGTATTATTACCTCGAGGGCTTTCGTGAGAGCTCGACAAATTTCCATCGATTGCTTTCCTTTAAACTACCTATCATCAATAAGATTTTAAAAATTCATCTGAGTCATGAGGATGCCCCGCAATGGTGCAAAAGATTTGGATAGGAACGCTCTCATATTTTAACTCATGCGTTACCAACGTGATGAACATTTTCGGCGATAAGTCTTGTACTAATCACAGAAACCTGTTCCACCATCGGGCTTAAAATTGCTTCCACATTACGAATCTTAAAGATTTGGAATAGAAGAACTTGCTCTACATTTATTTGTCACCGACACCTCTAAAGCTAATCGAGGAAAGGAGAAAATGGAACGACGGTCGTCGTCTTTTTGCCCCGAAATTGCTAACCGGAATCCGACAGAGGGCCAAGTATTCGTTCAGTTGCTCGGTCCGTCTCGCGAGTAAACATCGTGCTCGTATCTTGCGAATAGAGAAGCTTTCTCGTAGTGTACGTTCAATTCTCATCTCTCCCGCGGCCAGTGGAATCTTGAAGATTGCCCCTGGAGAAAGCGACAGTGATGTTGCGTTTAGTGGTCATTGGAGAACATATAGGATATAATCGATGTGGCAGATTCGCACGGGACTGCATTGTGACATCGTCGAGTGAGTGAGGCGAGAAGCTTCGAGCGAGGTTCACGGAGAATTTTAAAGGTGAGACCCATCGGAATCTTTTCCTCGTCTCTTTGCCTGCGTTGACAAGAATGTGCATCGCAATTTAACCTCCTGATTGCTTCGAAACGCGGAGTTTGGAGTGCCCTCGGCTGGGGGATATCTTGATCACCGTAAATAAGACCAGATGTAAACAACAGCGAACGAATGCTTCATTGTCTCAGCTGTATCGTTCACATGGACTCGCATATTATCGCCTGGACGCGAACTTTATTGAGATTCCGAAGCCGTTTCTACAGTCAAAGCGCTTCCTCGTAGCATCATAGTTTACGTGAGGATGATTTCGTCTTCAATCGTGTTGATTTCATTCGAGGAAAGGGAAAATAAGGGACTGGGTATGGGAACGAAGTGAACGCGGCGAAGCCGCCATGGAAAGTGCAAAATGCATGGCGGCATTTCGAGGCGCCATTGTTACCGGTGGGAATCTAAAATTGAAAGAAGATTTTTCGAAATTAACCTGCGGTCCGTCGTAAACGATAAAATTTTCATGAAGACTAGTATTTATTATGATTTTTTTCCTACTACGTGAGTCTTACCGCACAGAAAGACCATTTTCATAATGTATCGAAAGCTAGTTCTTCGGAATTGAGGAAAACCGCCATTACTCGCCGTCGACGTAAAAGAAGAAAGAAATTTTGAGGTCATTCGATCGGTAATTGGATCAACAATTATTTGCCATGAAATTCATTAATACAGCGTCTGCACTGACAGCGGTGGTATTTCTCTCGGCCAATCAGAATCAAGAAAAAAGTTTACCGGGAACTCAAATTAGATGAAATCTTCAAATGATGAATTAAAATTTGATTAATCGTTAAATGCGTTGCTGCTGCTACTTTCTGAAGCTAATACACTATCAGAATTGATCGCGAAAGACTTTTTTCAAGTATTCGTCGAGTAAAAGAGCCCTACCATGCATAGTACCAAAAACAGAAATACTGTGGGGCTATAGACTTCTCTACTTCATAATGTAATTTGCACTATTTCTTGGCTTTTGAAGGGTAAGAGACGAGGATTGGCTGCTATAATTAACTACAAGTCAATACGGTAGCTTTCATAGCGAGCAGAAGTAGAGGAAGATTCTTTGTTTTGAATAATTGCTTGATTTTCAATGACATCTTTCTATTTCAATTCCAGGATGCTTCTCCACCGACAAATTCCTACTGCTGAGATGAATAATTCACTGCACCCAAGGGACTGCAAAGAGTAGTCATCGCCTAACTTCGAAGTGGAGGTTTTATTAAACACATTTCAATATGTTAATGGATTACTTTTCAAGGTATGAGGTTGTTGAAACTATGATGTCCGTTCAACTATTCTTTCAAGAGGAGTAAACCTGACGATGACTTAACTATACTACAAGATGAAAATTATATGAATGCATATGGTGAAAAGCAAAGTTAATTTACTGTCTTGATCAAATTAGATGTAATCATGTAATGTTTCATTAAAACTTGATAAATCGTTAATTATGTTACTGCTGCTTCTTTCTGAAGCTTATACACTGTAAGATTTGATCGCGAAAGACTTTTTTCAAGTATTCCTTAAGATGAACAGCTCTTCCATGCATACTACCACGAACAGAAGTAATTACTTTTGGTGCTACTTATTTCCTTACTTCATTATGTACTTTTCTTAAGCCAGATAATTGTGCAGAGTAGGAGACGAGGAAAACTGCTAGAAATAATTAAAATCATTACGGTAGCTTCCATAGCGATGAGAATTAGAGGTAAATTCTTTGCTTCGGATAATTGCCTGATTTTCAATGACATCTTTACATTTCAATTTCAGGATGCTTCTCCACCGACAAATTCCTGCAACTTAGATTAATAATTCACTGCACCCATAGGACTGCCTAGAGTGCTCATCACTTAACTTCGAAGTGGAGGTTTGATATTGCACATTTCAAGATGTTAGTGGATTATCTTTCAAGGTAAGAGTTTTTCGAAACGTTGGTAATGTAAATAATTCCTTTCATCGGATGTGACAATGTGAATGATTCTGCACGGTGGAAATGAAATGAATCTATAAATTGAACGACAAAGGTGATCGATTTACAATCCAAGAATCAGTGTCTTTATGGGTTATATTAAAGAGTATTAATCAGTTCAATAATGAAAAACGCAGTTCGGCAAACAGAAACTTGCTGTTATGATTCCCGGATGTTAATTACACATTTGGGTAGGTATCATTTACAAGGTAGGAGGATTTTGAAGCATTAGTTTCTGATAACATTTCCTTTTGATAGATGTCACACCAATGAGACCAATGATGTGATTTCCAATTGATGAATTTAAGATCCTGAGTGATGAATTGAATCAGTTTTAGTACTTGGGTGAGGGGAAAGGAAACTTTGCAAGCAGGGAGTATCGTTTTCATGCAAGGATACTGATTGCACGTTTGAGCAAGTAAGATGATTTCCCTTCACGATAAGAGGTATTTGAAACAATGATTTTTGTTCAACTTTTCTTTCATAAGTGGTCAACTCACTTTACATTTCTGCAAGATGAAAGTTATACGAATCTATAAGGTTGAAAGAGAATTAATATAATAATTTCCCTTGGATTGATGGGTGTGCGTAAGGGATAGTTTTCATTTCATTCGATGATGGAATGGGCAATTCGGCAGGCGGCGATGAGCACTGTAAGCGAGTCTCCACATCTGCTGAGATACCGTGTTTCCCCTCTCGGATAACTATTTTATTACCTATCGTTTTTCAGGCACCGAACGAACAACGAGATACATGTCTCCCTTGCTCCTAAAACATTCTCTTATTTTCAGGTGTATTCTTTCTGTAGGTACATCTAGCAAGGAAACAAGGCCGGGAGGACGGACGAGGAGTGAGCTAGGTTCTTTTCTACATTTGGGCAGGAGATTAGAAGCAACTTATAGAACGACCAACATAGTGAACATCTATTTTATGTGATGCAAGAGGATGTGAATTGAACGTATCGCTTGCCATGTAACTGATGGTTGAAATGCAATAAAGTTTCTATTTTAAATGGTTGAAAACTGGGTTTTACTCCACTCCCTTCAAGAAATATTAGTAAGAAAAAACGTTTAAAGTTAAATGCATACCCTTAGGTTTGACCGCTCTCCGAGTAAAGTTAAAGCACTCGTTAGGGTATTATTACCTCGAGGGCTTTCGTGAGAGCTCGACAAATTTCCATCGATTGCTTTCCTTTAAACTACCTATCATCAATAAGATTTTAAAAATTCATCTGAGTCATGAGGATGCCCCGCAATGGTGCAAAAGATTTGGATAGGAACGCTCTCATATTTTAACTCATGCGTTACCAACGTGATGAACATTTTCGGCGATAAGTCTTGTACTAATCACAGAAACCTGTTCCACCATCGGGCTTAAAATTGCTTCCACATTACGAATCTTAAAGATTTGGAATAGAAGAACTTGCTCTACATTTATTTGTCACCGACACCTCTAAAGCTAATCGAGGAAAGGAGAAAATGGAACGACGGTCGTCGTCTTTTTGCCCCGAAATTGCTAACCGGAATCCGACAGAGGGCCAAGTATTCGTTCAGTTGCTCGGTCCGTCTCGCGAGTAAACATCGTGCTCGTATCTTGCGAATAGAGAAGCTTTCTCGTAGTGTACGTTCAATTCTCATCTCTCCCGCGGCCAGTGGAATCTTGAAGATTGCCCCTGGAGAAAGCGACAGTGATGTTGCGTTTAGTGGTCATTGGAGAACATATAGGATATAATCGATGTGGCAGATTCGCACGGGACTGCATTGTGACATCGTCGAGTGAGTGAGGCGAGAAGCTTCGAGCGAGGTTCACGGAGAATTTTAAAGGTGAGACCCATCGGAATGTTTTCCTCGTCTCTTTGCCTGCGTTGACAAGAATGTGCATCGCAATTTAACCTCCTGATTGCTTCGAAACGCGGAGTTTGGAGTGCCCTCGGCTGGGGGATATCTTGATCACCGTAAATAAGACCAGATGTAAACAACAGCGAACGAATGCTTCATTGTCTCAGCTGTATCGTTCACATGGACTCGCATATTATCGCCTGGACGCGAACTTTATTGAGATTCCGAAGCCGTTTCTACAGTCAAAGCGCTTCCTCGTAGCATCATAGTTTACGTGAGGATGATTTCGTCTTCAATCGTGTTGATTTCATTCGAGGAAAGGGAAAATAAGGGACTGGGTATGGGAACGAAGTGAACGCGGCGAAGCCGCCATGGAAAGTGCAAAATGCATGGCGGCATTTCGAGGCGCCATTGTTACCGGTGGGAATCTAAAATTGAAAGAAGATTTTTCGAAATTAACCTGCGGTCCGTCGTAAACGATAAAATTTTCATGAAGACTAGTATTTATTATGATTTTTTTCCTACTACGTGAGTCTTACCGCACAGAAAGACCATTTTCATAATGTATCGAAAGCTAGTTCTTCGGAATTGAGGAAAACCGCCATTACTCGCCGTCGACGTAAAAGAAGAAAGAAATTTTGAGGTCATTCGATCGGTAATTGGATCAACAATTATTTGCCATGAAATTCATTAATACAGCGTCTGCACTGACAGCGGTGGTATTTCTCTCGGCCAATCAGAATCAAGAAAAAAGTTTACCGGGAACTCAAATTAGATGAAATCTTCAAATGATGAATTAAAATTTGATTAATCGTTAAATGCGTTGCTGCTGCTACTTTCTGAAGCTAATACACTATCAGAATTGATCGCGAAAGACTTTTTTCAAGTATTCGTCGAGTAAAAGAGCCCTACCATGCATAGTACCAAAAACAGAAATACTGTGGGGCTATAGACTTCTCTACTTCATAATGTAATTTGCACTATTTCTTGGCTTTTGAAGGGTAAGAGACGAGGATTGGCTGCTATAATTAACTACAAGTCAATACGGTAGCTTTCATAGCGAGCAGAAGTAGAGGAAGATTCTTTGTTTTGAATAATTGCTTGATTTTCAATGACATCTTTCTATTTCAATTCCAGGATGCTTCTCCACCGACAAATTCCTACTGCTGAGATGAATAATTCACTGCACCCAAGGGACTGCAAAGAGTAGTCATCGCCTTACTTCGAAGTGGAGGTTTTATTAAACACATTTCAATATGTTAATGGATTACTTTTCAAGGTATGAGGTTGTTGAAACTATGATGTCCGTTCAACTATTCTTTCAAAAGGAGTTAACCTGACGATGACTTAACTATACTACAAGATGAAAATTATATGAATGCATATGGTGAAAAGCAAAGTTAATTTACTGTCTTGATCAAATTAGATGTAATCATGTAATGTTTCATTAAAACTTGATATATCGTTAATTATGTTACTGCTGCTTCTTTCTTTAATCCTTAAGATGAACAGCTCTTCCATGCATACTACCACGAACAGAAGTAATTACTTTTGGTGCTACTTATTTCCTTACTTCATTATGTACTTTTCTTAAGCCAGATAATTGTGCAGAGTAGGAGACGAGGAAAACTGCTAGAAATAATTAAAATCATTACGGTAGCTTCCATAGCGATGAGAATTAGAGGTAAATTCTTTGCTTCGGATAATTGCCTGATTTTCAATGACATCTTTACATTTCAATTTCAGGATGCTTCTCCACCGACAAATTCCTGCAACTTAGATTAATAATTCACTGCACCCATAGGACTGCCTAGAGTGCTCATCACTTAACTTCGAAGTGGAGGTTTGATATTGCACATTTCAAGATGTTAGTGGATTATCTTTCAAGGTAAGAGTTTTTTGAAACGTTGGTAATGTAAATAATTCCTTTCATCGGATGTGACAATGTGAATGATTCTGCACGGTGGAAATGAAATGAATCTATAAATTGAACGACAAAGGTGATCGATTTACAATCCAAGAATCAGTGTCTTTATGGGTTATATTAAAGAGTATTAATCAGTTCAATAATGAAAAACGCAGTTCGGCAAACAGAAACTTGCTGTTATGATTCCCGGATGTTAATTACACATTTGGGTAGGTATCATTTACAAGGTAGGAGGATTTTGAAGCATTAGTTTCTGATAACATTTCCTTTTGATAGATGTCACACCAATGAGACCAATGATGTGATTTCCAATTGATGAATTTAAGATCCTGAGTGATGAATTGAACCAGTTTTAGTACTTGGGTGATGGGAAAGGAAACTTTGCAAGCAGGGAGTATCGTTTTCATGCAAGGATACTGATTGCACGTTTGAGCAAGTAAGATGATTTCCCTTCACGATAAGAGGTATTTGAAACAATGATTTTTGTTCAACTTTTCTTTCATAAGTGGTCAACTCACTTTACATTTCTGCAAGATGAAAGTTATACGAATCTATAAGGTTGAAAGAGAATTAATATAATAATTTCCCTTGGATTGATGGGTGTGCGTAAGGGATAGTTTTCATTTCATTCGATGATGGAATGGGCAATTCGGCAGGCGGCGATGAGCACTGTAAGCGAGTCTCCACATCTGCTGAGATACCGTGTTTCCCCTCTCGGATAACTATTTTATTACCTATCGTTTTTCAGGCACCGAACGAACAACGAGATACATGTCTCCCTTGCTCCTAAAACATTCTCTTATTTTCAGGTGTATTCTTTCTGTAGGTACATCTAGCAAGGAAACAAGGCCGGGAGGACGGACGAGGAGTGAGCTAGGTTCTTTTCTACATTTGGGCAGGAGATTAGAAGCAACTTATAGAACGACCAACATAGTGAACATCTATTTCATGTGATGCAAGAGGATGTGAATTGAACGTATCGCTTGCCATGTAACTGATGGTTGAAATGCAATAAAGTTTCTATTTTAAATGGTTGAAAACTGGGTTTTACTCCACTCCCTTCAAGAAATATTAGTAAGAAAAAACGTTTAAAGTTAAATGCATACCCTTAGGTTTGACCGCTCTCCGAGTAAAGTTAAAGCACTCGTTAGGGTATTATTACCTCGAGGGCTTTCGTGAGAGCTCGACAAATTTCCACCACGCAACCATTTGCTTGCTGATTTGATGCTGCCGCGGGGGTTATATTAGAAGCGGCTAGAATTGACGATTTTTAAACATTAATTACGGAGAAACGAGGGAGCGTTGGCCCCTAGTATTTTCAGGTTGTTTTAAGTAATATCTAAGCTACACTTCCATACCGGTCCTATCCAATATCCCGTGCCGCAGTCCTAAAGGTCCCCTTGTAAAATATAAATTATTAATATCGAAAAATTAATTATAAATTAAATATGTAAAATTATTTTTGAATTCCGAATACAAATATTTGTTCAGAATTATTAGTAACTAAAATGCTCTGATCAAAGATCATCACGAAGAGCAAATCAAACCCGGGACTGCATCGATAGAAGTCGTACGGACCTCAATGTGAATCTCTCCACAATTTCTAAACCCGAATGAGACTGTTCTGGGATACTAATTCGTCTTCTGCGAGCAAATGAATTTCGAAGATAACACGATACTTATCAATGTATCAATTTCAGTCTTGCTTGGGACTGTGAACTGAGGAGGCTTCCCACCCCTCCAACCTCGTCTCAGAAGCCAGTTGGTGCCAACCGCTTCAAAAAAGTCAGCAAATGATCCTCCCTGTGTTCTGTTAGTTTTCTAAGTTACCACTTTTCGTGCTCTGAGACGCGACCGTTAAATTCGGAAATCTCCGAGCGCTACAGCAGCCTTAATGGAAAAGAAATAGGAAGTACTTATTGTCATATAAGACCTCTTCCGAGCTCCATCGTTATCACCGGGTTCGGCGGTAATATTAATAACTAATAAAATAGAAAAATGGTAGAGAATATAACTGAAGGTATAGATAAAAACTTGAAGAAACTGATAAGTTTGAGAATGAAGGGTACCAGATGAAATGGTCAACTGCACAAAAGAGGGGACGTTTTCAATTTCGCTTTGCCGTAAAAAAAAGTGCACTAATTGAGCCAACGCTTTTCAAAGTTTTTATTGTGTTCCGCGAAATTCCTTTCTGATTGAGCGATGTGGACTGTTGAAATGTGCTTCGTACGGAGTATGGAAATCCAACCGAGTTAATCCGCTTATCAGTTTTACTATAGATCTATTCTTCTTTCTTTTTTACGCCCTTTTTCCTTTCTATGCCTTTTTTGGCATAGAAGCCATAGAGGCATCTTTTCCCAAATCAGCTTACATCCGTTCGCTGTTGAAATCAATCTTATCATTATCCTGGCATTTTGTAAGTACCGCAGACGGTTGAATCTGTGAGATAGGCCGATTAAAGAAAGAAGGAAGGTTAAATTCGCATAATTCTAGAGTAATTTATAGTACGATAGTATAGTACGTACAAATGTACCAAAAGTAAGACTACTACGCAGGGAACACGTTTATTGTAAGAAGAAAAGGATGACCGTATTTTATCTATAGTCTGTTCCACTTTTCTATAGTCTGTTCCACTTTTCTAGGCAGTATGGGCTTATGGAGAAATCAAATAGCCTCGTACGCCGGGTCATTTTTCCGGAATATCCGCGATATCCACAAAATTTGCCTTCGCAACGGATGAAATTCAGATTTTCAACTAAGTTTGGTGGATTTTTTTTCCAATTTTTTGGTGAAATTTGGACAAGGAAGGATGGTTCCTTATATTGACGAAGTTTCTTCATTACCGAGGGAGTAATTGATTTAGCGCTCTGTTTGCTAATCATTGTTACTTTTTGCTCGAGACTAATAGACCCGTAAGCGTAATTCGGATTGATCCGGACCCGCTCTCGGTTATAAAATTCAAAAACTAAAGTTCTATTCAAGATATCGACTCAGAATAACCTGTAAATGAAAATAACAACATTTATCTCAATTTCTCTTGCGACAAGTTTTTCGTAACGTATGAAACAAAAAATTTTTAGGCGATGTATAAATTTGACTGCACGATCCAATTTTTTGGAGGTTGCGTTCCACTTAAATTATTTTTTACTAAAATTTTATCACTCAAAAATTAATATAAGTTGACTTTTTTGTATTCATAGAAGTTACTCAGAAATAATAAACTGACGCCTTTTGAGAGGCTAGGTTGCTCCCTTATGGGAATTTACGTGCATTTATTTCCCCATAAGCCTCCCGTACTTTTGTGGAACGGACTATAGTAACCAACCCTGCTCAACTTGGTGAGTTAATGATGTTACCTACTTCGGTAACAAAATTCTTCTATATTCAACATTTCTACTTATTCTTTATCTTTCATGAGACAATGTCATTTTTAGGTCTTCTCCAGTTAAATATGTGTTCTCTTCGAAATTTTCGAGATCCAAAGTTTAGAGTAGCACATAATTAAGCATATCTTACTCCGAACTAAAATGGTACTGTGATGATTGATTTTATCATTTTAATAAAAGTAACGCAGATAGTATATATGATTTCCTTATAATAGTCTTGCAACGTGGATAACTACCTACCGCTCATATAGTGAATGGATTTTCTACAGAAAAATATAAGTACGATACATAAATTTCTGCAGAATTTATACTTTATCATTTATTGTCTGAATATTACAAATTATATTAAATTTTAAAATATTTTAAATACACGAATTGAATTTATTTTAAAATTTCAACAAATTAATTTAAATTACAAAAAAGAACATTTACGCATTTGACGTTCAATTTTTCGCTAGCGAATTCTAATAATTATAAACATGGCGTCAAAAAACTTATTGCGAGAATAAATGATTAATATTGAACTTAAAATATGTTACTAATTTTCAGCTAAAAAAATAATTAGAAATACTTTTTCACAACAACGCGTGAACGGGTACAAGAAGTTCTGTTATAAAATCATTAATGAGATAAAAAATTTAAATTAAATTTAAGAAGCATCACTATTTTCCTGCATTCGTAATTTCATATTTATTTAGCACTTCAGTTAGGTCAAAAGAGGATAATAATCTTCTTTTGGCCGAACTGAACTATTACTATGAATTCTATTTCAATTTAATATAACTTGGCAAAGTGCTGAAGAAGAGGGCAAGGATCAGTGTTATGGTAAAAGTTTGGTATGTAAGCGTCGCGCGGGGTCAGTCACGGGTGGAAACGAAGGCCACGGAAGTTTAAAAATCTAGTTTTTGCTTTTGAAATTCTATTCTCAAACTTATTTCGCCTACTACCCATATATTGTTACTAATAAAACCTGCTGCTGCTATTCTGCGCGTCTCCAATACTATCGTTTACAGTGCCTTTCAATCTGGAATAAAGATATCGGTACAATGCATTAATATATCGACAACTCTTCTACTTTCGTTCCAGATTCCTCGAATTACTGCTCATGAGAGTATTTCAATAGAGGAAGGATAGCAAAGGACGATATCTTTCAAGATATGGATAGATATTTCGATTCGGAACTGCAACTGAGAATGAGTGCCTTGAGTTAATGTATTGAATTAAATGTAACGCTGTTTTGATGTAAATGACTGTACACGGTTAGAAAATTCATATTGAAATACTTTTATGTTCGTATTTCATTACCCTCCAGATGGTGCCGCACATTTTTTAATTAAATAATCATTTTTCAATATCTACTACGCTAACTATTTCCTTGGTATTTCTTGTATTGAAAGTCATTGCAATCTCATATGAATCTTTCGTATGTAACGAAAATTCTCTATAATAAGTCATTCAGCAGCAGTGATGTCGGAATCTTAAAACCGTGTCTTAAACCATTACTCTTTTCAAACGATTCGGAAAAAGCGACTCTACTATTCATGACTCATACGTTTGTTGTTTTCATATGATTTCTTTATCAAAGATTTACATTAATTTCGAAATGTCTTCTTACTTCCCAGGTACTTTTAACAACAAACAATCATTATTATGTTCCAACAAATGAGGGTTTAAATATAACTTCTTGTAAAATATTCAGAATGAGAGGCGTCCCTAATTCAGACGAAAGAATGTGGCAGATCTTTAAGAATTAAGTTTTGAAGTATGTACCAACGGAAGCATCAGAAAAAATCCTTATTCTCAATAATACAATAATAAAATTAAGTCCCTAAACAGAAATGCCAGATTAGTGCATAAATGTACGGACCGGGATTCAGTGTCTATCGAAAAGTGTAAGAAAATAATAAGAGAACTATCTGCCGAGAAAGTAAGCGTAGAGGAAATCTATGTGAAAAAAGCTTATGACAACAGATTTCAAAACAAATTACATTAATACTTACGCCGTAGACGAGGTAACTACTCCCTCACCATTAAGAGAGATGCTGGTGACACCCAGACTCAAGGGCTGATTCATTTAACGACTGGATCCATTAAGTTTATAGGAACGCTCAAAATATTGAAAAAAGTATTGAACTCAAGCGAAGGGATCAACTGTAAATAAATGCGTATTTCAGATTCTGTTACTTTAAGGAATATTCTAAAATAGAACATTCGGAAATCGGAAGGATCTGAAGATAACTGCAGCGACGCTATTTAACAGGGAAATAACGCAATCGTACCTTACCTTAGAAAATTGTTCCTTCAACAATAATCGCATTCCTCATGATTGGACTTTTGGCGATTTTATATCCAATACATGAAGCAAGATCTAAAATATCCGTAAATAGCTGTAGATCCATTACTCTCTACATCTCAAGTGTGCAAACTAACGGAGAAATTCATTGCTGATCATTTCCTTAAATAAAGGAAGGAAAGTATGAAGCTAGAGGAAGCACGGATTCGGGCAGGGATTCTCGTGTAAGACGCAGCTCCATGGGATACTTCAAAACTTTACCGAATCTATGGATGAGCTAGACGAAGTTGATGCAATTATTATTGATTTTGCTAAGGCCTTTATAAAGTACCCCATAATTAGTTTTCGAATTCCCAAAAATATAAAAATATTTAAAGAAAAAGTTAAAGGCTATTAATTTTACGAAGATTGTTCTTTATTCATTAACACTAGAACAGCGGGAAACGGACACCCCCCTAGAACAGCGGAAGGTGTCCTCAGGACACCTACACTTGCGCTTCTTTTAAATTGAATGAGGCAGTCGTATTTAAATTTTTAGTCTTTCCTTATACGCTTAAAAATTAATAACTAAGTATGGGTACTTATTTATCGGCAGATCATGAGGTAAATAGTTGCTACATATTTAATATAGAAATTGTTGTTGAGTTCAATCAATTTCATGAGACTCATATTCCGATATAAAAATATACAGAACAGTAAAGCCAGAAATAAATTATATGAATAAATTAATATAAAGCCTTTTCGAGATAAAATAATTATTTGCTTGAATAACTTTTGAAAATTACCCGATTTTATCAACAATTTACATGGGGTACAAGAAAAAATAAACTCGCGTAATAAAACTTTACCGCTTCACGTACCTTCCTTTGATTTTATTTGACAACAAAAAGACTAGAAATAAGGTTTAAGACACAAACTGGACCTTAAATGTTATTTGCATACGCAATTATATTAATTTTTCTTTTTTAGCACAATGATGCTGTCACGAAATAATTACTCCACAGAATCCTTCCACGAAGCTAATACATAAATCTTCTTGATGTTACAGTTTCTATTAACCTATTCCTTGCACTTCTTACACTTATCTGATGCTATATTTCACTTGTATTTTCTTTTGAACAGATATCGGTGGCTTCATTGGATGATGTCTCGTGCATCTAGTGTTTACTTAGGTCCTTCTTGAGATCTCTTTAGACAGCTTAGGTTTTACTTGGTTTATCTGCGATTCGTTGCAAGAATCTATATCTGGTTATTTGGCGACCTCTTTTCTGCTTGCAAATAACCTATACATTGACTTCTGCTAGATAAATTTTTATGTAAAAAGAATGCATTAGGCAACGTCGTGAGTCTGTCTCACCGTGTGCCTACGCGCCATTTGGTCCACTACGCCGCTTTTTGTACAATTATGGTACGTCACCGCGTCTGATTTTCTTTTACTAATACTGTCAAATACGACATTAGAAAGCATCTAAATATCGAGAAGATCATGTTTACTCTGTTTAATTTTATAAACAGGGATTATTCTTCATTTTTGACAACATCGGAATTCACGTCAGATCTTTGCTGATTTTCAACTCCAGCGACTCTCTCCACAATTTGTTCTATGTTCCAAATAAAAAAATACCTGCTTTCTTCAGCCTTTTAAATAGTTTCTTTAATTTAAAATAATTATCGGTCATTAGGTTCATTCCTTTTATATAGAAAAAGTTCCATCAAGGTCATGACCACATGGTTCAGGAAGATGGCCTATCCTCCAACTCGACAAATCATAGAAATTCATTCAATGCATATTTGGAATTAAAATCCATTACTAACCGAAACTTAAATACATGTTTATCAGGTTTATTAAGAATAAATTGTGTGGATAGACATCAACACTTTCTGGGAAAAAGCTGATCATTCACCGTCACTTTTGTACCGGAATTGTAGCAAGCTTGGCAATATTCAATGAGTGAGTGTCACAAAAAGATATAAGACAAATTAGTCAATTGCAAAAATAGAAATGGGAAACGTATCTTATAAATGGAAATATTAGAAAATATAAGGCAAAATGTTTCCAACTCAAATCATCATTAGAATTGCTACCTCAAATTTTTATACATAACAATATAATTAATTAATTTTAGAGAACGGGGACAAAATAATAGCAAAAAGCAATATTATCTCAAAGTACATTCGTAAGAGCTTCTAATATAAAACAATGAAGGTTTTATCATAGGAAATAATAGTAAATATTACGTAGGTGTCCTGAGGACACCTCCACTGTTCTAGGGGGTATGTGGTAGGATCTCCTTTGAAAATGTTCCAATAATTATAAAACTTGGTATAAATACGCAGAATATTAAATAATTAAAAGTCAAGAAACGATTCTTTTCTATGATACAAATTACAAAAATGGTGCGTTTTCTTCATGGGCGAGGTGTCCTGAGGACACCCTCCGCTGTTCTAGTGTTAAAATAGAATCGTGATGATTGAAATAGAAATTTTGTCTCTATAATTTATTCTGAAGGGTCTTTTAATTTAAATATGAATTATCTAGAGATATAATAATTACATTTTTCCAAAGAATCCAAATATTTTATTATAGTTGGCAGTTTATGACGGGAATAGTTGAGAAGAATTTCCTGTTTCCCTGACTGATCATACATTCTGTCAGTAGCAGCATTGTTTTGTCGCTGGCCCCTCTCAATACTTGTTGAGCATAGACAGAACGTAGGAATCCACATACCATCCGAGGTAATATTACTGGAGCAGTTTGGGTGAAGTATGTACAGATGCAAATCTGTTGATTTTTATCCGAAGAAGAACGTTTTACGAATCGATTATCAGAAACAAGGAAGAGCTTCAAGGGACTAACCTTGCCTTCTAATTAATATTTATCGTTAGTCACGAAGATCTTGCCATCTTAAATTTACACCACTTATAATTGAACATTACTGTACCTCGTGTAAAAGTATATCATAAGACTCTAAATATCAAAAAGATATCACGTATATACTTAATTTAAAGGTAAATAACTCTTAATCTTTTTCTTAATCTTTTATAGGTTTTGACTAAAACATTTCTTGATTAGTCTTTCCAGGAATAATTTGATCGACCATCACTCGAAAATTAATTTAAGAAATTGGAAATGAGAAATTTAAAAATAAAATAATGAATTTTGAAGTTTATACATTAAAAAAAACAAACAAGCAATCCACGAATCACTATTTCAATTGTAATAAAAATCAAAATATTTTATCTTTCAGTTTATTCCATGCTCAGTCTAGCATCGATTCGAATGACATAAATAAATATCATTTTAATTGAAGAATATGCTCTCAAATTAAAATTCACCAAATTGTAAACAAAAAATTTGTATTATGATAAAAAGAGATTTTAACTGCTAACAAAAACCTATCTATCTTATCTTTACTCAAAAGGGGCGGGAACTTCTTTCGGAAATGCATTCTTGCCGAACGGCTCGATGAATTTACTTAAATTTCTTAATTTTATTATTGAATAATTAATTATTTTTATGTTGCAAACAAGATCCCATTTGAAAGCTATGAAATTAAATTCAACATGTCCATATACGTAAAATTTTCTTTATAAGCAACGGAAACTACTAGATTTTGTTACATGGAAAAAGAGGTTTCGACCTCATAATGTTAAGGGTTTGAGTGTTATTTTATCGTGACGAGAGATTCCGATGTAGTGGATTCAGGATTAATTCCACATGAGTCATTTATAATCAAAAATAATGTATCACAGACAATTTCGAAAATATATGACACAGAACTTAATCAACAAGAAAGAGTTGACTCTTTACCTTTGTCCCAAAACGGAGATCAAAAGTCCATGCTGCTCTCACTTTCAGTCAACCGCCTGGTGTTCCCAATTCCCGGGGTGCAGGGTGGGGGAACCACTGAAAGAAGAACATTCATCATAAATAGATATGCTGCCCAGAAGGCCTCCCACGTCATATGATAATTCCTGAGGAACTAATACCGCACACTCGATATTCAGGCTTGAAGGAAATATTTACATTAATTTATGGAGTTTTAGGAGAAGATTAAGAAAACGTCACATGAGTTCCCAAATTATGTTTCTATAAATGTGCATTGTCCATTGAAATATTAGCAAGTTTCTTTAATATGTAACGAAAATTTTTATTTCAGCATATCAACAATTTTATTCATGCAAATTGTCCGTCAGTATACCGTCGGTCAATGCTGCTCACTGGGCAGAGTGAGCAGCATTGACCTATCGATCTAATCAAATAGAATCTATCAATCTAATCAATTAGAATTTAAACTGATAAATAACGATTAAGATAAACAACAAGGAACATTCAGTGACCTAAAAATTAGGATTCACTCATGAAAACTTCTATTATAGGCATACTTTTCTCCAAAATAATCTCATGGCCTCAGTTTAACAGACAAATAGCCTCCTCGAACATAATTGGAGTCGTTTGATGAAAAAATATTTTAAAATGTCTTAGTGAATCGAAGGAAAATAAATTTAGAGCATCAACCTACGCAATCACTTAAACCTGAACAAAAACTAGACTACTGTACTTACGTATTACATTAGTACGCGTTAATTGCACTTCACCAGAATTAGGTCGAACATTCGTGCTACTCTATGTGCTCCTCTAAGGGGAACACACAGCTGGATGAAAATTTCCCCTTCATACTTCATTCCTAAGTCAAACGATTTGACTAGGGCGTATTGTGACGGGGGTAATCCTTTCCAATGCTTCCAGTGCGTTCCATCGCAGAGAAGTAGAATTTTAACTCGCTGTCAGCTGGACGAAGTATTTTGAAGGAAAGATATAATTTATTTTAATGGCTAATGATTTTACCCCCGGAAATAGGACGATGCGTTTAAGATATTGCTGAGAGCTTGAGTGATTGAATGGTTGGCAGTGTATCCATTATATTTTCCTCTTTTAAAAATGATGATATATTTATACATCTTTAAAAGGAATTAATACTTTCTTATTATCTCAACATGATTAAAGCAGGTTAAAAATGGCAAAATGACTTTATGTGATCCCGTACAACCCGTCTCGGGTATCCGATTACTAATCAAATCATAATATCCTCTCCAAAGAGATAAACGAATCCCTTGGCCGAGAATCTCTCGAGGTTAAAAGAAATGAGTAGAGAATCAAATTATTCGGGAATTCAAACCGATCAAGCCAATCGAAGGTTATATTTATAATCCCTAACCTCTGCAGTTATGCCCTTGCACAAAGAGAATTCCGATTCCACGAAAGTTAATGAGGCCGTACCTGATTGACCAATAAATATGTAAAGGTATAGAAATGAGAAGCAAGAATAGTGGAACAGAGAAATAAATTCATGGACAAGAAATATTTGACACGTATTTAATTGCGTTGGTGAACTCAAGAGTCCAAGTCTTAGCCATCTGCATTACAGACATGTTCGTGATAATTGAATAATACCAGTAGTAAAATACTGGCTCACAATTCACTTGAATTGTAAGGTAAGAAGCCAATCACAACCTTAGGAAAGAAACAATATTAGAATAATTCATTTGGTTGGATTGAAAAATCATTAACTTATTACAATAAATTACTCTCGATTCGGTCTACATAATAACATATTACCTCATCATACATGTTATAATCAGAAAAATATATGGACGATTTGATAAGTATATATTATATGTGATAGTATAAAAAAGGATGATTCTACACATACTGAAGATTTATTATCTCCATAGCAAAATAAATAAATTTTACAGCGGAATAAAGAACTGGTTGCCTAGGTGGCCGAGAACATTATGAAAAACTGTCATTGCTTTCATTCTATCCGGCATAATATGTTAGTTTTCTCTTATATTAGTGTTTATACCTTATGACTACATAACAGTCAAATTATACTAATTTTGAAGTAACCGAATTTTATAAAAAATAATGATTTAAATGGAGCGAAACCTTCGAAAAATAGAACGTATTTACGAAAATCATTGAGATAAATTTTATTTTCACTAACCGGTTATCCTGAGTCGACTACTTAATATTTAATATATAATGATTAACGATTTATAATGATAAACATGAAGGCAAAAAATCATAGGTTTGTTAAGTCAAAGCACCCACATCAACAAACAAAATATCCGAGTAGCTCATATGAAAGCTTTTGCGTTCGGGAAACTGGTAATTTGAAGCCTGAATTTACTCCAAGTCGGAATCCTTCGTTTGATATGAGAGTTATTATTTTACCCAATATTGAATGATGATGATTTCAATGTTTTAAGCGCAACAACCATTCCTAAAAGACATTAATGGATATAAATGATATTATTTATCAATACAATTCATTAATTACCATATGATTATTGATTTATATTTTTAAAATACTTAACATTGAATTTGAATATTTTCTTAGTTATTATTCAGCCAAAACTTGCATTAATTTACGTAATATTTCTAAGAATAAATTCAGAAAACTTTGAGTTGTTTTTTGGGCATAGATTCCAATAATACAATAAGCCATTCTGTAATATTACTGGTTGGAAATATTTTATCCCTTTAACTTTCTATGAGTTCACATAGTTAGTTATTTTTCAAATGAGGAGTCTTTTTCATTGAACCTAAGCAGAGTTTTAAATAATACCATCTGGGTTTATGTGAGAGTGGTAGGAACTAGGGGATAAATATCAATGTGGAGAATAATTGAGTGAGGAAATCAATTTTCCAAGCATAAGATAATTATGAAACTTCGTAACTGACTGTAACCTTCAGAGGTTTAAATCTAAATTTCTAAAACATCTCGCCCATTTTGGATATTAGTTCATGTGGCTTTGCCGTGGCTCTCTACCAGTGAGTTAACATAATGTCTTCCGTATCAAAGTTTCGGAGAACATTTCCAGTGGCCACAAGATATGTACTACTAATGCATAAGAGTAAATTGTAAATGCAGGAATTTTCTCATTCACAGGGTTCAAATTGTGTTTGTATTTCTGCTTGTTCCAGATTTCTATATCCATTTCGCTTCATCCCTTATTTTATTACTAGGAGGGGTTTTTTTAATTTTCTTATTCACTATAATTTATTATGAATATATTATACGTAAAAGAACGTAATTATCTTCATACAATACTAACTGTTTACATATCAATAATTAATCTTTACGGAAAGATAAATCAATGAAGGCTCTTCTTCCAATCTATGCCATATGGACAAAGGTAATGTTTTTTTTATTTTGATTATTGATACTCTAAATATTCAATATGTATCCTAAGACAAGTTATACCCTGAACACTCATCTCTTACTACGCTTTTCTTTTATTTTGGGGATAAATATTAAATAAAATCGATGTTAACTTTTACTGAATAGCTAATTGCATTATAATATATCCAATAATATACTCATATACATATACTATAGAATATAAACCTCAAATTATATATATTTGATAATAAAAATTGTTATTCTTTACTCTTGCTAATGTTTAATAAACTATAAATCTTAAATCTATTAAATAATAACGAGATAAAAAGTCCGTAATTAGATCGTATGGATAGAATTAAAAAATAGAAATAGACAGAGAAATCAAAGACATCCTAGAATTTATCTATTTATCATATTAATGTCTGAATGAACATATTTAGCGTAAAAAAACTCAGCGAAACTTCTCATATTATAGTTTTATAAATTTGGGAAATATTTAAAGAAATAGATGAATGAAAATTTTTTGTATTCGATATAATATAAAGTAAGAGTAGAGATGCTGAATTGCGGCGAATCGATGGAGTTTTGTGAAATTTTCATACAGCAATCACTATTTAGGAGCTATCCTTATTAGAAAGCTGCAATTGAACCATTCGGACGTATAAAAGTCCTTCGCGAATCCATTTGAAGGGCATTAAAAATCAATAATCTCTAATTGGTACACGACGTGCGTTTTTTATTACCAGCATTAATGTGGAGTTTAACGCTAAGGTTATTTCAGGCGGTTGAATGTTATCCCTTCTACATGTGTACTCTTCCATTGGTTCTGAGGAATATATTGCCACAGAAAAATAAATTTGGTGATCCAAAATCATTCTGTACAGAGAGGAAGTGGTTTTCCAAGGTTATTGTATGTATTTAACTATCGCATTCGATATATCGGCACTTTAGATTAATATACTGATGCAACGGGAATCAAAAACCAATCTAGGGCAGCTTTTTGTGTTTCTTACCCCCAAAAGAAAATCTCTTTTACAAGGTAACTTTTCTTCCTTCCGCAAGCTTTTTTTGGATGGGGGAAGTCAGAGGATGAAATGGGAGACATTTTTCATCAAAGGAATGGATTCTTGCGGCTCCCAAAGGTTTTGATGGCTCATGACGGCGGTCGTGCCTTTTTTAGACCATAATACTGCGGAGACCACGTGACCATCCAATTTTTCCTTCTTTAGTACTTCAGGTATCCAAGATTTGGACTGTGGCAATAGAAGTCTTTGTATCAATCGATTACCGGATGTAACGTATTTGAAAATCACATTAAAGGTCACAATATATGATACTAGTAGTAGATATTATTCTATGAGTTCTATCTATTTCATATATATATCATAATATTGTTATTATAAATCACAAAGGATTAATTATGAATTTTGGAGATTTCGCGTAGTATACATTGTTTGCAATGGCATGTATACTATTGATGGAGAAAATTCTCTATTCTTTTATTATATCTGACTTAAAACGATAAGAGTATTTAGCATATTAAAAAAGATGATCCAGTATATCCTTGAAGGAAAAGTACTTGACTAAGTATTTGTAAATAACTTAAACAAAACAGTATTCCTTTTATATCGGCAGAATCATTGGGGATTAAATAATGCTCTTTTCGCATAGCTTAAAATTTATTAGACTGTTTAAATTATGTTGTTTGATAATTGTTCTTGGTTCAGCTTAATCACGATTTGAAAATTTAAATCGCATCTCCTTATAAAAAAATGAAATTTTCAATAAAATGCCTTGAATTAACAGATTTAACGAATGTAAAAATTATAATTCTTATCTAAAAAACTCTGAATATTATATTTGAATTTCAAAATGAATTAACAGAAGATATAAATGTACTGGAGTAGGAATTTATTTTGCGATTTTGGAGTTCAATATTCAAAATATAATCTCAAGACAAGTATTAAGTATTTCTTACGCGGAGATTAGACTATGTAGTATGCCAACTTTTCACATTTAAACCCTTGTTATAAATGGTACATAACTTTTCATTAGATATAGACTTTGTGGTTTGTATAAATGATAATAATAATTTTCCTATTTTTCAGGAAAAAATAATTAGTATACAACGTTCATATTTATTTTTTTAAATCATTGAAAATACTATTTCACCCTCGTATATTGTCACTAGTAGCTTTAAATCGTATTACGTCTTAACTTTTACATATGATAGCTGAACTAAAATATTAATCTTGAAATGTAAATGCCAACAAATCTGAACCAGTCTTAAGGAACAGCTTCATAAGAATATTGACTTTTAAGGAATGATGGACTCCAAAAAATCCTTCACTGAAATCTGGATTAGCTGCTGATACGTCTTTTTAAAGAACCTTAATCAATAAGGACTTGGTAACACCTCCGCGATCCTTCGTTTTTCGTTAAATGAGTTTCTTTTTGAAACTCCAATGAATTTGAATCCCTATATTCACCTCATTCGATTTAATTTCTTCTTCATATTCCTAAAATATATCCCTGTAACTTAAAGGTACATAGACTCCTAAAATTAAAGAGTAGTTATGAGATTCTGAGTTCTGAATATTCAATTTTGCTATGGTTTCCTCATATTATCAGCAAATTAAAGAATCATAATTAATATTACTAAGAGAATACTATAATTACGAAGGAATATGATTCTTTCTAAATTAAAGTTGCATTTACATATAAGCACCAAGCAGGTTTAAGAACAGTCCTATGTAAATAGTAAACAGTAAATCATGCTGTTGAAATAAAACATTGATATGAACACTGAATGTGACGCATTTTTTTATCGAAGAACTTTATTTATTATTTTATTATTATTAATTTAAAATATTGTCGCAATTAATTTGTTCATACCCAAAACGAATGGGTTCTTTGAGAAGTGGATAGAAAGACTAAGAAAAAAATACAACACATGAACACACACTTTGGCAGAATATATTACACGTATTGAACATCTCCGATCTGAAATTCTATTTCGGAAAAGAGTAAATGAATTTAAGAGTCATGAAAAAGGGTGAAACTGCAGAATTTAAAAACATAATATTATATTCGAGCACTTTTTTGTTTACAATCCATTTTGGAAATTTAGGTTGGAAAGAATTCCATTTATCTTAAGGTCTAATTTAAGGAGGAATTCGCGGTTTAAGAATTGGAAAATCGGGATTATTCTCTCAGCAGGATCTTAGACGCATTTCCATCGCTCTTTGAACTTTCCCTGCTTCAACCTCCTGGGGGGCCTTTCTTCCTGATCACCAGAGGGCGGTCTACTGCTCCAATTTATTTGCATCTCTTACCTCATTCAAGGTGTTACATTGAGACCTAATTCTGCAGACATTATATTTCACCGAATTTTGTTAGCCTAATCCTTTTCAATTGTCAATCATCATTCACCCATTCTTTAAAAGATATTCTTTTGATAAGGATTACTATTGGCCACCACAAACATATATCTAGAACAAATATAAATTTCTTAATTGGTTTACTCATTTGTGTATAATTTTATATAGTATTCCATTTTTAACATAAGCTTTGCTATGAATACTTGTCGTGTATTATACTAGCGGTGTGAATAAAAATGTTGTATCATGAAACCTTTCACGTCAACGATTACCAGGAGGTGAAACCGGATTTGTTTAACGTTTGTAATCACATTTATTGAACACTGCCGCTGATACCTTTATTGGAAACACAAAGTTCTGTTTAAATTTCATTCAAGATAAAAAAAATTATTTTCACATTAATCAGCTTTCGGCGAACGGAAATCTCCTCTCATCCAAGCGACTGATAATCCACAAATATCTCGTGATACGTAATCTCGTTAATGTTTTGAGGCTATATGTAAAATGGCATTCTAATGACTTTATTGGCAAATACATGCTATATATCTTTCAAGATTGATAAAATATATTCCCTTTTCCGACCGACCCTTTGCCTGTTGAACCCTTTTTTCCCATCAGGTCCCCGTAATTAAAAAGATATAAGCAAGGATTTGGGCAAATTGAGGATATAAGTTTAACTTCCCAACGAGAAATCACTTTCTGGGTTTTCCGAAATATTTCCTGCTTTGTATCTGAATAAGCGCGAGGGATTGCATGAAAATTAAGTTGAGTTTTTAACTCCAAATAACTTGGAACGAGCAATAATTTTACCCGTTCATTCTTTCAAAATACGGTGATTGTCGTACCATATTCCAAGGAGAAGGAATACGATCAATATGAAATTAACGCTTTACTTATAAATCACGAAATCTTTGCAAAATAACGTTTTCTGTAAAACTAAATTTTTTATGGGTAAAGTAAGTAAAAATTGAAAATGAGATGTAAAAAGCGATTTTTAAAAATTAGTGTGGAGCCTCTAAATTTATCGTTTTCCTATTTTATTAACAACTTTCATCATTCACGCGTTAGAAAGCCAAGATACGTCGCCTTTGTATTCGAATTGGAGAAATACGATGCCCTATACCGACTTCATACCGAAACACCTATTTTAGGGAGAGAATTGCTCGGACGTTCTTATGATAAAGGATTGGGAAAACATTTCCCCTGAAATAGCTTCTGTTCTCTTCCTAACAATCTGAGTTGCCCGTCTTTGTTCCCATACTGTTTACTGCTCCTTACGATTCGGGATTTACGAAACCTCCCTCACGTATGCCAACTCTTTCCAGACACGGCTAAGAACTAATTAACAGGTTAAGAACTAATTCAGCTAAATTAGTTCTTAACGGTCCGGGTTTTCATTTTGAATTCAGAAAATAAATCAAAAAGATAAATGTAAATGGCTAAGTTTTTAATTTACTCTCATCTACTTTGGAACTAAAAGGCTATATGAATGATTAATTAAGCAAGGAATTGTCTCTATTGAGTTCCATCAAGATAGAATTAAAGGCTGTTGAGGTAATGACTTTTCAACTCCGAGTTACGTTTATTTTTAAATATTTTTATGCATTACGTTCAATGCCCTGAGCTTCATTAAACTTACAAAATAGTTACGATTCAAAATGTTTTATCAACCTTTATCTTTCAAATTTTATAAATTATTACATTTTTTAGGGGATGTGAACTTGATATAAAAATGTTCAATTATTTTATTATTATTTGATTAAAATAGAGTCCGTTTTGATTTTCAAATTAATTAGTTGAATCCTTAAAAAGCTAATCATATTTCATGATAAGTTAAATTAGAAGTATCATAATAATTGTATCAGTGAATTGACAATATAATCCGTAAATATTTTTTATGGCAGTAAAAATAAATATATAAATATTAAATATATTATAGAAAGAATGTGTATGAATAAATAAAATGGCTGCCTAATTGAAAATCTAACGCAATTATGAAATAATTTTGAAAATTTCTGGAAACTATACATACATTTATTTAATAAAGAACATTTTAAATTTATGAAAACGTAATATTTTTATGAGGATCAAAATCCTAAGCTCCTTTTCAAATAAAACCAAACCAAATTTAAATATTTATCACACTTCATACCAACTGGTTGGATTGGAATAACTTTAATCAACCAAATACGAGCGATCCTAAACCATAAAAAATTATGCGACATTAAGATTAATTTTTAATTTCTCGAATCCGATAACAATGGAATAATTGAGGATTGGATGCTAATCCAACAATTAACTCATCGCTTATCCAATAAAACGTCAATCCCTCGTTAATTCCGATCGCTGCAGTCACTTTTCATTACGAAGTATAAAAGCATGTTCCTGCACTTCCAAGTAACTGTAAACAACCTCACACTTGCATACTGCCGATATTGCCATGAATGAAAATTCACATAGACCGAAAACAAAATACTATTGTTTGAGGAACACTATGTCAACCAAATATCATTTAACGTTTCTTTGAATGTTAGGCTAAGAAAACAACAGTTATATTACGGTCATTTCAAGATTGTTAGCCATTTTATTGGCTTAGAGTTTGAAAATTTGACGTATCGCCTCTGATTGTTACCTTCTTCCAAAGAAATTACTTAAAAATCAATTTGATGAAATATTGATAATTAAAATCATCTCATCCTTATCTTTGGTTTTATCTTGTAAAAAATTATGATTAATACTGAAACACAATATGTACTGAACATAAATACTGACCTGTAGATGCTGAAGATCTGAAAAGATGGAATTTACCCGCGTATAAGTTTATATTTATCGAGTTGAAACATTCTTAAGTAAGATGATGAAGACCTTCAAATGATAATTTTAATGAACTTCGAAAACGAGGTAAAATATTTATTGAAATAACCGTTAACTAAATAATTGATCAAAGAATATCAAGACAGTAAATAGTCGATTTAGTAAACGTTTACTAATCTAATCAAAGAGCATAGCGTTTTCTATGAATATAGATTTAAAATGAAAATACGTCAAAGTCCCTACGAAATGGATTTGCCTTCACTTTGGAGGCATGACATAACGGGTAATATTGTCACAGAGAAGTCCTCAATTCTTGGTTTAATCCCTCCGATGTCAATACTCTATTTGTGGAATTACACCTCCTACTTGTTTTGCTTCATTGTGGTGCAATCGGCTTCCTTGCTCTCCTTTAATTTCTTGCAACGTTTGATTCCATTGGAACTTCGGATAATCACAGGAATTGGTAATAAGGGATTTGAACTGAGCCGTCCGTCAAAATGGGCGCCTAATTGGCTTTGCACGTTTCATTAGCACTCGGGTCCATGTTCGAGAGAGGAATCGAACATCTCCGAATAATATCGTATTAATAAAAAAGAATTTCGAGGTCACGATTAAATTTGATATGATCGATTTAAAATATTCTTACCAAAAGATTGAAAGCAATTTATTTTATTACAGCCAATGCAATCAATATCCTATCGTTGCTGAGTACATTGAAAATTAACAGTATTAATATTACCTCGTAAAAACCTTTTGAATGGAAATTAACTACCACTTCTACAATTTACTTTCAATATATTTATTTCAACTATTTATTGATGGTGTTTCCACATGAAATAAATATATCAATTGTCTATTTTCATAATTAAAAAGGAAGGATTAAGAATTCTGAGCAAAGTTAGGATCCTTCAATTCTTTGAAAGATCCTTATCTTTTTCTAGACAACAAATAAAATAAATTCAAAAAATCTTAAATTTTTTACATCCATACCGTATTTCAAAGGTGGTGAAATGTTCACGATCAAATGCATGAATGCTTACTACGATTTATACTAAAAATTAAACTAATCGTCCCAATGAAGAAGACCCAAATCAGACCTTTTGCCTTAAACACGGAGATTTAAAGACAGAAAGAATGAAAGAGTCCGGACTTCGTATTGTAACGGTTAAAAAAGGAAAAGCTTTTTTCTTGGATGCAGTTCCATTGTGCTTGGATCAGCACAGAAGTGATAGTTCTGTGATTATGAGTGACGTACTGAAGTGAAACAGACTCTCATTAAAGAGATACGATAATCTATTTCTGCGGTCCATAACATTTTGAGGATTTCAGAGGAAGGGATGCGAATGGATATCACTCACAAAATAAAAGATGATTCAGTCAGCATCTAATTGAGGATTTTCTTGACAAATTAAGATGTCCTTACAGTTTTTGACCAATTTCACAGAGCTCACAGTTTAGCTAAGTTTAGCATGAATTATGTTTATAGAACATAATTTATCTGAGAACTCCAATTTAAGAGTTTTAATCAATGATAAGAAATAATTTTAAAAATAGAAAAAGACAGATAAATGAAACTCTGAGCGAATAATGTGCATGAGACAAATTTAAACGAAAGGAGCGAAACTGCTGGTGGAAGGGAGGGAGGTTGATTAAAAGAGGGCAATATATATAAAACGAAGAAATTGTGAAGAATTATCGGGTGGTCAAACATCAGCTGTAAGTGGATTGGAAATTCATCAACACGATCGACGTGAGCAGCAAACGAGATGCAAAGGGGTTAAAAAAAGAGCCGTAGAGCTCCGATAGGTAGGGTAGCCGATTGGCTGGATAAGCATTTTCAAATTTCTGTGTGGGAAGAGGAAATGAGAGGAAAAAAAATATTCGCACCTTTGGATGAAAGTAATGGCCTACAGGTAGATTCGTCCGAACCGAGTTCCACACTATAAAATTCGCGTTTCCAAAGTGTGATATTCATCTTTAATATCAAAGATACCGTATCGATGGATACAGGATATTTTCAACAAAAGGAGTTTGCTATTGTTAAATATACGCCATAGATATTGACTGGATTGAACTTAAACAATATTTTAATACTATAAATCTTGTAAATTTAGTCCGCGTATGAATTCCTTGCTTTGAACATTCCTTATACATTACGAGATTGGCAAAATTACTTCAGAAAATATACGTTTTCTTTACTAAATTCTTAAGTGGCCATGTTATGAACTTTAGGTAAAACAAGTAAATACATAACATAAAATTACTTATGATTTATAAGACATGAATTTCATAGCAAACCTGATATATTTTTCTTCATAATAAATGAAATAGTATTTTCCTAGAACAATTTCATTCAAATTCAAAATATTCTAAATGTCAGTATTTTTTGTTAGAATTACATTTACTTTGACCAGATTCATGTAAACTATTGACCAGACATATAAACTATTTATGTTCAAAGATTAAATAATGATTTAAATTACACCAAGTAAAATATAAAAAGTAATTTGTAATTTTTACGTGAATACCATGTATATGGCACATCCATTTCACACTTCAAGATATTCATCAGCATTATATTTAATATTCCACAACTTTATTTTCTTTGGGGTGACAAAGAAAATAAATAAAATATCCGATAAAAACGTAGTTTAATTCCCAAAGAAAGAAAGCTTTCCACCTCTCATGTCAGTATATTGATATCTTATGTTATATGTACAAACTGAATGAATCTGACATAAATTGCTTCTATTTTGATAATTAATTACGGAAAAAACTAATTCATCGTGAATTTAATTTCCACGCTCAAAAGTTTATTCTAGGCCTTTAATTAGTTCACTCTCCTAGAAATTTGAAAACTTTTCGAAGTGTTTCTAGATTTTCTCGGATCACTTTTTGCTCCAAGGTTCAGATCGAAAGCACATTTTCCGAGCGATATCATAACTTTTCCTACTGCTTATTTGCTTTTATGACATCTGCCTCGCTTCTTTCCACTGACATCTATCACCCATTCACAGCTGAATTAAGCGGCGAATGCCCTTTCTTGCTTTTTTGACCGATATTAATGAGTGGACACGATTTGCACGGTTGCATGCGCTTTTGCACGCCACATCCTTTCTAGCCATGGAACCTGACGTTCAGGATGCATTTCGGAGAGGATAAACGTGCTAAAAATGACATTTTGGCAAATATAAACGCTAAAGGATCAGGACTGGAGATCTTCTCAAAATGATAAGGAATAACTGCTGATGAAGCTGAATATAATCTTTTAAATTTTTATAACAATATATCTATATATCTTGTACAATCTGAAATTAGTTTTTCTTTGATGAAAAAATGCAATTGTTTACGTTAAAAAGATGAATTCTGCATTAAGATCGCCGTAAATTAATATTTAAGATTGCCAAGGCTGAGAAAAAATACATCTTTTAAACTCAACTTTGGCCTAACTAAATAACTAAAGTGATTACTCTATAATTACTTGATGTTTAATTACTTAGGAACACCGCTTTATCCGTGATCTGGAGAAATATTATACCAGAAAATTTCCATCATCTATTGATAAACTCCTATCCACTAGTGAAATAAGTATCTAAAAAAATATATTTAAAATTGAAATATGAATTTTAATGAGTTTAGAATAGTTAGGTGTACATTTTTAGGTGGTTTATCTTATTTGATACACACAACATAATATGATTTTAAGAAAAGATGTTCATTTAGGATTTCAAGTTTAAGATGATTCTTTGGAACATATCATTATGCTATAATTTTAAGTTCTATGATTTTCAGAACGTTAATTTTCTATGCAAAATCTATACATAGTAAACGCATTATTATGATACCCAATGCTAATTAGAACACCATTATTACTTTGCATTAGTTTCATAAATAATATTGAATATTATTAATTACTCGAATTCCAAATATTGGCTGGCAATTAGTTTGCTTCAAAACAAGCAGAATAATAATTAATTAACTTTTTCACTAATTTTCCTATTATTTATTTACTTAACATCGTGTACTGTTAAAGAAGAGAACTTTCACTCCTTTATAAATCTAACCGGAAAAGCTTTACTTATTCTTTAAATTCTCGAGAGAGTTAAAGAACACTTCCAGTAGCCATTAAATCATTTCAAGTCCTGGAATCCTAGAAAATAAGTTTAGCTGCAACGGAGCCATACAACCCAACAAAGCTATTCCAGATGACAAATTAGGCTTAAAATACAGCTTAAAATTTTGTACAGTTCGTTTTAGGAAAAGAAATATTTAAAATAATACATTTTTATAGATTTGAAATAATATAATGCTAAAATCTTACTAAAAGTTTCCATACATGTAGTTCATTCAGCCTTTCCGGTTAACACTATAACTGTTATAACATCTAATAACTGATCTTTAAAAATAATTAGAAATAAAACAGTAAAATCTCTTAATAGTATTATAATGAAAAAAGAGTTGCTAGAAATTTTATAAACTTATCAGAATAGAACATACACAATACACTAAAAGGAATAACGAAATATATCTTAATTAAGTAATATAAATACATCCCTGAAAAACCTATGTAATTTATTCTGCAATTGGTTTGAACCCCTTGAACTGGCCAAAGGGGGAAATCGCTGACAGATGATTAATCTCATGTGCTAACGATCAAGTGCATTCCACCCTCTCTCTTAACTTAAGTGTCTATCCTTCAGACTTTTTTTAACACCCACCCTAATTTCTCGATCAATTTAATCTCATTTATGGCCAACCAATCACAAAGGCTTAGCAGTGTTTGAAAGGGTTGGTTGTGCTTCGTGAAAACTAAGACATCGTTTCCTATACACAATCAAAATGAGCACATTTATTTAGGTAGCAAATTGATGAATATTAAGAAAAGTATTATGGAATGGTGTTATTATATCATTAAACAATGTATGGCCAATTTACAGTCGGTCATCATCTATCGGTCTATCATCGCGCATCATAGCTATGTGCATTTATCTTTAAGAAAAATTTCAGAACCATATCGGCTAAATTACATACAAAAATATAATTGGCGCTAATAACTCGTCTTATTATCCATAAACTTTTGTACAAAATTAATATTGCATTACATACAATAATCGTTACTGTTACATTAACAATAATATTTATTATTCGCTCAATATCTATGAAATGTTACTCATGAGGATCATTACGAAAGGCTGAATCATGAGCAATAAGTTCTCGTTCTTCAAAAATGCCGATAATATTGATGTACTAACTTGTATAATCAAGTTGTAGAGAACTGTGATCGCCTTCTATGTAATTATTAAGCATGAGCGTCCCTATTAGGCAAAGTCCGTATTAGGCAAAGTCCGTATACAGTAATTGGAGGTGTATTCTCTATTCACGCTGGTTGCATCCATCTTTACCGAGTGATTTAGCCAACTCGTAACTTGTTGTACCTTAGTTTCTTTTCGTCCGCTCATTTTAATTTCATTTAACTTGAACGGAAGTAAATTAGGATATACCTCAATTTCCATCTCAATTCACAAGCTTTATTTCTGGCATTCGATTGACGATGGCAGAAAATACAAGGTACCTTATAACAAAACGAAATATTAACTAATACTTGTAAATTTAAGAACGAGGCAAAATGCAGCAGTCATGAGCCATCGCGGATTGCAAAAGGAAATGTTTCAGATATGCAAACTTATGGTTGATGTACACTCGTTTTATCTTGAGACGGAAATATGCTACAATCATCCATTCCGCTATCTATTCCTAAATTCCCTTGCAGGTAGTTTAACTAAAAATCGTTATTTTCCTTCACCTTACGCATCTCCCACAATTATTTAATGTTCATTATTTATAGCCATGATTTTAATATCTCGAAGTAAACTTTATCGATCTAAATTACGGATTAGAAATAAGAGGTAAATTCATAAACCAAATCAACCACATACAAAAGATAAACTCTTATTATTATTTTATTATTACGAATAAAATTGACGAAAACCGCAGATTTTCAACACATTTTATAACCTGAAGATTTCGATTCAAAAGTTCCTTGGGCAAAGCTTTTCATCCACACTTTTTCTCTTTGAGATCAGTCCAATGGAATACTCAAAATTAATGAGAAGGGAAATACGGAAGGAGAGTATCTACAAAGGACTCAGTCGGCACAGCTCAAACAATCCAAGGAGATAAAGGAACGAATGTCACCGAGTTTGAAAGTCCGGGATTCGAACGACATCGACTGAAAAGGGCGTTCATTAGATAGGGAAAAACGGTGATAATAGAAGGAAGCGTACGGAAGCTTCTAAGGTTAAATAGATTTGGGTGAGTCAATGGTTCAATCTTTGAGCCTTTCATCCTACAGATTTGACTCACTCAAATCAAGCTCTGTGCCCTGCGGTTTCTTTTGCAAAATATTTCCAGACGTGCTGTTTTATGGGGTCATTTGACCTCGGCTCTTCCTTGCCCTTTCACTTTATTGTCTTCGAGCCATCGTTGCAATGCGGGGAAATATGTTTTTAAACGACGGGTGAAGGTGATCTTTGTTAAGTAGATTGTTATCTCGATTGCTTTAGAGGTCTGCTGCAGAGACACCTTGAGGGGATATCCCGTGATACAGGTACAAAGAAGCGAGGCTACTTCATTTACGCAAATTACGCGCAAAAAGCTGCATAAAATACCTTTGAAAATGGTAAATAACAGGATGATAATATCAAAACCATGCAATCCGTTATAAAGTGATTGATACAGATATCATTGACTCTAATTGAACAAAGCAAATTCATCAGTTTCCCCGAATTGAAATGCTGGGTTAAGATATTAAAGCAGCTATACATAATTAAGACTATTACCCCAATCATTCTAGTTTTACCTGCGAATTACAGTGGAATTTGACCAACTCGTGTGACTAATTTGGTAAACTATCAATTCGACAACTCATTTACTCGTGTATCAATCGGAAATCTGCTGCTCGACTGAACATTTTGAAATTGCAAAAAGGGAAGCTATTCCCTCTGAATGTCTTTTGATTAGCTTTGATCTACTCATCGATATGATAAATGACGATGTATAAGGGCGACGTTATTCTACGCATCATACATTTCTATACGAAAACTATCTATAAATTGAAAATACAAAATGAACTAATAATAAAATCAAAACGCTCTTTACATCAATTCGATAATATCATGCTTATCTTAAATGATGGTTTAAACCACTTTGTTGAAGCTGAAAATAATCAAATTATAAGCAGATAGCACGAAATACGACTCTGTATAATCACACGGTTGACTTGGCAACTCTGTTCGAATCGCGTGCGTGAATAAAAAATTCCTTTAACGTTAATGAGCGATTAAATGACAAATAAATAAACGTAAAGAAAGGACAATCACTCTATTACAAAGCATTTCCATCACATTTTAACGATTAATTCGAAATTAAAGAGATTCAATGAAGCACGACCTTTCGAAGGACAGTTCAATTATTTTGTCAAAACATTACATCGCGAAAAATTAATAACACGCATAAGGTATGATATTTATGATTCGAAATTAATTTCTGCATTTTTAATACGCTACAATCTTTAGAATTTCTCAATTCACAGCCGAAAACGGCCGTTTTCGCCTGTCTCATTTCCCAAATTACGAGATTAATATTCATTGTAGAGATTTCCGGTTTTCAGTATTTGCAAGAGAAATGATCGATGTTATTGATGGTAAATCAATATGGTGGATTCGATTAGCATCTGCACGAGTATTTAGCTCAATTGCTGATGAAATCACCTTTTGAGAGTTTTGCATGCTTTTGATAACATTTTTAATTTATCCGTAAAAATACCTAAAAGACTGTTGATACATTGGGGTGTATTTCTGTGGAATAATGTATATTCTACACATTGGTAACGCAATTAAAACGTTTACATTTATCTGCTACGGTCCTTTAAATTTTTTTATTTTAAATATGTTTAAATTATATGAGCCATGAAAAATAAAATAATAAGACAGCATTTAAATTGATTAAATGTTTTTCAAAAGAAGAAAGTGATTGAAGGAAAAAAAACAATGTTAAAACCGGTTCGAACCACGTGCAATGATATTATGTCTAACATGCTAGCACCACGCAACCATTTGCTTGCTGATTTGATGCTGCCGCGGGGGTTATATTAGAAGCGGCTAGAATTGACGATTTTTAAACATTAATTACGGAGAAACGAGGGAGCGTTGGCCCCTAGTATTTTCAGGTTGTTTTAAGTAATATCTAAGCTACACTTCCATACCGGTCCTATCCAATATCCCGTGCCGCAGTCCTAAAGGTCCCCTTGTAAAATATAAATTATTAATATCGAAAAATTAATTATAAATTAAATATGTAAAATTATTTTTGAATTCCGAATACAAATATTTGTTCAGAATTATTAGTAACTAAAATGCTCTGATCAAAGATCATCACGAAGAGCAAATCAAACCCGGGACTGCATCGATAGAAGTCGTACGGACCTCAATGTGAATCTCTCCACAATTTCTAAACCCGAATGAGACTGTTCTGGGATACTAATTCGTCTTCTGCGAGCAAATGAATTTCGAAGATAACACGATACTTATCAATGTATCAATTTCAGTCTTGCTTGGGACTGTGAACTGAGGAGGCTTCCCACCCCTCCAACCTCGTCTCAGAAGCCAGTTGGTGCCAACCGCTTCAAAAAAGTCAGCAAATGATCCTCCCTGTGTTCTGTTAGTTTTCTAAGTTACCACTTTTCGTGCTCTGAGACGCGACCGTTAAATTCGGAAATCTCCGAGCGCTACAGCAGCCTTAATGGAAAAGAAATAGGAAGTACTTATTGTCATATAAGACCTCTTCCGAGCTCCATCGTTATCACCGGGTTCGGCGGTAATATTAATAACTAATAAAATAGAAAAATGGTAGAGAATATAACTGAAGGTATAGATAAAAACTTGAAGAAACTGATAAGTTTGAGAATGAAGGGTACCAGATGAAATGGTCAACTGCACAAAAGAGGGGACGTTTTCAATTTCGCTTTGCCGTAAAAAAAAGTGCACTAATTGAGCCAACGCTTTTCAAAGTTTTTATTGTGTTCCGCGAAATTCCTTTCTGATTGAGCGATGTGGACTGTTGAAATGTGCTTCGTACGGAGTATGGAAATCCAACCGAGTTAATCCGCTTATCAGTTTTACTATAGATCTATTCTTCTTTCTTTTTTACGCCCTTTTTCCTTTCTATGCCTTTTTTGGCATAGAAGCCATAGAGGCATCTTTTCCCAAATCAGCTTACATCCGTTCGCTGTTGAAATCAATCTTATCATTATCCTGGCATTTTGTAAGTACCGCAGACGGTTGAATCTGTGAGATAGGCCGATTAAAGAAAGAAGGAAGGTTAAATTCGCATAATTCTAGAGTAATTTATAGTACGATAGTATAGTACGTACAAATGTACCAAAAGTAAGACTACTACGCAGGGAACACGTTTATTGTAAGAAGAAAAGGATGACCGTATTTTATCTATAGTCTGTTCCACTTTTCTATAGTCTGTTCCACTTTTCTAGGCAGTATGGGCTTATGGAGAAATCAAATAGCCTCGTACGCCGGGTCATTTTTCCGGAATATCCGCGATATCCACAAAATTTGCCTTCGCAACGGATGAAATTCAGATTTTCAACTAAGTTTGGTGGATTTTTTTTCCAATTTTTTGGTGAAATTTGGACAAGGAAGGATGGTTCCTTATATTGACGAAGTTTCTTCATTACCGAGGGAGTAATTGATTTAGCGCTCTGTTTGCTAATCATTGTTACTTTTTGCTCGAGACTAATAGACCCGTAAGCGTAATTCGGATTGATCCGGACCCGCTCTCGGTTATAAAATTCAAAAACTAAAGTTCTATTCAAGATATCGACTCAGAATAACCTGTAAATGAAAATAACAACATTTATCTCAATTTCTCTTGCGACAAGTTTTTCGTAACGTATGAAACAAAAAATTTTTAGGCGATGTATAAATTTGACTGCACGATCCAATTTTTTGGAGGTTGCGTTCCACTTAAATTATTTTTTACTAAAATTTTATCACTCAAAAATTAATATAAGTTGACTTTTTTGTATTCATAGAAGTTACTCAGAAATAATAAACTGACGCCTTTTGAGAGGCTAGGTTGCTCCCTTATGGGAATTTACGTGCATTTATTTCCCCATAAGCCTCCCGTACTTTTGTGGAACGGACTATAGTAACCAACCCTGCTCAACTTGGTGAGTTAATGATGTTACCTACTTCGGTAACAAAATTCTTCTATATTCAACATTTCTACTTATTCTTTATCTTTCATGAGACAATGTCATTTTTAGGTCTTCTCCAGTTAAATATGTGTTCTCTTCGAAATTTTCGAGATCCAAAGTTTAGAGTAGCACATAATTAAGCATATCTTACTCCGAACTAAAATGGTACTGTGATGATTGATTTTATCATTTTAATAAAAGTAACGCAGATAGTATATATGATTTCCTTATAATAGTCTTGCAACGTGGATAACTACCTACCGCTCATATAGTGAATGGATTTTCTACAGAAAAATATAAGTACGATACATAAATTTCTGCAGAATTTATACTTTATCATTTATTGTCTGAATATTACAAATTATATTAAATTTTAAAATATTTTAAATACACGAATTGAATTTATTTTAAAATTTCAACAAATTAATTTAAATTACAAAAAAGAACATTTACGCATTTGACGTTCAATTTTTCGCTAGCGAATTCTAATAATTATAAACATGGCGTCAAAAAACTTATTGCGAGAATAAATGATTAATATTGAACTTAAAATATGTTACTAATTTTCAGCTAAAAAAATAATTAGAAATACTTTTTCACAACAACGCGTGAACGGGTACAAGAAGTTCTGTTATAAAATCATTAATGAGATAAAAAATTTAAATTAAATTTAAGAAGCATCACTATTTTCCTGCATTCGTAATTTCATATTTATTTAGCACTTCAGTTAGGTCAAAAGAGGATAATAATCTTCTTTTGGCCGAACTGAACTATTACTATGAATTCTATTTCAATTTAATATAACTTGGCAAAGTGCTGAAGAAGAGGGCAAGGATCAGTGTTATGGTAAAAGTTTGGTATGTAAGCGTCGCGCGGGGTCAGTCACGGGTGGAAACGAAGGCCACGGAAGTTTAAAAATCTAGTTTTTGCTTTTGAAATTCTATTCTCAAACTTATTTCGCCTACTACCCATATATTGTTACTAATAAAACCTGCTGCTGCTATTCTGCGCGTCTCCAATACTATCGTTTACAGTGCCTTTCAATCTGGAATAAAGATATCGGTACAATGCATTAATATATCGACAACTCTTCTACTTTCGTTCCAGATTCCTCGAATTACTGCTCATGAGAGTATTTCAATAGAGGAAGGATAGCAAAGGACGATATCTTTCAAGATATGGATAGATATTTCGATTCGGAACTGCAACTGAGAATGAGTGCCTTGAGTTAATGTATTGAATTAAATGTAACGCTGTTTTGATGTAAATGACTGTACACGGTTAGAAAATTCATATTGAAATACTTTTATGTTCGTATTTCATTACCCTCCAGATGGTGCCGCACATTTTTTAATTAAATAATCATTTTTCAATATCTACTACGCTAACTATTTCCTTGGTATTTCTTGTATTGAAAGTCATTGCAATCTCATATGAATCTTTCGTATGTAACGAAAATTCTCTATAATAAGTCATTCAGCAGCAGTGATGTCGGAATCTTAAAACCGTGTCTTAAACCATTACTCTTTTCAAACGATTCGGAAAAAGCGACTCTACTATTCATGACTCATACGTTTGTTGTTTTCATATGATTTCTTTATCAAAGATTTACATTAATTTCGAAATGTCTTCTTACTTCCCAGGTACTTTTAACAACAAACAATCATTATTATGTTCCAACAAATGAGGGTTTAAATATAACTTCTTGTAAAATATTCAGAATGAGAGGCGTCCCTAATTCAGACGAAAGAATGTGGCAGATCTTTAAGAATTAAGTTTTGAAGTATGTACCAACGGAAGCATCAGAAAAAATCCTTATTCTCAATAATACAATAATAAAATTAAGTCCCTAAACAGAAATGCCAGATTAGTGCATAAATGTACGGACCGGGATTCAGTGTCTATCGAAAAGTGTAAGAAAATAATAAGAGAACTATCTGCCGAGAAAGTAAGCGTAGAGGAAATCTATGTGAAAAAAGCTTATGACAACAGATTTCAAAACAAATTACATTAATACTTACGCCGTAGACGAGGTAACTACTCCCTCACCATTAAGAGAGATGCTGGTGACACCCAGACTCAAGGGCTGATTCATTTAACGACTGGATCCATTAAGTTTATAGGAACGCTCAAAATATTGAAAAAAGTATTGAACTCAAGCGAAGGGATCAACTGTAAATAAATGCGTATTTCAGATTCTGTTACTTTAAGGAATATTCTAAAATAGAACATTCGGAAATCGGAAGGATCTGAAGATAACTGCAGCGACGCTATTTAACAGGGAAATAACGCAATCGTACCTTACCTTAGAAAATTGTTCCTTCAACAATAATCGCATTCCTCATGATTGGACTTTTGGCGATTTTATATCCAATACATGAAGCAAGATCTAAAATATCCGTAAATAGCTGTAGATCCATTACTCTCTACATCTCAAGTGTGCAAACTAACGGAGAAATTCATTGCTGATCATTTCCTTAAATAAAGGAAGGAAAGTATGAAGCTAGAGGAAGCACGGATTCGGGCAGGGATTCTCGTGTAAGACGCAGCTCCATGGGATACTTCAAAACTTTACCGAATCTATGGATGAGCTAGACGAAGTTGATGCAATTATTATTGATTTTGCTAAGGCCTTTATAAAGTACCCCATAATTAGTTTTCGAATTCCCAAAAATATAAAAATATTTAAAGAAAAAGTTAAAGGCTATTAATTTTACGAAGATTGTTCTTTATTCATTAACACTAGAACAGCGGGAAACGGACACCCCCCTAGAACAGCGGAAGGTGTCCTCAGGACACCTACACTTGCGCTTCTTTTAAATTGAATGAGGCAGTCGTATTTAAATTTTTAGTCTTTCCTTATACGCTTAAAAATTAATAACTAAGTATGGGTACTTATTTATCGGCAGATCATGAGGTAAATAGTTGCTACATATTTAATATAGAAATTGTTGTTGAGTTCAATCAATTTCATGAGACTCATATTCCGATATAAAAATATACAGAACAGTAAAGCCAGAAATAAATTATATGAATAAATTAATATAAAGCCTTTTCGAGATAAAATAATTATTTGCTTGAATAACTTTTGAAAATTACCCGATTTTATCAACAATTTACATGGGGTACAAGAAAAAATAAACTCGCGTAATAAAACTTTACCGCTTCACGTACCTTCCTTTGATTTTATTTGACAACAAAAAGACTAGAAATAAGGTTTAAGACACAAACTGGACCTTAAATGTTATTTGCATACGCAATTATATTAATTTTTCTTTTTTAGCACAATGATGCTGTCACGAAATAATTACTCCACAGAATCCTTCCACGAAGCTAATACATAAATCTTCTTGATGTTACAGTTTCTATTAACCTATTCCTTGCACTTCTTACACTTATCTGATGCTATATTTCACTTGTATTTTCTTTTGAACAGATATCGGTGGCTTCATTGGATGATGTCTCGTGCATCTAGTGTTTACTTAGGTCCTTCTTGAGATCTCTTTAGACAGCTTAGGTTTTACTTGGTTTATCTGCGATTCGTTGCAAGAATCTATATCTGGTTATTTGGCGACCTCTTTTCTGCTTGCAAATAACCTATACATTGACTTCTGCTAGATAAATTTTTATGTAAAAAGAATGCATTAGGCAACGTCGTGAGTCTGTCTCACCGTGTGCCTACGCGCCATTTGGTCCACTACGCCGCTTTTTGTACAATTATGGTACGTCACCGCGTCTGATTTTCTTTTACTAATACTGTCAAATACGACATTAGAAAGCATCTAAATATCGAGAAGATCATGTTTACTCTGTTTAATTTTATAAACAGGGATTATTCTTCATTTTTGACAACATCGGAATTCACGTCAGATCTTTGCTGATTTTCAACTCCAGCGACTCTCTCCACAATTTGTTCTATGTTCCAAATAAAAAAATACCTGCTTTCTTCAGCCTTTTAAATAGTTTCTTTAATTTAAAATAATTATCGGTCATTAGGTTCATTCCTTTTATATAGAAAAAGTTCCATCAAGGTCATGACCACATGGTTCAGGAAGATGGCCTATCCTCCAACTCGACAAATCATAGAAATTCATTCAATGCATATTTGGAATTAAAATCCATTACTAACCGAAACTTAAATACATGTTTATCAGGTTTATTAAGAATAAATTGTGTGGATAGACATCAACACTTTCTGGGAAAAAGCTGATCATTCACCGTCACTTTTGTACCGGAATTGTAGCAAGCTTGGCAATATTCAATGAGTGAGTGTCACAAAAAGATATAAGACAAATTAGTCAATTGCAAAAATAGAAATGGGAAACGTATCTTATAAATGGAAATATTAGAAAATATAAGGCAAAATGTTTCCAACTCAAATCATCATTAGAATTGCTACCTCAAATTTTTATACATAACAATATAATTAATTAATTTTAGAGAACGGGGACAAAATAATAGCAAAAAGCAATATTATCTCAAAGTACATTCGTAAGAGCTTCTAATATAAAACAATGAAGGTTTTATCATAGGAAATAATAGTAAATATTACGTAGGTGTCCTGAGGACACCTCCACTGTTCTAGGGGGTATGTGGTAGGATCTCCTTTGAAAATGTTCCAATAATTATAAAACTTGGTATAAATACGCAGAATATTAAATAATTAAAAGTCACGAAACGATTCTTTTCTATTCCTTGATATTGATATATATTGATATATAATTTTATTATTGAATAATTAATTATTTTTATGTTGCAAACAAGATCCCATTTGAAAGCTATGAAATTAAATTCAACATGTCCATATACGTAAAATTTTCTTTATAAGCAACGGAAACTACTAGATTTTGTTACATGGAAAAAGAGGTTTCGACCTCATAATGTTAAGGGTTTGAGTGTTATTTTATCGTGACGAGAGATTCCGATGTAGTGGATTCAGGATTAATTCCACATGAGTCATTTATAATCAAAAATAATGTATCACAGACAATTTCGAAAATATATGACACAGAACTTAATCAACAAGAAAGAGTTGACTCTTTACCTTTGTCCCAAAACGGAGATCAAAAGTCCATGCTGCTCTCACTTTCAGTCAACCGCCTGGTGTTCCCAATTCCCGGGGTGCAGGGTGGGGGAACCACTGAAAGAAGAACATTCATCATAAATAGATATGCTGCCCAGAAGGCCTCCCACGTCATATGATAATTCCTGAGGAACTAATACCGCACACTCGATATTCAGGCTTGAAGGAAATATTTACATTAATTTATGGAGTTTTAGGAGAAGATTAAGAAAACGTCACATGAGTTCCCAAATTATGTTTCTATAAATGTGCATTGTCCATTGAAATATTAGCAAGTTTCTTTAATATGTAACGAAAATTTTTATTTCAGCATATCAACAATTTTATTCATGCAAATTGTCCGTCAGTATACCGTCGGTCAATGCTGCTCACTGGGCAGAGTGAGCAGCATTGACCTATCGATCTAATCAATTGGAATCTATCAATCTAATCAATTAGAATTTAAACTGATAAATAACGATTAAGATAAACAACAAGGAACATTCAGTGACCTAAAAATTAGGATTCACTCATGAAAACTTCTATTATAGGCATACTTTTCTCCAAAATAATCTCATGGCCTCAGTTTAACAGACAAATAGCCTCCTCGAACATAATTGGAGTTGTTTGATGAAAAAATATTTTAATATGTCTTAGTGAATCAAAGGAAAATAAATTTAGAGCATCAACCTACACAATCACTTAAACCTGGACAAAAACTAGACTACTGTACTTACGTATTACATTAGTACGCGTTAATTGCACTTCACCAGAATTAGGTCGAACATTCGTGCTACTCTATGTGCTCCTCTAAGGGGAACACACAGCTGGATGAAAATTTCCCCTTCATACTTCATTCCTAAGTCAAACGATTTGACTAGGGCGTATTGTGACGGGGGTAATCCTTTCCAATGCTTCCAGTGCGTTCCATCGCAGAGAAGTAGAATTTTAACTCGCTGTCAGCTGGACGAAGTATTTTGAAGGAAAGATATAATTTATTTTAATGGCTAATGATTTTACCCCCGGAAATAGGACGATGCGTTTAAGATATTGCTGAGAGCTTGAGTGATTGAATGGTTGGCAGTGTATCCATTATATTTTCCTCTTTTAAAAATGATGATATATTTATACATCTTTAAAAGGAATTAATACTTTCTTATTATCTCAACATGATTAAAGCAGGTTAAAAATGGCAAAATGACTTTATGTGATCCCGTACAACCCGTCTCGGGTATCCGATTACTAATCAAATCATAATATCCTCTCCAAAGAGATAAACGAATCCCTTGGCCGAGAATATATGGCCAATATTGAATGATGATGATTTCAATGTTTTAAGCGCAACAACCATTCCTAAAAGACATTAATGGATATAAATGATATTATTTATCAATACAATTCATTAATTACCATATGATTATTGATTTATATTTTTAAAATACTTAACATTGAATTTGAATATTTTCTTAGTTATTATTCAGCCAAAACTTGCATTAATTTACGTAATATTTCTAAGAATAAATTCAGAAAACTTTGAGTTGTTTTTTGGGCATAGATTCCAATAATACAATAAGCCATTCTGTAATATTACTGGTTGGAAATATTTTATCCCTTTAACTTTCTATGAGTTCACATAGTTAGTTATTTTTCAAATGAGGAGTCTTTTTCATTGAACCTAAGCAGAGTTTTAAATAATACCATCTGGGTTTATGTGAGAGTGGTAGGAACTAGGGATAAATATCAATGTGGAGAATAATTGAGTGAGGAAATCAATTTTCCAAGCATAAGATAATTATGAAACTTCGTAACTGACCGTAACCTTCAGAGGTTTAAATCTAAATTTCTAAAACATCTCGCCCATTTTGGATATTAGTTCATGTGGCTTTGCCGTGGCTCTCTACCGGTGAGTTAACATAATGTCTTCCCTATCAAAGTTTCGGAGAACATTTTCAGTGGCCACAAGATAAGTACTACTAATGCATAAGAGTAAATTGTAAATGCAGGAATTTTCTCATTCACAGGGTTCAAATTGTGTTTGTATTTCTGCTTGTTCCAGATTTTGATATCCATTTCGCTTCATCCTTATTTTATTACTAGGAGGGGTTTTTTTAATTTTCTTATTCACTATAATTTATTATGAATATATTATACGTAAAAAAACGTAATTATCTTCTTACAATACTAACTGTTTACATATCAATAATTAATCTTTACGGAAAGATAAATCAATGAAGGCTCTTCTTCCAATCTATGCCATATGGACAAAGGTAATGTTTTTTTTATTTTGATTATTGATACTCTAAATATTCAATATGTATCCTAAGACAAGTTATACCCTGAACACTCATCTCTTTCTACGCTTTTCTTTTTTTTTCGAGGATAAATATTAAATAAAATCGATGTTAACTTTTACTGAATAGCTAATTGCATTATAATATATCCAATAATATACTCATATACATATACTATAGAATATAAACCTCAAATTATATATATTTGATAATAAAAATTTTTATTCTTTACTCTTGCTAATGTTTAATAAACTATAAATCTTAAATCTATTAAATAATAACGAGATAAAAAGTCCGTAATTAGATCGTATGGATAGAATTAAAAAATAGAAATAGACGGAGAAATCAAAGACATCCTAGAATTTATTTATTTATCATATTAATGTCTGAATGAACATATTTAGCGTAAAAAAAACTCAGCGAAACTTCTCATATTATAGTTTTATAAATTTGGGAAATATTTAAAGAAATAGATGAATGAAAATTTTTTGTATTTGATATAATATAAAGTAAGAGTAGAGATGCTGAATTGCGGCGAATCGATGGAGTTTTGTAAAATTTTCATACAGCAATCACTATTTAGGAGCTATCCTTATTAGAAAGCTGCAATTGAACCATTCGGACGTATAAAAGTCCTTCGCGAATCCATTTGAAGGGCATTAAAAATCAATAATCTCTAATTGGTACACGACGTGCGTTTTTTATTACCAGCATTAATGTGGAGTTTAACGCTAAGGTTATTTCAGGCGGTTGAATGTTATCCCTTCTACATGTGTACTCTTCCATTGGTTCTGAGGAATATATTGCCACAGAAAAATAAATTTGGTGATCCAAAATCATTCTGTACAGAGAGGAAGTGGTTTTCCAAGGTTATTGTATGTATTTAACTATCGCATTCGATATATCGGCACTTTAGATTAATATACTGATGCAACGGGAATCAAAAACCAATCTAGGGCAGCTTTTTGTGTTTCTTACCCCCAAAAGAAAATCTCTTTTACAAGGTAACTTTTCTTCCTTCCGCAAGCTTTTTTTGGATGGGGGAAGTCAGAGGATGAAATGGGAGACATTTTTCATCAAAGGAATGGATTCTTGCGGCTCCCAAAGGTTTTGATGGCTCATGACGGCGGTCGTGCCTTTTTTAGACCATAATACTGCGGAGACCACGTGACCATCCAATTTTTCCTTCTTTAGTACTTCAGGTATCCAAGATTTGGACTGTGGCAATAGAAGTCTTTGTATCAATCGATTACCGGATGTAACGTATTTGAAAATCACATTAAAGGTCACAATATATGATACTAGTAGTAGATATTATTCTATGAGTTCTATCTATTTCATATATATATCATAATATTGTTATTATAAATCACAAAGGATTAATTATGAATTTTGGAGATTTCGCGTAGTATACATTGTTTGCAATGGCATGTATACTATTGATGGAGAAAATTCTCTATTCTTTTATTATATCTGACTTAAAACGATAAGAGTATTTAGCATATTAAAAAAGATGATCCAGTATATCCTTGAAGGAAAAGTACTTGACTAAGTATTTGTAAATAACTTAAACAAAACAGTATTCCTTTTATATCGGCAGAATCATTGGGGATTAAATAATGCTCTTTTCGCATAGCTTAAAATTTATTAGACTGTTTAAATTATGTTGTTTGATAATTGTTCTTGGTTCAGCTTAATCACGATTTGAAAATTTAAATCGCATCTCCTTATAAAAAAATGAAATTTTCAATAAAATGCCTTGAATTAACAGATTTAACGAATGTAAAAATTATAATTCTTATCTAAAAAACTCTGAATATTATATTTGAATTTCAAAATGAATTAACAGAAGATATAAATGTACTGGAGTAGGAATTTATTTTACGATTTTGGAGTTCAATATTCAAAATATAATCTCAAGACAAGTATTAAGTATTTCTTACGCGGAGATTAGACTATGTAGTATGCCAACTTTTCACATTTAAACCCTTGTTATAAATGGTACATAACTTTTCATTAGATATAGACTTTGTGGTTTGTATAAATGATAATAATAATTTTCCTATTTTTCAGGAAAAAATAATTAGTATACAACGTTCATATTTATTTTTTAAATCATTGAAAATACTATTTCACCCTCGTATATTGTCACTAGTAGCTTTAAATCGTATTACGTCTTAACTTTTCATATGATAGCTGAACTAAAGTATTAATCTTGAAATGTAAATGCCAACAAATCTGAACCAGTCTTAAGGAACAGCTTCATAAGAATATCGACTTTTAAGGAATGATGGACTCCAACAAATCCTTCACTGAAATCTGGATTAGCTGCTGATACGTCTTTTTAAAGAACCTTAATCAATAAGGACTTGGTAACATCTCCGTGATCCTTCGTTTTTCGTTAAATGATTTTCTTTTTGAAACTCCAATGAATTTGAATCCCTATATTCACCTCATTCAATTTAATTTCTTCTTCATATTCCTAAAATATATCCCTGTAACTTAAAGGTACATAGACTCCTAAAATTAAAGAGTAGTTCTGAGATTCTGAGTTCTGAATATTCAATTTTGCTATGGTTTCCTCATATTATCAGCAAATTAAAGTATCATAATTAATATTACTAAGAGAATACTATAATTACGAAGGAATATGATTCTTTCTAAATTAAAGTTGCATTTACATATAAGCTTCAAGCAGGTTTAAGAACAGTCCTATGTAAATAGTAAACAGTAAATCATGCTGTTGAAATAAAACATTGATATGAACACTGAATGTGACGCATTTTTTTATTGAAGAACTTTATTTATTATTTAATTCTTATTAATTTAAAATATTGTCGCAATTAATTTGTTCATACCCAAAACGAATGGGTTCTTTGAGAAGTGGATAGAAAGACTAAGAAAAAAAATACAACACATGAACACAAACTTTGGCAGAATATATTACACGTATTGAACATCTCCGATCTGAAATTCTATTTCGGAAAAGAGTAAATGAATTTAAGAGTCATGAAAAAGGGTGAAACTGCAGAATTTAAAAACATAATATTATATTCGAGCACTTTTTTGTTTACAATCCATTTTGGAAATTTAGGTTGGAAAGAATTCCATTTATCTTAAGGTCTAATTTAAGGAGGAATTCGCGGTTTAAGAATTGGAAAATTGGGATTATTCTCTCAGCAGGATCTTAGACGCATTTCCATCGCTCTTTGAACTTTCCCTGCTTCAACCTCCTGGGGGGCCATTCTTCCTGATCACCAGAGGGCGGTCTACTGCTCCAATTTATTTGCATCTCTTACCTCATTCAAGGTGTTACATTGAGACCTAATTCTGCAGACATTATATTTCACCGAATTTTGTTAGCCTAATCCTTTTCAATTGTCAATCATCATTCACCCATTCTTTAAAAGATATTCTTTTGATAAGGATTACTATTGGCCACCACAAACATATATCTAGAACAAATATAAATTTCTTAACTGGTTTACTTATTTGTGTATAATTTTATATAGTATTCCATTTTTAACATAAGCTTTGCTATGAATACTTGTCGTGTATTATATTTACTAGCGGTGTGAATAAAAATGTTGTATCATGAAACCTTTCACGTCAACGATTACCAGGAGGTGAAACCTGATTTGTTTAACGTTTGTAATCACATTTATTGAACACTGCCACTGATACCTTTATTGGAAACACAAAGTTCTGTTTAAATTTCATTCAAGATAAAAAAAATTATTTTCACATTAATCAGCTTTCGGCGAACGGAAATCTCCTCTCATCCAAGCGACTGATAATCCACAAATATCTCGTGATACGTAATCTCGTTAATGTTTTGAGGCTATATGTAAAATGGCATTCTAATGACTTTATTGGCAAATACATGCTATATATCTTTCAAGATTGATAAAATATATTCCCTTTTCCGACCGACCCTTTGCCTGTTGAACCCTTTTTTCCCATCAGGTCCCCGTAATTAAAAAGATATAAGCAAGGATTTGGGCAAATTGAGGATATAAGTTTAACTTCCCAACGAGAAATCACTTTCTGGGTTTTCCGAAATATTTCCTGCTTTGTATCTGAATAAGCGCGAGGGATTGCATGAAAATTAAGTTGAGTTTTTAACTCCAAATAACTTGGAACGAGCAATAATTTTGCCCGTTCATTCTTTCAAAATACGGTGATTGTCGTACCATATTCCAAGGAGAAGGAATACGATCAATATGAAATTAGCGCTTTATTTATAAATCACGAAATCTTCGCAAAATAACGTTTTCTGTAAAACTAAATTTTTTATGGGTAAAGTAAGTAAAAATTGAAAATAAGATGTAAAAAGCGATTTTTAAAAATTAGTGTGGAGCCTCTAAATTTATCGTTTTCCTATTTTATTAACAAGTTTCATCATTCACGCGTTAGAAAGCCAAGATACGTCGCCTTTGTATTCGAATTGGAGAAATACGATGCCCTATACCGACTTCATACCGAAACACCTATTTTAGGGAGAGAATTGCTCGGACGTTCTTATGATAAAGGATTGGGAAAACATTTCCCCTGAAATAGCTTCTGATCTCTTCCTAACAATCTGAGTTGCCCGTCTTTGTTCCCATACTGTTTACTGCTCCTTACGATTCGGGATTTACGAAACCTCCCTCACGTATGCCAACTCTTTCCAGACACGGCTAAGAACTAATTAACAGGTTAAGAACTAATTCAGCTAAATTAGTTCTTAACGGTCCGGGTTTTCATTTTGAATTCAGAAAATAAATCAAAAAGATAAATGTAAATGGCTAAGTTTTTAATTTACTCTCATCTACTTTGGAACTAAAAGGCTATATGAATGATTAATTAAGCAAGGAATTGTCTCTATTGAGTTCCATCAAGATAGAATTAAAGGCTTTTGAGGTAATGACTTTTCAACTCCAAGTTACGTTTATTTTTAAATATTTTTATGCATTACGTTCAATGCCCTGAGCTTCATTAAACTTACAAAATAGTTACAATTCAAAATGTTTTATCAACCTTTATCTTTCAAATTTTATAAATTATTACATTTTTTAGGGGATGTGAACTTGATATAAAAATGTTCAATTATTTTATTATTATTTGATTAAAATAGAGTCCGTTTTCAAATTAATTAGTTGAATCCTTAAAAAGCTAATCATATTTCATGATAAGTTAAATTAGAAGTATCATAATAATTGTATCAGTGAATTGACAATATAATCCGTAAATATTTTTTATGGCAGTAAAAATAAATATATAAATATTAAATATATTATAGAAAGAATGTGTATGAATAAATAAAATGGCTGCCTAATTGAAAATCTAACGCAATTATGAAATAATTTTGAAAATTTCTGGAAACTATACATACATTTATTTAATAAAGAACATTTTAAATTTATGAAAACGTAATATTTTTATGAGGATCAAAATCCTAAGCTCCTTTTCAAATAAAACCAAACCAAATTTAAATATTTATCACACTTCATACCAACTGGTTGGATTGGAATAACTTTAATCAACCAAATACGAGCGATCCTAAACCATAAAAAATTATGCGACATTAAGATTAATTTTTAATTTCTCGAATCCGATAACAATGGAATAATTGAGGATTGGATGCTAATCCAACAATTAACTCATCGCTTATCCAATAAAACGTCAATCCCTTGTTAATTCCGATCGCTGCAGTCACTTTTCATTACGAAGTATAAAAGCATGTTCCTGCACTTCCAAGTAACTGTAAACAACCTCACACTTGCATACTGCCGATATTGCCATGAATGAAAATTCACATAGACCGAAAACAAAATACTATTGTTTGAGGAACACTATGTCAACCAAATATCATTTAACGTTTCTTTGAATGTTAGGCTAAGAAAACAACAGTTATATTACGGTCATTTCAAGATTGTTAGCCATTTTATTGGCTTAGAGTTTGAAAATTTGACGTATCGCCTCTGATTGTTACCTTCTTCCAAAGAAATTACTTAAAAATCAATTTGATGAAATATTGATAATTAAAATCATCTCATCCTTATCTTTGGTTTTATCTTGTAAAAAATTATGATTAATACTGAAACACAATATGTACTGAACATAAATACTGACCTGTAGATGCTGAAGATCTGAAAAGATGGAATTTACCCGCGTATAAGTTTATATTTATCGAGTTGAAACATTCTTAAGTAAGATGATGAAGACCTTCAAATGATAATTTTAATGAACTTCGAAAACGAGGTAAAATATTTATTGAAATAACCGTTAACTAAATAATTGATCAAAGAATATCAAGACAGTAAATAGTCGATTTAGTAAACGTTTACTAATCTAATCAAAGAGCATAGCGTTTTCTATGAATATAGATTTAAAATGAAAATACGTCAAAGTCCCTACGAAATGGATTTGCCTTCACTTTGGAGGCATGACATAACGGGTAATATTGTCACAGAGAAGTCCTCAATTCTTGGTTTAATCCCTCCGATGTCAATACTCTATTTGTGGAATTACACCTCCTACTTGTTTTGCTTCATTGTGGTGCAATCGGCTTCCTTGCTCTCCTTTAATTTCTTGCAACGTTTGATTCCATTGGAACTTCGGATAATCACAGGAATTGGTAATAAGGGATTTGAACTGAGCCGTCCGTCAAAATGGGCGCCTAATTGGCTTTGCACGTTTCATTAGCACTCGGGTCCATGTTCGAGAGAGGAATCGAACATCTCCGAATAATATCGTATTAATAAAAAAGAATTTCGAGGTCACGATTAAATTTGATATGATCGATTTAAAATATTCTTACCAAAAGATTGAAAGCAATTTATTTTATTACAGCCAATGCAATCAATATCCTATCGTTGCTGAGTACATTGAAAATTAACAGTATTAATATTACCTCGTAAAAACCTTTTGAATGGAAATTAACTACCACTTCTACAATTTACTTTCAATATATTTATTTCAACTATTTATTGATGGTGTTTCCACATGAAATAAATATATCAATTGTCTATTTTCATAATTAAAAAGGAAGGATTAAGAATTCTGAGCAAAGTTAGGATCCTTCAATTCTTTGAAAGATCCTTATCTTTTTCTAGACAACAAATAAAATAAATTCAAAAAATCTTAAATTTTTTACATCCATACCGTATTTCAAAGGTGGTGAAATGTTCACGATCAAATGCATGAATGCTTACTACGATTTATACTAAAAATTAAACTAATCGTCCCAATGAAGAAGACCCAAATCAGACCTTTTGCCTTAAACACGGAGATTTAAAGACAGAAAGAATGAAAGAGTCCGGACTTCGTATTGTAACGGTTAAAAAAGGAAAAGCTTTTTTCTTGGATGCAGTTCCATTGTGCTTGGATCAGCACAGAAGTGATAGTTCTGTGATTATGAGTGACGTACTGAAGTGAAACAGACTCTCATTAAAGAGATACGATAATCTATTTCTGCGGTCCATAACATTTTGAGGATTTCAGAGGAAGGGATGCGAATGGATATCACTCACAAAATAAAAGATGATTCAGTCAGCATCTAATTGAGGATTTTCTTGACAAATTAAGATGTCCTTACAGTTTTTGACCGATTTCACAGAGCTCACAGTTTAGCTAAGTTTAGCATGAATTATGTTTATAGAACATAATTTATCTGAGAACTCCAATTTAAGAGTTTTAATCAATGATAAGAAATAATTTTAAAAATAGAAAAAGACAGATAAATGAAACTCTGAGCGAATAATGTGCATGAGACAAGTTTAAACGAAAGGAGCGAAACTGCTGGTGGAAGGGAGGGAGGTTGATTAAAAGAGGGCAATATATATAAAACGAAGAAATTGTGAAGAATTATTGGGTGGTCGCACATCAGCTGTAAGTGGATTGGATATTCATCAACACGATCGACGTGAGCAGCAAACGAGATGCAAAGGGGTTAAAAAGAGAGCCGTAGGGCTCCGATAGGTAGGGTAGCCGATTGGCTGGATAAACATTTTCAAATTTCTGTGTGGGAAGAGGAAATGAGAGGAAAAAAAATATTCGCACCTTTGGATGAAAGTAATGGCCTACAGGTAGATTCGTCCGAACCGAGTTCCACACTATAAAATTCGCGTTTCCAAAGTGTGATATTCATCTTTAATATCAAAGATACCGTATCGATGGATACAGGATATTTTCAACAAAAGGGGTTTGCTATTGTTAAATATACGCCATAGATATTGACTGGATTGAACTTAAACAATATTTTAATACTATAAATCTTGTAAATTTAGTCCGCGTATGAATTCCTTGCTTTGAACATTCCTTATACATTACGAGATTGGCAAAATTACTTCAGAAAATATACGTTTTCTTTACTAAATTCTTAAGTGGCCATGTTATGAACTTTAGGTAAAACAAGTAAATACATAGCATAAAATTAGTTATGATTTATAAGACATGAATTTCATAGCAAACCTGATATATTTTTCGTCGTAATAAATGAAATAGTATTTTCCTAGAACAATTTCATTCAAATTCAAAATATTCTAAATGTCAGTATTTTTTGTTAGAATTACATTTACTTTGACCAGATTCATAAGACATATAAACTATTTATGTTCAAAGATTAAATAATGATTTAAATTACACCAAGTAAAATATAAAAAGTAATTTGTAATTTTTACGTGAATACCATGTATATGGCACATCCATTTCACACTTCAAGATATTCATCAGCATTATATTTAATATTCCACAACTTTATTTTCTTTGGGGTGACAAAGAAAATAAATAAAATATCCGATAAAAACGTAGTTTAATTCCCAAAGAAAGAAAGCTTTCTACCTCTCATGTCAGTATATTGATATCTTATGTTATATGTACAAACTGAATGAATCTGACATAAATTGCTTCTATTTTGATAATTAATTACGGAAAAAACTAATTCATCGTGAATTTAATTTCCACGCTCAAAAGTTTATTCTAGGCCTTTAATAAGTTCACTCTCCTAGAAATTTGAAAACTTTTCGAAGTGTTTCTAGATTTTCTCGGATCACTTTTTGCTCCAAGGTTCAGATCGAAAGCACATTTTCCAAGCGATATCATAACTTTTCCTACTGCTTATTTGCTTTTATGACATCTGCCTCGCTTTTTTCCACTGATATCTATCACTGAATATCATCAGCTGAATTAAGCGGCGAATGCCCTTTCTTGCTTTTTTGACCGATATTAATGAGTGGACACGATTTGCACGGTTGCATGTGCTTTTGCACGCCACATCCTTTCTAGCCATGGAACCTGACGTTCAGGATGTATTTCGGAGAGGATTAACGTGCTAAAAGTGACATTTTGGCGAATATAAACGCTAAAGGATCAGGACTGGAGATCTTCTCAAAATGATAAGGAACAACTGCTGATGAAGCTGAATATAATCTTTTAAATTTTTATAACAATATATCTATATATCTTGTACAATCTGAAATTAGTTTTTCTTTGATGAAAAAATGCAATCGTTTACGTTAAAAATTCTGCATTAAGATCGCCGTAAATTAATATTTAAGATTGCCAAGGCTGAGAAAAAATACATCTTTCAAACTCAACTTTGGCCTAACTAAATAACTAAAGTGATTACTCTATAATTACTTGATGTTTAATTACTTAGGAACACCGCTTTATCCGTGATCTGGAGAAATATTATACCAGAAAATTTCCATCATCTATTGATAAACTCCTATCCACTAGTGAAATAAGTATCTAAAAAGATATATTTAAAATTGAAATATGAATTTTAATGAGTTTAGAATAGTTAGGTGTACATTTTTAGGTGGTTTATCTTATTTGATATACACAACATAATATGATTTTAAGAAAAGATGTTCATTTAGGATTTCAAGTTTAAGAAGATTCTTTGGAACATATCATTTTGCTATAATTTTAAGTTCTATGATTTTCAGAACGTTAATTTTCTATGCAAAATCTATAAATTATGCATGCATTATGCAATTATGCATTATTATGATACCCAATGCTAATTAGAACACCATTATTACTTTGCATTAGTTTCATAAATAATATTGAATATTATTAATTACTCGAATTCCAAATATTGGCTGGCAATTAGTTTGCTTCAAAACAAGCAGAATAATAATTAATTAACTTTTTCACTAATTTTCCTATTATTTATTTACTTAACATCGTGTACTGTTAAAGAAGAGAACTTTCACTCCTTTATAAATCTAACCGAAAAAGCTTTACTTATTCTTTAAATTCTCGAGAGAGTTGAAGAACACTACCAGTAGCCATTAAATCATTTCAAGTCCTGGAATCCTAGAAAATAAGTTTAGCTGCAACGGAGCCATACAACCCAACAAAGCTATTCCAGATGATGAATTAGGCTTAAAATACAGCTTAAAATTTTGTACAGTCCGTTTTAGGAAAAGAAATATTTAAAATAATACATTTTTATAGATTTGAAATAATATAATGCTAAAATCTTACTAAAAGTTTCCATACATGTAGTTCATTCAGCCTTTCCGGTTAACACTATAACTGTTATAACATCTAATAACTGATCTTTAAAAATAATAAGAAATGAAACAGTAAAATCTCTTAATAGTATTATAATGAAAAAAGAGTTGCTAGGAAATTTTATAAACTTATCAGAATAGAACATACACAATATACTAAAAGGAATAACGAAATATATCTTAATTAAGTAATATAAATACATCCCTGAAAAACCTATGTAATTTATTCTGCAATTGGTTTGAATCCCTTGAACTGGCCAAAAGGGGGAAATCACTGACAGATGATTAATCTCATGTGCTAATGATCAAGTGCATTCCACCCCCTCTCTTAACTTAAGTGTCTATCCTTCAGACTTTTTTTAACACCCACCTTAATTTCTCGATCAATTTAATCTCATTTATGGCCAACCAATCACAAAGGCTTAGCAGTGTTTGAAAGGGTTGGTTGTGCTTCGTGAAAACTAAGACATCGTTTCCTATACGCAATCAAAATGAGCACATTTATTTAGGTAGCAAATTGATGAATATTAAGAAAAGTATTATGGAATGGTGTTATTATATCATTAAACAATGTATGGCCAATTTACAGTCGGTCATCATCTATCGGTCTATCATCGCGCATCATAGCTATGTGCATTTATCTTTAAGAAAAATTTCAGAACCATATCGGCTAAATTACATACAAAAATATAATTGGCGCTAATAACTCGTCTTATTATCCATAAACTTTTGTACAAAATTAATATTGCATTACATACAATAATCGTTACTGTTACATTAACAATAATATTTATTATTCGCTCAATATCTATGAAATGTTACTCATGAGGATCATAACGAAAGGCTGAATCATGAGCAATAAGTTCTCGATCTTCAAAAATGCCGAAAATATTGATGTACTAACTTGTATAATCAAGTTGTAGAGAACTGTGATCGCCTTCTATGTAATTATTAAGCATGAGCGTCCGTATTAGGCTAAGTCCGTATACAGTAATTGGAGGTGTATTCTCTATTCACGCTGGTTGCATCCATCTTTACCGAGTGATTTAGCCAACTCGTAACTTGTTGTACCTTAGTTTCTTTTCGTCCGCTCATTTTAATTTCATTTAACTTGAACGGAAGTAAATTAGGATATACCTCAATTTCCATCTCAATTCACAAGCTTTATTTCTGGCATTCGATTGACGATGGCAGAAAATACAAGGTACCTTATAACAAAACGAAATATTAACTAATACTTGTAAATTTAAGAACGAGGCAAAATGCAGCAGTCATGAGCCATCGCGGATTGCAAAAGGAAATGTTTCAGATATGCAAACTTATGGTTGATGTACACTCGTTTTATCTTGAGACGGAAATATGCTACAATCATCCATTCCGCTATCTATTCCTAAATTCCCTTGCAGGTAGTTTAACTAAAAATCGTTATTTTCCTTCACCTTACGCATCTCCCACAATTATTTAATGTTCATTATTTATAGCCATGATTTTAATATCTCGAAGTAAACTTTATCGATCTAAATTACGGATTAGAAATAAGAGGTAAATTCATAAACCAAATCAACCACATACAAAAGATAAAGTCTTATTATTATTTTATTATTACGAATAAAATCGACGAAAACCGCAGATTTTCAGCACATTTTATAACCTGAAGATTTCGATTCAAAAGTTCCTTGGGCAAAGCTTTTCATCCACACTTTGAGATCAGTCCAATGGAATACTTAAAATTAATGAGAAGGGAAATACGGAAGGAGAGTATCTACAAAGGACTCAGTCGGCACAGCTCAAACAATCCAAGGAGATAAAGGAACGAATGTCACCGTGTTTGAAAGTCCGGGATTCGAACGACATCGACTGAAAAGGGCGTTCATTAGATAGGGAAAAACGGTGATAATAGAAGGAAGCGTACGGAAGCTTCTAAGGTTACATAGATTTGGGTGAGTCAATGGTTCAATCTTTGAGCCTTTATTCCTACAGATTTGACTCACTCAAATCAAGCTCTGTGCCCTGCGGTTTCTTTTGCAAAATATTTCCAGACGTGCTGTTTTATGGGGTCATTTGACCTCGGCTCTTCCTTGCCCTTTCACTTTATTGTCTTCGAGCCATCGTTGCAATGCGGGGAAATATGTTTTTAAAGGACGGGTGAAGGTGATCTCAACCTTTGTTAAGTAGATTGTTATCTCGATTGCTTTAGAGGTCTGCTGCAGAGACACCTTGAGGGGATATCCCGTGATACAGGTACAAAGAAGCGAGGCTACTTCATTTACGCAAATTACGCGCAAAAAGCTGCATAAAATACCTTTGAAAATGGTAAATAACAGGATGATAATATCAAAACCATGCAATCCGTTATAAAGTGATTGATACAGATATCATTGACTCTAAATGAACAAAGCAAATTCATCAGTTTCCCCGAATTGAAATGCTGGGTTAAGATATTAAAGCAGCTATACATAATTAAGACCATTACCCCAATCATTCTAGTTTTACCTGCGAATTACAGTGGAATTTGACCAACTCGTGTGACTAATTTGGTAAACTATCAATTCGACAACTCATTTACTCGTGTATCAATCGGAAATCTGCTGCTCGACTGAACATTTTGAAATTGCAAAAAGGGAAGCTATTCCCTCTGAATGTCTTTTGATTAGCTTTGATCTACTCATCGATATGATAAATGACGATGTATAAGGGCGACGTTATTCTACGCATCATACATTTCTATACGAAAACTATCTATAAATTGAAAATACAAAATGAACTAATAATAAAATCAAAACGCTCTTTACAACAATTCGATAATATCATGCTTATCTTAAATGATGGTTTAAACCACTTTATTGAAGCTGAAAATAATCAAATTATAAGCAGATAGCACCAAATACGACTCTGTATAATCACACGGTTGACTTAGCAACTCTGTTCGAATCGCGTGCGTGAATAAAAAATTCCTTTAACGTTAATGAGCGATTAAATGACAAATAAATAAACGTAAAGAAAGGACAATCACTCTATTGCAAAGCATTTCCATCACATTTTAACGATTAATTCGAAATTAAAGAGATTCAATGAAGCACGACCTTTCGAAGGACAGTTCAATTATTTTGTCAAAACATTACATCGCGAAAAATTAATAACACGCATAAGGTATGATATTTATGATTCGAAATTAATTTCTGCATTTTGAATACGCTACAATCTTTAGAATTTCTCAATTCATATTAAGGCTCCTGTAGCGCTCGCCGATAACGGCCTTTTTCGCCTGTCTCATTTCCCAAATTACGAGATTAATATTCATTGTAGAGATTTCCGGTTTTCAGCATTTGCAAGAGAAATGATCGATGTTATTGATGGTAAATCAATATGGTGGATTCGATTAGCATCTGCACGAGTATTCAGCTCAATTGCTGATGAAATCACCTTTTGAGAGTTTTGTATGCTTTTGATTACATTTTTAATTTATCCGTAAAAATACCTAAAAGACTGTTGATACATTGGGGTGTATTTCTGTGGAATAATGTATATTCTACATATTGGTAACGCAATTAAAACGTTCACATTTATCTGCTACGGTCCTTTAAATTTTTTTATTTTAAATATGTTTAAATTATATGAGCCATGAAAAATAAAATAATAAGACAGCATTTAAATTGATTAAATGTTTTTCAAAAGAAGAAAGTGATTGAAGGAAAAAAAAAACAAAATGTTTAAACCGGATTCGAACCACGTGCAATGATATTATGAATCTCACATGCTAGCACCACGCAACCATTTGCTTGCTGATTTGATGCTGCCGCGGGGGTTATATTAGAAGCGGCTAGAATTTACGATATTTAAACATTAATTACGGAGAAACGAGGGAGCGTTGGCCCCTAGTATTTTCAGGTTGTTATAAGTAATATCTAAGCTACACTTCCATACCGGTCCTATCCAATATCCCGTGCCGCAGTCCTAAAGGTCCCCTTGTAAAATATAAATTATTAATATCGATAAATTAATTATAAATTAAATATGCAAATTATTTTTGAATTCCGAATACGGATATTTGTTCAGAATTATTAGTTACTAAAATGCTCTAATCAAAGATCATCACGAAGAGCAAATCAAACCCGGGACTGCATCGATAGAAGTCGTACGGACCTCAATGAGAATCTCTCCACAATTTCTAAACCCGAATGAGACTGTTCTGGGATACTAATTCGTCTTCTGCGAGCAAATGAATTTCGAAGATAACACGATACTTATCAATGTATCAATTTCAGTCTTGCTTGGGACTGTGAACTGAGGAGGCTTCCCACCCCTCCAACCTCGTCTCAGAAGCCAGTTGGTGCCAACCGCTTCAAAAAAGTCAGCAAATGATCCTCCCTGTGTTCTGTTAGTTTTCTAAGTTACCACTTTTCGTGCTCTGAGACGCGACCGTTAAATTCGGAAATCTCCGAGCGCTACAGCAGCCTTAATGGAAAAGAAATAGGAAGTACTAATTGTCATATAAGACCTCTTCCGAGCTCCATCGTTATCACCGGGTTCGGCGTTAATATTAATAACTAATAAAATAGAAAAATGGTAGAGAATAACTGAAGGTATAGATAAAAACTCGAAGAAACTGATAAGTTTGAGAATGAAGGGTACCAGATGAAATGGTCAACTGCACAAAAGAGGGGACGTTTTCAATTTCGCTTTGCCGTAAAAAAGTGAGCTAATTGAGCCAACGCTTTTCAAAGTTTTTATTGTGTTCCGCGAAACCAAAAGTAAGACTACTACGCAGGGAACACGTTTATTGTAAGAAGAAAATGATGACCGTATTTTATCTATAGTCAGTTCCTCTTTTCTATAGTCTATTCCAATTTTCTAGGCAGTATGGGCGAATCCGAATCGAATCGCCTCGTACGCCGGGTCATTTTTCCGGAATATCCGCGATATCCACAAAATTTGCCTTCGCAACGGATGAAATTAAGATTTTCAACTTAGTTTTGTGCATTTTTTCCATATTGACGAAGTTTTTTCAACATTTAAACAAAAGAAATAAATTTTATAGCGGAATGAGAAAAAAATGGTCACCTCACCAGCCGTGAACAATATTAAAACTGTCATTTCTCTCATCCTATCTAACGTAAAGTGCTAGTTTTTTCTTAGATTACTCTTTATACCTTATAAATACAAAAGAGTCAACTTATATTAATCTTTGACAGACAAAATTTTAGTAAAAAATAATTTAAGTGGAACGCAACCACCGAAAAATTGAATCGTGTAGTCAAATTTATACATCGCCTAAAATTTTTTTGTTTCTTGCGTTAAGAAAAACTTGTCGCGAGGGAAATTGAAATAAATGTTCTTATTTTCATTTACAGGTTATTCTGAGTCAATATCTTGAATAGAAATTTAGTTTTTGAATTTTATATCTGAGAGCGGGTCCGGATCAATCCGAATTACGCTTACGGGTCTATTAGTCTCGAGCAAAAAGTGACAATGATTAGCAATCGGAGCGCTAAATCAATTACTCTCTCAAATCATAACCCACTGTGGAACGGGACTGAAAAAGCAAAATAAATTCGAATGAATATGAAGGTTCAGCAAATTTTGTTTTCCGGTCTCATAACCATGCCGCCGTGTCAAAAGAAATTTAACCTCCAAATCTACACCGTTTCCCTTGAATGACCATGACTGACAACCTGAGGCATAACCATTTCACTACGACCTAAGAATTTGCAGTTCTATGACTCAACCATCGCATTCGCATGGTCTTTGGTGCTTCCCCTCTCTTTTGAAACCGCATGATACACCTTGAAAGGAGGACATTTTGGGAACATTGAGGATATCGAAAAAGAATAGGAGACGGAAAGATGCCATAAATCCTGCTCTAGAAGTGTTTTGAGGGATATTAAAAGCACTAGCAGATATGCAAAGGATTGAGGGTGAATACTATGAGGTGTATTGTACTTAAATTAGATACATTTTAAGAATAGTAAAAATTCAGCGTACCTTTCATCATGATCAGCATTCAAATACTTCAATGACGTATTCGGCTGACTCCACTTGAATGCTCTGTTTATTTAACTTTGATTTAATGGAGCAATCATCCGAAACGACGTCTCTGTTATACAAGTAAGGTACCGAATATAATTTGCCGCATCTGAAAGAAGTAAAAAAGGGAGATAAACATCCTTACAGACGCTTCCCCGCCCACGTCGATAAAATAAAGGGTTCCCAATCGACACCCTCTGACCTCCGAGGCGCGATATCGTTCTCCGCCCACACACCCTTCAATTGTTCCAATAAATCCCAACCACTCTTTGGGACACACCCTCCGCTGCATTTCCTCAATCCGTCCTTTTTAACACCTATCGACCACAACTCACTGTCAGAGTAAATCCGACATTATAAAGCACGGAAAAAAAGAAACAGGGCCCTGAAAACGTGATTGCCTCGACGGAACTTATTTTCGTTCATTCGAATGGAGATTTAAGTAATGATATTCCCTGGAGTAAATTATAGTCGGTTTACAATTATAGATCGCCATACTTCATGAAGTATTTTAAAGCGAGGATTCAAAATTGAACGCCCTCTGTATCGACGAGGGATTAAATCAAAGCGTAAAATTGCAGTGTTCTATGATACTTCTAATTTTGTAAGTAACTTGTTGCGTGAGAGCATTATTACTGTCATTGATTTCTCATTTTTGGAGGATGAGAGATGAGTTGCCGTATTTGACGGCACATGAGACTTCATAAATTACGAGTCAAAAAATTTACCCGCGTCTTAGGGGTGAATGACTCAAGTTAATTTTTACACGCACAGAACTTTTTCTACATATGTCATAATTATTTTACCAGCTTTAACTAAATTTTTGCCAACAAAAACACAGCTCGACAAGAGAATTGGGATAGTTTCCTTTCGACTCCGCACCGTCCCGTCAAAAAGTAAACCAAACTAAAGGCCGTTCCAAAATTCTAGGCAGTATTGTCCCATGGGGGAATCGAATGGCCTCGTAGGCAGGTGCATTTTCCGCTAAGTTCCGTCTCAAACGGATAAAATTAAGATTTCCCGCTAGGTTTGGTCGATTATTTTCTGAAATTTAGGAGAACTTTGAATAAGAAAAGATAATTCTACATATTGGTGAAGACTTTACATCCTCATAACAAAATAAATGAATTATAAAGCGGAATGAAAAAATAACTTCGAACATTATTGAAACTGCCCTTGCTTCCATCCTTAACAACATATATTGCTAGTTCTTTCTTAGATTACTCTTCGCACCTTATGAATACATAAAAGTCAAACCTAATTTCCTAGTCCCTTGATCCCTTTTGGCAATTTACGTGCATTTATTTCCCCATTAGCTTCCCGAACCGTCAGCTTTTGAGGAACGGACTACTACGGTCTACGGACTAAGGTCGCCCTCTGTGCCGAGTTGACGGCCCTGTCCTGTTGCGGAGAAGCGCGGACTAGCACATTGTGCAATAGTACTCGTTCAACTCCCGACACACTTGTATGGGAACAAATATATATACACTTTTCGGTATCGGTGTTTAAAACCAATCGTGTATAAATACCCTCGGAAATGTGACTAAGGGAAACAAGAGATTAAGCCACACCATTCAGTATGAACTAGAAGAGTTAAATTACGCATGTGCATGGAAGCATAGCAGCAGTAGGTCATTACGTTATTGTGGTACCGCGATGTCGAACGGACTATTAAAACTAGTTTTCATTGTGCGTGGCCTACTAAATGATGCGTCTAACATGCCAGTGCGTCTTACATTCCGTCAAATACGTTATTAAGGGTACTAAAAACTGAGAAATCTACACTGCAACTGCAACACTGCAAAAATATTTAAATTCATGCAAAAGATAATCCAGATTGTATAAGAATTGTTGTTTAGTTTCAAGATTGATATTAACTAACAACCATCACCATTTTTCCCTTCTAAAAAATAATTTAACATTCATTTTATGATTGAGTCGATTGATGCGTAATTGCGTGTAAATATTTTGAAGATACTATCCATATAGCCGAGCTTAAAATATTTGATAAGTATAAGCATATTTCAGGACAGAATCATTCATTGCATTACCGATTGGTATTTCGACGGGATACCTAAATGTCCGTTCGTTATATAAAACTCGAGAGACATTCCAATTTAAAGGAAGATCCACCCTTGGCCACAGAGTAATAGTCGTCGGAAATAAATGGTGCGCTGTCTAAACAGGAGAGTGCAGTTCATAGGTAACGGAATCAATCAAAAGGGAATTTGGAAAGTTAATTACCTTGGGGGAGATTTTTTTAGGAATTAATTTGAGAGAGGATTAATGATTAACTGTGGAATTATATCCCGTATACTTCCGATACATTTTACTTCCATATTTCAACTATTACAAATCTTTTAAAAATTCATCTTTCTCTATTTTATATGCACTTTAAACTGCTTATGAAGATTACGACATTAATTACGATAGATAGTTGGAATTTCGACTACGTATCTTTAACAGTGTTTATATAATAGGACAAAACCTTGCTTCTCGATATTTGCTTGTTATTTCAATGCAACTATTATTTTACAATTTAAGGATGCTATCTTTTTCCAGAGATTACATTCATGTATCGATGAGGAGAGATGCTGTCTTCACCGAATGCAATGCAACTTCTTCTTCCATTCAAGAGTGAAATGTACTACTTAAACATTAGAATATGTGAGTATGATAATAATAAAAAATAAATTTTTAATAAAATAATTTTGCGGATAATATATAATTTCGGTTAACATAGAAAATGGAATAATGTAACTATCACTACATGTTATTTCCAACGCCTCTCAAATATTTGAAACACAGAACTTAGTTCTTTCTCCGCCATTCAAAAGAAATAATTCATTCCTAAATGTGTCTCCAGACACAATCATATATTTAGTTATTGTATGTCTTAACAACTAGGAAGTAATTAAGATAGTGAGAAGTTTCATATCAGAAAAATTCAACTACTTTATTGCGAACCAAACTTATTAACTCGTAAAAGATAAACGAATTTTTCATAGTGAAAAATCAATATCTTTCGACTGAAAGATAAACAGAGTCATTAATAAAGTTCATAATCAAATGCATAACAACCATTCCTGTTTGATTTGTTTGTAAAGCTCTAATTAATCTCCAGTTAATCTTTTAAATACTTTTTTAACTGAGGCTAATGAACTGTATAACAGATTCGTCTGGAATGTACACATACGATACTGCACAGTTAAATAATTCAAAAGTTTGTATGACAATGCCTGGCTTTAAATTGCATATTTACCCAAACTTGGAAATCAAAACTTATTAAATTTACTTGAAAAATGAAAATATATAATTATTTCTTGTAATTAAAAGTAACGAAGAATCTAACTAAAGAGACAAGTGAAGAAGAACTTTTATTCTAAAATAATGTTATGCTACAATAGACAAGGTCATAAGAAAAGCAAACATCCTATGCTATGGTTAAAATATTAATGGATATTACAATCATTCCAGCAATTACAAACATCATTAGAAAAAGTATCAAATTAAATGCAACAAATTTGACTGAGAACTGAAATAGTCATTAGAAGTTGATATAATGCTAGCAGTAATAGTATTATAAAATCAAACATCATAAACTAAACTCATTTCATCATTTGAACAAGAGACAAATCAAAACAAAAATGACAAAGAAACTTTTGCATGCAAGTAAGTTATCAAACCCTCCCCAAATTTTGTAATTACAATAAATCAAGTTCAAACTGAAAGCTTTAGGTTGCTGAACCCTCTTTCAACTATCTCCAGTACATAATCAGCGGCAACAAATCATACAAGCTGCACTAAAACAACTAGCTAATTCTAATAGGTTGTTGTACAGAGTAAGTATAAAAGTAGAGTCTCAAACTACATGATCAAAGATGCACATAATATGCAAGAGAAAAGTTAAGATCATATGGAATAATTAAACAGTAAAATTGAGATGATAAATTCTGAATAAGTAAAATAATTACTTGGTGTACTCATATTACACAAAAGCAAAACATATGGAAGTATAAAAAACAAATTCACCAATATATAACTGTGTGTAACGATGTATTTATAACTGTGTATGACAAGACTGTTTTAAATAAAACCAAATACAATATAGGATTACACAGAGCGAATTCAAGAAAATTTTCAAGAAAAAGAACATGGAAAATTAAAACAGAACATTCATAATCAATACACTTAACAGTGGTAAGTACAAGATGAGCCTTTGTATAATGTACAAAATAAAACAAGAAAATTCTGAGAAAGAAAAAGTAACTAGTACCAAAGATTACGAGTGAAGTGGAGTACAAATATATGTGCATTCTGTAGATAACAACCATGTTACACAAGTATTATATAGACTATGTTCCTAACATAACAATCATTAAATAATAAATGTAACCTAAATTAACACGAACTATTAGTAAATAGACAATATTCAAGTAGAATCAGAAACAAATCCGATTGAAATAAGACTAGAAAAGCATTTAGATCAAGAAAATCATCGCGAACAGAAGAATTTTAATTATGCTAAAATTAATTAATTATCAACAATATATATATATATATATAACAATTATAATAAAAACACCTACCATGGTGCCAAGGATAACAATAAAAACACTGTAAAACGAATATAAAAGAGAGAAACCACTAAATCTTCGAAATCTACGACACAAAGCACTTAACACTCTTCACCTTGACAGGCTACTTCACGATCTGAAATCTCGAACAATTCTGGAGAAGTTTAGTATCTTATCGAAAATTCCGCTAAAACCGTGTCGTTTGCATCGCCTGTGCAAGAACAATCGACGATCGAAAACTGTCTGCTTGCAGAAAGCGCAGCGAATGTAAACCGACATTATTCATAACTTTTACTGAATTTTGACGGAAATGAAATTTAAATTTACTAATATTATATGTTTATATAATAAATGTACTTCACGAAGCATCGATTAAATGCCAAATAAAGGAGAATGAACGAAGATAGAATGAAGCTTTAACTTTTAATGATTCAGTGACCCAATTATAAAACATGTTATATTATAAAAATGAAAGCCATAGAGGACCATAGCTGATGAATAGGCATAAAATAGGATTAGCAACCCAATTTTGGCAGTGACGTAATTAGATCATAGGAACTAAAAATATCGTCCACTAATTGCATATGACGCTAAAGCAAGCAGAATATTTTTTATACATGGCAAAATATATTCTCCTAGATAAATTAATGCTTTGAAATAAATATCGAGCGATAGCCATGGGGTTAAAAAAACTTCTATAGTCTGTTCCACTTTTCTAGGCAGTATGGGGCTTATGGAGAAATCCAATAGCCTCGTACGCCGGGTCATTTTTCCGAAATATCCGCGACATCCACAAAATTTGCCTTCGCAACGGATGAAATTAAGATTTTCAACTTAGTTTGGTGGATTTTTTTCAGTTTTTTGGTGAAATTTGGATAAGGAAGGCTGGTTCTATATATAGACGGAGTTTTTTCAACATTTAAACAAAAGAAATAAATTTTATAGCGGAATGAGAAAAAAATGGTCACCTCACCAGCCGTGAACAATATTAAAACTGTCATTTCTCTCATCCTATCTAACGTAAAGTGCTAGTTTTTTCTTAGATTACTCTTTATACCTTTTAAATACAAAAAAGTCAACTTATATTAATCTTTGACAGACAAAATTTTAGTAAAAAATAATTTAAGTGGAACGCAACCACCGAAAAATTGAATCGTGTAGTCAAATTTATACATCGCCTAAAATTTTTTTGTTTCTTGCGTTACGAAAAACTTGTCGCGAGGGAAATTGAAATAAATGTTCTTATTTTCATTTACAGGTTATTCTGAGTCAATATCTTAAATAGAACTTTAGTTTTTGAATTTTATAACCGAGAGCGGGTCCGGATCAATCCGAATTACGCTTACGGGGTCTATGAGTCTCGAGCAAAAAAGTAACAATGATTAGCAATCGGAGCGCTAAATCAATTACTCCCTCCAAGGAGCCTTCCCTCACCTATAGGATTTTTGCTCTTTTTTCTTTCGCAAGAGGTTGTCCGTACGTAAGGAAAGTTCACCCGCATTAGAGGCATTACGGTTCAAATTCATCCTATCCGAATAGCCTAAAGTCCAAAGAAAGAGAAATACTCCTATTTGGATAGGCACACTTTTTGATTCGAGGCATTAAAATCGAAATTTTAAAGAATCGAAGTGTATACCGAGTTTGCTCGATCTTTACTCTTCTTCCTTTTCCCTCGCTCCTTCTATTTACCTCTTCCATTTTCCTTTCTTAATTACCATCTTCAATCAACTTCTTCTTTAAATACTTTCTCTTTCTTCTTTCCAGTTCTTACAAACGTTAATCGTCATCTTTGTTACCTTTGGAAATATTTTTCAGCATCTTTCCAATGCTTAAACTCTCTCTAATGATATAGAAACTTTACATGTCTATGAAAAGTATTGCTCTGTGTAATTTCTTTGATATTTGATGTAGATATATAAATATAAACGAATGTTTATTATTCATGTAAGCTTTATATTTTTCAACTCTTTTTTTCAGCATATTTGATATTTTGGGATTTAGTAATCTAGGTTAACTCTGATAAGATTCGATAAATTTTATTTATTTCAGTTGTTAAGTAAATAAAACCTCCTTGGATACAAACACCGCGAGGGGAGTCAAACCTTACTACAAATATGTTTCATTCTAAGGAAAGCATTCTCTCTCCTCATGATGAAACTCAAATAAGGAAGGAAAAGGTCTGCCATCATTACGCCATGCCATTGGAATGGAAGGAATTCTAATTGGTGCGCAAACAAAAGAAAGACTCTACTCATAGCTGTGATTGAATGAAAAATATGCGAATTACAAGGGAAATGAAAATTAGCGCCAAGTCACTCCGTTTTCTTTCCATCAAATCGCTTAATCGTTCGAATAGGAAAAATAATGTTCCGAATTCTCACAAGCGAGTGAAAACAAGTTGAGAGGGTTAGGAGGCAGGAAGTATTGCTATTTGCAGAGTTCATTTTAGCGCATTACCAATTAATCTGAAGAGATACTACGCCTTTAAGAGATTGGCATCAAAATAGAGAATATGTTTATTATATATATAAAAATCTATTTTATATCATAGCAATTGAAAGTTCTGATATGTTAGCAAAAGAGTAAATTCAGAGTCTAGTAAATAACTTCTGATTTCATTTCTTATTTCTATACTTGCTGCACAGACCCTTTCTAACTTCAAAAAAAAATAAAGTAAACATAAAGAGGATATTTATTAAGATAGATCTGCATGACATGAAATAATGAGTAATGAGCAAAAATTGAAGATTTCGATAAATCAAGGCTGAAATGTACTAAGTTTCAACATTTTTCTATTGTAACTATAAAAGTTGATGAGATTTGTTATGAAAAAGAAGTTCAACTAGATAGATTTTAAGATAAATTAGACCAAAAAAGTTTAAGCAGTTAGTTGATATTTGATCCAACCAACATGTGACACATTTCAAAACTGTATTTCCACAGAAAATTGTAACTTGCATTTCATTTATTAAATTTACAGACCCACAGGCATCTTCAAGACAAAAATAAATTTTATTTATAAAATTCAAAGCTGTATTCCATTCTTCCAAACTCTCATCCACACCTGATAGAAATTCAAGTAGTCTAGGTAAAGAGCAGGTGGCAATCTGCTTCAACAGTTCTTGTCCATCAAAATTTGCTCTCCCTTGAGTTTTCTTCCTGAGAGAATATGAACGGAAGAATTTTAGCTCATATTAAATTCCTCCAAAGACAACTAAAACTAACAACAGCTCAATCATTCACAAACCTTAGATGAAAATGAAACTAAAAAATAATAGAATAACATATCATCTTTGTAATAGAGATGTTTCAAATCTCCAAACAGCCGTAGCTTTGACCTAGAAAACAACAACTGGTTGATGAAGGTGAAATAAAGTTAAAAATAGCAAGATGATTGAGATTAAAAACCAAAACCAATTGGGTTGCATTCCTAGAAGCAATTTTTCACCTCCATTTATACATATTATCAAGTTAACTTTATCTTATCTTAACTAGCAGGGGATTGAACTTTTTATGGGCAAGGCTTGAAACAACAAAATTTGGGATCAAACCGTTTACAAAAAATTGCATGCCTTGAATTCAAAATAAGGAAGTTATTCTTTTGATGTGCTTAAAGTAAATGTAAGAGATAAATAATGATTGGTTGGATAAACTTCCATCAAAGAAATACGTTTGTTCTTTAATTTAATTTAGAGATTGTGTATTTAAGTAAAACCACCAACTCACCTTGGATGCATGTACATGAGGCAGTTTTCCTTTAGATGTTAAGAACACAGAGCTTAAAATATCTAATATAAAACTTTGTACTTTTTCACTTTCAGGACTGTTCTTTTCAAATGATACCTACAAAAAATCATGTTGCAATATTGAATTAAGAAGAGAAATTTTCAGTCATCAAATAAACACAAATTTTGAATTAGGGGTAGAAGATAAGTAAGGATTGAGCTTGAAGTAAGAAGAATAGACCTTAAAAGAATAAACACAATTAATAAAACTCATGCTTTCCATTTCCATATTATAATTACCCAATTAATTCTATAGAATGTACAGTTTGAGAAGTATCTCAAATAAGAAATGTTTTATTACTGGAAAATTAATATGAGAAAGATATACATTTTCATTTTAAATCATTGAATATAGTGATGATGGTGAATCATAGTAAAAATAGTAATTTAATATTTACAACTGCTTGTAAAGTAATCTAGATTAATTTCATAGAAAATAATAATTTTATTGTAGCTTCTCAATTGCCCATTTACTTTCAAATCTGAAGAGTAAATAAGAAACATGCATTTTTTAGCAAATTAAATTTTTCAAGCCGGAAAACTAATAATTATGGAAAAATTTTACCTCTACATTAAGCAAATGATAATTTGAAATTATTTTGTAATAAAATAGAATGCTCTATTACTGAAGTATAAACTGATAAATTGAATAATAATCAAGCATAAATAACGCAGTATAAGAAATGTACATTTTCACGTTGAACAATAAGTCATGCAAATTACTCACAAAGAATAAACCTTTAATGTTAAACTTTAAAAAATGACAAATATTATGAGATAGAAACATCTACACATAGAGTACATTATATTGAACCAATATATCTACAGGGAAAGAGCTTATAAAAACTTCCCAACAAATAGCAACAGATAACAGCAGAGAAATACTGTATTTTGATTTCAAGATGCATTTTAATAATAATCAAGAGTCATTTTGATAAGAAAAACCAAAAGAAATTCTAGAAATAAGAGTTTTCCTCCTAAAGATAGACTTACCAAAAGAGGATGCAGAGATGGTGAGAATGTTCAATTCTTTTCATGAAGCCTTGGCAAATAATGGATAATCATAACCTTTAAGGAGCACTTAATATATGGGTCAGTATTAGGAGACAGTTTAGCCAATCTATGTGCAAACTTGTGAAATTAAATTAAGGTTAATAACATTTGAATAAAGTTTATAGACCTAAAATCATAGGCTAAGGGAAAACATAAGAATTTTGATATTCAGAACAATCTAAATTATTATAGTTATCATTTAATCTTAATTATTTGAACAAAAATTCTTTAAAAATCATAATGGACCAAAGTGATATATTAGTTTATTTTCACAATAAAGCAATTAGTAATTTTTAAAACTGGCTGAATAAATGCTTCCCAGCATATGTTACCACGGTAGAAATGAGTAACACTGATAGTTTATGTTTAGTATAGTACCTAATGTATAATTCATACATTATTTAAATAAAGTAAAAAAAGTAAGATTTTAAATTTTGACTTGCTTGTAAGTTGTCAAAAAAAATGTACAATATTTTTTGAATAAGTAGCCCATATTTTCTAGTCATGCAGCTTAGCAGAAATTATACTTTCTTCCTTCTTTGCTCATCAATTTTAAAGCCTAATGTAATTAGATTTAGAAACCTTTCACATCTAAGAAGGAGGTATTAAGTGTAAGTTGGTTAAATATTAGAAAAGAAAAGACAAATATGATACCATTATTAATGACTTCCTTGAAGCATTCAAGATTTATTTATTCATTTTTGATTTTGGATTATAAATACGGGCTGGAAGTATCAGATGAGAAATTATTGATACCAAAACACAATTTGGGATCCCCTGTGAAATAAAATAGATAGCTCACAATTATAGTGCAGAAGTATTTGATTCTCCATCTCAGCAATCTCATTAAATGATAACATACCTTTGTATATATAATATTTCCACAATGGAGAGCCATAAGACCACAGACATGATGGTTGCTTATTACATCAGCCTGAGATGTAGGAGCACGAATGTGAGGTGCAATTATTTTATCTACTTTTGAAAAGTACACCAAATATTGTTCACAAAATTTAGATTTCTCAAGTAAAGGCTGTCAGAGAAAAATTAAAATTACAATTTAATACATTAAAATAAAACATAAAATAAAGGAATACCTTGCTAAAATAAATAAGGAATTGGATGATTTTGCCCTTATTTTGAGTTAGCTCACTTGAATCTAACTACCATGAAGACAAAATTAATAAATATAACACCAAATATTTTAGTGGATGACAATCAACTAAATAAGTACCATCAGTATCTTGGATAAAATAAAATTCACTTACTTGATATGAGCCATACTTCTCTGCAATGAGGATTAAGAAATCTTCAAATGTGTAGTGTACGAGAAACTTTCTGAAGTTTAACTACAGTATGCGTTAATTCCTCTAATTCACCTTGATTGAATACATCTGATGATAAGAGGGAACTCCTGTAAGATGCAAATAATATAATATTACCATGAAATATAAAAACAAAATATAATCAACAACTAATAATATTTGATTAATACAAATATCATAAAATGCAAAACATAACATGCAGTTTTCTAATCTATGTTAGTAAGATATGAGGTAAATTACTCTTAATGATCCAATATTTGAGGTAATAAATTTTTTCTATATATAATATAATACACAATTATATTATATATATAAATATTATACATTCCTCTGTAATTTACTGTGTTTATCGAAATGAATATTATTACAGTTTCAAAGAAATAAAATACTACCTGACCCAAACTTGAATGATTATATCCTGGTTATCTCAGAGGTGAATAGACAATGCCTTCATAAACTTCTCATTATTTAGTAAATCAGAAAGGTATCAACAACTTATCCTAAATGTTAAAGACAAAAAAATTATAATTCATATATCAAAATTATTTATGTACAGATTTAACTGCGTACAATGTGGAAGTGAAATGTTTTACAAGAAATGAAAATACCATTACCTATATAATTTATATTATCTGATGAGGCAATCTAATTGAATAACTGAGTGAAATATTCACCGCAACTACTAAAGCTTGCCAATGTAAAGCAAGCAGCTATGTCAGCTATTTGAAATGGAGGATCAGAATCAAGGCTTAAGCTCTGAACTGTTGGCAATACATTTTCCACAAGAGCTGTCTCCATTTTCTTCCACTCCTTCACTGAGAGAAATATCATTAATTTCATTTCAAGAAAAATGGCAAACAAAAATATATTTCCTTAATATAATATAGTTATAAAATTATAAATAATGAATAAATTTAGGTGAATTATAAATGAAAAAGTTAAAGAATAAGCTTTCATTACTTATTCAAAATTATAACTAGTATACTAGATTTAAAAATTAAAACAGACATGTGAGCTATGATTAAAGGTAAGATAGTGACATAAGTATCAATTATGAGGGAAAATAAGAACTAGAAATTGAATGTTTTTTAAAAACCTTCTACAATGTTGACTGATTTAGAGCTTCACTGCATGATGTAAGTGATGTAAGTTTATATCCCAGAATAAAGTTAAGATATATTAAAATTTATGACAGTAAAAGGTCTTAATCAAAGGACATAAGCAGTTATGTTTATAAGTATTTTGCAGAATATAAAGTCACTTTTTGAAATGGAGATATTTGAAGATTATAAAATACACATTTTATTTCAAAAACTCTAAGCTAATATAATGCAGAAATAGATGTTATTCTTCAATTAAGGAAATCAAATTAACGGCACAAACTACTTTAAGATTTTTATGGACAATATAAGCTTACTGCGAAGCCTGCCTTCAACATCCTCATTTCCTTCAGTGAGAGTGCTCCCATCCCACAAACAAGAAGCACTCACATGAACAAGAACCATGATGTCCCTAGACCAAAATATTAAACAGGACTCCACAAAATTATATAGAAAGTGAGACATTATACATACATGTAAAAGATAACTTGGTGAGTTACTCCAATTCTCTGAGTCTTCCTTATGCCAAACACAGATTTTTACAACTAACAACATTTTTCATTCATAGGTATGAATTAAATAACTGTATTACTTATGATTCCCTAAACACAACTGGAAAATTTTTGGAAAAAACAGATTTAACTCTGAAATAATGCTCCAAGGTTAGGTACAAAAAAAAATTTTCATTCTCTTAGTTTTATATCAAGAATTAAACACAGTTTATTGCAAAATATGCTGTTATTACAAGATGACTCAATCAGATGAAAATATTAAATTTATGGGAAAAGAGTTTGACAGGTTAGAATCTGATTGATGGATTCTAATATCTAGCCTTCTGCCTGCTCCTACAACCATCAAAACTTTGGAAAATTATTATTCATAAGTAGCAAAAATTTTTGTTTCTTTTGATCTATCTTCTCTTAGATGTTGTAAAATAAGTTAATAAACATCAATATCACACAGAATAGATTTATTTGATACTAATTAAATAAATACTATATATTAACAAATATACTAAATATCACCTTGTAAATGATGTTTGCAGACAAAAATTACATTTAAAAATAATTTAAGTCTAATAATCTAAAACATATGTAAATAAAGAAATTACTCGTAAATGTTTCCTGATGAAATAGTATATTTACTTACCACTTACTTAATATCAACAACTATAGAGAGCATTAGAAAAAGGTGGACATGTCTGTGAAGTCCCAAATGAGAAAGTTCTTTTACTTTGGTAGGAGCAAGTTTTGAATACAATCACTCCTTAATCTGGTGCCATTGTCTGAAAAAACTGCTTTCTGGTGCACCTTCTTCTTCGCAGCAGTGGGTTAAATATCAAGCTGTAAAAAAATTGTCATTTCATCTCTTTTGCTCATACTCTTATTAAATTATAATCTTCATTTCATCTGTGTTATGACTAATATTTCAATCTTAATGAGCCTACCTTTCTTGTAATTTAAATTATTACCAAGATTTTTATATAGGATAGAATAGTATTTATTATTATGGTACTACTTTAAAACAAATCATTTTCTCTCACCTAAAAATTTTGAAAATACAAAAAAGCTGTCTTCCTCGGCTTCTGCTGATTCTTTTGTGATTCTTTCTTTTGCTCTTGATAACATCCCAAGAGCAGATTTACTGTAACAAAATAGAAAATTCAAAGCATGATGAATTATTTAACAATAAAAAAATATTTTAAAAGTATCAGTCATCTACAATGAAATCTAATACTGAGGAAGAGGTAGTTCACGCCATTAACTTTTTCAATAGCTGTCCATCACAAAAAGAAACGTGGTACCGTTAAGGTCAATCTTACTGTCAATCAATCTTCCTGAATAGTAATAACAAGACTGACTGAAATATTATTATCACTAAAAGAGTTGTGAATAAGTCAAGGAGTTTCAAGGAATTTGATTTTGAAATTATTTTTGAATAAAATATTGCAGATTTAAAACTATTCATAAGACTGTGCAAACATTACACAAAAGTAAATACAGGTTCAAAATCAATTTAATCGAGTTTTCAAAAAATTAAATAAAACGTTAAACAGACAAAGTAAATGTAAAAATGAAATAAATCTATGTAAGAATGTAGATACTTGCCTTATCAACTGATGAGAAGCTGGACCAGAACCAGGTAACAACAATGTTTTATTTAGCCTACAATGAAAATACTCCCAAAATATCATAACAACATCAGATCCCATAGGCTTCCACCATCTTTCCAAACAAATAATAGATGAGATGCAGATATACCTCCTCATTAATAATTCAATTTTTGGTTCACTACCAGGTAAATAATTCCGATTGATAAACAATAAAAGATACTTTTCTAACTGGCTGTGATTATTCTTTGCCTTTAATATGAAAGAAAAGAATGATAAAAATATTAGCCATTATTGGAAAATATTAGTTGATTTCAAAAACATAACAGAAGCAGAAACACATGAATTAATGGATATAATAATAATCAGAGAGTCAAAAGCAATATGACATTTGGGACCACAATTCAGCAAAAAAATGTATGTGCTCTAGTATTCTTCTATTATATCGAATAAATAAATTAAATGTTTGCCAAAAAAAGAAAGTGATTAAAGGAAAAAAAATGAAAAGTATAAACCGGGTTCGAACCACGAATAGTTTCATCTGCAATCCAGCACGCTACAATCACGCACGCACCACTCCACCATTTGCTATATAGATATGACGTTGCCGCGGGGGTTATATTCAAAACAGTTAGAATTGACGATTTTTAAACATTAATTACAAGGAAACGAGGGAGCGTTGGCCCCTAGTATTTTCAGGTTGTTATTAGTAATATCTAAGCTACACTTCCATACCGGTCTCATCCAATATCCCGTGCCGCAGTCCTAAAGGTCCCCTTGTGAATCTCACCGATGGCTGTCGGATGAATGAAGTAAGGGATGATATTAACTTGAAATGTCAGCATATATTGGAAGTTGCAAAATGCATCGGAGGTTCCATTCTTTCTCAGAAAGAACCGAGGATCAGCAAATCTTCCAATTCAGAGTGAAGAAGCGCCCTCGCCAGGAGCAACTGGCTCTGAAATGGCGACAGATATTCTACACTCTGTCTATGTAATGCTAAAGCTTTTTTTTTATTCTCATGATGAGTATAGCTAGACGATGTCACACTGAGTTTATAATGCGTTCCTTTTCTACTTTCTTTCCAGATACGAGGAGTTATTCCTCGGAAGAGGATTTGAAGAACAAACGATTTCAGAGGCATAAGGATAACGCAGTTAGGACGGTTACTTCCCGGATGTGGACAGACAGCTCAACTGACTTACCCTTCATTGTAAAAGTGATCCCTATGATGTAAATCATGTTATGGGATTACCATTCAGCTTATACATTGTCATGAACATACCTATGGATAAATAATTATATCTAACTTTCAGAAAACAGTGTCAAATTTATTGCACAAAGAATAGTTATATAACAAAGAATATTAAATAATAAATCATACATTTTCTTAGCGAAATTTGAAAAAAATGATTCAGGGAATTTTTTGAACAAGTTCTGGTGATATTTGTGCATCTTCAAGTAAAGGTTAAAAACAGTACAGGACAGTTAAATGTAAGCAAAAGTTACAATTCTTGACTTATGATAAAAATGAAACTTTTAGACTGCCATTAATAGCCATAATTTATATTGCCACGTTATAAATAGAAGAAAATGATTTAACATAATGTAATGCAATCAAAAAGTATTTACACTTGCATAACCTTTTTTACATTCAGTATAATTTCTTATTTACGATTAAGTGCAAATGTTGGAGGGATGCAAGTCCAAGGGTTCATTGCATTGAATTTGAAGAAGACGATGTAGAAAATAAAATCATCTTTGCATAATAAATTAGTATAGCTTGTAAAAACTTTCCACAATACCATTGCAATTAAAGGAATCTGTACTAATTACCTTCTTTAGAATTATATGCTAGTACGTGATTGTGAATAGACTTTTTATATATAATACATAATTTTGATAATTTTCTCAAATAAGAGTTAAGCAACATAGGAATTGGCTCTTTACATCAACAGAACCACCTAACTTCTTTCTTTTTTAAAGTTAAAATCTCAGCAAATTTTAAAATTAAACATCTCCGGATTGAAGTATCTATCATTCTAATGGTCGCATCATGATGCTCCGTAAAATCACATATGGGATGTAATTAAGAAGTGAGTAAAATTATTTCAAGGAAGAATTCTCCTTACATGAATGCTATTTTGAATGCTGTCACTTTATAGTGACATAGTGGATTCGTGATAACTACTCATATTATCATTCTAAATTTTTTTAAAAATTTTTCTCCAGTATCTGAAATATCGGCTGCACAATGATGTACACTAACAATATTTAAAATATTGAAATATATTTTCTTGTAATAAGATTTTACATAAAATCTTATATTTATTCGGAATAACTCAAAAAGTACAGTATCATATTAAAGGTCGACGAATGTACACTGTATATAGTAAAATTTGAGAAAGACTTAATTTTTGGAATGGGACTATGAAGGTATTAGTGATGAAATTTCTTTCTCCGCATTGTCTTTAGAGATTAATGATTATTCGATATTTATCATATATATACCTGCTTCATTTGAGTATGACAAGTGAGTATTTTCCAAAAATACAACAAGAATATATGCACAGGAACAATTCCCTAACAATGGTCGAATGAATGTGTCAAAATTAAGGAAAAATATTCTAATTAAAATCCCAATTTCAAAGGGAAAATATGAGAAATTAATTCATCGACTAATGCCTTGGTTATAATTATTCCATATGGAGACTTTCCATTAAACAAGAAAGTAAGGATAGAGAATAAATGTGAAATCACCTTTTGGAGTTTACCTTTATATAACCACAAAAGAAGTAAACAATCTATAATAGTAAATAAACAATATAGTCTATATCTATTAGGTGATCAGAAAAGTGATTTACAATCTGGCGGATTCTCAGAACAGGAGAAAATTTAAGTAAATTCTTTCTTGAGCAGGGCACTGCAAATATTTACCTCTACGTGCTCTGTGGGATTCACATAGCTATTCCAAACAGGCCAGTCAGCGCACAGCAGTCGAAATTGTCTTTGAAAACCTTGTGAGCTATGGATGAAAGATTGAAAGTGAAGTACTGTATTAAAAGGAGTAGGAGTGGATATAAATGATCTACATTAAGACTATTTAATGCATTGGTCATTTGAGATTTTTAAAATTCCAACATAATATACAAATGGCTAAAATATCTCTTACATTTAGACGCTTCAGTGAATATATTTATTCATATATTCATGTATATAGGATATTAATGTCAGGCCTAAACTGCTGGGGCCTCGGAGTCGCCGATTTTTCCATGATGGCCCACTAAATCTCACCTATAAAAATCGGAAACCCACTCTACCTATCATGAGTTCTATACTATGAGGCTCCAAAAATCAACTTTCCCAGTAAGAATGCATAGGGTCGATTTTTGACAATTTTTAAAAAATACTTCCCATTAAGCTAGAGGAATAAAATTTCATGCACATTATAATATCCTATTATACATTTCTACGGAAAAATTATATAGTTAGCTGCAACTGGTCATGGGTTCGATGCCAGGAGGTGAAATATTTTTATTTTGAAAAATTGTATCTCTCTTAATGTGATACATAGATCATTCAAACTTTCAACACGTATATACGTATATATTGTACATATAAAAAATCATCACTAGCCTATGTGTCAAGGGTTCGATTCCAGAGTGACCAGTAATCTCGATTTTCCCCATAAGAAATACATTGATCATATTTCCGAAAACTTTTTAGGGCACTTCACAACCGCGCAGAGGTTCAAAATTTCCATTTCAAAACGGCCATAAAAGGGACCCCTTCCCGCATAAAAGCGTCCGTAAGAATGTCGTAAAAGGTCTAGGTGACTGGTAAAAGGTAAATGACTTATCCAAATAATCTTTCAAAAAATCTTACGTTTCATTAAAAGATATATTTTCCGATTGCTTGCTGTTAGCAAGCGCACCTTTACTCGTAATGGAGTAATATTATCCTCACTCATAATATGGGACTTGCAAAAAGAACACAGAGGCAGATATAATTTACCGCATTATGAAAACTACTTATCTTACATTTAAATTTACTCAAAGATGAATAAGATCAAGCAATGAATGCGCGGTAGTCTCAATGGTAAGAGGAAGGCTTTCAATTCTAACCTCCTCGGAATTAGGCTAAAGAAGTTCTCAACCGCAGATTTCTCAATACTTGTAATGCAAAACAACCGCAGTGAGTTTACTTTAATCATTCCGCGAATAAAGTACAGGAGGCCCATGACTGTTGAAGTTTATTACTCACACACAACATCAGAAATATAGTAAAAGTAATGAGGCAATCGTCGTATACAGTTATCTATATAACCCATTTCATGAATTAAAACTTCGTCTTAATTTCTAAAAGAAAAAGATTGTACCAATAATCCCCTGAGAGAATAAAAGTTTAGAATTCTAATTATAATGGAATTATGAATTGAATTACTTCGAAATACTGTAAACGTTACAAACTGCATGTTGAGCTAATAGCGACCATCATTTTTAGAAGTCAAATTGAAAGAAAACAAGCATACTAGAATCAAGTATAGATAAAATACAACATATTGAAACAGAATGGGTCTTCTATTCCGCGGAGTATCAATTAATGAGCAAAGTGTATAATTATTGGTTGATATTCCATTTCAGAAAAATTTAAAGAAATATACAGCACTCTTTCTTTTAAATGTAAATAACAGACACAGGATGGTACATCTACATCTATGATCGTATGGTAAGACTCGAAAACTCAAGCAACGAACGAAAGGAAATACGTACAAATATTTTTAATAACTTTTATGTTACGCCTCCTGTGAAATTCCACACATAAGAAAACACCAAAAAGTTCTTGAATCGAGAATAGTTCTATTGCAATTTTACAATTAATAACCTAATAAATGAAACTCGTACGATTGTCAATGGCATTTGCAGTCAAGCTATAAGTCTTAGAACTATATCGACTTCTATTTTGACGTAAATGCCTATGGGGCTATAGTCTGGTAGACAATATTTGAACGGCTGAATTGAATGTCGGAAAAGGGTGGTTAGAAGTAGAGTGGAAAGCATAGTTTTCTTGATCCTGGTTTAGAGTGTCAGTGGTCCGAATTCGTAAGCGATTGAGAATCATTGTGTAAAGTTAAAAAGGGCATTTCAAATGGGGGAAATGGCCTCTTCTTTACGAATCTTTCTTTCGATGACAAGCGAAGGATTCTAAACACCAGGGTGAATATCATGAAACAAAGTTTGCATTCATTCGAAGATGGAAAAGATCCGAGAAAAGTTACTCAGATTCATTTACGGCACGTGGAATATGGAATGATACTGAAGAGAGCGAATTTTGCCTCATCTACATATTTAGAGCCGCTTTCAGCGTTTGGCATGGGGTGCGTGCACCAAGTCTAATGCCTAGAAATTCAATTCCTTGTTTGGACCTTCTTTCTTCTGATTCCCAATAGGTAACAATTCTAGAGGTAGTTCAGGTACCTTTTACTCTTAATACTCCCTTGATACCAACCCGCTGAAGTAGAAGTATTCCAACGGATTTTCATAAAAATAAATAATTTACTTATTTTTATACATAAATTAAAGTAATTTTAATATAAATATTCCGTTACATATATATTAATTCTCATTCGACTATAAGAAGGCAACAAGAGTGGAAGTAATTCATGATATTTATTTACTCCTTCAAAAAAGACAGATATTGAAGTTAGTAAAGAGCGTTTCAAAACATCAGCCATGATACGAGATTTGATTTAGACTCTTTTAAATATTTAAATATACTTTCACTAAACTGGAAGAAGAGTTATAGAAAGAATCATATCTTAAACTTCGCCATAATTTATAAGATGCAAAATTCCCTCTTCTCATTGAACCATGTAACTGTTTCATGCTTTTTGATAGCTCTTGCTCAAGACAACAAAAATTAGGGTATTATTTAGATGAACCCACTAACTGATAAGCGAAATGGACTATTTCAATACTGTTTAGTGGTAAATATACTCTTCATTTCAGTTTCCCGCTTAAATAAGTCTTTTTAAGAGAAAATCGATTTAAATTGTCGTCGTCTGATTCATTTCCTTGTCTCCAAGATACTGACAGAAGAAAGTGAGAACAGAATATTATAGCCTTGATGCTAGGATACAGGAAATTTACAACTTAAGAATGACAAAAATTTCAAAGTGTGTTTTCAATGTAATCTATTTATTATTTTACACACATAATCTTCCTCATTGGATTGAATAATACTACATTTTTGAAAATAGAAGAGCCAGTATTATTGAAACGAGATGACTTCCTCGACAAAAGGAAACCATAATCAACGCAGACGATCTGCTTGAGTTCAACATTTTCCTATTTTCTTTAAAAATACAAGCCAGATGTTGAAGTATATATCACGAATCTTATCACGGAGAGCGAAAACCGCTGATTCGGTTTCAATATCACATCCGATCGAATTTCACGGCGGCCTTCCCATAATCGAGAAAGAGACGGTTATGAAACTAATATTTCCCTTTCGAACACCTGCGTTTCTATCTACAAGATTTTTTCTAAGAAAGGAATAAGCAGCAATTCCTTTCCGTGGGGGGGCAAGGAGAAGCCTAGAGAGGGACAGAGTTTATCAGCTAGGAGTGAGAAGAGATACTCCCTACGCTTCTCCCCCTCCTCCTCATCCACCCCTTCCGTTCTTATTCCCCTCAAACGAACTATAATCCGTTCCACAAAAGCGAGAAGTACGGGAAGCTTATCGGGAAATAATTGCACGCAAATATGTATAAGAAAGCATGGCTCTACACATTGATGAACAATTTTCATTTTTATAACGAAAGAAATAAATATTGTTGCGGAATGAAAAAAAAATGGTGGGCGTGAACATTACTAAAACTGCAGTTTCTCACATCTTATCTAAAAATGCTAGTTTTTCCTAGGATTACTCTTTAAATCTTATGAATAAATAAAAGTCAAATTATATTAATGTTTGAGTGATCATATTTTAGGAAAAAATGATTTAAGTGGAAAGCAACCTCCGAAAAATTAGATTGTGCAGTTAAATTTACACATCGCCTAAAATTTATTTGTTTCTAACGTTACGAAAAACTTGTTTCGAAAGAAATTGAGAGAAATGTTGTTATTTTCATTTACAGGTTATTCTGAGTCGATATCTTGAATAAAACTTAAGTTTTTGAATTTTATACCCGAGAGCGGGTCCGAATAAATCCGAATTACGCTTACGGGTCTATGAGTCTCGACAAAATAGTAACATTGATTAGCAATCGGAGCGCTAAGCCAATTACTCCATCATTCGTTCGAAACCGGTTGTTTCGTTCTTTAAATTGCTAAAATAAAGTTTGCGGTAAAAGTACAAATTCTTTGAAGTTCCTTTCCATTATATTATACCACGATACCTCGCCTGAATCTGTGAAATTAATGGAATGAGCGTATTTTAGAAAATTCACGGTAATAATGCAAATAAATCCGTAAGGTGACGGCAGTATTATTTCCTTATCGAATAATTCCTCAGATGCGGCCCCTACCCGTCGGCTTTTTCCTTATTGGAAACCGACCGTTTGTACGGATCGACTGAAAGGGTGAAAGTATCTTACCATCTTGAGCCGTCGAGATGAGAGTCGCCACCAGCAAAAAGCACGGCCGTCCTCTGTCCTTTGGATGGCACCATCCTTCTATCAATTAACTTTGGATTGCCTCGCCACCCTTCAACGTCACCGGGCGACGCACAGCGTTAGCGAAATCACCCACACCTGTTCTTGGTTACGTTTTCAGTAGTTGCTCAAACATTTGCACACGGGAATTAATTCATAATATTCCTCTAATATCAATTGTCGCGGCTAATTATACACAGATGAATAGAGCGAGATGAACACTCAGAAAACTTTCAATGATGGGAATTCACGTACATACGACTGTCTGTTCTGCACTCGCGCAATTCACTAGGGGCGCATTTCGAATCGGGCTCCCCCACCGATTCGCGTCAGACGCCGTCCAGACGTTCACTGCATACGGTAATGCTCCTTCATTCCCTCATTTACCAGCGCTGCCAAGCGGCAAAGGATGGAAGGTGGAGGGGTGCTAAGGAAACTATTTTAATTGAGAGCTAAAGATTTAAGAATATTATTAGCGATTAAGTTTCTTTCCGGAACCATGTTTTGATCAATCATGCCCTAGAATGTCATTTCGAGGATATCGAACTGTAAAAATATTTTATATATTTCGATTTAAATTATTAACGCTCTCTCAGATTTGAAAATATTTCTGTTACGATAAATTTGTTTTCATAACCGCCTCGATTAATGCACTCAAACGAATCCTTTTAATAATATGGAGAAAAGCGAGAATAAAGAACATATCCAATGGAGAGGGATGTCGAGAGGGTGGTTTATTAGGACGAATTCTCATTTTAAATTTAATTTACTCGTTAAAAATTAAGTTTTCGTTTCATAATTTAATCCTGATAAATTCATTTTGCTCGAAAATCTAATTTTCTTAATTTGGAGGGAAGATTTCCACTGCATTGTTAAGGATTCTTGATGAGTTGATGTAAAATTATATGCTTTGCAGTGATCATCTTTGCTACATAATCAACTTCGTGAATCGAGTGTGATTATTCCAAAATTTATAAAAGATTTCTCAAAATATTGACTTCAGGGTTAATCCAAATACTCTAGGAATCGGATTTGAAAAAACTCTTTGAAATCCACCACATTAAAAATTCGTATTTTTCCTTTCAGTTTCGCATTCGAAGAGCATTAAAATGCTACACGACGAAAATTTGGTTTATACTATACTTTCGAAATTTCATCTTCATACTTTTCTTCTGTTTAAAATTTATCGTAATTTTTCATTCAATCGAATCCAATTTTAAGTTTCTTTCCTACGGCTGTGATTGACACGAACATATCTGTAATGTATATAGTTAAGATAAGAACTCTTGAGTTCACCACAAAAATTAAATACGTGTCAAATATTTCATGTCCGTGAATTAATTTCTCTGTTCAGTATATATTCGAAAATCGGGTGCGACCTCATTAACTTTCGTGGAATGGGAATTCTCTTTGTGCAGAGGCGTAACTGTAGAGGTTAGCGATTACAAATATAAGCATACATTGGCTTGATCGTTTTGAATTCTCGAATATTTTTTTCCTATACTCACTTCTTCTACCCTCGAGACATTCCCGGCCGAGGGATACGATTATCTCTTTGAGGAGGGTATCATGAGAGAACGTTAAGTAATCAGATACCTGAGACGGGTCGCATGGATTCAGATAAAAGTAGTTTTGCCATTTTTAACCTTCGTTAATCATGTTCTGATGCTAGGAAAGTATTAATATTTACTAAAGGGATATAAATAAACTATCCCTTTTAAAAGAGGAAAATATAATGGAAGCACTGTCAACCATTAATTCACTCACGCTTTCAGCAATATCTTAAACGCATCGTCCTATTTCCGGGCGTAGAATCATGAGTCATTAAAATAAATTATATCTCTCCTTCAAAACACTTCGAACAACTTCGTCCAGCTGAAAGCGAGAGTTATAATAATACTTCTTCTCTGCGATGGATCGCACCCGAGGCATCGGAAGGCATTGCATCGTCACAATACGCCCAAGTCAAATCGTTTCACTTACAATTAGAATGAGGTATGAAGGGGAAATTTTCGTTCTGTTGTGTGTTCCCCTTCCCAGGAGAACATAGAATAGCACGAGTTTTCGACCCATTTATGGTGTAGTGCAATTCAACACGTTTTAGACTGAAGACATGATAGTTTTTGAAGAAAAGAATACTTGTAATAGAATTATCCTCTATTGAATTCTTCTAATCTTGACGTCACTGAAGCGGATCTTTGCTGTGCTTGACTTGATCTCGATTGTAACTCGGGTCAAATTTTAGTTCACGAGATAGCTTGAGTATGCGTTTCTTTCTGAAGGCTTCTATATTCATATTTACACGAGTGATTTTGAATTCTCATTAAGAAAATTCCGGTGCGTCTAAAGCTGTCTAACTTGGAAGGAAGGAAACTTGGCCAACTGGGAAGGTTTCAAAAACGCTCTCGTTGGCGCTACCTGCTTCTATCATTACAATGTAAACAAGCAATAAGGCGTATTTAAAACGATGAGAGTGTATTCGAATGCATATAGACGTATTCAGCACCATTGAAAACATTCCATTCGAATGTGAACACACAGTAAGCTATATAAGCGCATTCGAAACGATATGAGTGTGTTCAAAGGTGAATCTACTTATTCGGCACGATATAAACTGTATTCTCCGAATGTAATTAAAGATAGTGAAATTCTTATGTATAAATAAGGAGAAGCTACACATATATGTATGTGTTTTAAAAGGACTGACTGATTTATTCAGGTATGAAATAATTTTTCCTATTACTTCATTGAATCCTTATATGATGATACTCATGTTAAAAAGATAACTTCTTTGTGATGCCAAATTTTAAAACTTCCTCATTCTGTCACCAAAGATGACAATCGTGAATTATTATAAATATAACTGATTTTTAACTACAAATAGTATATATATATATATAACGGCAAAGAACGGATATAAAGAAGTATTCTTTTATCAACAGGGGAATTTCAGAATGGAACATGTTACCTGTATCACTCTTAAGAGCCTTGCCTAAAAATGTAAAATTCTTCAAAAAGAAATGCTCCGTAATTTTTTAGAATTAACGTATGTATTCTGTAAGGGAATTAGGGATGTTGCAATGTGGGGACTTATGGACGAAGTAAGGGATTGCTTGACAGGGCGAGGTACGGTACCGAGACCGCTACGGTAGCCGTGAAGGCCTGTCATGAACCCCGAAAAACTCCAGTAAATACTGTTAGGTGTAGTATTTAAATTTATTTAGTTGTATGAAGGAATTTAAAGAAATGTTATTTTACTTCAGATTATGTTTTCAATTTATGTTTTATAATATTTATTTTTTTCGAATATTGTATGTTAATTGTATGTATATGTAGAAATAACTGCCACCAGGCTTACAGCCTACTAGCAGTTGAATTCTTATAATAATAATTATTATTATTATCCTACAAAACTGTGGATATTAATAACGGAATATACTTTGACATGGTCTTCCCATGCTTTTCTTATGGCAGCATTATAACCACCCTGGCGTCGAACCAAGGCTATTGTGCGAAAATCAATGTTATCTTTCGCTTGAGTATGATTATTTTTATTAACATTCCAAATTTCAATTGGAAATGCCTCAAGGAAGTGCCGCAAAATGAGTCCTCAATTCCCTATGTGTTTCTTTTGGACATAGTGTAAACACTCCCTCGAATTGAACCAACGATCATTTACGACATTCTTACGGACGCTTTTAGGTGAGAATGGGCCCTTTTATGGCTGTGTGAAATTTTGGACATCTGCGCGGTTGGGAAGTGCCATAAAAAGTCTGAGGGTAGCACCCCGAAAGCTCGCTGCGCCAAGAAGGCGGCTAGGGATATCCCGAGTGCGAAACCCGGCGGAGCGATCGAGGTAGCCCCTAAGACGGCGGGAGGGTCGAAGGCCCGGAAACCCGATGAGTGGAAGGTTGTTTCCATCCGGGGAGATCGTGGGGTGGTACTGCGGAAGCAGGGAGTTGAGGAGGCTCAGGCCAAATCTCTCCCTGTCTGCAATCGTTTTGCGGTGTTGTCCGATGACAGTGCATCCGCTGCCACCCCCGTCGCTCCGGTGGAAGCTAAGCCCGAAGAAGGTCTGGGGGGTAAGGGGTTGTTAGTTATAGGGAGCTCCAACGTCCGGCGGATAATGGATCCTCTACGCGCAAGGGCCCGCCGGGAGGGAGTGTGTGAGCGGGTATCCTCCAGGTGTTTACCAGGAGGAACGATTCCTAAGGTGACGAAGGAACTGAGAACGGCAATCGGATCCACAGGCTGCTCCGAGTTACGGGTGTTGGTGCACGCGGGCACTAACGATGCCTCTAAATTCGGGTCCGAGGTGATCTTAGATTCTTTTAAGGATCTGATCACCGAGGCTTCCCGTGTTCAGAGTGAGTCTGGTGTCCGTGTGTCACTAACGCTTTGCAGCATAGTCCCGCGGACGGACCGTAGTTCCGAGGTTTGGAGCCGAATTCTCGGCCTAAATCGAAGGCTATAGAATTTCTGTAGGGACAACGGAGTAGGCTTTGTGGATCTGAGGCCGGTCTTGGATTCATGTAGGAGTCCCCTTGATCGTTCTGGCGTCCATTACACTGCCAGGGCGGCGGAGATGGTGGCTAATAGGATATTCGAGGGAAATAGGTTTTTTTTAGGTTAGACGATAGCGTAGAAGTGCCACCTCGCGTAGTTTTAGAGACTATAGATTTTGAAACGAGTAAGAATAGTACTAGTAAAATAAAAATAGGCGATAAATACATAAATCGGTCTGTAGATAGTGCTTCTAAGAAAGTAAACGTCAATCCAGAGAAAAAACAGAATTTAATAGATGAGATTAGAGACTTAAAAATTATAGTTGTCAATTGCAGAAGCGTATATAACAAACAGACAGAATTTCTTAACCTTACCAGGAGCACTTGCGCGGACATTATATTAGGAACCGAAAGTTGGCTTAAGGAAGAAATAGCATCGAGCGAAATTTTTCCCCCCGACTACACCGTGTATCGAAAGGACAGAGGTATCAGGATAGGTGGCGGTGTATTTATCGCTGTTAGAGACAATTTAGTTAGTCAACTAGAAGATACTAAAGATCGAGAAAACTCTGAGATTATCTGGTGTTCAGTTTTGGACAGACGAGGCAAAAAAAAATTATTTTTGCTCCTTTTATCGTCCTCCTGACGATGACGACGATGCCATCGAGGCCCTACACGAGTCGCTAAATGAAATTAGAAAGAGTAGGCCGCACGCACCCATTTTCCTAGGAGGAGATTTTAATCTTCCCAACATTAACTGGTCTAACATGTCCGTCGCTAACAATAGTCGTGATAGAATTGCATCGCGGAAATTACTTGATTTATTCTCAGTATTCGCTTTGGAGCAGGTTAATACGGAATCGACTCGAATAACTCCCCTCGGTAAGGGTAATGTACTAGATCTTCTTGCCGCAAGCCATCCTCACCTCGTTCATAAAATAGCAGTTAACGAAGGCATTTCAGACCATAAAATAATAACCGCAGTGCTTAAAGTAATTCCATCCCAAGTTACGAAGCCCCCTCGTACGTTATACATTTTTAGGAAAGCAAATTTTCACGCGTTTAAGGATATCATTAAGGCAAAAAGTTCTTCATACGTTAGTTTTCTTCAAAATCACACCGTAGACGACAGCTGGTCAGAGTTTCTCCGTATCCTCCGCGAAGGTACTTCGAAATTTGTTCCGACCAAAATAGTACGAGATCGAAAGGAACCGCGATGGGTAAAACCGAAATTACGTTCTCTCCACAGAAAATAGAGGATGTTACATTCGCGCATGAACGCATTCCAAACGAACAGTGACGAATACAAATATCATCGGCGTATGTATTTAGAAACAAAAACTAAAGCCAAGAACGAAGCCCGCCGCGAATTCGAAGCGTACAGATCCGTAACATTGCGCGAATCATTGGAGAGAAATCCTTAAGAATTCTGGTCATACGTTCGTGAGGCCAGAGGCAAACAGTCAACCATTTCCCACCTCATTGACGATGATGGAGGCACAGTAACAGATACCCGAGATAAGGCGAACATTCTTAATAGGCACTTTAAAAAATGTTTCACACTAGATGACGGTCGCGTTAAAGATTTTCCAATCCGCGTCACCAGCAAAATGAGCAAGTTGGAATTAAGTGTTACTGGAATTAAAAATCTATTATCGCAGGTCGACAGTAAGAAATCCCCAGGTCCGGAGGGCGTTCCTGCATATGTGATATCTACACTCGCAAATGAGCTAGCTCCCCTCCTTCTCGCGTTTTTTAATAAATCGTTAGATGAATGTATAGTTCCGGCATCATGGAAGAAAGCGCTCATTACTCCAGTGCCTAAGAAAGGACGTAAAACTAAACCGGACGATTTCAGACCTATATCATTAACTTCGATATTTTGTAAAATACTCGAGCATATTATCTGCAGTTATTTAATGCGTTTCCTCAGTGCAAATGCAGCGATTACTCAAAGTCAACACGGCTTCCGTAAAGGCCGTTCCTGTGAGAGTCAGTTAGCCCTCCTTAACCATGACATTTTGCAGGCTGCCGATAAAGGGTTTAGGACCGATGCTGTATTCTTGGATTTCAAAAAAGCATTTGATACAGTTCCACACAAAAAATTACTGCAGAAACTCGAATCGTATGGGATTGACAGTCATATCATTCGGTGGATTGAGTCATTCTTAACAAGTAGATGCCAACGCGTTGTCTTTGATGGTGTTATTTCCGACGAAGTAAACGTTACATCAGGGGTTCCCCAGGGCAGTGTTATTGGGCCGGCATTGTTCCTGATTTATATTAATGATATCGTAGACAATGTAAAGAGTAACATCAGGCTCTTTGCGGACGACACTCTAATATACAGAAAAATACAAACCGCGGAAGATCATTCGATACTACAGCGTGACCTGGATATTATCTCCAAATGGTGTGAAGACTGGCAGCTCGGGTTGAACGTAGAGAAATGCGTAGCAATGACCATGACGCGTTCCCCCACAAATTCTTTAAATATATCTCCCTATCAGATTAGCGGCGTTAAATTAGATTTCGTGAACCACTACAAATACCTAGGTGTCGTTTTCAGTAGTGATTTATCGTTCAAAACGCACATTCAAAGCGTTGTAGAATTATCTGATAGGATGACGCGGCTATGTAACCGCATCCTTAGAGGCAGTCAGTCGAAAGTCAATGAGGTGGCTTACTTTTCACTAGTTCGTCCTCTGCTGGAGTACTGCTGCGCGGTGTGGAGTCCGCACGAAAAGGGTTTAACCTTAGAACTAGAGCGCGTACAGCGAAGAGCGGCTCGTTTCGTTAAGGGAGACTACGGGTTCGATAGCAGTGTATCAGAGATGATTAAAACCCTCGGCTGGACATCTCTTGAGGATAGACGAATCGAATATAGATTAAAACTTTTTGAAAAATTTAGAAACGGTGATTTATACAACGAGATACGTGACATCATAATTCCCGTAATTAGCGATCGTAATTTTCGGAATCAAACATCAAAGGAATTACGTGAATTTATCGCGCGTACGGAAAGTTATCATCGGTCTTTTTTCCCGGATAGTGTTAGAAGAATTAATAGGATAGATAAATAGTTAGAGAGATTGGTGTATTGACACCCCCTGCCATACGCCATAAGGCGGTTTGCGGGGTATTTATGTAAATGTAAATGTAAATGTAAAAAAGTTTTCGGAAATATGGCCAATGTATTTCTGGTCGCTCTGGAATCGAACCCGTGACATATAGGCATTTTTCCTATGTACATTATAAACATGTCTAAACGTGTTGAAAGTTTGAATGATCTATGTGTCATAATAAGAGAGATTCGATTTTTCAAAATTTGAAAATATTTCACCTCCATGCATCGGACCCATTACCAGTTGTACGTAAACTATAGCATTTTTCCGTAAACATATATAAAAGCAATAGCTACATGAAATCTTTTCCTTCCAGCCCAATGGGAAGTATTTTAAAAAATTATTTGAAAAAGCACCCCATGCATTCTTATAAGGGAAAGTCGATATTTGGGGCCTCCTAGAATCGAACCCCAAAAAAAATTGCACTTACGGTCGATAAAATTACGCTGGGTTTGATGTGAATACAGTTCCTGTAGGTTGCGTATTAAACCAGCAATGAATTTACCAAGTTCAGGGACACGTAATTAACAGTCCCTTGAAGCAATGTTCACAGCGTTTATCGTTTGATGATTCTTATTATAAAAATCATAATCCGTTCTCAGGATTATTTCACCGAGATATTGGGGTAATATAGACATTGTGATTAATGACTTTAGTAAATAGTGCGAACTTATTATAATTTAAATACTGGAGAAACATTTGCAGTATTTATTAAGAATGAAGAGTATTGTCTTTGTTATAAATAATAATGAAATAAAATTGTAAGATAGGCTGCTTAACGTTTGGATTTCTATTACTTCAACAAGTAAACTTAAATAATTTGAAGATGTTCGCGAAACGCAGATGTCGGCGATGCTGACTGAATAGTTGTGGAATAAAATTGATGCATCATTGGTTTTCTATTCAGATTTTCATTAATAAATTTTAAAACCCTTAACACATATTTTTTCATAAGTTACATTAAAGATTTCACGCTAATTTACTGCCGATGCTTTATTTTAATTCCTACGCTTGTCGAATAGTTTTCCTTATTCTTTCCTAACGTTAGCGATATTTCTTAGCATTAATTTAGATTCTTCGCCTACTTTTGTCGAATTGGTTTACTCTACCCTCGTTAGCATGCTCTTCATCTTTGTTTGTTCCTCCGCTTAGTTCCCATCGGGAGATAAGGCACGCTCCATATGGTGGTTAAGATATTAAATTATGAGGCTTTTCTAAAAGAAGGCGGTTGGATATAGAAACTGACCCTCTGTAGTCAATGAGGCATCCACAGATGATTTTAGCATTCTCGGATTCTGAAATCACTGCTCCGGTTGAAGGAGGGAAATTTAGAATGGCGTGCTCCTCGAACATTCGCAATAAATAAAATTGCGAATAAATAAAACGGAGAGGATATCCTGTGAATCTAACTCTATTTTTTTTGTTTGTAAATGTTAAAGAAATGGAAACAACCAATATCGTCCACTTTTATGATTTACGAATCTCTCAAGCAAATGGTTCAAAATCATCTTGAATAGTATTTTTGAATGTGTAGAAGAATGAGGATTACCTTGAATTCTAATGACTTCACAATTAAAAACCGCAAAATGGATATTAAACCGGAAATCACGAACTGGATTAACTCCGAACTTTTGAGGCCGATCCAAATAGAATTCCGTGGTGCGAAGATTTCAGCCGATTAGAAACCTCTTTGGTGGTGTCACCATTTTCATACCGACGAAGTGAATAAAGGTCGGATTGTGGAATCTCAGGATTGCCCATCAATATGAACATATGTGATTTACATCAAAGAACTTGAATGGTTATCCACTCTTTCAAACCTCGAAAACAAGTTAGAACTTCGTAATATTACTTTGGCTTTGGAATCTTGCGCATAAGCTCTGGAATAAATTCTATATACAAATTCATAATTCATAATCCAGACTGCCCCATGACCTACGTGAGTCAGAGTGGGCGACCCATCGGTACCAGAGGACTAGAACACCAACGGTGCTATAGACTTAAGAAAACCGCCTCTTCAGCCTTCGCAGCCCACCTGATTACCGAGAGCCGCAGGAGCACCTTTTCCGCGGAACTCCTCCACTGGCTAAACAAAGGGAAGTAAATGGACGCCATGGAGACAATTGAAATTACCTGTACCCCTAACCTCACCAATGAAATCACCTTCTCCAACCCTTCCCCCCTCCTCACCCTCCCCTCCAAGTTATCCCATATACATGTATAAGTGTTTGCATTTCCTATAACTTCACCTGAGGATGGCAGTTTGCCGAAACCGGTCGTGTAGATTATAATAAATTGTGGAAGTCACAAAGTACTTTTCTTCTTTCATCATGTCTTTCCACCAAGTGCGGCCTGACAAAATCGAACTTATAAATTCATAATTATTTACTGAAATTTCCGAGTCATAATTTTTTAAATTGAATTTAATTTAAATTAAATTCAAATGCAAAGAATGATACTCTTAAATTATTCGCTGAATTCTATCGTAAGCATTGGATAGAGACATTTATCCAGCAAGCATAATTCTGTGTAAACTAATATTCTCTTATATAAATTATAGTTGATCTAATGGCCTCGGTAAAAAATTTGTGAAAAAATTCAAAATTTCCGCATTCGCTTATTTGAGGAGAGAATTACATAAGCCTAACTGCTCCATTCGCTACTATTCCGTAAAGCCTTTGAAAGACGATTTCGCAATAAAATCTTGCACCATCGAATGAAAAACCGAGTTTCGGGCCATTAATATTAATCTGCGCCCAATTCAGACAATGTTCATGGGTTCGGGAAAAGATAACACACTCCTCGAGAGCATGATTCTGGTGAAAAAGCGAAAGTTAATTACTCACAATAGTCTTAAATGGAACAATAGGTATCACTGAATCTAATACGGTTACAGAAACCATTTGCGTCGAATTCTTTCCCGACCCCTCGATTCTTAGAAAAACGTACCTCCCTTCGACCGTCCCATCCCCTCTTAGAGAGAGGCTCGTTTTACGACAGCCAGCTGCGACGATTCGGTGTACGTTTCCATTGTCCAATTCGCACTATCTATTTTGAAAAGCAAACTCGGCAATCTTAGTTCTCAGTTTCGGTTTTGGTGTCGTGAACATTAGTCGTGTCTCTGTGCTCCCTTTGGAACTTACCAAATCTACGCTGCTCAAGTCATCCAGAAGTTCTACTCCAAAGGCAGGAAATCTTACGAAGAATTTTTCATGGTAATGTACCTAACTTTCGTTTTTAATAGATATTATTGTATTATTAATAATATACTTGCAAAAGGTAGAATGTTATCCATCCGTATTGCCCTGTGCGCTAAACGAAATTCTTTTGATTTTATTGCGAGTTCTAGTCTTTTACATTACACCCGTTACATTTACAGTTAAATCGACTGATCATGAAAATTATGTATAGAACTTTAAATGATGAAATAATTTTTACTGTTTTCTATGTTAATTATTTTGATATCAATACCTTTTCAAAATAAATCGTTTGGAGTCCGTTACTTCCTGTATACTTCCTGTATATTTGCTGAATGAATTTTTTAATATTTCGTTACATTTTCCCATCGTAAATAGACTCTATTTCCTTCGTATTCCAATTCATAGGTTAAGCGTAGAACAGAAATAACTTCTCTGCTTTGGAGAAATGATCCTAACTCTACGCAACATGCGAGTAGAACTGTAAAAACCCGTTCAAATGCGTAAATCAGCTTGAGTTCAACAATTTTCTAAGCTCATTATCAATCGTCGTCTTTCAAAAGAACGATTTTGAAATGTCGTGCATCGAATGATAACAATGTCTTGCTTAAAAATGAATAAGAGACCGTATTATTATTTAACTTCTAAAATTTACGTTTTTTCGCCTTTAAATTGATATTATACATCACGAAGTGGGCGTTGCTGTGGATAAACTCCTGAAAGCAGAATTTAATGAATTTATTCGATTCGCAAAAGACGATAGATAGTCGAGGATCAATGTTGAGAAAGTGGGCAATCTGGAAGTGAAGGGTTTGTGACGGAAACCCGTCTTTTAAGGTGCTTGCGTGGATGAAGATTCATTTAAAAATGTGTAACGTTGATGTACTCTTTACTAATCATCGGTAATAAATTAATAACACTTCCGCCTCTCGCCAAAGAATTCGGAGAATCAAGAAAGTGCGTTCCATAATATTCTTCCCGGTCTTTCTTTAATTTTCTCCTTGTTGTGTTAGTATTCTGGTTGCTTAAAATACGTACATTTCGTGTGCTTTTCATTTTTCATTTAAATTCAATTTCAATTTTTTTCATTAAAAACGGAAAATTATTATGTAAAGTTAATTTGTACATAATATTGATTCCTGTAATAAGTCTTCTTTCTTGTTATTCAGATACTCCGTTTCACATTGCGATTACATTGCGAAGCGACAATGCAATCCTTGTGACTCTGTACATTTTAAATGGAAGATTCCAGCGCGCTGTTGCCAAATATGTAGAAAAAATGAAATTGAAATAATTTGGTTTTAAACCTTATCAACAGTTAGGGAAAATATTTTTGAACAACATAGTGCAAATTATTCAAGTTTAAAATTATAATAATCGAAGTAAAAATAAAAAAGTTATACTTCAAGAAACCCTTAGAATCGGTTTCGATTTTTCGATTTTCAACATTGACCCATGTTTCATCTAAATATATAATTTCCCTACCTTCTTCATGTGTGTCATTCTAGATATATACGCTCTCGTCCGCCTCGTAAGGGCTGTTTCACACATGGAGATGTAACACTGGTTTTAATAGAATTGTTTTTCAGGTTTGAATAGAGGTATGCCGTTTTGTAATGGATACGCAGTATGAGTCAAAGGAAAGAGCTTGATGGTAGATTATGCGAAGAATCTCTGGAACACGAATGATACTAGCGCAAGGAATAGACTCCGGGCCGTTACGTGTTGTAAAAGGGAAGGCAAGTTATGAAATTGCTTGTCAAAGTATAATGGGATTGGTCAGAGTGGATGATAAATACTTTCTAATGTGAAGAATTATTCATAGGTTTCATTCTCCGTATTGCAATGTAACCTTAATTTTGACTTAAAATGAAGGAACTGACAATTGTATGATTTCGTTAGCGATTGCATAAGCTAATGAAGAACTGCAAAACAACAATGGCAGGAAATGCGAAGTACAGAAAAGAATAGTTAAGTAAGTTTTATAATCGATTTATAGTATAATCAACCATAGGAATTTTAAATATATTTTATAACATTTCTTAATAAGTTACTCGTGTATACATGTAATTCACTCAATGGTTGAAAATATTAGTCAATATTGTTGCCTCCAGTCTATTCTCGATTGTAATCTATTTGCATTATTGCTTGAAGTGTCTGCTTAAGGAAATAATAAGATATTAAAGTTGAAAGTGATATGAATACTCAAGGTTTAAATTACATAGTAATGAAATGCCCGTATATATTATAGAATCGCGGAGGACTTGGGAGGGCGTATGTTTACATGCAAAATGGTTTATGATGAAAATATTCTTTTAAAATTTAAAACTGTATTTCAGTCATCGCTTCAGAGATGCTCGTAAATAAAGAGAATATTTCATGTGTATAATTACCGAATTTACCTTTTAAGGGTTATTATTCGAGTATTATTCATATCGAGTACATATTCAATAAAAGATAAATGTGGATTTCTAATATGTTTTGATAAGATACAGAAATGTTTCATGATTATTGACAAGTTCCTCATAGCGGGCTTATTTTAACTCTTTACGGAACGTCACATTAGATTAAAAAATTAATTTCAATGTTTTCGCGTATCATTGCATGCGGGTTCTTCATAGAAATGTATTGTCACATAATTCACGAACGTAATTATGAAATCGAATTTTTTCCCCTCATTATGCGTCTTTAACTCCATCGTAATTCTTTTAATGCTAATAATTTACGTAATATGTTCGCTAGAAAACGGAGTAAATATATGATTATGGAGAGAGTGGCGTCTCTTTTGTGTTTGTCATGGTAACCTCTCCCGCTGCTGGAGATGGGATTTCTCCCCGCTTTAAGAGAAATGGGTTTGTCACGCCCCACGGGGCCCCCTTAGGGGTCACCCCACATACATTTCAGACTTGGCCCAGATTGAGGCTTCTGGAAGATAGACTCTGGGTTATTCTAGTTTATTATCTATCGCGCAATTCGGCGTGGGAATGCTAAGAGAGTCAAGAATTTTGGACCCGCTTGTAGCAAATCCGAAGCTTCATTTAGAAATAGACATATGGAGAATTTGTCACTTCGAGTGGGTATTTATCATGCCCAAGGGAATATGACGAATACCTTACGAGTATATTTGAATATTGTGAAGCTATCAGCGAGAAAGTCGGTTTGATCTTCTGTCGGTGGACGCGTAGAATTATGGTTTCACTCTAAGGTTGCAGTTCGGTGTGGATGATTATTTTTATTACATATTGGATGTTGAATTACATAACGCACAAATCTCTTATACAAATCAATTACAAGTTATGTTACAAATTATGTTCTATTCTCAGCGCAAGTAATTGTTTCTTTTTTTCTATGTTTAACTTTTATTTCCCAAGCTGATTAATTCTAATTCGTTAAAAATTAAAGTAAAATAAAAGTAACTTACTGTTTCACTTCTAATCAAGATAATAATAGTTCGTAACATTTATGGGTAACTTGAATATATGGAATTGGATATTCAAGTGTATTAATTTTAATTTTTATATTATTATTCTCCTGCAAAATAATTCGGTAAGGATTTATCAATCAGAATCAGCTCTACTAAAAAGTTGATCTTTTGTTCAGCATTTTAAAACCGGAAAAAAATAAGTGAGTGATTCAGCGTGTACGTAATTATTTTCAGATAATCTTCTCGTTTTAAATGCGATGTAAATTTTATCTAATTAATTTTGAAAAAATAACCGTCATACTGACGCATTTTTACGATCTGCGCTTTTACGCTATTGTTGTCTTTCTGCGAATTCTTCATTGCAAATATTAGTTCCTATGTCTCAATTGAGTTTTAATGATGTTCGAGTTCACCAAAGTAACCACAGCTGAAGCATTTGGGAATATCCATTAGTAAAGGAGACATATTAGAAGAGATTTATTTTTCTTTCCATAAAAGGTGAGTTTGAAAAGTTTTTGAGGAACTGCTTGAAGGAGTTTCCAAAAAGGAGAATCCATCTTCTTTCCCATTTTGTTTAGAACTCTTTTGTATCTCAACAGTACTTGCTTCAGAAGCATTACATACTCCTCTTGTTGTATAAAAGCATCTTCTATAAATTCTCCAACTTGAACTATAGAACATACTTTCTTTTTGATTTTTGCGGATTTTCTGTGCAATTACATCTTTGTTCGGAGAAGAGTAATAGACGGCAAATATTGTATTTATTGTATTAAATATTGATTATTTATTGCTCATTCCCGAGAAGATCCATGAGTGTTTTCTTAATTCACTTTAAAAAAGATCCTTCACGATTATAGTTTATTATCTTTCAGAAGACTAGAAAGAACGCCTTATTGTCATATAAAATTCATTATTTAAAATTAAAACTCATTTCAGATTTCATAATTAACGAATTTAAACTGTCGTGCAACATCTTAATTCGATATTTGTTCATCAATATACCCCATAAGAGTAACAATTCCCGCTTAAGTGAGCTTATTTCAAATTTAGTCCTTGATAATTATTCTGTATGATAATACATTGCACTTTGAGATCGAATATTTCCCTCTAAGTATCAATAAATCAATATAAAAGCACTCCGGACGGATAATAGTTTTAACAAAAACTTTAACTCGTATAATCTGTGCTAAACGCATCTTAGGACGTTTATTTTATTAGTAAATGGCTTTAAAAGCGTCCGAGAGTGAGAAGCGAATCCTAGGTATTTTGCCCTCTCACGGGAAGGTTTATGCGAACAATATTTCACTGAATAGTAGAAGGTCCCAAGGGGATCAATCGAGAGCCCCGATGCTAAATCAAGAGAGTAATGAGAATTAAGGGAAATAATAAGAGAGGAACACCAAATGCGAGATGCGTAACCTTTGCTAAGTTTTAGGTTATTAATCTATTGAAAAAGTATAAAACGGAGTTTTTAAAAGCATAAAAAACACAGTATACGTTTTCTAATTAACTACGTGAATTCAAATTCTTAACTTGAATATTAGCTTAATGTTTCTTGAATATTTACTTATACCCGCTTAGTTATCAAAAGCAATGTAAAAAATAATTTATTGCCAATATTCGCATCTACCTAGCTTTCAAAATTACCAAACAATAATTCGTATTTTAGAACGAAAGTGGACTAAAAATATTGATTTAAGAGTTCCTTTCCTAAACTTGGTTTGGGATTGATTACTATCCTATATTTTTTACCATGAAAAGTACAATATACTACTTGCCAATAATTCGTATTCCAAACTCTACGCTATGTAAGATCCGTTTTAACACTAAATGAGTGGATGTGGAACAAAACGAAATAGACTATTTCTTTGCCTTGCTCCTAATAACTATAGAAAATTGCAGTAACAGTAGTTGAATTTTTGATCAAGAAAAATTAGTATTTAGGAACCGGAAACTGGTGTGGCTTTAAAAATATTTAAATGGTTTAAAAAATTACACCTCTATGAAATGAAAGTAAAGTTGAAATAGTCTGATCGAGATTTGATAATCCAAGGATGCAATAATTTTAAACAGCGTTCGATTCCCGTTCAACTTCGATAAACATTCCGTATCTCACTTGTGTCAATATAATACAATATCAAACACCAACACTTGCAATTCTTCCCTTTTCCAACTTTAATCATTGCCCTTCAATATCTTTTAAACATCCATTCTTGCGATCTTTATCGATTAAGATGGAGGATCAAAAAGTATAATTGAAAACGTTTTTCTCTGACTCACTTTTCTAACTTTTACTTTAGTATATAATTAACGAAATCGTTTTCCTATTAAAACGAAACCATAAATCATTTCATAAAATTTTAACAACGCTATAAATAGTTAATATGTTCTTAGCTCTGAATTATTGAGGATTTTCAGAAGACGACGTCGCTTATGGAAACGATCTCCAGGATACCATAAGAGAAATATGTATATAATAATATGCCTGAAGATGGCATATTAGTCGAAACCGGTTGTGTAATGAAAATATCCTGTGGAAAATAAGGACGACTCATTTTTCCTATTTAGAATGTCGTTCCACGAAGTGCGCCCATCCACTATATAATTTTACTTTAAGAGAATTTTAGTCGTCTGCAAAATGTATGCGACAAATCCGTACTATAGTCGTGTACGTAAAGGTTTTTGGTAATCATTCAATCAGCATGAAAAAAGACATTTCACTATTCTCTGGTCAATATATATTTTTTAAATGATCTTCTGAGTGTTAAATAAAATGTGGAGACCAATATAGAATAACATTTTTCAGAAAATACATATCGCATAACCGAGAGCGGGTCCGGATCAATCCGAATTGCGCTTACGGGTCTATTAGTATCGAGCAAAACGTAACAATTATTAGCAATCGGAGCGCTAAATCAATTACTCCCTCGGTTATAAAATTCAAAAACTAAAGTTCTATTCAAGATATCGACTCAGAATTACCTGTAAATGAAAATAACAACATTTATCTCAATTTCTCTCGCGACAAGTTTTTCGTAACGTAAGAAACAAAAAATTTTTAGGCGATGTATAAATTTGACTGCACGATCCAATTTTTCGGAGGTTGCGTTCCACTTAAATTATTTTTCACTAAATTATAATCACTCAAAATTTAATATAAGTTGACTTTTTTGTATTCATAAGGTATAAAAAGTAATCTAAGAAATAACTAGCACTTAATGTTAGATAGGATGAGAGAAATGGCAGTTTTAGTATTATTCACGGGTGGTAAGGAGGTCAGTTTTTTTCATTCCGCTATAAAATTTATTTCTTTTGTTTAAATGTTGAAAAAACTTCGTCAATATATAGAACCATCCTTCCTTATCCAAATTTCACCAAAAAAATTGGAAAAATCCCCCCAAACTAAGTTGAAAATCTTAATTTCATCCGTAGCGAAGGCAAATTTTGTGGATATCGCCGATATTCCGGAAAAATGACCCGGCGTACGAGGCTATTCGTTTTCTCCATAAGCCCATTCTGCCTAGAAAAGTGAAACAGACTATAGTTGTCAGAGCATTCGATGAATAAACATTGCTAATTCAATGTTCAGTTTCAATTATCTTGCGTCACATTGCTATAAAACTTCGGTAAAAAACTTTAAATCAGTCAAGTAGATTTAAACTGATGAAAGATTTAAATTGATCAAAATTTTATAACAGTATATATTATCGGCCTTCAATCGATCGATTGTGGGTGTATTGTACATAAACTGAATCAACGAAATAGTTGAATTAAAAGTTTATCATATTGTCATAGTAAATTATTTTATATTATCATAGTAAAGGTTGATGGTTTACAGAGTCTGTAATTTAACATTATTTTCTTATGAAATCCTCCCATCGATATGAATTGCACTTACACATTACCTGACTGGGTCTTCATAACGCAGAGAATGCAAATGACGGGAAATGTATCCCGCCCGTTGGATGCCTCAAGCTGTGCAGTGGCCGTTGGTAATCGCCTTTAGGCTTCCGCAGTCCGTGTAGAGTATTCATACGCCGCCCAAAAGTAAGTCCTTCTCTTTGCGAATTTTTAAATACTCCTCAGGTTACATTTTGGTCACCTGTGGGAGAGGGGCCTCCCATGGTTTGGTTTGTTGTCTGCTTCCTCGTATACTTGAATCCCATCGGGAAGCTTATGACGGTCGCGTTGCCTCTAGCGAAGATTAGTGGCCTCGTTTGTACCTCCTCCATCCCATTGCAGCACGCAGCGAGTTAAGAATATGGGAGTAGTCAAGAATTAGTCAAAAACAGCTGAAGGTCGGAAATTGTAAACAGATCACGCCGTATAATGTAAATACTCCGCAAACCGCCTTACAGCCTGGCGTATGGCAGGGGATGTCAATACACCGATCACTCTAACTATTTATATATCCTATTTATCCTTCTAACCCTATGCGGGAAAAAAGAACGATGATAACTTTTCGTACGCGCAATAATCTCACGGAATTCCTTTGACGTTTGGTTCCGAAAATTACGATCGTTAATTACGGGAATTAACGGGATCTTCACTCGCTATAAAATTCTCCCGATGAATTTCTGCGACATTCTCTTGTCACTGTTAGAAATATACGAGCTCCAGTCGAAAGGAAATTCGTTCTATATTTATCTTGGAGCTCTATTGGAATTTCATGCGTGGGAGGAATTTCATCTGAGGTGAATCCCTTCATTGTACTTACACTGTTATCTCTTGGCTTCATTAACACGCGACTTGTATTGCTTGTCTAATTTCTATCGGAGTTGGTTAACCTTGAGATCATGAGGACATGGTCAAACTTGAAATAATCCCGTGAACCTGGAAAAAGTAGCTAAAAAATGACTCAATTATGTTCATTCTCATTACTTTGAATTTCACTTTTCAATTATCACAGAATATATATCAATTCCTTTGATGGAATGGAGTACATTTTCGACCACTATTTTCTTAAATTTGAATGGATAATTCTTTTAAGGTTTATAAATTGTCGAATATAAACCATTAATGTGTCGTAGCCAATTCTCAAAGCATTATTTCCGGTCTTAGATGTCAACACTTAAATAGGTTCAAGAAATTCTGTTGAATGGGTCGAATTCTTAAGATGAAAGATAACTAAAATCTTTTATATGTTGATAGGGAATTTATTCTTAAATTCAACGTTCTTATTCTTTATTTTTGGATGAAATTTATTCTAGCCGTATTTCCTATTTTTCGGAATAGTTTTCATTCAATTTACTGTAATGTGTTTAAAAGTATTCCATTTAACGAACGTTTAAAATAAATAATCTTATGACTCGGCTGTTGAAAAATTATGAGAAACAACCATTTAATTTTCCGTTTATCACATCATTGCAAATGCATACTTTCTTAGTGGGTGGTCATATGATAAAGAAAGGGTTATGTATTTTGTGATAATGGGTGATATTGAGAGTGTGCTCTTGTTGTAAATATTTCTGGAGTATTATTCCCTCTTTGTTTTAAGGTATTGCTGTTTATAAAATCTAGTACACACACTTGAATCACAATCGTTAGAAACATGTAGTCTATCCACACGATGAAACGCAGTAAAGAATATTTGATTTTCTCATCACCGAATTTGATTCATAGTCGTGAATTCGTTGCGATGAGTGAAACGTTTAGAGATGGCTGTCGTAAGATAGTGGAAGTACTTTCCCTATGGAAAGAGGTTTGAATGGAGAGACCACTTCATTTATTAGTTCGTGGTTATCTTGGGCTTGCTTAGATTCGATAAGAGTCTTTAGGAGTGTGAAATCCAAAGTTACGCAAAGGATTGCTTTAGTGAGTTTAGCCAAGTCTGGCGAATTATAATCACAGTAAAAGGCATGAGAGGTAGATTTTGACTCTTTTTATGCCATTGTTAGCCTTTTATCTCGTCGTTTCTCTCTCCATTTATTTGATCCCATACTAAATGTATTATAAAAAAGACGTTATTTCGTTTCTGATAGCGCATTATCACGGGCTTATTGACGAAGGATAGGATTAATCTAACGGTCGTGCGCATTCATTTGGCTTTTTATTTCATTTTGCGCATCAAATAGTAAAGTCTTAGTGTTCGCCTGCTCTCATACCACAGTATTTTGATTATCGCTGATATTATAATTTATTCTCGGACACGAACTTGCATTCTTGCTAGCAAACGACACATCACCTCGTGATGAAGTCTAATAGTTTAGTGCTTGTTTGAGCAGAGAGTTTTTTCGATCTTGTGATGAGTCGATGCCGTGTGATACGGTTAGGTCTCAAGCCGACAATTTATATATTTCATCCTCAAGTTCGGGGAATATTATTTAACCTTTGACGTACGAACGGTCCCTTTTGGAACCACCAAAAGTAGTCGCGAATGGCCGAGCGGTCCCTTTAGGGACCACTAGAACACGCTTCGTTTCACGTCTGCTTATTATCACTTTCTTAGCTCGGATTTGGCTGATTTTTTTTCTTAGGCTCTTGGAGTGGTCCTCGCTTTAAGCTCATAGCAAAGTGTCTTACTTGATACAAGGTTTACATCCGTAATCGCTTTCGAAACTAGGCTCTTCTCATCACGGCGCTACCTACGCGAACAGTTTAGATATTCTCTTATACTTCATCCTACTTATTTTTGGTGGTTGTAAACACTCTGTGGTATCTCTTTAATCTTCTGTACAAGCAAGTAATCAATCCTTTTCCATATCTCAAAAAAATAAGGCAAAAATGAAAATCTCTCAATGCTTTCCATTCCTTAGTTCTCTGCTCGGATTCTTACTGTCCATATTCCATAAAAAATATTTTTATTTCAAATAAAAAAGCAGTCAGTGGCATAGTGGAGTTTTCATGCAGATACTTTTTGTTTTATTACGCTATCTTACATAGTTTTCTAGTTATTTAGCTTTAACTAAAGAGCTGCAGAGTTTCCGTAATTTCGGCATTTAAATGCCCGGCCGTTCAGAGATACTTCTGACAAGGGGACCTTTAGGACTGCGGCACGGGATATTGGATGAGACCGGTATGGAAGTGTAGCTTAGATATTACTAATAACAACCTGAAAATACTAGGGGCCAACGCTCCCTCGTTTCCTTGTAATTAATGTTTAAAAATCGTCAATTCTAACTGTTTTGAATATAAGCCCCGCGGCAACGTCATATCTATAAGCAAATGGTGGCGTGGTGCAAGCGTGCTGGATTGCTGATGAAACTATTCGTGGTTCGAACCCGGTTTATACTTTATACTTTATACCCGGTTTATACTTTATACTTACTTTATTACTTACTCTCTTTTTCTCCCAACATAGATAATTGTGCATATTGATATCGAAATATTAATAGATGCTCAACTTCTGATGAGAAAGGGTTCATAAGTTTCTCTCATTAATTATGCATAATATGTTTTATCTCTAATTTTCTACGAGACCAGTCCAATGATTTTTTAATTATATAGATATATACATATATGCATATGTATATGTATATGCATGTTACCAGTTGTGTTGAATGTTTCCTGTTCACTAGCTGTTTTCAATTAATAATTTAATCCTCTTCTTGGTTTTGATGAATTGTCTTTCAGTAATTCTTTAGAAATACCATTTATAATGTGAGGCCTGCTATATTTCAGTACTTGTTCTCCATCCAAGGAAATCTTGCCACTGTCTACAAATTGAGACAGTTAGCCCTTTCGAGACGAATGCCGGGAAAACCCGGCGGAAATTTTCCAGGCTCGGAATACGAATGACGGATATTTCCGTCGGCAGTACATATCGTGCAAGGGTGCTGATGCAAAGGATTATGGTTTATAGTCTAACCTTTTCGACCTTTTTCTAGGGAGTTTCAGACCTTTTTCCTTAATGGAAACCTTGCCTCGGGGGTAATTAAGCCCTTTTCCCAGCATGGTGCCGCTGCAAATTAATTTTTATTGCAATAGTTTTGCTAAATATTTAAATTAAGAAATAATTGTTTATATTGCCTTGGAAAAGAAAACCTTGTAATTTGACGACTTTTTACAATTTTTAAACGAAATTTTATCGCAAATAATAAGGTAGTTAATGAGTAACTCAATTTCATCATTATCATTTAGGTTTCACGCTATATAGCTTAAAATTGGCGTTAGAATTTCGTTTAAAATTACTACATAGTCAACGAAATGCAAAATTTTAATATTCATTGCAATATTTGCAAGTAGTCCTACAAAAGCTATACGAAAATACTACTGTATTAATAATGGTCAGTCTTCAAAGCAATGCTTTAAAAGAGAAAGTGGATTACCCGGGGACAGTGTTCATAATTGCCGTTGCTGAGGATAGGCTATGGCACCCCGCTGGGAAAAGGGTACGCTCTATACCTGGCAAATTCAGAGTACCGAAAACGCTCCGTATCACAGGGAAGATTTTCAGAAAATGTCTCCGTCTCGAAAGGGTTAGGGATGTATTGAGCCATAACTTGACATTTGTCATACAAAAAAATCTGCCAATATTTTTTGTGTTTCTCAGTAAAATTAACCCATTTATGATGTTATTCAAATTCAGGTTCAGGGAAAACGTAGGGCATCGCTCACTAGCACATCTAGAGCATGAAATGGATGATCCTGATGATTATCATCCTAGAGGCAGCATTCCAATGAAATCAAGTAGCTCTACTGTAATGTCCTGGGATGGAAATCCAGAATATGTGCCTAAGGGACGTGCTTATTATGAGGTATTTGTTTCTTCAAGTATTTTTTAAAATAAATTGTTGAAAATTTTCCCTACATCTATGAATGAGTTTGAGTGTTCAAATAAACTAATATGAGTATTATCTTAAGATGCGGAAAAATAGAACACAGATATCATAAAAGTTTAATTATTATTGATTTTAGAGAAAGAATGTAGCAAATAGTGATGGTAGGAATTGAATGATCAATGAAGGCACAATGAAATATAACGCCTTATATAGATATTCTATCCTTTTGAAGATTTCTTTTTAAATTATTACTCAACAATATTTTTTCTATTGTCAATTGTGTTCAGCAAGGTACATTCCTCATAAGAAAGGAAAAATCTTTGAAAGTAGTTGGTTACACTCTTAATTAACTTCTTTAATTTTGCTTGTGTGAAATGTGAACCAAGAATAGAGTTTTTATTTTGGAAAACTGGTATCTAGAATTTGGTTGTCTCTGTAGAGCCTTCCTTTAGTTTTTTTGAATTGTGCATAACTAATCTTTTATTTTAATATCTTGAAAATTATTCTTTAAGCATGATAATCGTGATGAATGGGTACGAGTAACCAGTAGCCAGAGAGGAAAAAGAGGGTACTATATCAGAGGGAGCAATAGAGGAAGATATTTTAGAGGAGGGCACATACCCAGAGGAAGGGGTATAGGTCAGTACATGGGGCATATCCTTAGAGGCTATTCAAGAGGAGGAGGAAATATCACTAGTATCAGAAGACAGAGTGCAAGTACCTCTTCAACAGGTGGAGGACATGTCACATGTAAGTTAAATTTGCTGGGTGATATCATTATATTATGATCATTGATGCACCATGTTGTACTCAAATGCTACTATATTTTTAGTGCATCTCTTGTCTTGATTATAATTTCTCCTCTATATTAATATTCAAGGATCCTCTACCTTTGTCTTACTTTTCTGCAGGAATTAATTTGTAGAGAAATGGATTGTAGGTAATTCAAAGAAGCAATATTTAATCATTTTGCAAATTCTTAGTCACTATTCTGAAAGTAAAAAAAACTTAGCTTGTTTGGTTCTACATATCAAATTAAAGGAAGTTCTTAGTAAGTTGAAATAATTTTAATTAAATTTATAAATCACAAATACAAATTCTTCTGTTGAATTTAGTATCCAACTAATTCTGGTCTTTTTTTGCATTTTTATGATCTATTTTGATTTTCCAATAATCTTTTAGGCCTTTCAAATTTTCAGTTGGTTTTATATTAATTTTTTATAAGTACATTTCCTGTGTATTTGTATTATTGGTAAATACAATCCACCAAATCTCATGATTTAGTATCTTGCTCAAGACAAGGATCTCAAAAATCTGTTCTAAGTACCCATTGGTTGATTTTACCAATACTTTTAATGTTCAGAAAAATATTTAGTGGTCGTAATTTTTCATTTAACAATCTTCACTGCATGTGATTTACTACACTGCATGCATTGTGCATTTAGCAAAATATAAATGAGGAGTGTACAACATACAGATTAGACCCAAAGTGCTGATGATACATTATTCAGCAATATTTTCATATCTTTTTATTAAAATAGTACTGCCTCTTAATTCCTTTATTTTTCTGTTTCCCTCGCATATTGGTTATCACATCTAGATACTCCTCATTATTAGTCTTCATGGCAGCATTTATTTATTGTTCAAGAGTTCTATTCTGTGTTGCAGTAATGCTGAACCACTGAAAGTAGGTAACTTGGTTTTGTTGTTTTAAAATCTGTGTTAGCATTGAGAATTATAAAGGTGTTGCTGTTCATAAAGGGTTGAGATTAGAAGAGAACTTAATCATTACATGGGAAAATAAATTATGGCAATGATAGTGAACTAGTCATCTCAATATTTTAGTGAATAAAGTAAACCTAATTGTTTATATATATATATATATATATATATATATATATATATATATATATATATATATATATATATATATATATATATGTATGTATATTTATTTATTTATTTGAAAAACGGCCCCATGCATCTTTATGGGGGAAAGTCGATTTTTGGGGCCTCCTAGAAACGAACCCATAATAGGTAGAGTGGATTTTCAAATTTTTCCTGAGTGAGATTTAGTGGACCATTACGCAAAAAAATCGGCGGCTCCGTGGCCGTAGCGGTTTGGGCCTGATATATATATATATATACACACATATATGTATATGTGTGTGTATATATATACATATATACACACACACATACAAATTTGATAAAAATCCACAGGTTTCTATGTGTTGTAGGTTCAATTCCAGAAATCCCTATTTTTCTTGTAAGAATACATGGGCTACTTTTTTGAAGTTTTTTGTTAGGTGCTTTCCAATTGTGTTGAAGATTTTAATTTCACACATACATATATAGGCTGCATCTTAATATTTATCTGCCGTAATAATTTTGTGAATGGTCATTGGTTTGTTACCAGGCTAGACTGAATTCATTTGGCAGATGGACAGCTGTTACTTTGCAAGGCAATAGCAATTATAATTAAATTTTTATGATAAAAGATCTTACTGCAGGAGTTTGATTCTAGGGGCATTTAATGTACTTGTCTAAGTAAAATTGAGTCAAGCAGTGAAAGCTTTCTAAATGAAGTTATCTTTATATATTTTGTAAAATTTCAGATCCTATCAATTCTGTACATTTGTACCGAGTCTTCATTTTTAATCTGTTATATATATATATATATATATATATATATATATATAAAATCTGTGCTCGGCACACTATATTCCAGATGTTCGATATTGAATGGTGTTTACATGAGCCGCACCGACCTGGAGTCCTTGGCGAAACAGCGTGGTCTACCCTATTAAGAGGGATAGCGAGAACACTGCGGTACCCTAGGATTCCACGCACCGGTGTTATGCTTGATGAGCATTACCATGCATCTAGCATGGATATCGGACGCATGTCTGGACGTTTTTTGTGATGGTTGTTCCCCGTGAATATCAGATTCCAAGTACACGCAGTGAAAAATGCTGTATTATGAAGTACGTCGGTGATCGAACTTCATACGAAATACGAATGTGTAAATATTTACATCTTAGTACCTTAGAGGTAGTTCTCAAAACCAGAATATAGGGATGTGAATTTTGTAAGTAATAGAATAATTTTTATCCTTCATTGACTCTCCAATCATGCTTACATGGTTGTTAAGTGTTCCAGCCTTTGTAGTATATAATGCATGGGAGTAAGTTAGCTCCTATTTCAATTCCTCTTTTATATGATATCTTGATAAGGACACCTGTATACTTTCTCTCGAGCTGAGAGGGAAGAGAGCAGATGGCACTGGATTTTATTTTTCCACCATTAAACTTTACATGGATCAGCCATTTCAGTTAGAAACAGTGTGTTTTAGTAAACTTTGATGAGAGTGTAATTTGTCTCCTTTTGTCACTCTAAGGTTGATATAAAGGGGAAGCAAGCAGGCATCTGTGCAGCTGTGGTTAACTCTCCTCCTGTCATTAGTCAAGGTATCCATAAGAGGAAATGAAAAAGGAGTAGCTCATTCTCTCATACCATGTACAGTAAAGGTTATAAGGTTAGCCATGGAGATCTAATAAAGGAAAAGGAATTCGAAATACAGTTGTTAATAATAAATGATAGTATGTAAAATTAATTCAAAATACAGATAATCTTCAAGAATTGTGATAAGGAAATAAACTTGAAATAAAACAATTTTTAAAAGTTTACAAACTCATTTTAATTTTTTCAAGTCATTGGTCATAACTATAATTTTCTCTCTCCTTCCATCCCAGATACACAAATTGAAAAGAAAAGTTCCCTCACTGGGAACTTGTCTCCAGCCTCTGTAACACAAAGTGCACTGATAATTTAGCTTTAGTACCTTAAGAACTTTAGAGTAGTGCTTGGAGTTGAAAGGAATAAGACAAGTTGCAAAGGGGGAAGTCCAGGCCAACATACCCTCCAATAGAAATTTATTATCTCTTATTTTATTATTATAATTTTACATGTTGCAATTGGACAACTGTCTGGTGGCAACAAGATACAACAAATAATTCACAGGAGCAATCACACAATGAATACAACAAACAATACATGTAACAAATTAAAACTAATTCACATACGTATGCATGTGAATTTCCAGCCATCACACTTGTTGCACTTTATACATATATTCAGTCACTATGTTTTTTAGCTTTGCCTTGAAAGTTTGCACATGAGGGGGGCATGGCTCAAAGATATTTGCAGACAATGCGTTCCATTGCTCAATACTCCAATTACAGAAAGAATATTTTCCTAAATTAGTATGAAGTTAAATAGTGCAAGTGTTGATTCTCCTTCACCACTTGTTTGTGCTTGGCTGGGATAGTGATAGTGAATGTTTTTTAGGATTTCTGAGTTTACAATATATTACATGTTTCAGCTCTAATGAATATAGATTTTTGTACAATATCCTCTTTTCAACTTCTATCTTCAATGAAGTGTAAAGAGGACTTACATTTATTGATAATACATTTTCCGAACTACCTTTGCTAAAAATTAAATACCCAGTATGAAATTTTGAACGTTTAAATTTCCAGATAACTGGTTGATAATTTTGAATTGAAACTTGAATTTGAATCCATAATGATCAATATGCATTTAAATTCATGGAAGCAATGGTTTCATTTTTATTCATCCGTTAGTAATAAAAAACATAGATTTTGTGTAAATATTTACATCTACTTTTAAAAAATTCAAATTAATTCGTTTTCAAATATTACTTTTCAAGTTAATGATTCCTTAACTTTGAATTTAATTTCTTAATAACATAATATTTTCTACATGTTCTTCAAAAACTTTTCATTAATTCTTCAAATTAAAATCTGAATTTATTTACAACATACACGCATATATATAAGTTCATATGTAATATAAGTATATAAGAAGTTCATATCAGCTATAAAATCTCAATCCAAAATCTTTTATGAGATTGCAATATAATTCTTTCTTTGTATAAAATAAACTATTTTCAATGACTGTAATTTAAATATATTTGATGATTAAGGTTTCACATTCTAATGAAAGTTAATATATCACAATTTTTATCCACACATCTTTTATCTTAATAATAATTCTAACTTTTATAATAAAAATAAATAAATGCAATTATTTTCATTATTTTTTAATTTGTTGCACCATCAGAAAATTCAATCCAAATAAAATTTCAAATAGTGAACAACTTATAGTAAATATTACTTCATAATACCTAATTTTATCACAGACTATATTCACTACCATCTGTTCCTGCTATGTATTCCTAACCACGGTTGCAGAAGCGGGAGAGAATGGGACCACAACACATCGGGCAGCGGTCTAGCTTTGCAAAGAATGAGGCACAGACACAAGTGTGCCAACAGGGAAGTAATGCCTTATAAAGTGTTGGCACACAACACATAGCCGCTCCACCACAGCATGTACCACAGAGGTTGAACTAGACCATTAGTGGAGATTCAGCAGGGGATATTTGCTTTGCTTCTCATTCATTTGCCATTGCTGTTGCCTTGTCTTCATAGGTGAGGGGATTTCCTGTTGCCAAGTATATTTGCTGGAACAATGAGATTTATATCATATATATTAGTGAATAGATAGAATTTCCTACAAATTGGCAAACCTTCTTTCCAGTCGTCATAAAGTTGCTTTCCATGTCCCCAGTATCCTGAAGAAAGCCATTGGCCTTAAGAGGAGCCTGAGAATGCCAGGCTCTCTCAGCTGGATGTACATACTTCAGAGCTACAATTATCTATATGGTATAAGGGCCAGTCAATCAAAAGTATTGTATATATACATCAATAGTAAAGCCAGAGGAAAAAAAGTCTGTATCAGGGGGAACAGATTCAATTTTCTTATAACCACACCCTTACGCAACAGCCCTTCCCTTTCCTCCTAAATAAAACTATACTTTCTATTCATAGTGTGCCTGATGATATTGATTCATCCCCAAACAAGTCATCTGAATATTTTATGTGGTATTATCAGAAGATATTGAATGCTTAATAACTTATTGCTATATAAGATGAAAAATCATTGAAAGGAAAGAAAAACCTTGGAAGGCAAAAATTAAGAAATTGATTATGCAGAATAAATTGTATTTAAGAATGAAACACAGTCACTGGAAAATCTCTATCTTGCAAATGTTTCTTTATAAAAAAATTTAAAAGGTATAAACAACAAAAACAGACCTCTACTATTCTGAAATCAGTATTGGAAGGTGTAACTTCTTAGATATCTATTGCAGAATTATATACTTGGTAACTTCCATACACAATTATATACAGAATTTACAAATTGTATCATTCCACTCTACCATTAGACCTAAAATTATATAGGCAAATTTATGTAGTACTGAAAAAGTACAAAATTTATTATTTATAAGCATACAGCAGAGATGGAATATATTGTTATTCAGTCAAGCTAAATGATTTTTCCCTTGAAAATTTTCATTGTTATTTGCTGCCAAGTGATCATAAGTATGATTAGGGTAATAAATGATTAAGGCAGCATAAAAGACAATAATTTATTGCAATTAAGTAGCTTTCATTTTATACAGAAACATATGAATCCAATATTCAGTACAATTGATATATTTACAATTTGTGAAATAAATTCTCAACTTAATACAAAGTCTGAATAGTATACCTAAAAAAATGATGGTATATGAAGTGAGTTAAATTTCTAGAAAATGGAGCTATTTTAAAATCTTTCAAATTTAATTAGTAAATATCTGTACTTTTTGGCAGCTTGCACATTGTTCACTTTATCGTTTCGTTCATTGGTGTTTGTATCGAAAGCACTATTTTCCCAAGACTTTAAAATTTACTCCGTCAGGATAACGGGCTTAGAGGGATATCCTTCTATTAATTGGATCATTCAGAGCTGAGACAAAAGAAGCCATTCAAACCATTTATTTCAGTTGTTCTCCTATCATGTTCCCAGCATTGTCTTCTATCTGCCCAGTATTCAGAGGATGAGGCAGCAGTGTGAGCGAGGCCGACCATCAGCTGACCATTACTTTCTCGAGGGATGGCAGTGGATATCTCCTCCTTCTTCCTCAAAATCTTCTTTCGTTCTGATTGCCAAAGTAAATAAGATGAAAGGCAGTCTGCATGCATCTCTGGAAACAGAACATAGACCATTAGATGTAAGGATGAGAAAGTTTAACTGAGTTAAGTATTCTTTCATATTAAACCTTTTGTAGAACTTAATAATGGAGCGCTCTTCGTACAATTGTGTCTAATTATTTTTTACTTTTATTCTTTGTTTAAAGCCACATCTTAGTTGTAAATTTAAACATCACAATTTAAATTAAGCATTATGATTTAGAAGAATCAATGAATGTGAAAAAGTACTAAGAGAGATCTCATTCAAATAAATATTAAAGCAAGTGATATCTACCTTTTTTGCGATAAATGGAGTTGGAATTAAGTATGAAGTTTGGTTTAAAAGAGTAATATTATGATTTAGAAGAAACTTTTTAGAGAATAATGAAGAGAATGGAAATGAGCAGAAAAAGAAATTCATGATTTTTTTATATGGAAGGACAAAATTATGCATTTTAGAAGAATTACTTGAAAGAACTAATCAAATTTATTTTATTTATTTGTTCATAAGAAAACAAGTAGGCACCTGCCCAGATGGTAGTCATTATGAAGTGGAGAAAGGAAATACATTTCATTGGGTATTCACCCAAGTGGGAAGCCCCCAAAAACCCTCCATAGGCGAGCGTAACAAAATTAATAATGGAAATCAATGGAAAAATTGGAGCTATGTACTCTAAAATAATCTTGGGGTTGAATATAATGATATCATACCTTTATCGGAATTTTTGTAAATCCGTAAAAAATAACTATTGTGTAATACTTTAAATTCGGTTATATATGATAAGTATAGGTAAATATTGATGTAAACAGAGGATAATCGATTATTGATTTAGAGGAAAAAAGATGGATTGTATTTATCGATACCGAACTCCACCACCAGGCACCTGCGTATAAGTTGATCCCAAATAATTGAATTTGTCGAGATTAATCAACAAAAAATAAGGTAAGTAATAATGGTTGAATTTAAAGTATACCTAAATTTGAAAAAAATGCAAAAAGTTCTGTAACAAGAAAAGAATTAATTCAGTAAGTTGAATGGTTATACGAAATGAAAGATTATAATTGTGCTAAATTCATTGCTACATCGCATAAAATATGGTTTCTAAACTGGTTTTGCTTCGCTATTATACTAGGTAAATATTAAAAATACTAAATGCACTCTAAATAGCTCTTGAACTTAAAATCTGTCGTGCATGCATTAAAAAATGCAGCCAAGGAATATTTCAATGCTTTCCATTTTGCCAGAAAATGTAAATATATAATCAGTAGGAAATTGAAACAAATTATGATTGATGCATCCATATGATATTATGACGAATGGACAGTGTTTTCTTAATCCACGCTTAATTCTTCATGGTAGTATTAATTTAGCCATCATTCTGTATTGATGTGGGTCTAATGATGATAGATATGCCTCAGGGGCGCTCTTCCTCATCGTCTGGAGACCACAGGCTCTGTTTGGATCTATAGAGGGGTTGCAATAGCCGCGGATATGGAGGGGGGTCACGAGGTTTTCTCAGCGTGGGGAGGTGGTTTCTCAGCTCATGTTTTAATTTTAAATTTCCTTTTATTTCCTTCGGATCCAAAGAAAATCAATTTTCAATTGAATTCGAAACGACGATAATGATAAATTTTAGATTTACCGACTGTATCTGTGAGAAGTTCACATCAATTGCAGTGTCAAACAATTAAAATCTATTGTTACTGATTATAAGGTTAGAATTATAGGAGATCAAAGAATCATAGTACAGTAAACAGTTGTAATAATATTTCTTTATATACTCAGCATACACCTATATTTGTTTACACCTGTATTCTCTAAGTATATTTTATAAATAAATATGTAAACATCCAGTACCTCTTAATGGAAAGCTTTGTTAATTTGCGCTAAATCATTATAATTTGTTAATTAAACAACGAAATTCAAGAAGTAAAGTAAATGGTACTTAAATCTTAAGCATTAAATGGTTAATATCGTTTCTATATATTGCTGTGCTATCTTTACTAAAATTTTAATTTAAAATATTACCACTTCGATCGTTCGCATATAAAAAATGATATCTCGGAAAAATATGTAACTCGAAATCCTAAAATATATTACTCTTTCTACTTTATTGATGAATCATTATATCTCAAAGTATTCAATTAAGTATTAAAATAACTTTTACTCAAAAATGGACCATTTTTGTTCATTCTCCCGACTCACTCTTCACCGAAAAAATACTATTGTACCACTGTTAAATCAGTTCATTTTTTCTCATGAGATATCTCATATCCTTATGAAAAAACTTTTGCGTTAATAAAGCATTTTTCAAAACCTACGCCAATTCAAAAGAAAATGAGCTAAAATTCAATCGAAAAGGTTTCATTAAATGGATGATTAGCTTCCACATCTATATTAACGACCGTTATAGGTCTAATCATATCGTATTGAGATAATTTTTTGATAGAACAAATATCGTTAACTCTCGAAGCATAGAGAGTTATGGAGTTCTGCAGTAACTAACACCAATTAATAACAAAGAATAAGCGTAAGTGCAACTTTAGTTACAGAATGAGGAACGCGTGCTTCAGTAATTCCGTTTGAAAATCGAACCGTTTGCATCCGAACAGACAAATTACCTCTCACTTACTTCAAAGCAAACGGTTGAATCGAATATTTGAATAGCAACGTATTCTTTTTTACCAGCAGATAGGTGTTTGCGTGCAGCTCTAGTTAGTCTAAAAAGAGAGAGGAAATGTTTCAGTGCCTCTGCGATGCAAGCAATTAGTGCGGAATTTGCTATCTTTTTTTTTTTACCGGCACTACACGATCAGACCGTGTAGGCGGGAATTTAGAGCATTCGTAGAAATTAAGATAAGCTTTATTAATTAAGATTAAGCTTTAGATGAGAAGAGAAAAAATTAACGATTTATAGGCAGGTAGAGCATACAAATATTAAGGTACATCTCTGTAAGGGAAGTTTTAATATTACTTAGAATTATCACAATATTATATTTTTCTTAGCCTAAAGTTGGTAGTAATGACGGTAGTGCGCTAAGGAAAGATTCCGCTGTAAATAAAATTAAGTGGAAATGAACTCAAGTTTTAATCATCCTTACTATAATTAATATATGTACCAATTTTTATGAAATACATTCATATACTCCATTCCACAATCTTCTTTCCTAATTAACTAATTATTGAGAATTACTTATATAGTAATATGTAACATATGACTTATTTATACATGTTTAATCCATGAAAAAATTCATGGACTGTCAGTTGTAGTTAAATGCAAAATTAAAATAATTGGAGGAATAAAAATAGTAAACGAAAGTCTGTGTAAGGTGTAGTGTATTGATCTAAGTGTAAAACCCCAGCAAAAGTGGACCACAGTGCTAAAATAAGCCTGTTTATGTGGTGACATTACACTACGCAACATGAATATTCCACGGCTTTGAAAACTTATACGCTACGTGTCTTTGCATAGAGAAAGCAACTTTTTTGCTACGACTCCAAAAAAGACTTCGGTAAAATAATTCCGCGGCGATTGTTGGCAAAATGATAACGCATGAGTGATAGTCCTTCTCTGCCATTATTTCAAAATGCAATTAAAAGTAACAAAAATGGTGGTATGCGAGGAATATGTTTCACGACAACAAATGTAACGAATTCTTTAGTTTTATTTATATTTATTTATTCCAATTTTGAGACGATAAATTACAAAACTGTTCGGTAATTTCAATGATGAAGTTAAAACTAATTCGTTGAGAAAGCTCTAAATATTTTTAAAGCATTATTTCAAGGCCATTTTCACCCACTGGTGGAAAAGTGAATATTCATTCTGAGTTTTAACACATGTACGATCATTTTTAGAAATAAAGCGTCAATATTTTAAAATTAATGTAACATTTAGCGATCCTTTAACACCAATTTGGCAATAAAACCTTAGCTAAACATCTTTTAAGTATAACTGATTTCCGATTACTTTAGAAAATGGCAGCCAGTTTCTATCTTCCTTTTCCAGTTAATTTTTCCTCCTCCGTAAAATTACGATTGAGGAGTTTTTATTTATTTACTCAAAATTAAATTTTTGCAACTTCTTTCAACCCTATTTTTTATTTTCAAACTAATTATTAATAACAGTTTTCAACGATTTGCCAAATTGCCGTGCATCACCTCTCAAATATCCCTTTTACTTTAGGTACAGGTACTTTGAATAACTGTTCAGGAGAGGATGTCAATTCGGGATCGATATCACAGAGCAGTTCGTTTTCCAGATGTGGATACATAATTAATCACAAGTGAACAAACAGCTATAAGTGAGAAAGAGTACCTTAGCTGTAAAACTGAAATCCATTCTTACTTTTGATGTAAATTATGGTGCAGTTCTAATAAACTTTATATTTAAATAAATTGTATTTCGTGTTTTATTACTCACTAATCAAGGAGCAATTTGAAGAAAATATCCTTAAACTTTAAGAGCATTCATCTGATCTATCTCATCTGAGAGAGTAGATAGGAAGTACAATAGCCGATGACTAAATACTTAATTGATTGAATGCAGCAACTGATATCAGAGAAGATTGAGAGGAGAAATGCAAGTAGTCATTGTATCCTCGAAATTATATATAATTAGTATCACTTAATCAATTGGAATTAAAGAAAGAATAGTTCCGTCAACGCCTCCAAAAGATGACTGAGTAGCTTAAACAGATCCCTTCCCAAATCACCTTCGTACAAAACTATTATTAAGGAAAATATGCAAAAGTATTGCACAGAATGAAGTTATGTTTTGAAATTGTTGAATTACCTTGTTCTTCCGTAATAAATGTATTAATTTATATCTTTCACTGAAACTCTCTGTTTCTTCTTTGATATTATAATTTAACTTTTATGGCGATTAGAAAACTCCCATGATAGAAATTTATTGCCACGTAAGAATTATCTGTAAACCCATTTTTTTTAGAGGAAGTCACATTGAACACTCGGTCTTCACACTCCACTTGATTAAATAATTTGAGCGGTTAATTCGCTTAATATAATTTGAAGTCCTCGCTTTGTTCGAACGCCTTTTGAATTTCAATTGAGGAAGGAGGATTACAAATTCTTTTTGAAAATGTAGAGAACATTGATGTACCATGGATGGTGATAAAATTAGTATCAAGTATGACGATTCCATTGATTGTACAGGACTACTCAAGTACTTAAGAAAATCTACTTACTTGCGTACCAGGTTTATATTCGGTCCTCCCTTTTCGATATCATCAGTATATCTCTGTAAATTCTTGAACTGAATATTCCGGGCGGGTAAATGGAAAACTCAATTTTCTCCTTTACTATTCCGTACTGAACTCGGGTAGGTAAGTTTCCGTTTACTTTTTCGAATAATGCCAGAGTGATTAACATTGAGTAGAGAAAAAGATCATCGTGATATTCGCAGTTTTGTCGATTACTATCAATTCCCAACAGCCAAAGCACTGCACATGCCAAGTGAAGGTTATTTGATTAAAAGACGTTATATTTCAGTGAATGGGTTCGCAATGAGAGATAAGCGATAAGAATTTGTATTCTACGCCAATATAACCTGCTAGCAGCTTTTCGTTGTTTGGCGAGGGGTGCATGCACCAAAAATTCTTTATCTGGAATAATTAGCCAATTGATAATATCTATGATTCAGCATTGAGCTATTGATCGGATGTTTCGAAGTCTTTGCATAATTCCGGAGAATTTGACTCGCAATGTATCATTTTGTCCGTTGTCTACAATAGCAGAACCCATTCTCCGGGAAGTGATTCACGTGGAAACAAAGCGGCAGTTTTGGATACGCATCATATTTGCTCTCTAGAGTCGCAATTTAAGCAGCGAGCTCCAGGGAGAAGATTTGGAAATGGATTCGAAACAGTTTTTCCCTCAAATGAACCGCAACCTTTCTTCTTGTTTACCTCCATTTGACTGTCAAATGGGACATCCAGCCATATGCATAGAGCAAAGATAACCGATTCATACGCCTCGTTGGATGAATTCCATGGAGCGAAGATGACTCTTTGTCTTCATGGGAAATGCCAGTATACTGAATGGAATTTCAGACACTTGTATGGTGTCGAAGGCACCTGGCAGAAATGCGGTCAGAGGTTAAACATGATAGTTTCCATTAGAAAGTCAGCCACATCGCATATTGAGATTCTCCATTTAAAGCCCATTTTTATTCGCTTCTGTTTAATCCTTCTCTTTAGGGAATTTCTATTCACCTGCGATTCTCTCGCGAAAACAATAGCTTTTCTCTATTAACGAAGGTTTTTATCTCTTAACATTGGATCTTCTTTTGTTATTTGCATGGAACGGATAGTTTATATTTGAGCAACTCGAAACTTTCATGAATCCGGTGACGTATCAGAGATATCCAAAAACTTTCAAAAAAAATAATTAGAAAGGTCCTTATCCTTAAGGACTTATATTTCCTTATCAAAAAAATTAGAGTGAATGATATAATTACGATACATTCCAATGGAATGAAATTCACAGATTTACACGTCATAAAAATACATTGTATTTGCATTTGCAAAATGTTTGTAATGTGCTTCAAATAATGGAATAAATTGCTTTCAAGATCGGCTAACCCAATTCCCTCATTCACAAAATTTTAAGAAGCTCAGAAATCTGGCCATCAATGGAATATAATATCCCTTTATCGAATAGAGTATAATATACCTTTATAATATCGAAGTTGCTCCCAAAATGGTTTGATCTTCGACACCTTTCTCTCTCAATGCATCGCCAACCAGTTTCCCAAAAATAAGTATAGACCTTCGCTTAAGACTGCAATGAACCGAATGTTCTGCTACCCCTTCCACTCCCCGTCCGTTACGACCACCCGCTGTCTCTTTATCTCCATACCCACCTTCCTCCCACCACCAATACCCCTCTTCCTCTTGTTTATTGCTATTAGGTGATCCACACCAGAAGATTAATCGCTGACACTGGTCGTGTTTATAACAAACTAGTGAAAAAAGCTTTTCTTTATAATATTTCAGAGTTATCGGAGAATTAACGTGTACAAGATGTAAATACATTTACATTTACATAAATACCCCGCAAACCGCCTTATGGCGTATGGCAGGGGGTGTCAATACACCAATATAACTATTTATCTATCCTATTAATTCTTCTAACACTATCCGGGAAAAAAGACCGATGATAACTTTCCGTACGCGCGATAATCTCACGCAATTCCTTTGATGTTTGATTCCGAAAATTACGATCGCTAATTACGGGAATTATGATGTCGCGTATCTCGTTGTATAAATCACCGTTTCTAAATTTTTCAAAAAGTTTTAATCTATATTCAATTCGTTTATCCTCAAGAGATGTCCAGCCGAGGGTTTTAATCATCTCTGATACACTGCTATCGAAGCCGTAGTCTCCCTTAACGAAACGAGCCGCTCTACGCTGTACGCGCTCTAGTTCTAAGGTTAAACCCTAGAACTAGAAAATAGATCTAGTACACGCATTAGGGGTATGATACTCATTTCGTTTTATAATTTTCATAATGGCTACGTACTAGATTTATAAATGTTAAAATCAAGGATTTATTTTTAATCTTATGCCAATTTTGGTTATGAATTCAAGCGCAAGGATTTAATTTATATGTAGAGAACTGGGCTCAACTACGAGTATTCCTATACTGTTATCGAAAAGCTATATATACATAATATTTCAATGCAAGTCTTTGGTCAAATGGAAATTGAAAAATAATTTACAAACACTTTAGATCAATAGGTCAGTTCTAGAAACAGTTTTGCCATCCTACTGTTATATAAACCGTACAAACTTTACGATATCTCTGATAAAAGTTTAACCAGATATGTTCTTTTTCGGCTGCATTGATTTCTAATAGCTTTTATTGAAATCAATATAGAAACAAAAAGCACTTCCGAGACTTATTGATTATAGGACATCAAGTAAAATTATGCTTGATGACATGAATAGGGAACTTTTATGCAGAAATATACTTTGGAAAGAAGTGGCTAAATTCAGAATATTTAACAATAATAGAAATTCAAAAAGTATAGTAAAGCTGTAATCATAATGACGAAACGTGAATGGACGAAATTGTTAAAAAATAAAGGAATATTTTGAATTCACTGACATATTTTTTAGTGATTCCTGAGTAATATATTGGGGCGATATTGGGCGACAAAATAAGTATATTCGCGCAACAGAGACGTAACTCTTCTTTCCTTAAATTAAGATCATTTTATTTTCATGATAAATCGCCTAAATCAGTGAATTTCATTGTGTAAAAGTTTCATTGTTTATGCCCGCGATGCGTTTTATGAGACAAAATAGTTGCTTGGGCGATTTGTGAAAACGCACATTTAAGAATGATGCAAAGATCGGCTCGATTTATACATTTGCTGATGTTTCATTGATGTCATTCTGATTATTTGAACTAATTTTGTTTTTCAAAATGTTTAACAACAAATCATATACTTACTTTAATCTCCAAATACCTCGTTGCTATTGTTCGTATTCACTTTGAAGTCACTGTTAAAGCACTCGAAGTTCTGATGCGAAAAATTCTCTTTTTCAATGTAAACCAAATATTAGTGATGGTATTGTGTTGCCTCCAAACACCTGCTGTTGCTTCTCATAATTATGTGGACTCTTCCATTCATTGGAAATAGGGGGTTCGTGACAATTCCACGCATGATTGTCAACCAATCAAATCAAACTTCAGCGGATAATCTCATCATCGGATTATTCCTTTTTTAATCTGATATCCAATCGCAAAAATCCTTCCATTACGTTTTTCATTAAAGCTTCCTTCCTTTTTCCATTTCGATCCACAATTTGTCTTTATTCTCCCCAATCGAGTACTTCATCAACCTCAACGCAGCATCCCATCTGATCTCACCGTTCTCTGAGTTTTAATGAAGCCATGGGATTTTAAGCATCATAAGCTCATGTGATTATTGATTACGAATCGATTAAAGACAGCCTTATCTTTTCAGCATTCCATCGATATCTCTTTGCTGACGCTTTAAGGGAATATTTGGAAACAAATAGTATTCGGGTTGATGAATAATTCAATCGAAGCTACAGTAAATGATTTTGTAATCACTTCTTTCTATTCTGCTTCTTCAGTTGAATCATAGTAAAGGAATCGGTTACATTGTAAATCCACCGAATAGGATGCAGAGAAATCTATATACTATTGCGCTCTTATCTTATCACATTATGAATCAAATCTTAGTGTTTCCTTTAATTAAAATCTAATGCATTCTTACTAGAGAACCAATGCTGATTCTTTTCTTTTCAAATCTTAATCTCGCTCCGCTTTATTATAATTAAGATATTATTTTGTTTCTAAGTCTATTTTTAATCACTGGGAGATAATTTTAATTGGAATTACTTTACTTAAACGGTAATCCGTATTTTCTAATCTATTTTGTCTCATCGTAGAGTCACATTTTCTGTCTACCGTAGTCCATTCCATATTTCTCGAAGCGTATTTGCCCTATGAATGTATTCATCGCCAAACTTCATCACACACTCGTATGCCCGAAGCGTTTGATAGAATTCGTGTCCTAAAGTTTTCACTTTTCTCAGAAAGAATTAATGGCGTAGAGAATATTTTCAGCTCAACCGTAGTCTTATTCTCACTCAAATGAACTAAATTTTATTGCTCCAATCTTATTTGATTACTAATAAATGCTTACTTAAATATCTATTTATTTGGTTTAATTAATATAACTGGCATTCGATGTCTAAATTTTAATAAATATAAAATATTTTGCTTGGAAACCTATTAGAATTATTTATAAGATATAGATACGAATAAGTAAATCGTATTATTAGTTCATTTTTTAAATATTTTTTAACCGTAAAAATAAATGTTATCATACATGTTTTTTTTGAAGGGTTGTGATGTGAATTTTGTTTTTAATTGATTTATAAGACTTTATTCTGAATCCCGTCTTAAAAATCAATATTTTCTTGAACGATAAATCACAAAGGAAATACAGTTTCCACGACAACTTTTGAAGACTTGTATTTCTGTTTGGCAAAATGATTCAGCGTATTCTTACAATGTCAAGGCAATTGAACTTCCCAAAAATTAAATTCGACATCTTACGTATTGGTATTGACAGTTTTCTTTGAAAATATTAACAACCGTCTCATATATTTTAAAATAAAATACATCATTATATTCGAAAAAGGTATGAAAATTACACTGCAGTCTTTACAAAATAATTGGCAACGTCATCAAAAGTTTATAATCGTAAAAATATTAAGATTATATTCTATCCTTCAGTTTGCTCTGAACTCCTGAACCGGAAAACTCTAATATTCGCGGGTTTATCGAGATAGAATTATACAAAACTTTTTTTCCATCACAAAATACTAATCCGCTGTTAATTGGAAACCATAGAAGCAAAATGGAATAAAAAGAGCTCAGATGAGGTGAAAAATGAGAGAATTGACTTAAATTAGAGGACGTGTAAAGAAGGAAATATAAAAAGGCTCTGCTCATGAATTAATGGGAGTTGAGGAACAAGAATGATACACACAAGGATCAGAAATTTTATATTTAATGAATATAATAATAAATAAGGATATCGAATATGTAACTCGATCAAAATTTGTTTGGAATTTAATGTTTATCATAATTTAGAGCTGACTAATCATCAGAGTAATTGAAGTAATCACAAGTTTCTTTATCACTATCATCAGAAGAATTGAATGCAAACGATACACATTTTCACTTTATGTTAAAAACCTATTTTAATTGCTTTAAAATCATTTTTCATTTACTCATTATCTCCTCATTCCCCATGGAAGTACCGAATTTCAGCGCAATGCTCAAAGAAGTACAATTTTACAATAGTTGCTGTACAATTTTTTAAATCTAAAATCTCCTTTAAATATTGAAATGGAAATATCCTCTCTAAAAAAATATATATTCGCAATTTATTACCCAAGGAAGAATTACATATATAATTTAAAATAGTTCGTATAAATGTACACGTTCTTCTCGTATGTGCTTGGCATCAGCATGATTATCTTATTCTTACTCTCTTCATCCAAATCTGAAAAGCTCGTCTTTTAAACACTTTTCGTTGAACTAGATTTTAGTTTTAAACAACTTTTATTTTGAATACTTTTGGCATTTACAAGAAAAGAATTGATAATTAATGCTATCAAAAGATTCCAAGTTATTCATGGGAAGAAATTCGATAGAAATTTGTGCGAATTAATGGTTTACCTTGTAAAACGATTACTCGCCCGCTTAGGGTTTCCGCAGTAGACGGACATCCATCATCCCAATTATAGCCTCTCTTCTGCTCTTTTCGCAATTTACAATTCTCGAGTCTTTTTACTATCGTAGGTTTGAATAATTGCTTTGAAATGATTTTGAGATGTCTGAAACTCATAACTTTTAGAAAATATCGAAACAAGAGAAAACAGTAACTTTAGTGATATTCATCTCTTAAAAAAAAGAAACTGATATTCGAAATATTGGGAATTTGTCATCTACGATTCTCCTTATAAGGATATATATATATATATATATAAGGAAACACTAACCGATTTCAATTTAACGTGAAGGAGGCGGCTGTGTTTATATAAATCACAGTTTTAAGAAATATATTTGAAATAGCTGCAAATTAAACAATAAGCTGCAATTGATACAATAATGAATATTCGAATATTTAATTAATTAAAACTCTTATATAAGAATATTTAATATTATTGAATAGGAATTAATTTACGTAATTATTAATGAATTAATATATTTAAATATCTTATGTTAACTCCCTGAATTAGGTTACGAATTAATATCCGATCCTAAGATTATCGTAAATTCTCACTTTATTCGATGCAGTTTTATTATCTCTTCCATTGTTTCTCTTCTTTAACTGCGCATTATGAAATTTTGATTCTACGCGATATATCATCAGAGGATAGCTTTATGAGCAACTGAATATCATGGATTGAATAATGAACGCTGAAGCTTCGTAATAATCTCAGTGTTTATAATACCTTTGTTTACCTTAGTACAATCATCCTGATTCGAATGTAAGGCGATAACAATTTGCGAGGCATATCTAGGCACAAGCGTATGGAGCCGTATATAAATTACCATACATAATCAAGCTTTAATCCTCACAAAAAGGCACGTTGGCTTCCGAAAGCTGCCCATTCTGAATCCGGATGGATTTTTCCGAAGCATTTGCGATAAGCGAACGGAAGCCGTCATATGTGTGGATACACGAAGGCTGAGTGAACCTTGCTGAGTTACACATACGCTCTCATAAATGAAATTGCTCATTAGTAGTTTGCGTCGGTTAAGGGAATTGCTGAGTACTTAAAGACATTCCGACAATAACTTGGTAAATTTTGAATAGCATGATCTGAAAGTAAATCTCGGAGATAAGTATTCTATTTTACATCAAATTAATATTTTTACGAACGGAAACAACAGCACAGGGTAATGAAGTACTGACTCCTGGGAATTGAGAGTTTCTTGTTGTTAGAATGTTACTTCATAAGTTATATTCACTAATAATTTCAAAAACCTTTCAATGAATATCAGGGTTATTTATTTAAATTTAAATAAACATTGAAAATTGAAACGGTCAACTCATGTATGAAAACACTTATCATTTACACTCCCTTTGCATCGCGAAGTTCCAGGGAACGATTTGTACTTTAAAATAAGAAATAGAGAAAGAACTTTGGCTTTTAATAATCTACTGAAGATTTAAAGTAATTTGCAACGAGTTTTGACAACGATTTTTTGAATAATTTATATTAGCTACGTCTATTAAAATTTATCAGCTGTATTTTTCTATTTATTCGTCCACAAGTATTCGAAAGGGAATTAAATAAAATTATAATAAATTATAATAAAGAGAACCTTAAAATGTGAATCGGATAATTCTAAAGCACAATGTTTTAATTAACTAGAGAAATATTTAAGATATTTTGAGTTTAAAAGTTCTATCTCAGAATTATTTATACCCATCTCTTCTTGATATTTTCTTCAGGTAATATTAAAAGTTCTTTAAAAAGACTTAGGAAGTTGTGTGTAAAAGAATAATACGCATGGTTATAGCGTACTCTAAGATACAATGAATAAAATCACAAAATAATAAGTGGATAAAAGGCACTGATGGCAGTGTTCTGTTAGTTTCGGTCTTATTCAGAACTGTCCTTTATAGCGTTTGTTGACCCTGTGGCAAGTAGCTTAACGGCAATCAATTAAACCGCCCGAATTTGCTCGTTTTCTCAGAAATGTATTATTGCCGATTAAATTGCCTAATGAATTTTCAGAACACATAGAAGTAAACGTAAAAATAGCTAGGATTTCAACTACATCTTTCTTATGAATTTGCCTACAGTTGCATTTGATGGGAAATCGATATTGTCAACGAGAAGGTAAAATTAAACCTAACATCTATAACTATAATACTTTCGCATATTCAATAAATGATTCTATTTTTCAGACCTAAGCAATTATTTATGCGTTCTTCCACTAAAAAAAGAACTTAAATAGTTTTTTTCGAAAAGATTTTTCCCACTGAACAAGTGATCCAAATTAATAGTTTAAGCAATTTTTAGCATTAAATCTTAAAGGGCTCAATTTTTTAGCAAATTGATCTATGGATATATTGGAGACGAATCCCAGACCTCTCGTAGTATGTCATGATTTTTCTTTACAGAAATGTTCACCACCACTAGAGTTTTTATTTGTTCGTCATCTTATTTTTCGTATGATTTACTCAGAATTCTGTTTCTTAATAATACTGGGTTATGTGCCCGTAAATTTAATAGATTCACTAAAAAGGATTCTATAATTTTTAATATTCGATTCACATTAGTTCTATGTATGAACATTACACGTCCTTTCTTCGCTGTTGAAAATGAAGATGTGGAAATAATCTGTGAGCATATAAAGAAGCGAGCGTTTCAAAGCGAAAATACTGTTCACGGAACAAATATAAAAGGATAGTTTTTCAAATGACACACTTTATAGGGTACAAATAATATAGAAGTACTATTAAGCCCGTGCTTATCAATGTCTTTTTAATTTTTTTAATACAAATTCGAAAGGGATACTAAGGAATTTAGTGATCGTGTGAATGTAGAATTAATCTTCGTGTCTTTAAAATAATGAGGCATTCTAAAGAAGAGAAGAAGATATAGCCTTACAGTCATAGGATATGGAAAATCTAAGTTAGGATAGTGCATTGCGATGCGCAATTTGGGAAATATAGAGATTCTTAACTGTCCTTCATATCGTTGATAATCAGGAAATGATTCTAGTTAATTCCGTCCATCTCTTTGAGCAGAATTATGGATGCAAAGCATTCGAAATATATTCTACCTTACTCGGATGCATTCAATATCATCTTCTTGATATCTAAGAGTTGCAGTTTAAAAAAGATGCTAACTCAAGCATTTTCCTCATAGCACTGTAATAGCGCAATCATATTTTTCTCCTTATCTCTAGCAGAACTTGGATTCAGTCGATCGTACCCTTTCCGAATTCAATACTGGGAGTATGATATTCTTACCTCCAGTAGTTAAGATAATATTCTCATGAAGGTTTTTCAGATAACAGAGAGACAGCTGATGTGGATAATTTTTCATTCTATCCCTACTATATAGTGCTGATCCTGTTATGATTATAATCATTCAAGTTTTTATTCTTGCTTAAATATTATCGTTTTATTGAACGAAAGTTTTTCTAATAAAAAATTGTGTTGGATAAAGATGGGAGATTTAGGCCTCAATATATACCAGAAAAAGGCCGATTGTAATTGTTTTAAGTTCCAGATGATCTGTAAACTGAACCGTGGAATATTTTCTCAAATATTTTAATTCAGAGATGGTTCGATATTACGGCCTGTGATAAGCTGTCGGGAACCTGCATCTGCCGTGGACCCCTCAAGACCCTGTCTCTGGCAGACGCATCTGCGATGGACTTGTAGAAAGCTGTATCTCGTGGGAGATGTCGGGCGCTAGTGGGAAAATCCCCGCTTTAACTTGGGGCTTCTCTAAATGCTTTTCGGGCGCCTCTGGTGGAGAACAGGGATAATAACAATCGCAGTGGAAAGAGAAGTTGGCCACTGATAACTGTCGATCATAGAGCTGAAACAAATGGTCGGAGCGAATTTTATTGCAATTGAAGGTAATGAGGTTTTAGGAATGAATTTGAAGAATACAATTCGTAATATAATTTATTTTTGATGAACTTTTCATGATACCTTATTGGTGATTTGTTTAAAGGGATAGAATATTGCTAGAACGTTAAACTAAAACAGAAACTTTATGAATTGGAGTTTATAATCTTTTAAAAGATGATTAAGGAAATTTTCCTTGGTTTTCTCCTTTATTTTAAGTGAAATTTAGTTCCACGAAGTAAGGCTTGAAACGACTGATGATAAAGATAAACAGTGAACTTAATATGGATGATGGAATATCGTTGAATACCCATTATTATGATTATCTTAATTATTATAGTTGGTACCCAAATGCGAAAGGTATCATATTGTATTACGGTATGTTACTAAATACACTATGGTGAAGCAACCAACAACATAGTCTCCGTTAAGACAATAATGAAATGCATATTCTCTGATATATTTAATAATAAACTAATAATGCAATCTAGTGAATTTTACAATATATGTCTCTCACCAAAATGCGGCAAATTATTCATCTTTAGTTATTATCGCAACTTATTTGGATGAATTACCCTAATTCTCCTATTACATATATTCTCATCCCTGAAATCTTAAGAAATGATCAAATATATTTACTAATTGGTTTCTTTGGAAAGTCCCTAATTTTGAGGGAACTATTTTTATTACATAAGTAAAATTTGTGTAGAAATTGCAATATAAACACCATTTCATTTTCTGAAATGTTAATAGCAATTATTTTAATATTGAATCATAGAAAGCTCCCTATTTTTGTCCTATTTTAATCCAAATCAACATAAAAAGTACCTTTGAGAACCCTGATGAACTTTCACTGCATCTCCTTTCCTCCGATTTATTATCTTAACAACTTCTTTGTCTCCATTTACGCAATTCTCTTTACTTTTCTTCTCCTTTCATTTGATTGCTAGTCTCGAATTTATAAGAATCACATTCCCATATCGCTTGTAAAATTTTTCTTATTATATCATTGTTAAAATATGATGTTATGCCTCTATTAGTTATTACATCCCACTGATTGTGCGACATATATTTTTGTAACTGTACTTTTATAATTGTAATTAAGGGTATTTCTCATAATTAGTGCAAAAATTTGGATTTTAGTATATGATTTTGATAAAACGATTTCCGTATTTGTTACTCACATTAAAGTAGCATTACATACTTCTCACGTGATTCGATTCCTTAATTACATTATTAAATGTAGGAAAAAATTCGGAGACATCCGAGAGAGGAAAATTTCCTGTAATCTTCACTTAAAAGTGAAATTATGAATCGACGAATGACAAATACGAAATGACAGTACGTCGCGGCAAACTTTCGCTGTTTCTATTCTTCATCTATTATTTATAGTACGATCCTTACGAGAATGGAATAATTCAAAAGCATTAGTATGTGGCCGTTATCTTAGATTTTTAAAAATATATACTACGCAATTTCATTGATTGTTTCAATTATTATTCCTATAAAATATCCTTCGCAATTTCTGATCGCTTGATACTCGCTTAAAATGATTACGAGCGATTTTCTTCCCACGAAGTCCGAGTATTTAGGCTCAAGAGCTATTTGAGACGATATTACAAGGTTATGGTATCTTTTAAGGGTTTATTTTCTCTTTTCGTATCTATACTTGACCCTCTTAATGCGTGGTAGAATGATTCTTATCTCAGAACTGTCTACTTTTCATTTATCACCATCTTTACCAATTTGGAGGGTCTTCAGATTAAATCTTGTTTTGAAGCAAATCCGATATTCGGTTAATGAAAAAAAAACTTTCACTAAATAGAATTACTAATAGAGGAGTAACTCAGTACAAATTATTCCAAAATATGTGTTTGATGAGATATTATTTTTTACGCATGAAAAATTTGCAACCGATTTAATCAATAGGTTTATATTTCTATTCTTTTTCAGCCGGAACCGGAAACCGGCGATTCCACTTCATTTTCTCCTTCGAAGGACAACGTTCCAACGATATTTACTCCTATTTCCTTTGGTTACATTGGCCACTGACGAGATAATTATATTACAGAAATATTATAATAATATATATAATATATTTTTTAAGAAAATTTTCCCAAAATTATTCCGAATCAGCTGAAGACATAATCCAAAACAGAGTTCGTTCGTAGAGTTTGAATTACCAAAAAATAATCGATCGATAATTCATATTCTGGTTGCTCTTCTCGATCTGCATTAGAGATACTAATCAAATTAACAAGGTGACAATTTCCGATAAAACTGACAAAAAGAATTATTTCCTTTTAATTAATATCGATAAATACGTAGTAATTATCCTCTCCTTTTATTTCTGTGAGCGTTTTAACTTACATCAAATCATCTACTTCTGCCGATAGAACGAAGAGGAAAGCTGTCTGAAACTATATATTCACACTTCCAAAGTGATTCATTGTTTGGTGTCCATGGAAATGAGCGTGAGATATTTTACAGATGACAATCTGATTCTCATCTCTTTTCATGATTTATCGTAACTAAGAAAAAAGCGAAGTAAATACTTCGATCTCAGGTCAATCGACGTAAATAAGCTTTTGATCTCAATAAATCACATGGACAAAAGAAAAAAGCCGGTAAATATTCATTTCATTTAATGTTCCCAGATTTGGCAAAAGAGAGTGAATCCGTAATAATTTATATCCTCATCTTTTAAGGCTATTTCTTGGTTTTCTTCGCCTCCTCTCGTGGAGAGACGCTATGCCTCCTTACCTTTGGAAAACAGTCCCACACCTTTTCAAACCCAACATTGGATGAATATTGGATAAACGTCCCTTGGTGAGTTTAGAAACGACACTCCCCCACATATCCTTACACAGTCGCACTCTATTTCCATGAAATATATCAAAGGAGAGGAATTCAGATTTATCTGAAGCTAGGATTCCCTTTCGACGTCTGTTCCTTCAAAGGTAAGTAAACTTTCAAAAAGAAGAGAAAGTAACGCAAAAAGAATTAATTTAAAGATAAAACAATCAAGAGGTTACAACGATAAACATTTCGTAAATATACTCAAATAATTGGAGTTAAAATAGTTTCGTAGGATAAGCTTTCTATTACTGCATTGTATTAGAGCACGATAATAAACGGAACTGTTCAAAATAAATTTTTTAAAAATCGTGATAGGCTTAAGTAACAAGAAATACATATGACTAAAGTATGCTAACAGATATTTGAATTGTGAAAGTCATAGTAATATGAACACAGAGTAAATTGAACGATGGGAACCATACTATTTTGGGATGGGACTTTAAATGGATTTCCTTTCGACATTTTTCTGAAAAAATCCATTTGAGGTAAAGCTGAAATGAGAGTTCTAATCCCAACCGTCCAAGAAGCTCTCTATATTTATAATAAATTCTGAATTCCAGTCAATAATCAATTACTTATTATGAAATGTTTATTTGGAATGTTTAAGGATACTGCATTCAATTGCTTACAATACATATCGATGCGCGTAATCATTTTTTAAGTCGGAGTTCGGTCGACTATAGTATGTTCAGAGATCAAGAATGATTGTAATTTCGTGCAAAAAAATCTATCTTAATAATGCCATAATAGACTTTGATTCGATTTAATAAAAATTTTGCGCCAAAAGTTAAACTGCAAATCTTTCCGAAGCGAAGATGAAAAAGCTTCTGTGAGAGTGGTCAGGAGAGAAGAATGGTAGAAAGAAAGAACATCCGGTCCTTTCAAACGTATAATTCGGATAAAAAAGAGCATCTTGAGAGGATTTGATTCCCTAGTGCATACAACTATCCATCCATTTTAGTGTTTAATATTCAGAACCCTTCCTTATTCTGTCTCTTTAAGAGAAAGCACATCTACGCCATCGATTAATGTTTCACATCGCTTTATTGAATTCAATATTTTATCGTCATTCGAGGAATGTCGTTTCTATAGGTGCTTTGTCGTGTTTATACTAATTTCTGGAGACGTTAGGAAAATAAAATTTTAGGAGTTCTCTTGAACATGCTTCCAATTACTTATTTGCTGTACTATTACAGTCTAATGTACTTAAAACAAAGGTTGTTTTGAAGATCGAGAATCGTATTAAGGAATTATTTCATCATTGGCTCCCGAATTAAATTGATAGACGAACTCATTGGAAAGGCAACTGAGATCGCACTTCCTTTATTACGAGCATCAGCGCCTTTTCTATTGATTTCGAAGATGAGCTTCATTCGTCTCCTTGAATGCAGCTCATTTGCTTTGAAGCAGTTTCATTTTAGTTTCCCGATGCTTTCTTCGAACCAACAATTGAAAAATAATTTCTTTGAAAACGTTATTTTTAAAAATTTCTCCATTGGAATTTTCATATTTAAATCCTTATGAAATTTAATTTGCGATCTACTTATAATTTTAGTATGATTCTCCACAAAGTCACGCCTATTAATATTGATTTTACTAATAATTCTAACAATAAGATAGCGAAATTAATATTAAATAAGATTGAATTATTATTTCCAAATGAAATTTTCTACTAGAAGCGCAATACAAAATCCTAATAGAATATTCATTTCGCTTCCGCAAATATTAATTTACTTGCAAAATCGTTCTTCATAGTTTCTCGGGTCTCAAGGAATTCTCTCAAAAGATTCACCATTCCATTTTAAATGAATTATGGACCTCATTAACTTACCTAAGGAACACTGCCTTAATTTTCTGAACAATTTATGTTTCTCATTTCCGATTTTTAATGGCCTTTTCAGAATACATTCCCTTAATAACGCAGTATGATTTTCAGTTTGAGATAATAAAATAAATAATTTTTCACCTGATTCAAACTCCCGATGATCTAATGGAATTCCATCCCTTATTTTAAACAATCAATCTTATCATAGAAACAAGAGTGCACAGAACACAGAAAGTTATAAAAGTATGGAAGAAGCGTATGTAAACTGAAACTTGTATCTCTTGAGTTTAATTGAGAGGTAAGCAATTTTATTTTGAATTTTTGACACAATTTTAAGAGTTATTCTTTTTGAGATTAACCGAGTATCAGAATTTAGGCAAATAATTTATTTTTTGCAATCTAAGGACAAATTCACACAAATCCATAATAATTACAGAGGAATCTACATGTTCAATAGGTATTAACATATGCAGCTCAATGAAAAGTGTTTGAATTTGAATATTTTACGATTAATTCTCAATTATTAATTTTAGAGACCAATTATTGTAAGTATATCTTCGGTCAAATAGAGGGTTATTTGAAATTCACTTCAAACTAAGCATATAATTTATAAGCACAATTCATCTTTGTCATTCTGGTTCTTAAAAATCTTGTCTTTGACACGTTTCGTTAGGTCTCCGCGATTTTAAACATTCGGGCGACTATATGATGCTATTCGTAGACATATTGATATTATCAATTGAGTATGGAAAAATCTGTTCCTCTTTCATATATTTCTCAAGAATTATCTCTGAAAGATAGTGAGCGCAAATGCGTTTGGGAGATATTTTTGGAAAGCGGACTTAATGCGGGGATTCGCCGACTGCATTAGATAATGGGCAGTTAGTTTACTCTTTTTGTCACGAGTTGTTTGCGTCCCCGTGTCCATACCTGTGCCTCGTTCTTGCCTTCCTCTTGTTTACGGCAGTCTTCAGAAGGAATTATCTCGGAGTGCGAAAAGACTTTTTGATGGAGAAATGGATGAATTGGCGCATGACAGTGACTATTTGAACGGGATGGGGTTATCCATAACGATGTTCGTATCCTTCCATCACATTTTACGTTCCACGCTCACGAAAACGGTTGCGGTATATTTCAATATTAAATGTCCAAGTTCAAGGGCATTTATTAAGGGTAAATTACGATTTCCGTCTCGTATTTCATTTGAATGAGCTATTGCAACTGTAACTGTGCTGATTCCAGCAGATTAAAGTTTTAAAACGGCACTTTTAAAGGAGTAGTCAATCTAGCGTCAAAAGGCTTTCTCCGAAGACAATAGTCGCTTTTGATTCCCACAATGTCAGATAGACTCTGAGGGTTTCGTAGAATCGTGTTACGAGTTATCTCTCGAGTTACGAAGAATATTGCACCGAAAGATATTCTGTCGGTGCGGATTCTGAATTAATTAATTGTCTAACTAAAAATATCTGAGCAATATATGCTTGTTTCTATGGAGTTCCAATGTTACGCCTCCTTCAGAAAGATCTGAATATCTTTAAGAGTGAGAACAATAACATCTAACCTGAGATGCACCTTGGGATCATAAAAATAGAATGGTGTGATTTTTCATAAACGTTTCTAAACGCTGACGACATAATAACGTTTACATACGTTTATCGATTTTTATTTTCTTTAACTCATTAACAATCTCTTTTTAATTTGATTTGTTTAAACATTCAACTCGAAGGACGTTTAACTCCGAAATTTATTGTTTCCTCATTTATAGCTATTCTCATTCATGTTTTTATCCGCTGACAGAATTATGCGGAAGATTAAATAAATATATTTCAAACCCACATATGATACTGCGATAAATAAATATTTAGTTGGATATAGAATTCAATCAAACTCAAATTTTAGAGCTTTGGAAAAAGATTCCATTTTAATCCGTGCTGTATTTATTTATTGTTGCTAGAGCCACAAATAGGCGCCAGGCCAGCTCTCTTTTGAGGGGAACAAATGCAATACTCTGCATGGAATTTACCCTAGTCGAGAGGGAAACCCCACAAACCTCCCGAAGGTAGTAGGTCAGATAAAATATATAGAATAAATTGCATTCATTCATTCAAAAACAAAACAAAAAAATAAATATAAAAGAAACTAAAAAACATAATAAGCCCATATTTACAACTAATATTACATTACTTATTTAACTTATATTTAAATTTTCTTTTTTTCTCTGGCATTGGAATGGGAACTTCTGGTAATGCATTCCATTCCCTTATCCCTCTATTTACATAAAAAAATTGTGCTTATGCTTCAAAAATTCAACTCATTAAATTATTTTTACCAGTCCGTGAAAAGCTTTTGGATTTACCATTTAATTATAAAACGACCTTTTAACTAATAAAAAATTACATGTATTTATGCCAAAGGGTTGATTCAATTTAACCAGAGAATTATAACAACGGAATACTTATATTAACAATTGTCTCACAGATGGTTTTCATCAAATCACAAAATCGTAAATCATAAATCTCAAATCCGAATTTTGAGTAAAAGAAAAAATATCCTCTCATATTTGCTTGAGAAGGAACTAACCCCATTCCTCCGTCATCTTATATAAAACCATACTTAAAATTTCTGTTAAAATGCTTCTATTAAATGGAACCATCAGAGCTTACACACAATTGTTTAATAGCATCCCGTGAAATATAAATTGGCATTCGAAGCAATATCGAATCACGGAAGAGTACTGCGAATAAACGAATCGGATTCATTGGCGTTATTTCTCTTCACCTGCAATCGCTCTCGTATTCATCAGTCAGTCGAACGAGGATAAAAAATGAACGTCCAAAAATAAATGATCTCTTTCATGAAATATGAATCAAAGAGTTGGGCGTATAATGAGCACGTCAAAGGAAGTCACTGAGCCTATTAACGCACGTGTATTTACGTTTCAACCGAATTGGAGCGAAAAAATGATGCGATCGTTCGAATCAAAGAAGCGGATATTTTGAACTTATCCATCAATTATAAAATTGAGAGTCAATCAGTATTTTTTTGCTTTCTAAATGATCGGGTTGTGTAAAAGTCTAGAATAGCGTATTTTAGTTTATTCTTATTTATTAATTTGTAAAAACTTTCCTAACAAAGATTGGTAATCGATAATTATCTCCTTTAAATAACTTGTTAGCTCTCGAAAAAACCTTCCAAATTACAGTTTTCATCTGTTCTAAGCAAATAAATATTTCTTTGTCTAGAAAAAAATTTCTGATTTTTTTTTCGTGATTATTGAATTTCAACGATACCAAACTCTGTAATCGGTAATCGTTTATTATTGAAAAATAAGTAGGAAGAATCTAGCAGATACAAATACATTATAGATATTCATTTATGAAATTTATTCAAAATATAATATCACTTAAAAATTTTAATCGGGGGAAATCAAATTATTAATTTGTTTCACGAATGAAATAGACTGATGCTATCTTGAAAACCTATTTACTCTACACAAATACGGACTCTGTTAAAGAGTATTTCATCCTTTTATCATATTACTAACCCCAGTGCGGATGGTTGCTATGGCTCGTACAGTCTCTCGGATAGTCAACAGTCCATATATTCGTGTAATAACGTACGCTTGGCTAGATTTTACGTCCTTAAGAGAAATTTACATGTGGATATAAAGGCTTTACTATTTCATATTAATACATATAATCTCCGAATACCGATGGAAAGAATTAATATAATATTTACTTAAAGATATCTAAAGTTAAAGTTTAAACTTTGTGAAAAGTTGCACGCTTTCTCGTGCAATATTCAAACAACCTATCTTATCATTCCCTCATATCATAGATATCTGATGGAATTATGATTGTACAATCAATTCGCAGAATAAATTCACTGAGCGAATCCGTTATGTAACTCCACATGATTTAGAAAAATATCTAATACTCTCGCAAACACGGACAACATTTTATTAATAATGGTATAGAGTGATTTATAGCATTTAAAAAGAGATATTTATGAATTAAAACTTGATTATTTACCAAATTTCTATAATATGATCGTAAATAAACATTTATTACGTTTTTTAATGGCGTAAATTCTTTAACGTGGAGTAATGTCTTTCGAGATGGAGATATTTACAAGTTAAATGGAGAGTGAATATGGGAAACCGCAGAAGTAGAGCAAATGCATATAAGGCGTTAAGAAATGTCTCCATTTGCGGATTTCCTTCATAAATTCGCCCCTCCAAAGGTGTCTCTCTTCCGTCTCCAATATATTAAACACACTTAATTTCCTGCTGTTTCCTTGAGGACGAACCTTATCTATGAAAGACTTTTTCACGCGCCGTTTCCTTACCATTCCCACCTTCATATAATACTTCCTAAACAACGCCATCGCCATAAATAATACGTATTGCTAAACATATGCATCGTTTCTATATTTATGCTCAACGTTCTACTTTATGTGTGGTGGGATATAGCATAGGAAGCTCTAGGTCTCAAAAACCTCACTTACTTACGTTGTGTTTACATGCACAAATAAACAGCGAAATTTCAGCTTCGAGAACAAATATTCATACATAATTATATTATCAGAGCTTACCTTTGTTTTTTCTTATTGTATACAATCTGAGAATCTTCTATCAAGCTTTCCGATAAGTCAGTAGCATCGAAGTTTCAAAAATGAGGTTCTTAGAGACCATCTCTTCAATTTTACGCAAATGTAACCTTAGTACTTCATAAATAATTGTTAAGAGAGATATGATTTATTTATGCTTCGATCTACAGTTATCCATTAGCTTCGATAATTATATATGCATTTTGAAAGCATAAATCGATTGGCTTTCATGTTAATAATGTCTTCGAAAAAAATAATACGAAGACCATGAAATTGAAATGCACTCTCGCTAATGGATGGTCAAATATCAAAGGAAACATATTATTCCTTTCATATTGATTCGATTCCTTTTGATTTGATATGCACGTTTGAAGAAAATTTGTGCGAGTGCTGTTTTAAACAGTTCTGAAACTATCCGATCGTGTGGATATATCGTGGAATAGAGTGAATAACGTTCACTTTGTGACAACATCTTCTGACTTCCATTTACTAAGTATGAAGTTTAGAATTGCATTCTTTCACAGCACCAGAAATTAATATTATTTGGATGAAAAGTATAGCTGCATACTATTCTGACTTTCATCTTCGATTTGTCTTCATTATCTTCCAAATATCACTCTTTATTTCCCTAAGAATGAATGCCTTATCTTTATTCCATCCGCTTAATCCCTGGTATCATCTCCTTTTCTGATATCAAATTCTATTTCCGTATCTTCTTTTTGTTTGTACCTTTTTTCTACTCATCGTATTTGCGCCCTTACTCGAGTTTTATTTGCTCTAAGCATGTCTTGTTTCTTATCTTCTTTGTAAGTCTTTTTGGTGGAAATCTGCGACGTGAATTGTAACTCTTCTTTAACCAATGTATATCACATGTTCTCGTAAAGTGGACATTGTATTCTTGATCTGTATTAACTATTTTGTTCAGAGATGTCCAGAATCGATCGGTAATTCGAGAATGTGAAATGTGTGTGAGGTTTACTTGGAATATCACTGTTTACATATGCAACGAATGGCATATTTTAGCTATATTCGGTACTTCTAAAGAAAATCTCGAGAAATGTGAACTTGAGGGAAATCAGAGGTGCTGTAGAGTTAAAAAAGAGGTGTGAAGTGAATGCAAATGAGTTGATGGCAGAATCTTTCAAACTTTTGAAGAGGGCCAATTTATACGTTGATTGTCGCTTGTTTCACATTCCTTATCTTCGCAAAACTAAAAATGCGGAATCAGGGAATTCAAGAGAGTTTAGAAACTATTCTATATTTCGAGGAAAGTTACTACCGATGACAGAATGTTTCCATTTCTTTACGCGATTACTTCATCGAATTCCTGATGAATAAACGCTAGTAAATATTATTAAAGTTCTTCCTTGAGTTATTATTTTGACAATTGATTGCTCATTGTTTCTCACACACATATTCTCTATTAAAAGAATATATTTTAAAAACAAAATTCTAAATGCTATATAAAACATAAGTTTTGAAATTTACCTTAGTTAAATGTTCACTGGCTGTACATCGAGATGCCTACATTGTGAAATATGATTTAACTTTCATCCGTGTTTGACAATGATTAACATTTAATCTTTTCGATTTAAACTAAATATAATCTACAAGGATATTCTGAACCTTTGGCAAATAATTAGGTGCATATTTCACACAGGTTTTTAAATCCATAGTTATACATTTGAAGTAATTTGGGACTCATGCTTCCAATATTTATTTAATGAACGTTTGAATTGAATGATTATATATATATATATATATACATGGTCTGTCCTGAAAGTAGTAGGACTGATTTTTTCCTGTTCGCACGGACGGTTGGACGGGAATTTTTTGGATTGCAAATAGAGGGGGGGACTGTAACGAAGCGCTGACAACAATTGGAAGTCGATACCCAGCTTTTGCGTTCTGTGTATGTTAGTTTTCTCGGACCTCTGTCAAGTGACCTCGTCACGGAACGTCACCACGGTCTCACCGACCCGTGGTGACGTCCTTTCGGCGGATTTTTAAATTTTGGAAAGAGAAAGAAGTACGAGGGAGCAATATCTAGGCTGTAGGGTGGGTGAGGCAGGGATGCAACACCGTTTTTCTCAAGGAAGTTGGAAACATTGAGCGCGTGTGGGCCCGCGCATTGTCGCGATGCAGGACCCACGAGGCGGCCATAGCGGGTCGGACACGGAAGATGCGTTTTCGCTGTCTTTCGAGTACTTTAACGTAAAAAGTTCGTCCGATAACATTCTCACACTCACAAAGTTCAATAATTTTTTCACTCGCGCCACATTTTCGTCCGTTTTCGAGGTCGAAGGGCGTCCGGAGCGCTCGGCGTCTTCTCTCCCCTCTCGAAAAAGCTTGTGCCGCTCAAATACGGTTTAAAAATCAAACCTTAAGCTGCCTTGATGAGTTTGTGTCTCTCCTTGCCATTTTTTACGAGTTTTTAACGCAGAATTTCACTGCATAGCGCTGCTCCATCAAACGGTCCATTGCGTACCGTGACGAGGTCACTTGCGGAGGTCCGAGAAAACTAACATACACAGAACGCAAAAGCTGGGAATCGACTTCCAATTGTTGTCAGCGCTTCGTTAAAGTCCCCCCCTCTATTTGCAATCCAAAAAATTCCCGTCCGACCGTCCGTGCGTGCAGGAAAAAATCAGTCCTACTACTTTCAGGACAGACCATGTATATGAATTGAGTGACACTCTCTAAAATTTAGGTAAATTATGTCAGAAACTTTATCCTTCTCTGTAATGTATCGTTCCATTTGATATATTTCAGAAATTGTCATGGATTGTTTGTATTAAAGCGGAAGAGAAATTGTAAGCATTGGAATTCTCACGCGTTGAGGGCCCTAAGTGAGTCTTATGAGGGAGCACCTGAGGCTGCTGAACACCACTTAATAAGCTTTGATTAAACAGAAAGGAAAAGTCCCGTTTCCCCGAAGGGAGAGAAGTTGGTGGAAATGTTTTCCCTTGAGATTCAAAAGAATGCAGTAACATAAAATTTATAATATTCTGAGATCAACTCTCGCTAAACTTCTTTTTGAGAGATAAATTCCGCAAAGAGCAGAAAGAAAAGTGAGTGCATAATAAATAGAGGAAGCTCTGAGGAAATAATGACATGGAAGAGTTTTTAACTTAAAATTTACTCTAAAGATTTCCGAATTCAAAGAAGTTCAACTTTCGTGATGATCAAAGTTAAGAAAGTTGTCGAAATTCATCCAAATCAAAGTCCAAATATTTCTGCGACTAAAGTGGAGAATATACCATCACGACAAATACTTCTTGTCAAACTTTCGCATCAGTTACACTGAAACTATCTTACATAATAGATTTTAAATTAAAATTTCATTATCTATTTCAAAAAGGAATTGAAGAATTGTATTTAAAAATTATTTGTAGATTTCAATGTGATTACATTTCTCGGATTCTTTAGATAAAAACGGTAAATATAGATAAATATTTTTTGAATTTCAATTTTATCAAAATTCCATCTCTATTGTTCTCTCTCTTATTAAATTAAGAATTAAACTAAGAATAATTGTCTACCCAAATGTATTTATTTAGTTATCAATCGCGTTACTTACCCAACCCTTTTTCTACTGCTCAAAATGATTAATTGAATAACCTATTTCTTATTCTATATACTGTCATAGTTTCTCGATGTATATCGATTAAATTAGTTATTTTTAAAAGAACAATAACGATATTAAAATGACACAAATGAATTATGACTTTGTATAGGGAATGAAAAGGTTTTACATTCAGTCAGATCGATTCTTGCACATTGAACTTCTCTAACACCTGTTTTTCTTTCGTCACTGATCATGAAACGCGATTAAAGGCCCATTTTACATTAACATAAAAACCCCGCAAACCGCCTTATGGCGTATGGCAGGGGGTGTCAAAACACCAATCTAACTATTTATCTATCCTATTAATTCTTCTAACACTATCCGGGAAAAAAGACCGATGATAACTTTCCGTACGCGCGATAATCTCACGCAATTCCTTTGATGTTTGATTCCGAAAATTACGATCGCTAATTACGGGAATTATGATGTCGCGTATCTCGTTGTATAAATCACCGTTTCTAAATTTTTCAAAAAGTTTTAATCTATATTCAATTCGTTTATCCTCAAGAGATGTCCAGCCGAGGGTTTTAATCATCTCTGATACACTGCTATCGAACCCGTAGTCTCCCTTAACGAAACGAGCCGCTCTACGGCTCGGGAACCCCTGATGTAACGTTTACTTCGTCGGAAATAACACCATCCAAGACAACGCGTTGGCATCTACTTGTTAGGAATGACTCAATCCACCGAATGATATGACTGTCAATCCCATACGATTCGAGTTTCTGCAGTAACTTTTTGTGTGGAACTGTATCGAATGCTTTTTTAAAATCCAAGAATACAGCATCGGTCCTAAACCCTTTGTCGGCGGCCTGCAAAATGTCATGGTTAAGGAGGGCTAACTGACTCTCACAGGAACGGCCTTTACGGAAGCCGTGTTGACTTTGAGTAATCCCTGCATTTGCACTGAGGAAACGCATTAAATAACTGCAGATAATATGCTCGAGAACTTTACAAAATATCGAAGTTAATGATATAGGTCTGAAATCGTCCGGTTTAGTTTTACGTCCTTTCTTAGACACTGGAGTAATGAGCGCTTTCTTCCATGATGCCGGAACTATACATTCATCTAACGATTTATTAAAAAACGCGAGAAGGAGGGGAGCTAGCTCATTTGCGAGTGTAGATATCACACATGCAGGAACGCCTTCCGGACCCGGGGATTTCTTACTGTTGGTTGGAAGCTTCTTCCCCGCGTGTGGAGTCTGAGGGTAGCACCCCGAAAGATCGCTGCGCCAAGAAGGCGGCTAGGGATATCCCGAGTTTCAGGCTTTTAGTTTTCATTCGCAGCAGATAAATTAACAAATCAATAGAAGATTTACTAATTCATATTTCGGGATTGATAGTGCATATGATATGCTACCCAAATAAACGCTTAATCTCTAGCCAAAATTATATTAAAGGTTGAAGAAAAAATCTTGGATATTCAATAATCTGATTATAAATAAGAAATTTATAAATAAAAAAATAGTTTTTATATTCTAGCTCATTATAGATATCTGTGGGCATCCATTTAATAAACAGGCGGTGAATAGTTCACGTATAAATATTTATCTTTATTTACATTTAGTGCACTTTAGAATTGTTGTAAGCAGATTAACAGTCTGATATATATTTACAAATGAAATTAAAATCAATTTAGCATTCATCTCAAATGAATATCGGATTGTATACAATGTTTATTTAATTGAATGTATGATACCGAGCGAAAAATAGGAGATATATGATATAACTTCATACAATCCTAGTTCGATCTGATGTTAAAAACATTCAAAGGAAAATGAATTGAAAATAACTACAATCATAATCAGAATCAAAATAATTTATTTGTTTGTTCAGCATAGCTCACTCTTTTTGTTATAATAGTATAAATATAATCTCTACAATTAAATATTTTTCTTATATGGATTAATCTCTTATTAATTATAAAAAATGGAAACAACTAATACAGACATTTTAAGTTAAAGTAAATACGAGGGCAGTTTGATAATTCAGTGACTTTTTGAATAAAAAAAATTTTTCGGCAAATAAACATTTTATTTTTCTATATAATCACCTTTTAGCTCGATACATTCAGTCCAGCTTTTTATTTATTATATTTTACACGAATATTTGGACATGAGAAAACTCTCCGCAAGATGGGTGCCGCGATTGCTCACACTCGACCATAAGCGCAATCGTGTGACGACTTCAAAAGAGTGTTTAGCGATGTTAAAAATTTTTTTTATTAAAAAAGTCACTGAATTATCAAACTGCTCTCGTAGAAAATGAAGAAAATTTAGTGGAATATATTCATTAACAGTAAGAGAAAGTTCTGTTTGGCTGAAATAAACCAAGAATCGATTGCTAAACTCTTCAGAACAGCCATGAAAGGTTGTATTCTGATATTTACGATGGATGTAAAATTCAATCGAATAGTAAAAGCGGCGTTCGGTATTTATTTTACGGGTACTTTACAGCTCGCTTTAGCCTTTCCAAAAAACTATCCCGAGTTGAGATCACACTCTATGAAAGCATTTCCCCAGCATGAATACAGCTTCAACAAATCGTAAGGCAATTACCAAGAGAGAAGCAGTAGTCTTTAAGCACGAAAAACTGAAAAGAATTCTCTATCAATTCAATGCTTACAATATATATAAAATATAATAATTTTATCGCCATAGAAACAAGCATCAGGTCCCTTTAGGATTAAAATGGGTGCATTAAAATGGTCGAATCATAGGCTCAAATCAGAGCACTCATTTCTCATTGAATGTGATGAGATTGGCTCTGGTAATTTTAAGAGAAGAGTTTTAAAATGAGAAATTTCAAGAGAAAAGGGGAGATGAGTATGAAATGAAGGAAGAGAAGTTCCAATTGAAGAACACTAATCGATTCGGAGGCTGATCGTAGGAGGATATTTATTGAAAGGGTTACACAAATATTGCTTCCAAACTTTTTGTTAGGAAACGCTCAAACTAAACTCACTCGAGGGAGTTCTGCGCAGATTGGGAAAGTGAATTTCGAGATACTTTGAGTTCTTCTTAAGTACTTTAGAATAGACTATAAGCGAATCTAAAATTTAGCAGTGTTTTGTGACGCATGTGAACACTATACTGCTCTAGCCTACTTTCAAGTTTCAATATTTGCGCTCGAAGAAATGTGTCTTCTTGTTACATTACTGCCTTCATCATTAAGGAGTTGCTATTCCAACCTTGTTATATTGATTCATTTCAAACTAAAAGGGGAAGATGTAGATTTATGACTTCTATCTGAAAGTCTTTTTGAAAATAATACATCTTAAGCAATTACGCATTTTAGGATCCGATATTGTATTTTGATAAGCGATTTTTGATAATGTAAAGGATTATTTTAAGATCTTTGAAGATAAGTCAAACTAATATAATCTATGATCATTTGTGTAAGTTTGGATTAATCTATGAATGTATGGATTTGAAAGAGTTGTAAGGGATTTGAAAGACTTAAGGGGAACAATTATCTCTTCAACGAACGACATTAAAAAGGAAGACTTGTTTTAATTGAGAAACTTCCCAAGAGTATCCTCAAAATCTAAACGAAACGAGTTTTTTTAGAAATGACTAACATTTGTGGCTATATGAAGGACATGATGAGATCATTCTCAACAATCGGTAGGTTTCCATCTTGTAAGGCCTAAGAACTACTACAAAGTTCCCAATGAGATGTGACGGAATGCGAGCACAAGAAATATACGCGTTTATAGGTCTCAAAGAACGAGTAAATATATGGCTTTTAGTTTATTCACTCCCATTCAAGTATCAAATAACTATATTTTACGCGTTTATCTCAATCACCTATACGTTCCAAAATGAAGGAAGTTCATCGTAGCATTGAGATTTTGACAACAACTTTTTATGGAACGAGAGTTCTGCTTAAGCCCTGATTATCGTATCGTACTATTATTTATCGTTATAATATCGTAATTTCTTTCGTATTACGTATTCGTATAGCAAATGCTGTATCTTATCTGTTGTAGAAACTCCACACACATTAAGTCGATTACCAGATACCCTCAGCGAGAGAAATGAACGTTAAAAGGAAGTATAATGATATAAAATGATTCATTAAAATAAATCTTCGATTTCACCACCCATATATTTTATATCTAAATATTATTTTTCTTCTAGTTTTACTACTCAACAATGTTTTACATAAACTCCTATAAAGTGTTTCAGTTTAAATCAAAAAATCAAATTCATCGTAAAAATCATCATATGAGACGAAGAAAACGTCCAAGTTTTACACTGAGTTCCACTAAAACCCAATATGACTCCACCATTTCATTTTTATCTCATAAAATATGACGGGAATATAAAATGATTGGAATGTTTCGTAGACTGATGGAGTCCAAGGGTTTACTTGGGAATCCTCACTGAATTTATCGAAGGATCTCTTTTATGGAGAGTGCGTGCCAATGCTTCTTACTTCCCCGAGAAAGCTAAAAAATATCAATCAAATGAAAATAAATGCTTCGAAATGGTAACGCAAGATGTTCAATCGACAATCTCTGGTGAAGTTCATCAATCGATGTCAAATAAAATAACGGTTTTTATTATTCGCTCGTTTTACACTTTGGTTGTTAACTGTATAAGACATTTAACGATTACAGAATAAACATTTTGTAAAGAAACTTTCACCAATAAATTGTATTGTAGACTCTTATATATCAAATTAAATAGAAATATTTAATACATTCACTTTGCCTTTGAATAAATTCGCTTTTTGTTAAAAGTTCACAGCGATTCTAATAGAAAAATAAGAATTTGTTGAAAGAGCATTGAAGAGATTTTCCTTTAATTAAAAGGAAGGTGCAGATAAGGGATAAAGAATTCAATAATATGGAATACTTATGTTAGAAAACAAACAAATCAATTAAATTCCGTGAAGTCCATTGCCTCCTCAAGAAAACTTATTTCTGTATTACATACTGTATTCTTTACGTATCATTCCTACTTTTGTCTTCGGAATTAAATTGACAAATTCATGCAAAATCATCAGAAGTAGTAATTATTATGATACAAATTATGAAAATCCGTCGGTATAAATTTTTTTGTTATGGATTAAATGTAAGATAAGATTTCATAGTTCTATTTCACCCACGATAAAGACGAATACTATTATTATTATAAAACCATACTCCAATGATTTGAAATAATATTCGCACATTAAATATCTGAGAATTGTAAATGTTGAAATGTAAGTCGTCAAGAATATAATTGCATTTTTCATCTTCATTCTAGGTTACTCAAAATTAAAATTTTCGCGTTTCGAAATCCTACGTAGCGTTTGACAAGAGAAATGAAATTGAAAAGGGAGGAATGAATTGATCATGCTTACAGAGAAAATGGATCACAAATCAATTACAAAGCCTGTATGATGCTCAATGGTCAATTTCTATTTCTAACAGAATCGTTTGTCTATAAAAAATACACCCATACCATAGTTCATGTATTTGTATCGTCATACTGATAATGGCAAGGGTTATTTGTAGATACTCATTTCAATAAGGGCATTTGCACATCTCCCCTCAATATCTATTCCTTTAGCAATTTATATGCACATCTGCATAAATGATAGGAGAAGCCCATCCATTCGTAGGGATGTGAAACACTTCGATAAATTCAGAAAGCGTCTTGATATGGACGTTATGGGTCAAGAGAAATAGATAAAAGGAAATATTGAACCATCAGATTCCTATTACATTGCTTTGACGTTCGCTGCGCCGAGAACTTTTTTTATACTTCCGCAAATCGCTTTCAAAAATATCCGCGTATTTCTGCTCTTTAGAAAGAGTTACGTAGATGTGTAAGACTTCGGTCGCAAAATAAGCAAAGCCGCCGTTTTATACATTTAGTACAATACATGCGATGAATATATCTGTTGATTATTGGGTATTTATCAATTACTTACTTTCTGAATTCCTTAACAAATTACAAATTATCACTTTATTATGCATATATTCCGTACGTAATCTTCCTTTTTTGCCATCATAAATATCATAATTTCCAAAAAATGCTTACCATGCTCCTAAATAATACAGGTATTGCTTGTCAATATTTAAAAAAAATCTTGCTAAATTAGCTATGAAAAATTATAATTATTTGCAGCAATATACTTTGCTATCATTCATTTACTTAAAATTAGATCTTTGAATTTCAAACGCTCTCCTGTAATTCAATTTCAAACGATTGCCTTACGATTTGTTGAAGCTGTAATCATGCTGGGGAAATGCTTTCATAGAGTGTGATCTCAACTCCGGATAGTTTTTTGGAAAGGCTAAAGCGAGCTGTAAAGTACCCGTAAAATAATTACCGAACGCCGCTTTTACTATTCGATTGAATTTTACATCCATCGTAAATATCAGAATACAACCTTTCATGGCTGTTCTGAAGAGTTAAGCAATCGATTCTTGGTTTATTTCAGCCAAAGAGAACTTTCTCTTACTGTTAATGAATATATTCCACTAAATTTTCTTCATTTTCTACGAGAGCAGTTTGATAATTCAGTGACTTTTTCGTAACGAAGATAACTTTTTCATTCCTGATCTGATAATCGACTTTAATCGTTTTAAGACGATTTATAAGATAAGTAATTTAATCGAATGAAGACGTGCACGATAAAAAGTGATTACGCAGACATAATCCCGAAGTTTTATGAGCAGTGACTTTAAATACCGATTCTCAATCCTTTTCCTAAAAATATTGTTTAAACTACGATTTAATTTTAAAGCGATTGAAGATTTAATTTACATACTGCGTATTGAAACGATCGATAAAAGAATCACCGTTAAGAGTTTTATCCGAAGAGAGACACAGCACTTTGAAAACGTTCTTGGGCCTTCAAACACAAGTAATCGATCAGTTCTCGAGTTCCAATTTCGTCCCTTCGGGACATACGCAATAAATCCCTGTCCTTGTATGGAAAAAGATACTCTGCCTCAAATTTGTACTGATAATGGCTTCAATTTCCCCAAAGAAAAATGAAATGCTTCATATAATTCGAAAACGTTTTGAAATTACGCGTATACCGCGCATGCACTCGCTCATCATCCCTTCTTAAGATCGACGTAAAGTATATTTATACGAAATGAATTACTGCTCGGAAAATGAAATTATTTACCCGGCGGACCATATTTAAACCTTGTCAGGCACTGCATGCTTACGATCTCGTTAACTTACCTCAAATCTTCGTAGCCAACACTCGGCAGCTCAATTATCAAAAATAGGCTCCAGCGATGCGTTTGGGAAGTCGGTCACCACAAAAGGCATTCATGGACGGGAATAATCGCTCTCACTTCGGGAAGGTGATTTAAGGCACACCGTTGCATTCCGAGGATACAACTCTTGGCTTCGAACTTGTCGCCAAGCTTTTCGAACGGGGCCCTTTGTTTTCGTTCGCGACTTTCACTACATCCTTCGACGGGCAGTGTTCCTCCCTGCAAAAACAATGAATCATGCTTTTCAGTCGGAATTCGACGTACGTGTTCATTCTCGCTCAATAAGGGAGAATTGGCGATACGATAGTAGGGGAAAAAAAGGCTTTGGCTATATTAGAAGGAACTTTGAGAGTAAAGGAATCACAGAATAATGGAAAAGAATACTTGATGGAAGGCCGTTGATAAAGTTTGGTCGAAAATACGGTTATATTTGAACGACAATAAAAAGAATATTCAGGAAATATTAGGACGTATGCTAACATTTCATTGTTCTTTCTTGGCTTTAGTGCGATTGAAGAGCTGATTAGACAGGCATTTAATCGGAAATAAAATTCTTATCGCAAATGCAATGGCTGAATCAATAATAGGATGAGACATAACGAAAACGGAGCTGTGCTGTTTATCAAAGCGCACTAAAGCGGATCGAGAATATTGATCGAGGGCCGAAGCAAAGTTTCTTCCTCATCGTTACGAAAGAAGATTAACGTGGGAAATATATATGGTCCACGCTCTTAATTAAAAGCTTTATCCCTGCACACAATCAGTTCAAGTCTCTTGATCAATCCCATTATATAGGAATCTATTCTCAAATGAAATACTGGTTCCTTACGTCCTATCTATGAGTTACGCATACCATAGATATATTTAGTTTGCTATTGAACCCGTACTAAATCATTAATATTTTTTGCGTAACCGTCTTCTAGGCCTTCCCAATTTTGTTTTATCCGACCGGAGTTTTTCGTTCCCTTGGAGAAACTATATGGATCACGGTATTTTTAATTATTAATTGAAGGCATATTTGTATTCGTTTCTGTCCTCGCCTAATCTAAGAAAGGCTTTGCTGCCTTTCAAATCTAAGAGTCAGTGGACCAATTATTAAGGATAGTGCTTTGCTTACCTGCCAGGCAACAGAATCCTAAATTCAAGCCACAGTCATGTCCATAATTTTTTATTTCTTTCATTTATTCAATAACAACTAAACTGAAAGGAAAGCTACGAGTCCTTCCCTATATCTTCCTAACTGCATAATTTTGCTTATCCTTGGACCTTCACTTGGTTTTCACTTTTCCGTTCCACATCATCACACCAAAATTTGTGATAAATTGATTGTGCTATCAAAATTTGGTATTGGATCTTTTATTTATTAAAGCGATGCTGATGATGTTGAAATTTTGAATCCTATCATGTACATTCCCAATTCAGTGTTTGGCAAAAGGATGATGCTACAGCGCTCTTTCAATATGACGGTGAAGCAAGTAATTCTTACAGTGCCCTAATTCTGAATTACCTCTTTCACTCATTTCAGCTTACTTCCGACAACTGTTGGGGAGAGGATTTCTATTAAGGAACTATAGCACAGGACAGTTTTCAAGATGGGGATGATTTATTCCTCACACATGGACGAACAGCAACAACTGGTACAAAAATATGGAAAGGTGTTACTTATGATGTAATTATGTTACATTCTTAATAAACTTTTTCTAAGAATACATTTGCTTTATTATTACATTAGTAATTCTTCTTTCATAATAATGAAGAATCGGTTCAAAGTTCTCTTGCACGTCGGTAGGAGGCTAAGTTATTGCTAAACATAATGAGATGCTTTGAATTTTGATTTGAGAATATCACTCTTACAAAAATATAACCACTACAATAATGCAAGCGAGTGTACTCTTCCAGATTGGTGGCTCGTTTTCCAATTGCAAATATACTGGTCCTACTCAAAATTTAGTCTTAGTTCTCACACAGAAGTCAACAAGATATGATAAGCCAGAAGTTCCATTCAGTTTTAATTTAATTTAAAAACAATTCCCGATGTTGCATTAAAAGATTAACTTACATTATGTGTGATGTGTGAAAATACATTCCGATTGCATATTCCAAATCAAACAGTCACATTCTCTGTTAATGCTCACTTCTGAATAGTTAGGGATATCTTAATTATGCTTTTCAAAATAGATACACAACAATTGTATTTAATAATCAGGAAATGGGAGCCACTAGCAAGAAATAACAAACCTAGAGTCAGGAATTATGGCTGATGGAGGTTGATTCATTTAACCTAGGAAGTCTGTATGCAACAGTCATGTCTATAATTTTCTATTTCTTATATGTATTCATTTACAACTAAACTGAAAGGAATGCTACGAGACAACAAGATATTACAAACCAAGAATATCATTCGGTATAAATTTAACTTAAAACAATTCCTGATGTTGCAAGAAAGATTAACTTTCATTTTGCGTGATGTTTGAAAATATATTCCGATTGCATATTCCAAATTAAACAGCAACATTAATAGTCTAACTTATTTTATTAAGGAACTGCAGAATGTGTGATGATTTTAAGCAATGGGTTCAGGATTTCATTCTCAACCTGGACAACCTTAAAAAAGTAGATTGGTGTAAGACATCTTAGAAACATAAGTGAAATTCAGAAATATAACCATGAAATACTAAATGAAGAAATACATTTCTCATCAAATATCATGTGAGTTGAATCATTGATAAAGCATGAACATAGTAAGGAGTGAATGGAGGTTGATATGTTTCATTTATTGTATTGAATAAGGGTAGTTGATCAAGTTTTTGAAGAGTAGTTCTGTACGAGAAAATGAATAATCATTCCTTTCTTTGTGAATGAAGCGTTGGTTGCATGACAATTTTTCATCCTGTAGTACATTAAATCTTTCTCAATGCTAGTTAGATTATCAAAAGGATAGGAAAAGGGAATCCAAAAAATAGGTTAAAAAGTTGATCATTCCAAATTGCATTGTTATTCTAAAAGTGTGAGTCTTTCGCGGCTATTGTATACTAAGGGATATCCAATTTACATATCAATTAACTCAATAATTATTATTGCTCGTTGGGAGCATTTAAATATATAATAATTTAAACAATTATGTTTATCTCCACCCATGGAAGGCAATAGATGATGGTGATCATTACATCAGTTGTAGAAAGACAGGATTGTGTTTGTGATCAACTAAGGTGAATTTTAGGGGTATTTATTTCAAAGTATGTACAGATAGAACCTTGAAAAATATGCTCATGGTTATTACTGGAGCAGTACTATTACATGCATAACTTATATGCAAAATATAATGAAGGGGAATTTTGGCAACCATATATTGTGGTTAAAATTACAGATTGAGTCCAATAGATGGAGAGATCTAGTTAATGAATATCAAATAATAACTTTCACCATTGGATAAATTTTAGGAAGGTTGCTATAATTTATGACCTTGAACAAATTCTGAGATGAGCTCAATGTGAATCAGTACCGAAACCACTCCAAAGTCACTAATTTTGCTACGAACTCCAGTTACCTGCAGTCAAAATACAATACAAAGTTTGATTCTCTACCGTTCAGCAATGAAATAGTGCTATCCTAAATCCAATTCCACACTATTGAATACTTCTATTAGTTACCAGTGAGTCTAATACCTAACACACACCAAGTATATGACATGCTTCTTGATGCAATTAATCTTGTAAAACATAAGGTTTGACACACAAGCGTAACGAAGTTAAAGATGTTTAAAAATACTCATTTTTGTTAAACAGCTGGGTTTCCTGATTATCATAAATGAAAAGGATTTTGTACATTGCTAGACAATATGCACAACAAAAGCAGGGATTCACATTAACATAAATTTATATTCGGAAAAAGAAAAATCACTGCCATGGATCTTTTACGATTACATTTTATTCGCAATCACTGCTATCCTTCTGATGTACAATCAAAGCTTCTACAATCCGTAGTAGAAATTCCGTCGTAATGATAATATGAACGCCTCAATCTAGATCCGACACATTCTATAGATTTTCTATTTCCTTATATCACTCTCAGATGAATCTCCCGCACCATGATCTGCTCTCGAAGTGCATCGATACGTATGACGGATCTCGATTCTGGGCAAGCTTACTCACTGAATTCAGTGAATAACTTACTGCTCTGGAAGTATGGAGTGAATTGAGAATGGGATACTGTGAAATTTCTCGGCGAACAAATGAGTGTGTCGGAACCTTTTTACTTTCTCCTTGTTTGGATTTACTTTCGGATTAACGAAGTAGCCTCTTGCTTCAAACGAAGTATAACGTGCGACAAACAACTCAGAAAGATGAACTCGTATTGGAAGGTAAGTTACAGTGAGCATTGCGCACGAACTTCCCTAGACGCTATGGTATGTAAGGTTAGGAAGCAAAAGAATAAAACAGTGATTCCTTTAACGAGTCAAAGCGGTAAGGAATAGGTGTTAGAACGTAGATTAAGGGGAAATTATCAGAAGGCATCCGTTCCAAACGTTTCGCTCCAAAGCCATACCCTTGGGAAAGGGCGGGACGGAAATGCTCTATCGCGTACTACATCGTTCTCGAATAAGTGATGCGAAATGCGATAAACGTGTAGTAGAAATGGTTAATGTCCAAGGCGTTGTTATGATTGTTTTCATTAATTGACGTTAATTAATCGATCATTTGAAAACAAATCAAGGTTCATTTTTCTCATAAATAGAGCGTAATCATGACGAGATAGTGATTTTAAATTTACGCGAAAGGAATAGAATAGAGACGAATGTTAAAAAAAATGGTAAACGAAAGGTTTCGAATGTTATATTTCAAAATTTAAACATTTAACTGTACGCGTAGTTGCATTTTGGGGGGAAAAAAGGAGGTTTCCACCAATGAGAAATGAGATTTCCGGTCGCATTAGCGACCGGAAATCGGCTACAGGGGAATAGGATCAGTTCGCGCGGAGATTTCGTCGTGAGCAGTTGGGAGCGACCATCGGGCATAGAATCCAGAGTCTTCGGGCGACGCATGGATTTTGGACTTTCTACAAGAGATACCACTGACATCGAGAATCAGACTGGCTTCAGGGATTATCTCCGCGGTTTCCCCTTTCCAACGCCAAACTTGTTTATATTTGTGTGTTTCTATATTCGTTTACTCGCTTTGCTCACGTAATTGTATGTACGTAATTTATTATCGGGTAATATTAGTTGTGCATTATCTGCGAACAGTTTATTTTATGATGTGTACGTAGTTTATTGTGGTAGGTAGGGATTGACTGCGCGTGGTCTCTCAAGTTTTGGTTTTTGTCGTTTGTTGGTCCGCTTCTTTGAGTTCGTTCGGTGTCGTTCGATTTGTTATGGAATGGTTTGGGTGTAAAGGCTTGTGTATGTGTCTGCTTCACCTTTTTCCCGGTACATCATGATCTTTCTTCTGCAGGAATGTAAAATGTGTTATAGATTTTAAGTGTTATGTCGTATCTTTGTTGCATTGCGTTACGTTTGATTTAATGACCCGAGTTTTTTGCAGGTTTATCTCTCACATTATTTCGATGTAAGTTACGAATTTTTCAACGTATTTATTGTGTTGTTGCGTAATAATGATGAATTTCTTGCAGGTCATTTTATCAATTGGTAATGATGATTCTATTCTTTCCGTTTTCCGATAATCCTGGTCAATTTTTTTCAGGGAAATTTTAAATCACGGTACCGATATTTCAAGTTTTATGTATGTAATTTCCCCTAGTGCTCATAACAAAAATTTTTTGCAGGTACATTTATATCGAATTTTTAAATTGTTTTACTTGTTTCGTAATCATGTTGCAATTTTTTTCAGAGGGGCTTTCCAAATGGTAGGTTCCGTTTTCTCAGTTCTCTGAATTCGTAGTGAGATTTCGAATTCAATTTAACAAAGTACTCTTTTCAGGTATATGAAGCATCATGACAGGGATTGAATCATGGGAGATGAGAGGAGCCGAAAGGACTACGATCGACTTCACGCGGTGGGAAACCCAGGAGCAAAAACCACCTCAGAGCAGACCCGAGGATGAAGACAGTGTCAGTGTCATGAAGACAGCGTGCCATCGAGCCGTTGGCGAATACTGTATCACCTACGTTGGAAACCCGAGAAGACTTTCTACAGGCACCTTTGTATGTTATTTATAGTTTGGCCTGTCACGTTGCATGTAAAATTGATTACTTTCATCAAATACGATTGCCCTGTATTGTATCAGAGCCTAAGCTAGTAATTTATCGTTTTGCATGTGTGTACTTTCGTCAAATGTGTTTGTATCGATCATGTCCTTAATTTGTAGAGCATGTACTTTTACTGGATGAGTTGCATTAATTTTAACAACAAGGCCTTGTTTGGTAGGTTAACTTTCATTCGTTGCAACTGATGTGCAGAATTGGAATGGTTCTCATACTTGTATGTGTGTGCTTGTGTGAGCGGAGTATACTCCTGTGTGAATGCATGAAGGTTTATTTTCGCGGTTCCGATCTAGTAGTGTAGAATTTTTGTAGTTACTAACTAACTGGTGGTGGTGTGGTTGTGTGTGCTGAGTGTGGGCTTCCATTCCAAACTGTGCATTTTAGCTTCAGGAAGTAACGTAGTTCAATAGAGGTTTTTAAATATTTTGATGGTTTTTCCAATTGCTCGATCTAAATTAACTCAATTTATACTCCCGTAACTCATTTTCACGGCCATAACTCTGTACATTTTGTAATGTTGTTTTGTGAGGATCTTTATTGTTCAATTATCTCTCTGTCTTTTGCGGGTTTTACTCCGGAAACAAAGGCGAAGGAGGTTTATCCCGCTTGTTCTTTTTGAAGAAATATAAATTGATTGAAAAATGATCTTTTGTTTTCTTAAAGCCTCCCATATTTCTTTGACGAGTTGCAAAGAAAGATTGTCCGGCCACTCTTCTGAGCGAAATACAATCAGTCCGATAACTTTTTCATTCCTGATCTGATAATCGACTTAAAGAAGTTATCACAACTTATTGAATACCGAGCATGGATGCTTAGCACTTGGATAAGAAAATCTTGCGAGTTATTTCTTAACAGATGCAAAATTAAGACATGCACGATAAAAAGTGATTACGCAGACATAATCCTGAAGTTTTATGAGCAGTGACTTTAAATACCGATTCTTAATCCTTTTCCTAAAAATATAATTTAAACTACGATTTAATTTTTAAGCGATTGAAGATTTAATTTACATACTGCGTAGTGGAACAATCGATGAAAGAATCAGCATTGAGAAATGCATGCGAAGAGAGCAACAGCACTTTAAGAACGTTTTTGGGCCGTGAAACACAAGTAATCAATCAGTTCTGGCGTTCAAATTTCGTTCCTTCGGGACATACGCAATAAATCCTTGTCCTTGTATGGAAAAAGATACTCTGCCTCAAATTTGTACTGATAACGGCTTCAATTTCCCCAAAGAAAAATGAAATGCTTCATATTATTCGAAAACGTTTGTAATTACGCGTATAAAACGACCGCGCATGCACTCGCTCATCATCCCTTCTTAATATCGACGTAAAGTTTATTTATACAAAACGAATTACTGCTCGGAACATGAAATTATTTGCCCAGCGGACCATATTTAAACCTTGTCAGTCACTGCATGCTTACGATCTCGTTAACTTACCTCAAATCTTCGTAGCCAACATTCGGCAGCTCAATTATCAAAATTCGCTTCAGCGATGTGTTTGGGACGTTGGTCACCACAGAAGGCATTCATGGACGGATATTATCGCTCTCACTTCGGGAAGGTGATTTAAGGCACACCGCTGCTCTCCGAGGAAGCAACTCTTGGCTTCGAACTTGTCGCCAAGGTTTTCAAACGGGGCCCTTTGTTTACGTTCGCGACTTTCACTACATCCTTCGACGGGCAGTGTTCCTCCCTGCAAAAACAATGAATCATGCTTTTCAGTCGGAATTCGACGTACGTGTTCATTCTCGCTCAATAAGGGAGAATTGGCGATACGATAGTAGGGGAAAAAAAGGCTTTGGCTATATTAGAAGGAACTTTGAGAGTAAAGGAATCACAGAATAATGGAAAAGAATACTTGATGGAAGGCCGTTGATAAAATTAGGTTGAAAATACGGTTATATTTGAACGACAATAAAAAGAATATTCAGGAAATATTAGGACGTATGCTAACGTTTCATTGTTCTTTCTTGGCTTTAGTGCGATTGAAGAGCTGATTAGACAGGCATTTAATCGGAAATAAAATTCTTATCGCAAATGCAATGGCTGAATCAATAATAGGATGAGACATAACGAAAACGGAGCTGTGCTGTTTATCAAAGCGCACTAAAGCGGATCGAGAATATTGATCGAGGGCCGAAGCAAAGTTTCTTCCTCATCGTTACGAAAGAAGATTAACGTGGGAAATATATATGGTCCACGCTCTTAATTAAAAGCTTTATCCCTGCACACAATCAGTTCAAGTCTCTTGATCAATCCCATTATATAGGAATCTATTCTCAAATGAAATACTGGTTCCTTACGTCCTATCTATGAGTTACGCATACCATAGATATATTTAGTTTGCTATTGAACCCGTACTAAATCATTAATATTTTTTGCGTAACCGTCTTCTAGGCCTTCCCAATTTTGTTTTATCCGACCGGAGTTTTTCGTTCCCTTGGAGAAACTATATGGATCACGGTATTTGTAATTATTAATTGAAGGCATATTTGTATTCGTTTCTGTCCTCGCCTAATCTAAGAAAGGCTTTGCTGCCTTTCAAATCTAAGAGTCAGTGGACCAATTATTAAGGATAGTGCTTTGCTTACCTGCCAGGCAACAGAATCCTAAATTCAAGCCACAGTCATGTCCATAATTTTTTATTTCTTTCATTTATTCAATAACAACTAAACTGAAAGGAAAGCTACGAGTCCTTCCCTATATCTTCCTAACTGCATAATTTTGCTTATCCTTGGACCTTCACTTGGTTTTCACTTTTCCGTTCCACATCATCACACCAAAATTTGTGATAAATTGATTGTGCTATCAAAATTTGGTATTGGATCTTTTATTTATTAAAGCGATGCTGATGATGTTGAAATTTTGAATCCTATCATGTACATTCCCAATTCAGTGTTTGGCAAAAGGATGATGCTACAGCGCTCTTTCAATATGACGGTGAAGCAAGTAATTCTTACAGTGCCCTAATTCTGAATTACCTCTTTCACTCATTTCAGCTTACTTCCGACAACTGTTGGGGAGAGGATTTCTATTAAGGAACTATAGCACAGGACAGTTTTCAAGATGGGGATGATTTATTCCTCACACATGGACGAACAGCAACAACTGGTACAAAAATATGGAAAGGTGTTACTTATGATGTAATTATGTTACATTCTTAATAAACTTTTTCTAAGAATACATTTGCTTTATTATTACATTAGTAATTCTTCTTTCATAATAATGAAGAATCGGTTCAAAGTTCTCTTGCACGTCGGTAGGAGGCTAAGTTATTGCTAAACATAATGAGATGCTTTGAATTTTGATTTGAGAATATCACTCTTACAAAAATATAACCACTACAATAATGCAAGCGAGTGTACTCTTCCAGATTGGTGGCTCGTTTTCCAATTGCAAATATACTGGTCCTACTCAAAATTTAGTCTTAGTTCTCACACAGAAGTCAACAAGATATGATAAGCCAGAAGTTCCATTCAGTTTTAATTTAATTTAAAAACAATTCCCGATGTTGCATTAAAAGATTAACTTACATTATGTGTGATGTGTGAAAATACATTCCGATTGCATATTCCAAATCAAACAGTCACATTCTCTGTTAATGCTCACTTCTGAATAGTTAGGGATATCTTAATTATGCTTTTCAGATAGATACACAACAATTGTATTTAATAATCAGGAAATGGGAGCCACTAGCTAGTAATTACAAAACTAGAGTCAGGAATTATGGCTGATGGAGGTTGATTCATTTAACCTAGGAAGTCTGTATGCAACAGTCATGTCTATAATTTTCTATTTCTTATATGTATTCATTTACAACTAAACTGAAAGGAATGCTAGAAACCAACAAAATATGATAAATCAAAAGTTCTGTTTGGTTTCAATTTAACTTAAAAACAATTCCTGATGTTGCATGAAAAGATTACCATATTTTTCGGAGCATAAGACGCACCTGGTTTTTAGAGGAGAAAAATAGGACAAAAAATATTCTGAACCAAATTGTGAAATAAAATATTTAATAATGTATAACAGATTAAGTTTTGAACCATATAAACTGAACAGCAGTCAACAGTGGCATTAAGAACCATTATCACACATAAAGACAAAGGTTTGAGTACTCTAGTCCAGGGGTCTCCAAACTTTCCAGCCTTAGGGCCATATTGATTACTCCAGCAAGTTCTGAGAGCCAAAACCATATTATACCAATTACATAAATCTCATTAGTATTTAATATGTCATTATGCTTGTTATAAGTTATGTTTTTATTTCAAATGTATAAAATGTTAGTTGGATTCATTTTAATAATTTGTTATTAATTATATACTGAAGTTAAATTTTCTGCATATTGTACTTATCTTTACTCATTACAATTCTGTGTTTCTTCATTCAACTTATCACAAAAACCAAAAGCCTATAACAATGTTATGAGTAGATAGCCCATGACCATATCAATGTAGATATCATATTAAGAATTATTCAACATAAAATTAGAATTCTTCAGTAAACTAAATTTAATTTCCTATATAAAATATGTTCTCTAAAAGAAGTTTTCAAGTATGCTAGCGGGCAGGACAAAATCTGTCCGCGGGCCGGATGTGGCCCTCGGGCCAAAGTTTGGAGACTCTAGTCTTCTGAAAACCCCGCGCACTGCTGTGTAGTGTTACATCGCCTACTACATGCTATCCTCCATTAACATACGGCGGTGACACAGCACAGAGCAGCATCGCGCCTCCTGCAAATGCCCCGCATTAGTGTCAGTGGGTCCCGCTGCAGCTCTGATACAAATGCCCTGCATTAGTGACAGCGGGTCCCGCTGCCGCTCTGCAAGTGCCTGGACACGGGACCCGCTGCCGGTCTGCTTCTATTCGGACCATTAGACGCAGGCACTTATCTCCCCACTTTTTGGTGAAAAAAAAGTGCGTCGTACAGTCCAAAAAATTAGGTAATTTTCATTATGTGTGATGTTTGGAAATATATTCTGATTGCATGTACCAAATCAAACAGCAACAGTCTCTGTTAATGCTCACTTCTGAATAGTTAGGGATATCTTAATTATGCTTTTCAAAATAGATACACAACAATTGTATTTAATAATCAGGAAATGGGAGCCACTAGCAAGAAATAACAAACCTAGAGTCAGGAATTATGGCTGATGGAGGTTGATTCATTTAACCTAGGAAGTCTGTATGCAACAGTCATGTCTATAATTTTCTATTTCTTATATGTATTCATTTACAACTAAACTGAAAGGAATGCTACGAGACAACAAGATATTACAAACCAAGAATATCATTCGGTATAAATTTAACTTAAAACAATTCCTGATGTTGCAAGAAAGATTAACTTTCATTTTGCGTGATGTTTGAAAATATATTCCGATTGCATATTCCAAATTAAACAGCAACATTAATAGTCTAACTTATTTTATTAAGGAACTGCAGAATGTGTGATGATTTTAAGCAATGGGTTCAGGATTTCATTCTCAACCTGGACAACCTTAAAAAAGTAGATTGGTGTAAGACATCTTAGAAACATAAGTGAAATTCAGAAATATAACCATGAAATACTAAATGAAGAAATACATTTCTCATCAAATATCATGTGAGTTGAATCATTGATAAAGCATGAACATAGTAAGGAGTGAATGGAGGTTGATATGTTTCATTTATTGTATTGAATAAGGGTAGTTGATCAAGTTTTTGAAGAGTAGTTCTGTACGAGAAAATGAATAATCATTCCTTTCTTTGTGAATGAAGCGTTGGTTGCATGACAATTTTTCATCCTGTAGTACATTAAATCTTTCTCAATGCTAGTTAGATTATCAAAAGGATAGGAAAAGGGAATCCAAAAAATAGGTTAAAAAGTTGATCATTCCAAATTGCATTGTTATTCTAAAAGTGTGAGTCTTTCGCGGCTATTGTATACTAAGGGATATCCAATTTACATATCAATTAACTCAATAATTATTATTGCTCGTTGGGAGCATTTAAATATATAATAATTTAAACAATTATGTTTATCTCCACCCATGGAAGGCAATAGATGATGGTGATCATTACATCAGTTGTAGAAAGACAGGATTGTGTTTGTGATCAACTAAGGTGAATTTTAGGGGTATTTATTTCAAAGTATGTACAGATAGAACCTTGAAAAATATGCTCATGGTTATTACTGGAGCAGTACTATTACATGCATAACTTATATGCAAAATATAATGAAGGGGAATTTTGGCAACCATATATTGTGGTTAAAATTACAGATTGAGTCCAATAGATGGAGAGATCTAGTTAATGAATATCAAATAATAACTTTCACCATTGGATAAATTTTAGGAAGGTTGCTATAATTTATGACCTTGAACAAATTCTGAGATGAGCTCAATGTGAATCAGTACCGAAACCACTCCAAAGTCACTAATTTTGCTACGAACTCCAGTTACCTGCAGTCAAAATACAATACAAAGTTTGATTCTCTACCGTTCAGCAATGAAATAGTGCTATCCTAAATCCAATTCCACACTATTGAATACTTCTATTAGTTACCAGTGAGTCTAATACCTAACACACACCAAGTATATGACATGCTTCTTGATGCAATTAATCTTGTAAAACATAAGGTTTGACACACAAGCGTAACGAAGTTAAAGATGTTTAAAAATACTCATTTTTGTTAAACAGCTGGGTTTCCTGATTATCATAAATGAAAAGGATTTTGTACATTGCTAGACAATATGCACAACAAAAGCAGGGATTCACATTAACATAAATTTATATTCGGAAAAAGAAAAATCACTGCCATGGATCTTTTACGATTACATTTTATTCGCAATCACTGCTATCCTTCTGATGTACAATCAAAGCTTCTACAATCCGTAGTAGAAATTCCGTCGTAATGATAATATGAACGCCTCAATCTAGATCCGACACATTCTATAGATTTTCTATTTCCTTATATCACTCTCAGATGAATCTCCCGCACCATGATCTGCTCTCGAAGTGCATCGATACGTATGACGGATCTCGATTCTGGGCAAGCTTACTCACTGAATTCAGTGAATAACTTACTGCTCTGGAAGTATGGAGTGAATTGAGAATGGGATACTGTGAAATTTCTCGGCGAACAAATGAGTGTGTCGGAACCTTTTTACTTCTCCTTGTTTGGATTTACTTTCGGATTAACGAAGTAGCCTCTTGCTTCAAACGAAGTATAACGTGCGACAAACAACTCAGAAAGATGAACTCGTATTGGAAGGTAAGTTACAGTGAGCATTGCGCACGAACTTCCCTAGACGCTATGGTATGTAAGGTTAGGAAGCAAAAGAATAAAACAGTGATTCCTTTAACGAGTCAAAGCGGTAAGGAATAGGTGTTAGAACGTAGATTAAGGGGAAATTATCAGAAGGCATCCGTTCCAAACGTTTCGCTCCAAAGCCATACCCTTGGGAAAGGGCGGGACGGAAATGCTCTATCGCGTACTACATCGTTCTCGAATAAGTGATGCGAAATGCGATAAACGTGTAGTAGAAATGGTTAATGTCCAAGGCGTTGTTATGATTGTTTTCATTAATTGACGTTAATTAATCGATCATTTGAAAACAAATCAAGGTTCATTTTTCTCATAAATAGAGCGTAATCATGACGAGATAGTGATTTTAAATTTACGCGAAAGGAATAGAATAGAGACGAATGTTAAAAAAAATGGTAAACGAAAGGTTTCGAATGTTATATTTCAAAATTTAAACATTTAACTGTACGCGTAGTTGCATTTTGGGGGGAAAAAAGGAGGTTTCCACCAATGAGAAATGAGATTTCCGGTCGCATTAGCGACCGGAAATCGGCTACAGGGGAATAGGATCAGTTCGCGCGGAGATTTCGTCGTGAGCAGTTGGGAGCGACCATCGGGCATAGAATCCAGAGTCTTCGGGCGACGCATGGATTTTGGACTTTCTACAAGAGATACCACTGACATCGAGAATCAGACTGGCTTCAGGGATTATCTCCGCGGTTTCCCCTTTCCAACGCCAAACTTGTTTATATTTGTGTGTTTCTATATTCGTTTACTCGCTTTGCTCACGTAATTGTATGTACGTAATTTATTATCGGGTAATATTAGTTGTGCATTATCTGCGAACAGTTTATTTTATGATGTGTACGTAGTTTATTGTGGTAGGTAGGGATTGACTGCGCGTGGTCTCTCAAGTTTTGGTTTTTGTCGTTTGTTGGTCCGCTTCTTTGAGTTCGTTCGGTGTCGTTCGATTTGTTATGGAATGGTTTGGGTGTAAAGGCTTGTGTATGTGTCTGCTTCACCTTTTTCCCGGTACATCATGATCTTTCTTCTGCAGGAATGTAAAATGTGTTATAGATTTTAAGTGTTATGTCGTATCTTTGTTGCATTGCGTTACGTTTGATTTAATGACCCGAGTTTTTTGCAGGTTTATCTCTCACATTATTTCGATGTAAGTTACGAATTTTTCAACGTATTTATTGTGTTGTTGCGTAATAATGATGAATTTCTTGCAGGTCATTTTATCAATTGGTAATGATGATTCTATTCTTTCCGTTTTCCGATAATCCTGGTCAATTTTTTTCAGGGAAATTTTAAATCACGGTACCGATATTTCAAGTTTTATGTATGTAATTTCCCCTAGTGCTCATAACAAAAATTTTTTGCAGGTACATTTATATCGAATTTTTAAATTGTTTTACTTGTTTCGTAATCATGTTGCAATTTTTTTCAGAGGGGCTTTCCAAATGGTAGGTTCCGTTTTCTCAGTTCTCTGAATTCGTAGTGAGATTTCGAATTCAATTTAACAAAGTACTCTTTTCAGGTATATGAAGCATCATGACAGGGATTGAATCATGGGAGATGAGAGGAGCCGAAAGGACTACGATCGACTTCACGCGGTGGGAAACCCAGGAGCAAAAACCACCTCAGAGCAGACCCGAGGATGAAGACAGTGTCAGTGTCATGAAGACAGCGTGCCATCGAGCCGTTGGCGAATACTGTATCACCTACGTTGGAAACCCGAGAAGACTTTCTACAGGCACCTTTGTATGTTATTTATAGTTTGGCCTGTCACGTTGCATGTAAAATTGATTACTTTCATCAAATACGATTGCCCTGTATTGTATCAGAGCCTAAGCTAGTAATTTATCGTTTTGCATGTGTGTACTTTCGTCAAATGTGTTTGTATCGATCATGTCCTTAATTTGTAGAGCATGTACTTTTACTGGATGAGTTGCATTAATTTTAACAACAAGGCCTTGTTTGGTAGGTTAACTTTCATTCGTTGCAACTGATGTGCAGAATTGGAATGGTTCTCATACTTGTATGTGTGTGCTTGTGTGAGCGGAGTATACTCCTGTGTGAATGCATGAAGGTTTATTTTCGCGGTTCCGATCTAGTAGTGTAGAATTTTTGTAGTTACTAACTAACTGGTGGTGGTGTGGTTGTGTGTGCTGAGTGTGGGCTTCCATTCCAAACTGTGCATTTTAGCTTCAGGAAGTAACGTAGTTCAATAGAGGTTTTTAAATATTTTGATGGTTTTTCCAATTGCTCGATCTAAATTAACTCAATTTATACTCCCGTAACTCATTTTCACGGCCATAACTCTGTACATTTTGTAATGTTGTTTTGTGAGGATCTTTATTGTTCAATTATCTCTCTGTCTTTTGCGGGTTTTACTCCGGAAACAAAGGCGAAGGAGGTTTATCCCGCTTGTTCTTTTTGAAGAAATATAAATTGATTGAAAAATGATCTTTTGTTTTCTTAAAGCCTCCCATATTTCTTTGACGAGTTGCAAAGAAAGATTGTCCGGCCACTCTTCTGAGCGAAATACAATCAGTCCGATAACTTTTTCATTCCTGATCTGATAATCGACTTAAAGAAGTTATCACAACTTATTGAATACCGAGCATGGATGCTTAGCACTTGGATAAGAAAATCTTGCGAGTTATTTCTTAACAGATGCAAAATTAAGACATGCACGATAAAAAGTGATTACGCAGACATAATCCTGAAGTTTTATGAGCAGTGACTTTAAATACCGATTCTTAATCCTTTTCCTAAAAATATAATTTAAACTACGATTTAATTTTTAAGCGATTGAAGATTTAATTTACATACTGCGTAGTGGAACAATCGATGAAAGAATCAGCATTGAGAAATGCATGCGAAGAGAGCAACAGCACTTTAAGAACGTTTTTGGGCCGTGAAACACAAGTAATCAATCAGTTCTGGCGTTCAAATTTCGTTCCTTCGGGACATACGCAATAAATCCTTGTCCTTGTATGGAAAAAGATACTCTGCCTCAAATTTGTACTGATAACGGCTTCAATTTCCCCAAAGAAAAATGAAATGCTTCATATTATTCGAAAACGTTTGTAATTACGCGTATAAAACGACCGCGCATGCACTCGCTCATCATCCCTTCTTAATATCGACGTAAAGTTTATTTATACAAAACGAATTACTGCTCGGAACATGAAATTATTTGCCCAGCGGACCATATTTAAACCTTGTCAGTCACTGCATGCTTACGATCTCGTTAACTTACCTCAAATCTTCGTAGCCAACATTCGGCAGCTCAATTATCAAAATTCGCTTCAGCGATGTGTTTGGGACGTTGGTCACCACAGAAGGCATTCATGGACGGAAATTATCGCTCTCACTTCGGGAAGGTGATTTAAGGCACACCGCTGCTCTCCGAGGAAGCAACTCTTGGCTTCGAACTTGTCGCCAAGGTTTTCAAACGGGGCCCTTTGTTTACGTTCGCGACTTTCACTACATCCTTCGACGGGCAGTGTTCCTCCCTGCAAAAACAATGAATCATGCTTTTCAGTCGGAATTCGACGTACGTGTTCATTCTCGCTCAATAAGGGAGAATTGGCGATACGATAGTAGGGGAAAAAAAGGCTTTGGCTATATTAGAAGGAACTTTGAGAGTAAAGGAATCACAGAATAATGGAAAAGAATACTTGATGGAAGGCCGTTGATAAAATTAGGTTGAAAATACGGTTATATTTGAACGACAATAAAAAGAATATTCAGGAAATATTAGGACGTATGCTAACGTTTCATTGTTCTTTCTTGGCTTTAGTGCGATTGAAGAGCTGATTAGACAGGCATTTAATCGGAAATAAAATTCTTATCGCAAATGCAATGGCTGAATCAATAATAGGATGAGACATAACGAAAACGGAGCTGTGCTGTTTATCAAAGCGCACTAAAGCGGATCGAGAATATTGATCGAGGGCCGAAGCAAAGTTTCTTCCTCATCGTTACGAAAGAAGATTAACGTGGGAAATATATATGGTCCACGCTCTTAATTAAAAGCTTTATCCCTGCACACAATCAGTTCAAGTCTCTTGATCAATCCCATTATATAGGAATCTATTCTCAAATGAAATACTGGTTCCTTACGTCCTATCTATGAGTTACGCATACCATAGATATATTTAGTTTGCTATTGAACCAATACTAAATCATTGATATTTTTTGTGTAACCGTATTCTAGGCCTTCCCAATTCTGTTTTATCCGTCCGGAGTTTTTTGTTCCCTTGGAGAAACAATATAGATCACAGTTTTCTAATAATCAACTGAAGGCATCTTTGCATTCGTTACCGTCCTCGCCTAATCTAAGGAAGGCTCTGCTGCCTTTCAAATCTAAGAATCAGTGGACTAATTATTTGGGATGGTGCTTTGCATACCTGCCAGGAAACTGAAAAGCCTGGATCCAAGTCCCAGTCATGTCCATAATTTTTTATTTCTTTCATGTATTCGTTTACAACTAAACTGAAAGAAATGCTACGAGTCAGCAAGATATGATAAACCAAAGTACCATTCAGTTTAAATTTTACTTAAAAACAATTCCTGATGTTGGAATAATAGATTAACTTACATTATGTTATTATGTATGATGTTTGAAGATATATTCCGATTGCTTTTCATTCATTTAATGTGTTTTTTTATTTATGATATTCCACGAGTTGGGAAAAATGTTCCCTTTATGGAAATAAAAACAATAAATTAGTTTTATATAAAATTGATAAAACAAAAAACCGGGAACAAATCTCTCGCATATTACTAATTAATTTAGGTGTATTAATGCCAGGAATTAGTCTCAATAGCATGAGTTATGTAATGTACTGAAGTAATTGTTGATCCAGAGAAAACAACACAGTTGCACAAGATAAATGAAAACATTCATAAAAGTAAATAGAACACAAACATGTAAGGAATAAACTATAATTTCTCACATAAAAATCACTAGAGCAGTGCTGACATCTGGATCCATTGGCTCCATATCTCTAACCAAAATATTATGATTGAAGATCAATATGTCTCCAATCTCCAATAGTTTATGATAGACACAATTCTTGTCAAGGAAATTAAATTTTCCTTATAAAAATCATAAAATTTAATAAATAAATAGATGTAACAATTAAAAAGCCATATTTTCTAAACAATGGTTTACAAAGTACATGAGAAGGGGTATCAGACAAGGAGCAAAGTATTTTCTTCTGTTTTAGGAAAACATCAATGATTTTGGAGGATGAGCCCCAAAATAAGAAACTTAAGAATGAAATTAGGCAAAATATATAATAAATGTAATTTTTTTATTTCCTTCCTACAAAGAGAGAAGACGATATATAAAGAACAGAATGTAATTTTATACACAAGTAGCCAAATATGCATGGATCACTTACATCAGGGTTTAATATGCATACCCCAGAACTTTTTATATTGAAAGGATTATGGTCAAAAAATTTATATTGTAAAATTTTTTATTTGGAGCATAGAAAAGCATTTATTCCATTTTATCACTTCTGAGCATAGAGACACAGAAGGAGACACCAGTAAAGGATTAGATAGATATTTTTTCCTATTTTTATTGTTTGAGACAGTTTGTTGCCTATTAGATAAATAGGAAAATGGCTATTTATTAAACTCAGATCTTAGAAATTTGTTAGGAATTAGAAATCCATTTACTGCAGAGAGAGGTAAGTTTAGCAGAAATATCATCTGGTCCGGATAACTTTTTTTGTACCCTTTATCATATTATGGGAATAGTTCCAGCCAAGTATATAGTCAGAAATACATAAAAGAAGAATTAATAAAGTGAGTTGAGGAGAGATATTGGCTAAAGGGTGAGCTACTAATGTCAGATAAAAGAAGAAGATGAAGAAAGAGCTCATCATAGAATTAGCTACATCATCTACTGTCTGACCATCATAACTTTTGGAAAGAGAAAAGGTTCTTTCAATGACAAGGATATCATATATTTTATTACATTAGTGCTGTTGGGAGGATTAATGAATATAGAATAATTGTAAAATTTCTTCCTGGATTATGGCAGATTTCTGTACTACCTATTGAGATTGGTATATATTTTTTGGGTACAAGTATCATTATGATGCTCATGTAACTTTTGAAGATTTTTATTTTTATATTAATATGAAAAACTATCAAAACTATCAGAAGCCAGCTTCAAATAATTTTTCCATTCTATATTTCATTACAGGATGAATGTATTTATGCATTGCAATAAGAAAATTGGTGGTAAAAATACAAAGCTTAAGTTTATGCAAAACAATGAAATGGAACTAAAGCATTGGTTCATTAAAGGGAATTAAATTTCAAGGAGAAACCTCCTTCAAAATATTTAATATAGGAAATAACAAAGAAATACAATCTAACTTACAGAACTATCATAACATTCAACTCTAACATGTCATAACATACATAAATATGGCTAGATTTTTGCATTTTGATCACTTGAAAGATTATACATTATCGGATATGAGAAGGTTGTACAAAGTATAAGATACTTATGAAGGGATAACAGAAACAGTTAAAGACCATCAAATGGATTTCAAAGCTAACGTAAAATCTGTTTTTCAATTATATATTTTAATGGAGGCTGAACATAAAAATAAGAGTGTTAAAGACTATTATATGTACATGCCTTTTTAAAATCCGAAATTCAATCATTCCTAATAAATTCAATTCAAACCGCCCTAATAGAAGAACCCACTTTTTGGCTCACTCATCAAGGTCATGATTCTGTTACCAAAGCGCTCAGTTGATACACAAGCCAGTCTCCTTAATGAAATTAGGAATTTTAGGTTAGTATGATGGCCGATGACATCAAAGCATCATCCTTGAAAATTGAGAAAACTCACATTTCAAATTGTGATAGTTAAATTGCTTTGCCTACACGAGATTATCACTTACTGGATAAGAACACTGCTCAGTAGACCGTCCACTTCACCAGTGCCGCTTCGTCATCGGAAATTGAAACTGGCATCAGCAAAGGAGTGATTCATAAATAAAGAAGAGAAATGCTACTTAACTTGTGCATCAATTTAAAGCTTCAGGTTAACAACAGTTGCAGATCAATTCAAAATCCCTCCCAGAATTCTGAACTTTTAATCCTGAAATGAAATCTCCGAGCGCTACATGAGCCATCAGTATCAGTTTCACAGCCCTCTCTTACTAGATTATGGATAGGGGAAAAAAGTCGCGAAATCCAATCGGATTGAAAATAAAACAAGAAAATTTTCAAACTTTTTTCCAGAAATTTTAGAAAAATGTAAATTTTTATTCATTTAATTCCAGATAAAATAAATATTACTATTATAAAATACACTCATTTCCCAAAATTTTAGGGAAATGTAAAGCTTCATTCTTTACATTCCCGATAAATTAAAAATGATATTTTAAAATGACACTCATTTGTTTCCTGCACTGAGGTGGCCTGAGAAGTCTTCCAATCTCCTTAAAATAATACAAGAATCTTTTAAGTCTTTGTGCCAGAAAATTTAGAAATGAGTAAAGTTTTATTCATTAAATTCCAGATTAAATAAATAATAAAATTAAGAAATAACACTCATCCCTTTTCTGCGCTAAGGTGGCCTTACATACTCATGAAATTCCTTTACGTATCATTGAAACAGTTCCTATAAAATCTAGAGGTCATTAATGAAAAACAACATATCAACCATAATCTTCTATGTGGATGTTTATGTGCTGTAAATAAATTGATTTTGTCCTTACTATAAAGCCCTCCAGAAACTACCCAAATCTTTGTCGAATTCTTCTATGTGATGGATAATCATGGAAGATTTACTCCAATTTTTAAGAAGGGGACTGTTTGCTTAAAGAAGCAGATGTTAGCTCGAAACAGAATAAAAGCAATATTAAAGCAAAGTTAAATGAAACGTATTTCATAAAATTTCATTAAACAAATAGCAGTCCAGTATTTTTCTTACATTACTTTACCCTTCTTAATTCACCTATTTCCAAGACAGACTGAACAGCATAGGAATCATCCAAGTGGTCCATTTGTAGGAATCCCCTTTCTGATATTTTGAAGGCTGGGGAAGAATTCTTCAAATCTCCTGAAAATAAAACCTTGTTAGACTTTTTGCCCAAAAATTTAGAAAAATGTAAAGTATCATTCATTAAAATCCAGATAAAATATTTAAAAATTACACTCATTCCTATCATGAGCTTAGGTGGCCTTACATCCTTACAAAGAATAATATTCATATTCATGTATTCATTTACAACTAAACTGAAAGAAATGCTACGAGTCAGCAAGATACGATAAATCAAAAGTACCAATCAGTTTAAATTTTATTTAAAAACAATTCCTGATGTTGGAATAATAGATTAACTTACATTATGTTATTATGTATGATGTTTGAAGATATATTCCGATTGCATATTCAAAATCAAACAGCCACATTTGCTGTTCATGTGCACTTTTGAATAGTTAGAGAGATCTTAATTACGCTTTTCTGATAAATACACAAGAATTGTATTTAATAATAAGGAAACGGAAGCCACTAACTAGAAATTACAAACCTAGAATCATCAATTATGGCTGATGGAGGGTGATTCTTTTAAGCATTCTATTCTAACAGTCTAACTTATTTTCTTAAGGAAATGCAGAATGCATGATGATTATACGCAATGTGTTCAGGATTTCATACCCAACCCAGACAGCATAAAAAAGCAGATTGGTGTAGAAAATCTTAGAAACAAGAGTGAAATTCAGAAATTTTAGCCATGAAAGACTAAATTAATAAAAATATTTCTCATTAAATATCATTTGAGTTGAATCATTGATGAAGCATCAACATAGTAAGGAGTCGATGGAGATTGATATGTTTCATTGATTGTATTGAATAAGGGTAATTGATCAAGTTTTCGAAGAGCAGTTCTCTAAAAGGAAATGAATAATCATTCTATCCTTTGTGAATGAAGCGTTGGTTGCATGAAAATTTTTCATCTTGTAGTATATAAAATCTTTCCTAATGCTAGTTAGATTATCAAAAGGATAGGAAATAGGAAACCAAAAAATATGTTAAAAAGTTGATCATTCCTAATTGCATGGTTATTCTAAAAGGGTTAGTCTTTCGCAGCTATTCTATACTAAGGGATATCCAATTTACATATCAATTAGCTCAATCATTATTAATGTTAGTTGGGAGCATTAAAATATATAATAATTTTAAAAATTGTGTTTATCTCCACCCTTGGAAGGCAATAGATGATGGTGATCATTACATCAGTTGTAGAAAGACAGGATTGTGTTTGTGATCAACTTAGGTGATTTTTAGGGATATTTATTTCAAAGTATGTACAGATAGAACCTTGAAAAATGTGTTCATGGTTATCACTGGAAGAATACTATTACATGCATAACTTGCATGCAAAATATAAAGAAGGGGAATTTTGGCAACCATATATTGTGGTTAAAATTATTGATTGAGTCCTAGTTCATGAATATCAAATAATTACTTTCACCATTGGTTAAATTTTATGAGGGTTGCTCTAATTCATGACCATGAACAAATTCTGAGATGAGCTCAATGTGAATCAGTACTGAAACCACTCCAAAGTCACTATTTTTGCTATGAACTCCAGTTACATGCAGTCAAAATACAGTACAAAGTTTGATTCTCTACTGTTCAGCAATGAAATAGTGCTATCATAAATCCAATTCCACATTATTGATTACTTCAATCAGTTACCAGTGAGTCTAATATCTAACACACACCAAGTGTATGACATGCTTCTTGATGCAATTAATAATGTAAAACATAAGGTTTGACACACAAGCGTAAAGAAGTTAAAGCTGTTTAAAAATACTCATTTTTTTCTTAAAAAGCTGGGTAGTTTGCTGATTATCATAAATGAAAAGAATTTTATACATTGCTAGACAATATGCACAACAAAAGCAGGGATTCACATTAACATAAATTTATATTCGGAAAAAGAAAAATCACTGCCATGGATCTTTTACGATTACATTTTATTCGCAATCACTGCTATCCTTCTGATGTACAATCAAAGCTTCTACAATCCGTAGTAGAAATTCCGTCGTAATGATAATATGAACGCCTCAATCTAGATCCGACACATTCTATAGATTTTCTATTTCCTTATATCACTCTCAGATGAATCTCCCGCACCATGATCTGCTCTCGAAGTGCATCGATACGTATGACGGATCTCGATTCTGGGCAAGCTTACTCACTGAATTCAGTGAATAACTTACTGCTCTGGAAGTATGGAGTGAATTGAGAATGGGATACTGTGAAATTTCTCGGCGAACAAATGAGTGTGTCGGAACCTTTTTACTTCTCCTTGTTTGGATTTACTTTCGGATTAACGAAGTAGCCTCTTGCTTCAAACGAAGTATAACGTGCGACAAACAACTCAGAAAGATGAACTCGTATTGGAAGGTAAGTTACAGTGAGCATTGCGCACGAACTTCCCTAGACGCTATGGTATGTAAGGTTAGGAAGCAAAAGAATAAAACAGTGATTCCTTTAACGAGTCAAAGCGGTAAGGAATAGGTGTTAGAACGTAGATTAAGGGGAAATTATCAGAAGGCATCCGTTCCAAACGTTTCGCTCCAAAGCCATACCCTTGGGAAAGGGCGGGACGGAAATGCTCTATCGCGTACTACATCGTTCTCGAATAAGTGATGCGAAATGCGATAAACGTGTAGTAGAAATGGTTAATGTCCAAGGCGTTGTTATGATTGTTTTCATTAATTGACGTTAATTAATCGATCATTTGAAATCAAATCAAGGTTCATTTTTCTCATAAATAGAGCGTAATCATGACGAGATAGTGATTTTAAATTTACGCGAAAGGAATAGAATAGAGACGAATGTTAAAAAAAATGGTAAACGAAAGGTTTCGAATGTTATATTTCAAAATTTAAACATTTAACTGTACGCGTAGTTGCATTTTGGGGGGAAAAAAGGAGGTTTCCACCAATGAGAAATGAGATTTCCGGTCGCATTAGCGACCGGAAATCGGCAACTGGGGAATAGGATCAGTTCGCGCGGAGATTTCGTCGTGAGCAGTTGGGAGCGACCATCGGGCATAGAATCCAGAGTCTTCGGGTGAAACATGGATTTTCGACTTAAAAAATTCATCTGGGTCATTAGGATGCCTATTTAGATGAGTATTCTTTCTGTAGGTACATCTAGCAAGGAAACAAGGCCGGGAGGACGGACGAGGAGTGAGCTAGGTTCTTTTCTACATTTGGGCAGGAGATTGGAAGCAACTTATAGAACGACCAACATAGTGAACATCTATTTTATGTGATGCAAGAGGATGTGAATTGAACGTATCGCTTGCCATGTAACTGATGGTTGAAATGCAATAAAGTTTCTATTTTAAATGGTTGAAAACTGGGTTTTACTCCACTCCCTTCAAGAAATATTAGTGAGAAAAAAAGTTTAAAGTTAAATGCATACCCTTAGGTTTGACCGCTCTCCGAGTAAAGTTAAAGCACTCGTTAGGGTATTATTACCTCGAGGGCTTTCGTGAAAGCTCGACAAGTTTCCATCGATTGCTTTCCTTTAAACTACCTATCATCAATAAGATTTTAAAAATTCATCTGAGTCATGAGGATGCCCCGCAATGGTGCAAAAGATTTGGATAGGAACGCTCTCATATTTTAACTCATGCGTTACCAACGTGATGAACATTTTCGGCGGTAAGTCTTGTACCAATCACAGAAACCTGTTCCACCATCGGGCTTGAAATTGCTTCCACATTACGAATCTTAAAGATTTGGAATAGAAGAACTTGCTCTACATTTATTTGTCACCGACACCTCTAAAGCTAAACGAGGAAAGGAGAAAATAGAACGACGGTCGTCGTCTTTTTGCCCCGAAATTGCTAACCGGAATCCGACAGAGGGCCAAGTATTCGTTCAGTTGCTCGGTCCGTCTCGCGAGTAAACATCGTGCTCGTATCTTGCGAATGGAGAAGCTTTCTCGTAGTGTACGTTCAATTCTCATCTCTCCCGCGGCCAGTGGAATCTTGAAGATTGCCCCTGGAGAAAGCGACAGTGATGTTGCGTTTAGTGGTCATTGGAGAACATATAGGATATAATCGATGTGGCAGATTTGCACGGGACTGCATTGTGACATCGTCGAGTGAGTGAGGCGAGAAGCTTCGAGCGAGGTTCACGGAGAATTTTAAAGGTGAGACCCATCGGAATATTTTCCTCGTCTCCTTGCCTGCGTTGACAAGAATGTGCATCGCAATTTAACCTCCTGATTGCTTCGAAACGCGGAGTTTGGAGTGCCCTCGGCTGGGGGATATCTTGATCACCGTAAATAAGACCAGATGTAAACAACAGCGAACGAATGCTTCATTGTCTCAGCTGTATCGTTCACATGGACTCGTATATTATCGCCTGGACGCGAACTTTATTAAGATTCCGAAGCCGTTTCTACAGTCAAAGCGCTTCCTCGTAGCATCATAGTTTACGTGAGGATGATTTCGTCTTCAATCGTGTTGATTTCATTCGAGGAAAGGGAAAATAAGGGACTGGGTATGGGAACGAAGTGAACGCGGCGAAGCCGCCATGGAAAGTGCAAAATGCATGGCGGCATTTCGAGGCGCCATCGTTACCGGTGGGAATCTAAAATTGAAAGAAGATTTTTCGAAATTAACCTGCGGTCCGTCGTAAACGATAAAATTTTCATGAAGACTAGTATTTATTATGATTTTTTTCCTACTACGTGAGTCTTACCGCACAGAAAAACCATTTTCATAATGTATCGAAAGCTAGTTCTTCGGAATTGAGGAAAACCGCCATTACTCGCCGTCGACGTAAAAGAAGAAAGAAATTTTGAGGTCATTCGATCGGTAATTGGATCAACAATTATTTGCCATGAAATTCATTAATACAGCGTCTGCACTGACAGCGGTGGTATTTCTCTCAGCCAATCAGAATCAAGAAAAAAGTTTACCGGGAACTCAAATTAGACGAAATCTTCAAATGATAAATTAAAATTTGATTAATCGTTAAATGCGTTGCTGCTGCTACTTTCTGAAGCTAATACACTATCAGAATTGATCGCGAAAGACTTTTTTCAAGTATTCGTCGAGTAAAAGAGCCCTACCATGCATAGTACCAAAAACAGAAATACTGTGGGGCTATAGACTTCTCTACTTCATAATGTAATTTGCACTATTTCCTGGCTTTTGAAGGGTAAGAGACGAGGATTGGCTGCTATAATTAACTACAAGTCAATACGGTAGCTTTCATAGCGAGCAGAAGTAGATGAAGATTCTTTGTTTTGAATAATTGCTTGATTTTCAATGACATCTTTCTATTTCAATTCCAGGATGCTTCTCCACCGACAAATTCCTACTGCTGAGATGAATAATTCACTGCACCCAAGGGACTGCAAAGAGTAGTCATCGCCTTACTTGGAAGTGGAGGTTTTATTAAACACATTTCAATATGTTAATGGATTACTTTTCAAGGTATGAGGTTGTTGAAACTATGATGTCCGTTCAACTATTCTTTCAAGAGGAGTTAACCTGACGATGACTTAACTATACTACAAGATGAAAATTATATGAATGCATATGGTGAAAAGCAAAGTTAATTTACTGTCTTGATCAAATTAGATGTAATCATGTAATGGTTCATTAAAACTTGATAAATCGTAAATTAAGTTACTGCTGCTTCTTTCTGAAGGTTATACACTGTAAGATTTGATCGCGAAAGACTTTTTTCAAGTATTCCTTAAGATGAACAGCTCTTCCATGCATACTACCACGAACAGAAGTAATTACTTTTGGTGCTACTTATTTCCTTACTTCATTATGTACTTTTCTTAAGCCAGATAATTGTGCAGAGTAGGAGACGAGGAAAACTGCTAGAAATAATTAAAATCATTACGGTAGCTTCCATAGCGATGAGAATTAGAGGTAAATTCTTTGCTTCGGATAATTGCTTGATTTTCAATGACATCTTTCTATTTCAATTCCAGGATGCTTCTCCACCGACAAATTCCTACTGCTGAGATGAATAATTCACTGCACCCATAGGACTGCCTAGAGGGCTCATCACTTAACTTCGAAGTGGAGGTTTGATATTGCACATTTCAAGATGTTAGTGGATTATCTTTCAAGGTAAGAGTTTTTTGAAACGTTGGTAATGTAAATAATTCCTTTCATCGGATGTGACAATGTGAATGATTCTGCACGATGGAAATGAAATGAATCTATAAATTGAACGACAAAGGTGATCGATTTACAATTCAAGAATCAGTGTCTTTATGGGTTATATTAAAGAGTATTAATCAGTTCAATAATGAAAAACGCAGTTCGGCAAACAGAAACTTGCTGTTATGATTCCCGGATGTTAATTACACATTTGGGTAGGTATCATTTACAAGGTAGGAGGATTTTGAAGCATTAGTTTCTGATAACATTTCCTTTTGATAGATGTCACACAAATGAGACCAATGATGTGATTTCCAGTTGATGAATTTAAGATCCTGAGTGATAAATTGGATCAGTTTTAGTACTTGGGTGATGGGAAAGGAAACTTTGCAAGCAGGGAGTATCGTTTTCATGCAAGGATACTGATTGCACGTTTGAGCAAGTAAGATGATTTCCCTTCACGATAAGAGGTATTTGAAACAATGATTTTTGTTCAACTTTTCTTTCATAAGTGGTCAACTCACTTTACATTTCTGCAAGATGAAAGTTATACGAATCTATAAGGTTGAAAGGGAATTAATATAATGATTTCCCTTGGATTGATGGGTGTGCGTTAGGGATAGTTTTCATTTCATTCGATGATGGAATGGGCAATTCGGCAGGCGGCGATGAGCACTCTAAGCGAGTCTCCACATCTGCTGAGATACCGTGTTTCCCCTCTCGGATAACTATTTTATTACCTATCGTTTTTCAGGCACCGAACGAACAACGAGATACATGTCTCCCTTGCTCCTAAAACATTCTCTTATTTTCAGGTGTATTCTTTCTGTAGGTACATCTAGCAAGGAAACAAGGCCGGGAGGACGGACGAGGAGTGAGCTAGGTTCTTTTCTACATTTGGGCAGGAGATTGGAAGCAACTTATAGAACGACCAACATAGTGAACATCTATTTTATGTGATGCAAGAGGATGTGAATTGAACGTATCGCTTGCCATGTAACTGATGGTTGAAATGCAATAAAGTTTCTATTTTAAATGGTTGAAAACTGGGTTTTACTCCACTCCCTTCAAGAAATATTAGTGAGAAAAAAAGTTTAAAGTTAAATGCATACCCTTAGGTTTGACCGCTCTCCGAGTAAAGTTAAAGCACTCGTTAGGGTATTATTACCTCGAGGGCTTTCGTGAAAGCTCGACAAGTTTCCATCGATTGCTTTCCTTTAAACTACCTATCATCAATAAGATTTTAAAAATTCATCTGAGTCATGAGGATGCCCCGCAATGGTGCAAAAGATTTGGATAGGAACGCTCTCATATTTTAACTCATGCGTTACCAACGTGATGAACATTTTCGGCGGTAAGTCTTGTACCAATCACAGAAACCTGTTCCACCATCGGGCTTGAAATTGCTTCCACATTACGAATCTTAAAGATTTGGAATAGAAGAACTTGCTCTACATTTATTTGTCACCGACACCTCTAAAGCTAAACGAGGAAAGGAGAAAATAGAACGACGGTCGTCGTCTTTTTGCCCCGAAATTGCTAACCGGAATCCGACAGAGGGCCAAGTATTCGTTCAGTTGCTCGGTCCGTCTCGCGAGTAAACATCGTGCTCGTATCTTGCGAATGGAGAAGCTTTCTCGTAGTGTACGTTCAATTCTCATCTCTCCCGCGGCCAGTGGAATCTTGAAGATTGCCCCTGGAGAAAGCGACAGTGATGTTGCGTTTAGTGGTCATTGGAGAACATATAGGATATAATCGATGTGGCAGATTTGCACGGGACTGCATTGTGACATCGTCGAGTGAGTGAGGCGAGAAGCTTCGAGCGAGGTTCACGGAGATTTTTAAAGGTGAGACCCATCGGAATATTTTCCTCGTCTCCTTGCCTGCGTTGACAAGAATGTGCATCGCAATTTAACCTCCTGATTGCTTCGAAACGCGGAGTTTGGAGTGCCCTCGGCTGGGGGATATCTTGATCACCGTAAATAAGACCAGATGTAAACAACAGCGAACGAATGCTTCATTGTCTCAGCTGTATCGTTCACATGGACTCGTATATTATCGCCTGGACGCGAACTTTATTAAGATTCCGAAGCCGTTTCTACAGTCAAAGCGCTTCCTCGTAGCATCATAGTTTACGTGAGGATGATTTCGTCTTCAATCGTGTTGATTTCATTCGAGGAAAGGGAAAATAAGGGACTGGGTATGGGAACGAAGTGAACGCGGCGAAGCCGCCATGGAAAGTGCAAAATGCATGGCGGCATTTCGAGGCGCCATTGTTACCGGTGGGAATCTAAAATTGAAAGAAGATTTTTCGAAATTAACCTGCGGTCCGTCGTAAACGATAAAATTTTCATGAAGACTAGTATTTATTATGATTTTTTTCCTACTACGTGAGTCTTACCGCACAGAAAAACCATTTTCATAATGTATCGAAAGCTAGTTATTCGGAATTGAGGAAAACCGCCATTACTCGCCGTCGACGTAAAAGAAGAAAGAAATTTTGAGGTCATTCGATCGGTAATTGGATCAACAATTATTTGCCATGAAATTCATTAATACAGCGTCTGCACTGACAGCGGTGGTATTTCTCTCAGCCAATCAGAATCAAGAAAAAAGTTTACCGGGAACTCAAATTAGATGAAATCTTCAAATGATAAATTAAAATTTGATTAATCGTTAAATGCGTTGCTGCTGCTACTTTCTGAAGCTAATACACTATCAGAATTGATCGCGAAAGACTTTTTTCAAGTATTCGTCGAGTAAAAGAGCCCTACCATGCATAGTACCAAAAACAGAAATACTGTGGGGCTATAGACTTCTCTACTTCATAATGTAATTTGCACTATTTCCTGGCTTTTGAAGGGTAAGAGACGAGGATTGGCTGCTATAATTAACTACAAGTCAATACGGTAGCTTTCATAGCGAGCAGAAGTAGAGGAAGATTCTTTGTTTTGAATAATTGCTTGATTTTCAATGACATCTTTCTATTTCAATTCCAGGATGCTTCTCCACCGACAAATTCCTACTGCTGAGATGAATAATTCACTGCACCCAAGGGACTGCAAAGAGTAGTCATCGCCTTACTTGGAAGTGGAGGTTTTATTAAACACATTTCAATATGTTAATGGATTACTTTTCAAGGTATGAGGTTGTTGAAACTATGATGTCCGTTCAACTATTCTTTCAAGAGGAGTTAACCTGACGATGACTTAACTATACTACAAGATGAAAATTATATGAATGCATATGGTGAAAAGCAAAGTTAATTTACTGTCTTGATCAAATTAGATGTAATCATGTAATGGTTCATTAAAACTTGATAAATCGTAAATTAAGTTACTGCTGCTTCTTTCTGAAGGTTATACACTGTAAGATTTGATCGCGAAAGACTTTTTTCAAGTATTCCTTAAGATGAACAGCTCTTCCATGCATACTACCAGGAGCAGAAGTAATTACTTTTGGTGCTACTTATTTCCTTACATTTATTATGTACTTTTCTTAAGCCAGATAATTGTGCAGAGTAGGAGACGAGGAAAACTGCTAGAAATAATTAAAATCATTACGGTAGCTTCCATAGCGATGAGAATTAGAGGTAACTTCTTTGCTTCGGATAATTGCTTGATTTTCAATGACATCTTTCTATTTCAGTTTCAGGATGCTTCTCCACCGACAAATTCCTGCAACTTAGATTAATAATGCACTGCACCCATAGGACTGCCTAGAGCGCTCATCACTTAACTTCGAAGTGGAGGTTTGATATTGCACATTTCAAGATGTTAGTGGATTATCTTTCAAGGTAAGAGTTTTTTTGAAACGTTGGTAATGTAAATAATTCCTTTCATCGGATGTGACAATGTGAATGATTCTGCACGATGGAAATGAAATGAATCTATAAATTGAACGACAAAGGTGATCGATTTACAATTCAAGAATCAGTGTCTTTATGGGTTATATTAAAGAGTATTAATCAGTTCAATAATGAAAAACGCAGTTCGGCAAACAGAAACTTGCTGTTATGATTCCCGGATGTTAATTACACATTTGGGTAGGTATCATTTACAAGGTAGGAGGATTTTGAAGCATTAGTTTCTGATAACATTTCCTTTTGATAGATGTCACACAAATGAGACCAATGATGTGATTTCCAGTTGATGAATTTAAGATCCTGAGTGATAAATTGGATCAGTTTTAGTACTTGGGTGATGGGAAAGGAAACTTTGCAAGCAGGGAGTATCGTTTTCATGCAAGGATACTGATTGCACGTTTGAGCAAGTAAGATGATTTCCCTTCACGATAAGAGGTATTTGAAACAATGATTTTTGTTCAACTTTTCTTTCATAAGTGGTCAACTCACTTTACATTTCTGCAAGATGAAAGTTATACGAATCTATAAGGTTGAAAGAGAATTAATATAATTATTTCCCTTGGATTGATGGGTGTGCGTAAGGGATAGTTTTCATTTCATTCGATGATGGAATGGGCAATTCGGCAGGCGGCGATGAGCACTGTAAGCGAGTCTCCACATCTGCTGAGATACCGTGTTTCCCCTCTCGGATAACTATTTTATTACCTATCGTTTTTCAGGCACCGAACGAACAACGAGATACATGTCTCCCTTGCTCCTAAAACATTCTCTTATTTTCAGGTGTATTCTTTCTGTAGGTACATCTAGCAAGGAAACAAGGCCGGGAGGACGGACGAGGAGTGAGCTAGGTTCTTTTCTACATTTGGGCAGGAGATTAGAAGCAACTTATAGAACGACCAACATAGTGAACATCTATTTTATGTGATGCAAGAGGATGTGAATTGAACGTATCGCTTGCCATGTAACTGATGGTTGAAATGCAATATAGTTTCTATTTTAAATGGTTGAAAACTGGGTTTTACTCCACTCCCTTCAAGAAATATTAGTGAGAAAAAAAGTTTAAAGTTAAATGCATACCCTTAGGTTTGACCGCTCTCCGAGTAAAGTTAAAGCACTCGTTAGGGTATTATTACCTCGAGGGCTTTCGTGAAAGCTCGACAAGTTTCCATCGATTGCTTTCCTTTAAACTACCTATCATCAATAAGATTTTAAAAATTCATCTGAGTCATGAGGATGCCCCGCAATGGTGCAAAAGATTTGGATAGGAACGCTCTCATATTTTAACTCATGCGTTACCAACGTGATGAACATTTTCGGCGGTAAGTCTTGTACCAATCACAGAAACCTGTTCCACCATCGGGCTTGAAATTGCTTCCACATTACGAATCTTAAAGATTTGGAATAGAAGAACTTGCTCTACATTTATTTGTCACCGACACCTCTAAAGCTAAACGAGGAAAGGAGAAAATAGAACGACGGTCGTCGTCTTTTTGCCCCGAAATTGCTAACCGGAATCCGACAGAGGGCCAAGTATTCGTTCAGTTGCTCGGTCCGTCTCGCGAGTAAACATCGTGCTCGTATCTTGCGAATGGAGAAGCTTTCTCGTAGTGTACGTTCAATTCTCATCTCTCCCGCGGCCAGTGGAATCTTGAAGATTGCCCCTGGAGAAAGCGACAGTGATGTTGCGTTTAGTGGTCATTGGAGAACATATAGGATATAATCGATGTGGCAGATTTGCACGGGACTACATTGTGACATCGTCGAGTGAGTGAGGCGAGAAGCTTCGAGCGAGGTTCACGGAGAATTTTAAAGGTGAGACCCATCGGAATATTTTCCTCGTCTCTTTGCCTGCGTTGACAAGAATGTGCATCGCAATTTAACCTCCTGATTGCTTCGAAACGCGGAGTTTGGAGTGCCCTCGGCTGGGGGATATCTTGATCACCGTAAATAAGACCAGATGTAAACAACAGCGAACGAATGCTTCATTGTCTCAGCTGTATCGTTCACATGGACTCGTATATTATCGCCTGGACGCGAACTTTATTAAGATTCCGAAGCCGTTTCTACAGTCAAAGCGCTTCCTCGTAGCATCATAGTTTACGTGAGGATGATTTCGTCTTCAATCGTGTTGATTTCATTCGAGGAAAGGGAAAATGAGGGACTGGGTATGGGAACGAAGTGAACGCGGCGAAGCCGCCATGGAAAGTGCAAAATGCATGGCGGCATTTCGAGGCGCCATTGTTACCGGTGGGAATCTAAAATTGAAAGAAGATTTTTCGAAATTAACCTGCGGTCCGTCGTAAACGATAAAATTTTCATGAAGACTAGTATTTATTATGATTTTTTTCCTACTACGTGAGTCTTACCGCACAGAAAAACCATTTTTATAATGTATCGAAAGCTAGTTCTTCGGAATTGAGGAAAACCGCCATTACTCGCCGTCGACGTAAAAGAAGAAAGAAATTTTGAGGTCATTCGATCGGTAATTGGATCAACAATTATTTGCCATGAAATTCATTAATACAGCGTCTGCACTGACAGCGGTGGTATTTCTCTCAGCCAATCAGAATCAAGAAAAAAGTTTACCGGGAACTCAAATTAGATGAAATCTTCAAATGATAAATTAAAATTTGATTAATCGTTAAATGCGTTGCTGCTGCTACTTTCTGAAGCTAATACACTATCAGAATTGATCGCGAAAGACTTTTTTCAAGTATTCGTCGAGTAAAAGAGCCCTACCATGCATAGTACCAAAAACAGAAATACTGTGGGGCTATAGACTTCTCTACTTCATAATGTAATTTGCACTATTTCCTGGCTTTTGAAGGGTAAGAGACGAGGATTGGCTGCTATAATTAACTACAAGTCAATACGGTAGCTTTCATAGCGAGCAGAAGTAGAGGAAGATTCTTTGTTTTGAATAATTGCTTGATTTTCAATGACATCTTTCTATTTCAATTCCAGGATGCTTCTCCACCGACAAATTCCTACTGCTGAGATGAATAATTCACTGCACCCAAGGGACTGCAAAGAGTAGTCATCGCCTTACTTGGAAGTGGAGGTTTTATTAAACACATTTCAATATGTTAATGGATTACTTTTCAAGGTATGAGGTTGTTGAAACTATGATGTCCGTTCAACTATTCTTTCAAGAGGAGTTAACCTGACGATGACTTAACTATACTACAAGATGAAAATTATATGAATGCATATGGTGAAAAGCAAAGTTAATTTACTGTCTTGATCAAATTAGATGTAATCATGTAATGGTTCATTAAAACTTGATAAATCGTAAATTAAGTTACTGCTGCTTCTTTCTGAAGGTTATACACTGTAAGATTTGATCGCGAAAGACTTTTTTCAAGTATTCCTTAAGATGAACAGCTCTTCCATGCATACTACCAGGAGCAGAAGTAATTACTTTTGGTGCTACTTATTTCCTTACTTCATTATGTACTTTTCTTAAGCCAGATAATTGTGCAGAGTAGGAGACGAGGAAAACTGCTAGAAATAATTAAAATCATTACGGTAGCTTCCATAGCGATGAGAATTAGAGGTAACTTCTTTGCTTCGGATAATTGCTTGATTTTCAATGACATCTTTCTATTTCAGTTTCAGGATGCTTCTCCACCGACAAATTCCTGCAACTTAGATTAATTACTGCACCCATAGGACTGCCTAGAGCGCTCATCACTTAACTTCGAAGTGGAGGTTTGATATTGCACATTTCAAGATGTTAGTGGATTATCTTTCAAGGTAAGAGTTTTTTGAAACCACGGTAATGTAAATAATTCCTTTCATCGGATGTGACAATGTGAATGATTCTGCACGATGGAAATGAAATGAATCTATAAATTGAACGACAAAGGTGATCGATTTACAATTCAAGAATCAGTGTCTTTATGGGTTATATTAAAGAGTATTAATCAGTTCAATAATGAAAAACGCAGTTCGGCAAACAGAAACTTGCTGTTATGATTCCCGGATGTTAATTACACATTTGGGTAGGTATCATTTACAAGGTAGGAGGATTTTGAAGCATTAGTTTCTGATAACATTTCCTTTTGATAGATGTCACACAAATGAGACCAATGATGTGATTTCCAGTTGATGAATTTAAGATCCTGAGTGATAAATTGGATCAGTTTTAGTACTTGGGTGATGGGAAAGGAAACTTTGCAAGCAGGGAGTATCGTTTTCATGCAAGGATACTGATTGCACGTTTGAGCAAGTAAGATGATTTCCCTTCAAAATAAGAGGTATTTGAAACAATGATTTTTGTTCAACTTTTCTTTCATAAGTGGTCAACTCACTTTACATTTCTGCAAGATGAAAGTTATACGAATCTATAAGGTTGAAAGAGAATTAATATAATGATTTCCCTTGGATTGATGGGTGTGCGTAAGGGATAGTTTTCATTTCATTCGATGATGGAATGGGCAATTCGGCAGGCGGCGATGAGCACTGTAAGCGAGTCTCCACGTCTGCTGAGATACCGTGTTTCCCCTCTCGGATAACTATTTTATTACCTATCGTTTTTCAGGCACCGAACGAACAACGAGATGCATGTCTCCCTTGCTCCTAAAACATTCTCTTATTTTCAGGTGTATTCTTTCTGTAGGTACATCTAGCAAGGAAACAAGGCCGGGAGGACGGACGAGGAGTGAGCTAGGTTCTTTTCTACATTTGGGCAGGAGATTGGAAGCAACTTATAGAACGACCAACATAGTGAACATCTATTTTATGTGATGCAAGAGGATGTGAATTGAACGTATCGCTTGCCATGTAACTGATGGTTGAAATGCAATAAAGTTTCTATTTTAAATGGTTGAAAACTGGGTTTTACTCCACTCCCTTCAAGAAATATTAGTAAGAAAAAACGTTTAAAGTTAAATGCATACCCTTAGGTTTGACCGCTCTCCGAGTAAAGTTAAAGCACTCGTTAGGGTATTATTACCTCGAGGGCTTTCGTGAGAGCTCGACAAATTTCCATCGATTGCTTTCCTTAAACTACCTATCATCATAAAGATTTTAAAAATTCATCTGAGTCATGAAGATGCCCCGCAATGGTGCAAAAGATTTGGATAGGAACGCTCTCATATTTTAACTCATGCGTTACCAACGTGATGAACATTTTCGGCGATAAGTCTTGTACCAATCACAGAAACCTGTTCCACCATCGGGCTTGAAATTGCTTCCACATTACGAATCTTAAAGATTTGGAATAGAAGAACTTGCTCTACATTTATTTGTCACCGACACCTCTAAAGCTAAACGAGGAAAGGAGAAAATAGAACGACGGTCGTCGTCTTTTTGCCCCGAAATTGCTAACCGGAATCCGACAGAGGGCCAAGTATTCGTTCAGTTGCTCGGTCCGTCTCGCGAGTAAACATCGTGCTCGTATCTTGCGAATGGAGAAGCTTTCTCGTAGTGTACGTTCAATTCTCATCTCTCCCGCGGCCAGTGGAATCTTGAAGATTGCCCCTGGAGAAAGCGACAGTGATGTTGCGTTTAGTGGTCATTGGAGAACATATAGGATATAATCGATGTGCCAGATTTGCACGGGACTGCATTGTGACATCGTCGAGTGAGTGAGGCGAGAAGCTTCGAGCGAGGTTCACGGAGAATTTTAAAGGTGAGACCCATCGGAATATTTTCCTCGTCTCCTTGCCTGCGTTGACAAGAATGTGCATCGCAATTTAACCTCCTGATTGCTTCGAAACGCGGAGTTTGGAGTGCCCTCGGCTGGGGGATATCTTGATCACCGTAAATAAGACCAGATGTAAACAACAGCGAACGAATGCTTCATTGTCTCAGCTGTATCGTTCACATGGACTCGTATATTATCGCCTGGACGCGAACTTTATTAAGATTCCGAAGCCGTTTCTACAGTCAAAGCGCTTCCTCGTAGCATCATAGTTTACGTGAGGATGATTTCGTCTTCAATCGTGTTGATTTCATTCGAGGAAAGGGAAAATAAGGGACTGGGTATGGGAACGAAGTGAACGCGGCGAAGCCGCCATGGAAAGTGCAAAATGCATGGCGGCATTTCGAGGCGCCATCGTTACCGGTGGGAATCTAAAATTGAAAGAAGATCTTTCGAAATTAACCTGCGGTCCGTCGTAAACGATAAAATTTTCATGAAGACTAGTATTTATTATGATTTTTCTCCTACTACGTGAGTCTTACCGCACAGAAAGACCATTTTCATAATGTATCGAAAGCTAGTTCTTCGGAATTGAGGAAAACCGCCATTACTCGCCGTCGACGTAAAAGAAGAAAGAAATTTTGAGGTCATTCGATCGGTAATTGGATCAACAATTATTTGCCATGAAATTCATTAATACAGCGTCTGCACTGACAGCGGTGGTATTTCTCTCAGCCAATCAGAATCAAGAAAAAAGTTTACCGGGAACTCAAATTAGATGAAATCTTCAAATGATAAATTAAAATTTGATTAATCGTTAAATGCGTTGCTGCTGCTACTTTCTGAAGCTAATACACTATCAGAATTGATCGCGAAAGACTTTTTTCAAGTATTCGTCGAGTAAAAGAGCCCTACCATGCATAGTACCAAAAACAGAAATACTGTGGGGCTATAGACTTCTCTACTTCATAATGTAATTTGCACTATTTCCTGGCTTTTGAAGGGTAAGAGACGAGGATTGGCTGCTATAATTAACTACAAGTCAATACGGTAGCTTTCATAGCGAGCAGAAGTAGAGGAAGATTCTTTGTTTTGAATAATTGCTTGATTTTCAATGACATCTTTCTATTTCAATTCCAGGATGCTTCTCCACCGACAAATTCCTACTGCTGAGATGAATAATTCACTGCACCCAAGGGACTGCAAAGAGTAGTCATCGCCTTACTTGGAAGTGGAGGTTTTATTAAACACATTTCAATATGTTAATGGATTACTTTTCAAGGTATGAGGTTGTTGAAACTATGATGTCCGTTCAACTATTCTTTCAAGAGGAGTTAACCTGACGATGACTTAACTATACTACAAGATGAAAATTATATGAATGCATATGGTGAAAAGCAAAGTTAATTTACTGTCTTGATCAAATTAGATGTAATCATGTAATGGTTCATTAAAACTTGATAAATCGTAAATTAAGTTACTGCTGCTTCTTTCTGAAGGTTATACACTGTAAGATTTGATCGCGAAAGACTTTTTTCAAGTATTCCTTAAGATGAACAGCTCTTCCATGCATACTACCAGGAGCAGAAGTAATTACTTTTGGTGCTACTTATTTCCTTACTTCATTATGTACTTTTCTTAAGCCAGATAATTGTGCAGAGTAGGAGACGAGGAAAACTGCTAGAAATAATTAAAATCATTACGGTAGCTTCCATAGCGATGAGAATTAGAGGTAAATTCTTTGCTTCGGATAATTGCTTGATTTTCAATGACATCTTTCTATTTCAGTTTCAGGATGCTTCTCCACCGACAAATTCCTGCAACTTAGATTAATAATGCACTGCACCCATAGGACTGCCTAGAGCGCTCATCACTTAACTTCGAAGTGGAGGTTTGATATTGCACATTTCAAGATGTTAGTGGATTATCTTTCAAGGTAAGAGTTTTTTTGAAACGTTGGTAATGTAAATAATTCCTTTCATCGGATGTGACAATGTGAATGATTCTGCACGATGGAAATGAAATGAATCTATAAATTGAACGACAAAGGTGATCGATTTACAATTCAAGAATCAGTGTCTTTATGGGTTATATTAAAGAGTATTAATCAGTTCAATAATGAAAAACGCAGTTCGGCAAACAGAAACTTGCTGTTATGATTCCCGGATGTTAATTACACATTTGGGTAGGTATCATTTACAAGGTAGGAGGATTTTGAAGCATTAGTTTCTGATAACATTTCCTTTTGATAGATGTCACACAAATGAGACCAATGATGTGATTTCCAGTTGATGAATTTAAGATCCTGAGTGATAAATTGGATCAGTTTTAGTACTTGGGTGATGGGAAAGGAAACTTTGCAAGCAGGGAGTATCGTTTTCATGCAAGGATACTGATTGCACGTTTGAGCAAGTAAGATGATTTCCCTTCAAAATAAGAGGTATTTGAAACAATGATTTTTGTTCAACTTTTCTTTCATAAGTGGTCAACTCACTTTACATTTCTGCAAGATGAAAGTTATACGAATCTATAAGGTTGAAAGAGAATTAATATAATGATTTCCCTTGGATTGATGGGTGTGCGTAAGGGATAGTTTTCATTTCATTCGATGATGGAATGGGCAATTCGGCAGGCGGCGATGAGCACTGTAAGCGAGTCTCCACGTCTGCTGAGATACCGTGTTTCCCCTCTCGGATAACTATTTTATTACCTATCGTTTTTCAGGCACCGAACGAACAAGGAGATGCATGTCTCCCTTGCTCCTAAAACATTCTCTTATTTTCAGGTGTATTCTTTCTGTAGGTACATCTAGCAAGGAAACAAGGCCGGGAGGACGGACGAGGAGTGAGCTAGGTTCTTTTCTACATTTGGGCAGGAGATTGGAAGCAACTTATAGAACGACCAACATAGTGAACATCTATTTTATGTGATGCAAGAGGATGTGAATTGAACGTATCGCTTGCCATGTAACTGATGGTTGAAATGCAATAAAGTTTCTATTTTAAATGGTTGAAAACTGGGTTTTACTCCACTCCCTTCAAGAAATATTAGTAAGAAAAAACGTTTAAAGTTAAATGCATACCCTTAGGTTTGACCGCTCTCCGAGTAAAGTTAAAGCACTCGTTAGGGTATTATTACCTCGAGGGCTTTCGTGAGAGCTCGACAAATTTCCATCGATTGCTTTCCTTAAACTACCTATCATCAATAAGATTTTAAAAATTCATCTGAGTCATGAAGATGCCCCGCAATGGTGCAAAAGATTTGGATAGGAACGCTCTCATATTTTAACTCATGCGTTACCAACGTGATGAACATTTTCGGCGGTAAGTCTTGTACCAATCACAGAAACCTGTTCCACCATCGGGCTTGAAATTGCTTCCACATTACGAATCTTAAAGATTTGGAATAGAAGAACTTGCTCTACATTTATTTGTCACCGACACCTCTAAAGCTAAACGAGGAAAGGAGAAAATAGAACGACGGTCGTCGTCTTTTTGCCCCGAAATTGCTAACCGGAATCCGACAGAGGGCCAAGTATTCGTTCAGTTGCTCGGTCCGTCTCGCGAGTAAACATCGTGCTCGTATCTTGCGAATGGAGAAGCTTTCTCGTAGTGTACGTTCAATTCTCATCTCTCCCGCGGCCAGTGGAATCTTGAAGATTGCCCCTGGAGAAAGCGACAGTGATGTTGCGTTTAGTGGTCATTGGAGAACATATAGGATATAATCGATGTGGCAGATTTGCACGGGACTGCATTGTGACATCGTCGAGTGAGTGAGGCGAGAAGCTTCGAGCGAGGTTCACGGAGAATTTTAAAGGTGAGACCCATCGGAATATTTTCCTCGTCTCCTTGCCTGCGTTGACAAGAATGTGCATCGCAATTTAACCTCCTGATTGCTTCGAAACGCGGAGTTTGGAGTGCCCTCGGCTGGGGGATATCTTGATCACCGTAAATAAGACCAGATGTAAACAACAGCGAACGAATGCTTCATTGTCTCAGCTGTATCGTTCACATGGACTCGTATATTATCGCCTGGACGCGAACTTTATTAAGATTCCGAAGCCGTTTCTACAGTCAAAGCGCTTCCTCGTAGCATCATAGTTTACGTGAGGATGATTTCGTCTTCAATCGTGTTGATTTCATTCGAGGAAAGGGAAAATGAGGGACTGGGTATGGGAACGAAGTGAACGCGGCGAAGCCGCCATGGAAAGTGCAAAATGCATGGCGGCATTTCGAGGCGCCATTGTTACCGGTGGGAATCTAAAATTGAAAGAAGATTTTTCGAAATTAACCTGCGGTCCGTCGTAAACGATAAAATTTTCATGAAGACTAGTATTTATTATGATTTTTTTCCTACTACGTGAGTCTTACCGCACAGAAAGACCATTTTCATAATGTATCGAAAGCTAGTTCTTCGGAATTGAGGAAAACCGCCATTACTCGCCGTCGACGTAAAAGAAGAAAGAAATTTTGAGGTCATTCGATCGGTAATTGGATCAACAATTATTTGCCATGAAATTCATTAATACAGCGTCTGCACTGACAGCGGTGGTATTTCTCTCAGCCAATCAGAATCAAGAAAAAAGTTTACCGGGAACTCAAATTAGATGAAATCTTCAAATGATAAATTAAAATTTGATTAATCGTTAAATGCGTTGCTGCTGCTACTTTCTGAAGCTAATACACTATCAGAATTGATCGCGAAAGACTTTTTTCAAGTATTCGTCGAGTAAAAGAGCCCTACCATGCATAGTACCAAAAACAGAAATACTGTGGGGCTATAGACTTCTCTACTTCATAATGTAATTTGCACTATTTCCTGGCTTTTGAAGGGTAAGAGACGAGGATTGGCTGCTATAATTAACTACAAGTCAATACGGTAGCTTTCATAGCGAGCAGAAGTAGAGGAAGATTCTTTGTTTTGAATAATTGCTTGATTTTCAATGACATCTTTCTATTTCAATTCCAGGATGCTTCTCCACCGACAAATTCCTACTGCTGAGATGAATAATTCACTGCACCCAAGGGACTGCAAAGAGTAGTCATCGCCTTACTTGGAAGTGGAGGTTTTATTAAACACATTTCAATATGTTAATGGATTACTTTTCAAGGTATGAGGTTGTTGAAACTATGATGTCCGTTCAACTATTCTTTCAAGAGGAGTTAACCTGACGATGACTTAACTATACTACAAGATGAAAATTATATGAATGCATATGGTGAAAAGCAAAGTTAATTTACTGTCTTGATCAAATTAGATGTAATCATGTAATGGTTCATTAAAACTTGATAAATCGTAAATTAAGTTACTGCTGCTTCTTTCTGAAGGTTATACACTGTAAGATTTGATCGCGAAAGACTTTTTTCAAGTATTCCTTAAGATGAACAGCTCTTCCATGCATACTACCAGGAGCAGAAGTAATTACTTTTGGTGCTACTTATTTCCTTACTTCATTATGTACTTTTCTTAAGCCAGATAATTGTGCAGAGTAGGAGACGAGGAAAACTGCTAGAAATAAGTAAAATCATTACGGTAGCTTCCATAGCGATGAGAATTAGAGGTAAATTCTTTGCTTCGGATAATTGCTTGATTTTCAATGACATCTTTCTATTTCAATTTCAGGATGCTTCTCCACCGACAAATTCCTGCAACTTAGATTAATAATGCACTGCACCCATAGGACTGCCTAGAGCGCTCATCACTTAACTTCGAAGTGGAGGTTTGATATTGCACATTTCAAGATGTTAGTGGATTATCTTTCAAGGTAAGAGTTTTTTTGAAACGTTGGTAATGTAAATAATTCCTTTCATCGGATGTGACAATGTGAATGATTCTGCACGATGGAAATGAAATGAATCTATAAATTGAACGACAAAGGTGATCGATTTACAATTCAAGAATCAGTGTCTTTATGGGTTATATTAAAGAGTATTAATCAGTTCAATAATGAAAAACGCAGTTCGGCAAACAGAAACTTGCTGTTATGATTCCCGGATGTTAATTACACATTTGGGTAGGTATCATTTACAAGGTAGGAGGATTTTGAAGCATTAGTTTCTGATAACATTTCCTTTTGATAGATGTCACACAAATGAGACCAATGATGTGATTTCCAGTTGATGAATTTAAGATCCTGAGTGATAAATTGGATCAGTTTTAGTACTTGGGTGATGGGAAAGGAAACTTTGCAAGCAGGGAGTATCGTTTTCATGCAAGGATACTGATTGCACGTTTGAGCAAGTAAGATGATTTCCCTTCACGATAAGAGGTATTTGAAACAATGATTTTTGTTCAACTTTTCTTTCATAAGTGGTCAACTCACTTTACATTTCTGCAAGATGAAAGTTATACGAATCTATAAGGTTGAAAGAGAATTAATATAATTATTTCCCTTGGATTGATGGGTGTGCGTAAGGGATAGTTTTCATTTCATTCGATGATGGAATGGGCAATTCGGCAGGCGGCGATGAGCACTGTAAGCGAGTCTCCACATCTGCTGAGATACCGTGTTTCCCCTCTCGGATAACTATTTTATTACCTATCGTTTTTCAGGCACCGAACGAACAACGAGATACATGTCTCCCTTGCTCCTAAAACATTCTCTTATTTTCAGGTGTATTCTTTCTGTAGGTACATCTAGCAAGGAAACAAGGCCGGGAGGACGGACGAGGAGTGAGCTAGGTTCTTTTCTACATTTGGGCAGGAGATTAGAAGCAACTTATAGAACGACCAACATAGTGAACATCTATTTTATGTGATGCAAGAGGATGTGAATTGAACGTATCGCTTGCCATGTAACTGATGGTTGAAATGCAATATAGTTTCTATTTTAAATGGTTGAAAACTGGGTTTTACTCCACTCCCTTCAAGAAATATTAGTGAGAAAAAAAGTTTAAAGTTAAATGCATACCCTTAGGTTTGACCGCTCTCCGAGTAAAGTTAAAGCACTCGTTAGGGTATTATTACCTCGAGGGCTTTCGTGAAAGCTCGACAAGTTTCCATCGATTGCTTTCCTTTAAACTACCTATCATCAATAAGATTTTAAAAATTCATCTGAGTCATGAGGATGCCCCGCAATGGTGCAAAAGATTTGGATAGGAACGCTCTCATATTTTAACTCATGCGTTACCAACGTGATGAACATTTTCGGCGGTAAGTCTTGTACCAATCACAGAAACCTGTTCCACCATCGGGCTTGAAATTGCTTCCACATTACGAATCTTAAAGATTTGGAATAGAAGAACTTGCTCTACATTTATTTGTCACCGACACCTCTAAAGCTAAACGAGGAAAGGAGAAAATAGAACGACGGTCGTCGTCTTTTTGCCCCGAAATTGCTAACCGGAATCCGACAGAGGGCCAAGTATTCGTTCAGTTGCTCGGTCCGTCTCGCGAGTAAACATCGTGCTCGTATCTTGCGAATGGAGAAGCTTTCTCGTAGTGTACGTTCAATTCTCATCTCTCCCGCGGCCAGTGGAATCTTGAAGATTGCCCCTGGAGAAAGCGACAGTGATGTTGCGTTTAGTGGTCATTGGAGAACATATAGGATATAATCGATGTGCCAGATTTGCACGGGACTGCATTGTGACATCGTCGAGTGAGTGAGGCGAGAAGCTTCGAGCGAGGTTCACGGAGAATTTTAAAGGTGAGACCCATCGGAATATTTTCCTCGTCTCTTTGCCTGCGTTGACAAGAATGTGCATCGCAATTTAACCTCCTGATTGCTTCGAAACGCGGAGTTTGGAGTGCCCTCGGCTGGGGGATATCTTGATCACCGTAAATAAGACCAGATGTAAACAACAGCGAACGAATGCTTCATTGTCTCAGCTGTATCGTTCACATGGACTCGTATATTATCGCCTGGACGCGAACTTTATTAAGATTCCGAAGCCGTTTCTACAGTCAAAGCGCTTCCTCGTAGCATCATAGTTTACGTGAGGATGATTTCGTCTTCAATCGTGTTGATTTCATTCGAGGAAAGGGAAAATGAGGGACTGGGTATGGGAACGAAGTGAACGCGGCGAAGCCGCCATGGAAAGTGCAAAATGCATGGCGGCATTTCGAGGCGCCATCGTTACCGGTGGGAATCTAAAATTGAAAGAAGATTTTTCGAAATTAACCTGCGGTCCGTCGTAAACGATAAAATTTTCATGAAGACTAGTATTTATTATGATTTTTTTCCTACTACGTGAGTCTTACCGCACAGAAAGACCATTTTCATAATGTATCGAAAGCTAGTTCTTCGGAATTGAGGAAAACCGCCATTACTCGCCGTCGACGTAAAAGAAGAAAGAAATTTTGAGGTCATTCGATCGGTAATTGGATCAACAATTATTTGCCATGAAATTCATTAATACAGCGTCGGCACTGACAGCGGTGGTATTTCTCTCAGCCAATCAGAATCAAGAAAAAAGTTTACCGGGAACTCAAATTAGACGAAATCTTCAAATGATAAATTAAAATTTGATTAATCGTTAAATGCGTTGCTGCTGCTACTTTCTGAAGCTAATACACTATCAGAATTGATCGCGAAAGACTTTTTTCAAGTATTCGTCGAGTAAAAGAGCCCTACCATGCATAGTACCAAAAACAGAAATACTGTGGGGCTATAGACTTCTCTACTTCATAATGTAATTTGCACTATTTCCTGGCTTTTGAAGGGTAAGAGACGAGGATTGGCTGCTATAATTAACTACAAGTCAATACGGTAGCTTTCATAGCGAGCAGAAGTAGAGGAAGATTCTTTGTTTTGAATAATTGCTTGATTTTCAATGACATCTTTCTATTTCAATTCCAGGATGCTTCTCCACCGACAAATTCCTACTGCTGAGATGAATAATTCACTGCACCCAAGGGACTGCAAAGAGTAGTCATCGCCTTACTTGGAAGTGGAGGTTTTATTAAACACATTTCAATATGTTAATGGATTACTTTTCAAGGTATGAGGTTGTTGAAACTATGATGTCCGTTCAACTATTCTTTCAAGAGGAGTTAACCTGACGATGACTTAACTATACTACAAGATGAAAATTATATGAATGCATATGGTGAAAAGCAAAGTTAATTTACTGTCTTGATCAAATTAGATGTAATCATGTAATGGTTCATTAAAACTTGATAAATCGTAAATTAAGTTACTGCTGCTTCTTTCTGAAGGTTATACACTGTAAGATTTGATCGCGAAAGACTTTTTTCAAGTATTCCTTAAGATGAACAGCTCTTCCATGCATACTACCAGGAGCAGAAGTAATTACTTTTGGTGCTACTTATTTCCTTACTTCATTATGTACTTTTCTTAAGCCAGATAATTGTGCAGAGTAGGAGACGAGGAAAACTGCTAGAAATAAGTAAAATCATTACGGTAGCTTCCATAGCGATGAGAATTAGAGGTAAATTCTTTGCTTCGGATAATTGCTTGATTTTCAATGACATCTTTCTATTTCAATTTCAGGATGCTTCTCCACCGACAAATTCCTGCAACTTAGATTAATAATGCACTGCACCCATAGGACTGCCTAGAGCGCTCATCACTTAACTTCGAAGTGGAGGTTTGATATTGCACATTTCAAGATGTTAGTGGATTATCTTTCAAGGTAAGAGTTTTTTTGAAACGTTGGTAATGTAAATAATTCCTTTCATCGGATGTGACAATGTGAATGATTCTGCACGATGGAAATGAAATGAATCTATAAATTGAACGACAAAGGTGATCGATTTACAATTCAAGAATCAGTGTCTTTATGGGTTATATTAAAGAGTATTAATCAGTTCAATAATGAAAAACGCAGTTCGGCAAACAGAAACTTGCTGTTATGATTCCCGGATGTTAATTACACATTTGGGTAGGTATCATTTACAAGGTAGGAGGATTTTGAAGCATTAGTTTCTGATAACATTTCCTTTTGATAGATGTCACACAAATGAGACCAATGATGTGATTTCCAGTTGATGAATTTAAGATCCTGAGTGATAAATTGGATCAGTTTTAGTACTTGGGTGATGGGAAAGGAAACTTTGCAAGCAGGGAGTATCGTTTTCATGCAAGGATACTGATTGCACGTTTGAGCAAGTAAGATGATTTCCCTTCACGATAAGAGGTATTTGAAACAATGATTTTTGTTCAACTTTTCTTTCATAAGTGGTCAACTCACTTTACATTTCTGCAAGATGAAAGTTATACGAATCTATAAGGTTGAAAGAGAATTAATATAATGATTTCCCTTGGATTGATGGGTGTGCGTAAGGGATAGTTTTCATTTCATTCGATGATGGAATGGGCAATTCGGCAGGCGGCGATGAGCACTGTAAGCGAGTCTCCACGTCTGCTGAGATACCGTGTTTCCCCTCTCGGATAACTATTTTATTACCTATCGTTTTTCAGGCACCGAACGAACAACGAGATGCATGTCTCCCTTGCTCCTAAAACATTCTCTTATTTTCAGGTGTATTCTTTCTGTAGGTACATCTAGCAAGGAAACAAGGCCGGGAGGACGGACGAGGAGTGAGCTAGGTTCTTTTCTACATTTGGGCAGGAGATTGGAAGCAACTTATAGAACGACCAACATAGTGAACATCTATTTTATGTGATGCAAGAGGATGTGAATTGAACGTATCGCTTGCCATGTAACTGATGGTTGAAATGCAATAAAGTTTCTATTTTAAATGGTTGAAAACTGGGTTTTACTCCACTCCCTTCAAGAAATATTAGTAAGAAAAAACGTTTAAAGTTAAATGCATACCCTTAGGTTTGACCGCTCTCCGAGTAAAGTTAAAGCACTCGTTAGGGTATTATTACCTCGAGGGCTTTCGTGAGAGCTCGACAAATTTCCATCGATTGCTTTCCTTAAACTACCTATCATCAATAAGATTTTAAAAATTCATCTGAGTCATGAAGATGCCCCGCAATGGTGCAAAAGATTTGGATAGGAACGCTCTCATATTTTAACTCATGCGTTACCAACGTGATGAACATTTTCGGCGATAAGTCTTGTACCGATCACAGAAACCTGTTCCACCATCGGGCTTGAAATTGCTTCCACATTACGAATCTTAAAGATTTGGAATAGAAGAACTTGCTCTACATTTATTTGTCACCGACACCTCTAAAGCTAAACGAGGAAAGGAGAAAATAGAACGACGGTCGTCGTCTTTTTGCCCCGAAATTGCTAACCGGAATCCGACAGAGGGCCAAGTATTCGTTCAGTTGCTCGGTCCGTCTCGCGAGTAAACATCGTGCTCGTATCTTGCGAATGGAGAAGCTTTCTCGTAGTGTACGTTCAATTCCCATCTCTCCCGCGGCCAGTGGAATCTTGAAGATTGCCCCTGGAGAAAGCGACAGTGATGTTGCGTTTAGTGGTCATTGGAGAACATATAGGATATAGTCGATGTGGCAGATTTGCACGGGACTGCATTGTGACATCGTCGAGTGAGTGAGGCGAGAAGCTTCGAGCGAGGTTCACGGAGAATTTTAAAGGTGAGACCCATCGGAATATTTTCCTCGTCTCTTTGCCTGCGTTGACAAGAATGTGCATCGCAATTTAACCTCCTGATTGCTTCGAAACGCGGAGTTTGGAGTGCCCTCGGCTGGGGGATATCTTGATCACCGTAAATAAGACCAGATGTAAACAACAGCGAACGAATGCTTCATTGTCTCAGCTGTATCGTTCACATGGACTCGTATATTATCGCCTGGACGCGAACTTTATTAAGATTCCGAAGCCGTTTCTACAGTCAAAGCGCTTCCTCGTAGCATCATAGTTTACGTGAGGATGATTTCGTCTTCAATCGTGTTGATTTCATTCGAGGAAAGGGAAAATAAGGGACTGGGTATGGGAACGAAGTGAACGCGGCGAAGCCGCCATGGAAAGTGCAAAATGCATGGCGGCATTTCGAGGCGCCATCGTTACCGGTGGGAATCTAAAATTGAAAGAAGATTTTTCGAAATTAACCTGCGGTCCGTCGTAAACGATAAAATTTTCATGAAGACTAGTATTTATTATGATTTTTCTCCTACTACGTGAGTCTTACCGCACAGAAAGACCATTTTCATAATGTATCGAAAGCTAGTTCTTCGGAATTGAGGAAAACCGCCATTACTCGCCGTCGACGTAAAAGAAGAAAGAAATTTTGAGGTCATTCGATCGGTAATTGGATCAACAATTATATGCCATGAAATTCATTAATACAGCGTCTGCACTGACAGCGGTGGTATTTCTCTCAGCCAATCAGAATCAAGAAAAAAGTTTACCGGGAACTCAAATTAGACGAAATCTTCAAATGATAAATTAAAATTTGATTAATCGTTAAATGCGTTGCTGCTGCTACTTTCTGAAGCTAATACACTATCAGAATTGATCGCGAAAGACTTTTTTCAAGTATTCGTCGAGTAAAAGAGCCCTACCATGCATAGTACCAAAAACAGAAATACTGTGGGGCTATAGACTTCTCTACTTCATAATGTAATTTGCACTATTTCCTGGCTTTTGAAGGGTAAGAGACGAGGATTGGCTGCTATAATTAACTACAAGTCAATACGGTAGCTTTCATAGCGAGCAGAAGTAGAGGAAGATTCTTTGTTTTGAATAATTGCTTGATTTTCAATGACATCTTTCTATTTCAATTCCAGGATGCTTCTCCACCGACAAATTCCTACTGCTGAGATGAATAATTCACTGCACCCAAGGGACTGCAAAGAGTAGTCATCGCCTTACTTGGAAGTGGAGGTTTTATGAAACACATTTCAATATGTTAATGGATTACTTTTCAAGGTATGAGGTTGTTGAAACTATGATGTCCGTTCAACTATTCTTTCAAGAGGAGTTAACCTGACGATGACTTAACTATACTACAAGATGAAAATTATATGAATGCATATGGTGAAAAGCAAAGTTAATTTACTGTCTTGATCAAATTAGATGTAATCATGTAATGGTTCATTAAAACTTGATAAATCGTAAATTAAGTTACTGCTGCTTCTTTCTGAAGGTTATACACTGTAAGATTTGATCGCGAAAGACTTTTTTCAAGTATTCCTTAAGATGAACAGCTCTTCCATGCATACTACCAGGAGCAGAAGTAATTACTTTTGGTGCTACTTATTTCCTTACTTCATTATGTACTTTTCTTAAGCCAGATAATTGTGCAGAGTAGGAGACGAGGAAAACTGCTAGAAATAATTAAAATCATTACGGTAGCTTCCATAGCGATGAGAATTAGAGGTAACTTCTTTGCTTCGGATAATTGCTTGATTTTCAATGACATCTTTCTATTTCAGTTTCAGGATGCTTCTCCACCGACAAATTCCTGCAACTTAGATTAATAATGCACTGCACCCATAGGACTGCCTAGAGCGCTCATCACTTAACTTCGAAGTGGAGGTTTGATATTGCACATTTCAAGATGTTAGTGGATTATCTTTCAAGGTAAGAGTTTTTTTGAAACGTTGGTAATGTAAATAATTCCTTTCATCGGATGTGACAATGTGAATGATTCTGCACGATGGAAATGAAATGAATCTATAAATTGAACGACAAAGGTGATCGATTTACAATTCAAGAATCAGTGTCTTTATGGGTTATATTAAAGAGTATTAATCAGTTCAATAATGAAAAACGCAGTTCGGCAAACAGAAACTTGCTGTTATGATTCCCGGATGTTAATTACACATTTGGGTAGGTATCATTTACAAGGTAGGAGGATTTTGAAGCATTAGTTTCTGATAACATTTCCTTTTGATAGATGTCACACAAATGAGACCAATGATGTGATTTCCAGTTGATGAATTTAAGATCCTGAGTGATAAATTGGATCAGTTTTAGTACTTGGGTGATGGGAAAGGAAACTTTGCAAGCAGGGAGTATCGTTTTCATGCAAGGATACTGATTGCACGTTTGAGCAAGTAAGATGATTTCCCTTCACGATAAGAGGTATTTGAAACAATGATTTTTGTTCAACTTTTCTTTCATAAGTGGTCAACTCACTTTACATTTCTGCAAGATGAAAGTTATACGAATCTATAAGGTTGAAAGAGAATTAATATAATGATTTCCCTTGGATTGATGGGTGTGCGTAAGGGATAGTTTTCATTTCATTCGATGATGGAATGGGCAATTCGGCAGGCGGCGATGAGCACTGTAAGCGAGTCTCCACGTCTGCTGAGATACCGTGTTTCCCCTCTCGGATAACTATTTTATTACCTATCGTTTTTCAGGCACCGAACGAACAACGAGATACATGTCTCCCTTGCTCCTAAAACATTCTCTTATTTTCAGGTGTATTCTTTCTGTAGGTACATCTAGCAAGGAAACAAGGCCGGGAGGACGGACGAGGAGTGAGCTAGGTTCTTTTCTACATTTGGGCAGGAGATTGGAAGCAACTTATAGAACGACCAACATAGTGAACATCTATTTTATGTGATGCAAGAGGATGTGAATTGAACGTATCGCTTGCCATGTAACTGATGGTTGAAATGCAATAAAGTTTCTATTTTAAATGGTTGAAAACTGGGTTTTACTCCACTCCCTTCAAGAAATATTAGTAAGAAAAAACGTTTAAAGTTAAATGCATACCCTTAGGTTTGACCGCTCTCCGAGTAAAGTTAAAGCACTCGTTAGGGTATTATTACCTCGAGGGCTTTCGTGAGAGCTCGACAAATTTCCATCGATTGCTTTCCTTAAACTACCTATCATCATAAAGATTTTAAAAATTCATCTGAGTCATGAAGATGCCCCGCAATGGTGCAAAAGATTTGGATAGGAACGCTCTCATATTTTAACTCATGCGTTACCAACGTGATGAACATTTTCGGCGATAAGTCTTGTACCAATCACAGAAACCTGTTCCACCATCGGGCTTGAAATTGCTTCCACATTACGAATCTTAAAGATTTGGAATAGAAGAACTTGCTCTACATTTATTTGTCACCGACACCTCTAAAGCTAAACGAGGAAAGGAGAAAATAGAACGACGGTCGTCGTCTTTTTGCCCCGAAATTGCTAACCGGAATCCGACAGAGGGCCAAGTATTCGTTCAGTTGCTCGGTCCGTCTCGCGAGTAAACATCGTGCTCGTATCTTGCGAATGGAGAAGCTTTCTCGTAGTGTACGTTCAATTCTCATCTCTCCCGCGGCCAGTGGAATCTTGAAGATTGCCCCTGGAGAAAGCGACAGTGATGTTGCGTTTAGTGGTCATTGGAGAACATATAGGATATAATCGATGTGGCAGATTTGCACGGGACTGCATTGTGACATCGTCGAGTGAGTGAGGCGAGAAGCTTCGAGCGAGGTTCACGGAGAATTTTAAAGGTGAGACCCATCGGAATATTTTCCTCGTCTCCTTGCCTGCGTTGACAAGAATGTGCATCGCAATTTAACCTCCTGATTGCTTCGAAACGCGGAGTTTGGAGTGCCCTCGGCTGGGGGATATCTTGATCACCGTAAATAAGACCAGATGTAAACAACAGCGAACGAATGCTTCATTGTCTCAGCTGTATCGTTCACATGGACTCGTATATTATCGCCTGGACGCGAACTTTATTAAGATTCCGAAGCCGTTTCTACAGTCAAAGCGCTTCCTCGTAGCATCATAGTTTACGTGAGGATGATTTCGTCTTCAATCGTGTTGATTTCATTCGAGGAAAGGGAAAATAAGGGACTGGGTATGGGAACGAAGTGAACGCGGCGAAGCCGCCATGGAAAGTGCAAAATGCATGGCGGCATTTCGAGGCGCCATCGTTACCGGTGGGAATCTAAAATTGAAAGAAGATCTTTCGAAATTAACCTGCGGTCCGTCGTAAACGATAAAATTTTCATGAAGACTAGTATTTATTATGATTTTTCTCCTACTACGTGAGTCTTACCGCACAGAAAGACCATTTTCATAATGTATCGAAAGCTAGTTCTTCGGAATTGAGGAAAACCGCCATTACTCGCCGTCGACGTAAAAGAAGAAAGAAATTTTGAGGTCATTCGATCGGTAATTGGATCAACAATTATTTGCCATGAAATTCATTAATACAGCGTCTGCACTGACAGCGGTGGTATTTCTCTCAGCCAATCAGAATCAAGAAAAAAGTTTACCGGGAACTCAAATTAGATGAAATCTTCAAATGATAAATTAAAATTTGATTAATCGTTAAATGCGTTGCTGCTGCTACTTTCTGAAGCTAATACACTATCAGAATTGATCGCGAAAGACTTTTTTCAAGTATTCGTCGAGTAAAAGAGCCCTACCATGCATAGTACCAAAAACAGAAATACTGTGGGGCTATAGACTTCTCTACTTCATAATGTAATTTGCACTATTTCCTGGCTTTTGAAGGGTAAGAGACGAGGATTGGCTGCTATAATTAACTACAAGTCAATACGGTAGCTTTCATAGCGAGCAGAAGTAGAGGAAGATTCTTTGTTTTGAATAATTGCTTGATTTTCAATGACATCTTTCTATTTCAATTCCAGGATGCTTCTCCACCGACAAATTCCTACTGCTGAGATGAATAATTCACTGCACCCAAGGGACTGCAAAGAGTAGTCATCGCCTTACTTGGAAGTGGAGGTTTTATTAAACACATTTCAATATGTTAATGGATTACTTTTCAAGGTATGAGGTTGTTGAAACTATGATGTCCGTTCAACTATTCTTTCAAGAGGAGTTAACCTGACGATGACTTAACTATACTACGAGATGAAAATTATATGAATGCATATGGTGAAAAGCAAAGTTAATTTACTGTCTTGATCAAATTAGATGTAATCATGTAATGGTTCATTAAAACTTGATAAATCGTAAATTAAGTTACTGCTGCTTCTTTCTGAAGGTTATACACTGTAAGATTTGATCGCGAAAGACTTTTTTCAAGTATTCCTTAAGATGAACAGCTCTTCCATGCATACTACCACGAACAGAAGTAATTACTTTTGGTGCTACTTATTTCCTTACTTCATTATGTACTTTTCTTAAGCCAGATAATTGTGCAGAGTAGGAGACGAGGAAAACTGCTAGAAATAATTAAAATCATTACGGTAGCTTCCATAGCGATGAGAATTAGAGGTAAATTCTTTGCTTCGGATAATTGCTTGATTTTCAATGACATCTTTCTATTTCAGTTTCAGGATGCTTCTCCACCGACAAATTCCTGCAACTTAGATTAATAATGCACTGCACCCATAGGACTGCCTAGAGCGCTCATCACTTAACTTCGAAGTGGAGGTTTGATATTGCACATTTCAAGATGTTAGTGGATTATCTTTCAAGGTAAGAGTTTTTTTGAAACGTTGGTAATGTAAATAATTCCTTTCATCGGATGTGACAATGTGAATGATTCTGCACGATGGAAATGAAATGAATCTATAAATTGAACGACAAAGGTGATCGATTTACAATTCAAGAATCAGTGTCTTTATGGGTTATATTAAAGAGTATTAATCAGTTCAATAATGAAAAACGCAGTTCGGCAAACAGAAACTTGCTGTTATGATTCCCGGATGTTAATTACACATTTGGGTAGGTATCATTTACAAGGTAGGAGGATTTTGAAGCATTAGTTTCTGATAACATTTCCTTTTGATAGATGTCACACAAATGAGACCAATGATGTGATTTCCAGTTGATGAATTTAAGATCCTGAGTGATAAATTGGATCAGTTTTAGTACTTGGGTGATGGGAAAGGAAACTTTGCAAGCAGGGAGTATCGTTTTCATGCAAGGATACTGATTGCACGTTTGAGCAAGTAAGATGATTTCCCTTCAAAATAAGAGGTATTTGAAACAATGATTTTTGTTCAACTTTTCTTTCATAAGTGGTCAACTCACTTTACATTTCTGCAAGATGAAAGTTATACGAATCTATAAGGTTGAAAGAGAATTAATATAATGATTTCCCTTGGATTGATGGGTGTGCGTAAGGGATAGTTTTCATTTCATTCGATGATGGAATGGGCAATTCGGCAGGCGGCGATGAGCACTGTAAGCGAGTCTCCACGTCTGCTGAGATACCGTGTTTCCCCTCTCGGATAACTATTTTATTACCTATCGTTTTTCAGGCACCGAACGAACAAGGAGATGCATGTCTCCCTTGCTCCTAAAACATTCTCTTATTTTCAGGTGTATTCTTTCTGTAGGTACATCTAGCAAGGAAACAAGGCCGGGAGGACGGACGAGGAGTGAGCTAGGTTCTTTTCTACATTTGGGCAGGAGATTGGAAGCAACTTATAGAACGACCAACATAGTGAACATCTATTTTATGTGATGCAAGAGGATGTGAATTGAACGTATCGCTTGCCATGTAACTGATGGTTGAAATGCAATAAAGTTTCTATTTTAAATGGTTGAAAACTGGGTTTTACTCCACTCCCTTCAAGAAATATTAGTAAGAAAAAACGTTTAAAGTTAAATGCATACCCTTAGGTTTGACCGCTCTCCGAGTAAAGTTAAAGCACTCGTTAGGGTATTATTACCTCGAGGGCTTTCGTGAGAGCTCGACAAATTTCCATCGATTGCTTTCCTTAAACTACCTATCATCAATAAGATTTTAAAAATTCATCTGAGTCATGAAGATGCCCCGCAATGGTGCAAAAGATTTGGATAGGAACGCTCTCATATTTTAACTCATGCGTTACCAACGTGATGAACATTTTCGGCGGTAAGTCTTGTACCAATCACAGAAACCTGTTCCACCATCGGGCTTGAAATTGCTTCCACATTACGAATCTTAAAGATTTGGAATAGAAGAACTTGCTCTACATTTATTTGTCACCGACACCTCTAAAGCTAAACGAGGAAAGGAGAAAATAGAACGACGGTCGTCGTCTTTTTGCCCCGAAATTGCTAACCGGAATCCGACAGAGGGCCAAGTATTCGTTCAGTTGCTCGGTCCGTCTCGCGAGTAAACATCGTGCTCGTATCTTGCGAATGGAGAAGCTTTCTCGTAGTGTACGTTCAATTCTCATCTCTCCCGCGGCCAGTGGAATCTTGAAGATTGCCCCTGGAGAAAGCGACAGTGATGTTGCGTTTAGTGGTCATTGGAGAACATATAGGATATAATCGATGTGGCAGATTTGCACGGGACTGCATTGTGACATCGTCGAGTGAGTGAGGCGAGAAGCTTCGAGCGAGGTTCACGGAGAATTTTAAAGGTGAGACCCATCGGAATATTTTCCTCGTCTCCTTGCCTGCGTTGACAAGAATGTGCATCGCAATTTAACCTCCTGATTGCTTCGAAACGCGGAGTTTGGAGTGCCCTCGGCTGGGGGATATCTTGATCACCGTAAATAAGACCAGATGTAAACAACAGCGAACGAATGCTTCATTGTCTCAGCTGTATCGTTCACATGGACTCGTATATTATCGCCTGGACGCGAACTTTATTAAGATTCCGAAGCCGTTTCTACAGTCAAAGCGCTTCCTCGTAGCATCATAGTTTACGTGAGGATGATTTCGTCTTCAATCGTGTTGATTTCATTCGAGGAAAGGGAAAATGAGGGACTGGGTATGGGAACGAAGTGAACGCGGCGAAGCCGCCATGGAAAGTGCAAAATGCATGGCGGCATTTCGAGGCGCCATTGTTACCGGTGGGAATCTAAAATTGAAAGAAGATTTTTCGAAATTAACCTGCGGTCCGTCGTAAACGATAAAATTTTCATGAAGACTAGTATTTATTATGATTTTTTTCCTACTACGTGAGTCTTACCGCACAGAAAGACCATTTTCATAATGTATCGAAAGCTAGTTCTTCGGAATTGAGGAAAACCGCCATTACTCGCCGTCGACGTAAAAGAAGAAAGAAATTTTGAGGTCATTCGATCGGTAATTGGATCAACAATTATTTGCCATGAAATTCATTAATACAGCGTCTGCACTGACAGCGGTGGTATTTCTCTCAGCCAATCAGAATCAAGAAAAAAGTTTACCGGGAACTCAAATTAGATGAAATCTTCAAATGATAAATTAAAATTTGATTAATCGTTAAATGCGTTGCTGCTGCTACTTTCTGAAGCTAATACACTATCAGAATTGATCGCGAAAGACTTTTTTCAAGTATTCGTCGAGTAAAAGAGCCCTACCATGCATAGTACCAAAAACAGAAATACTGTGGGGCTATAGACTTCTCTACTTCATAATGTAATTTGCACTATTTCCTGGCTTTTGAAGGGTAAGAGACGAGGATTGGCTGCTATAATTAACTACAAGTCAATACGGTAGCTTTCATAGCGAGCAGAAGTAGAGGAAGATTCTTTGTTTTGAATAATTGCTTGATTTTCAATGACATCTTTCTATTTCAATTCCAGGATGCTTCTCCACCGACAAATTCCTACTGCTGAGATGAATAATTCACTGCACCCAAGGGACTGCAAAGAGTAGTCATCGCCTTACTTGGAAGTGGAGGTTTTATTAAACACATTTCAATATGTTAATGGATTACTTTTCAAGGTATGAGGTTGTTGAAACTATGATGTCCGTTCAACTATTCTTTCAAGAGGAGTTAACCTGACGATGACTTAACTATACTACGAGATGAAAATTATATGAATGCATATGGTGAAAAGCAAAGTTAATTTACTGTCTTGATCAAATTAGATGTAATCATGTAATGGTTCATTAAAACTTGATAAATCGTAAATTAAGTTACTGCTGCTTCTTTCTGAAGGTTATACACTGTAAGATTTGATCGCGAAAGACTTTTTTCAAGTATTCCTTAAGATGAACAGCTCTTCCATGCATACTACCAGGAGCAGAAGTAATTACTTTTGGTGCTACTTATTTCCTTACTTCATTATGTACTTTTCTTAAGCCAGATAATTGTGCAGAGTAGGAGACGAGGAAAACTGCTAGAAATAATTAAAATCATTACGGTAGCTTCCATAGCGATGAGAATTAGAGGTAAATTCTTTGCTTCGGATAATTGCTTGATTTTCAATGACATCTTTCTATTTCAGTTTCAGGATGCTTCTCCACCGACAAATTCCTGCAACTTAGATTAATAATGCACTGCACCCATAGGACTGCCTAGAGCGCTCATCACTTAACTTCGAAGTGGAGGTTTGATATTGCACATTTCAAGATGTTAGTGGATTATCTTTCAAGGTAAGAGTTTTTTTGAAACGTTGGTAATGTAAATAATTCCTTTCATCGGATGTGACAATGTGAATGATTCTGCACGATGGAAATGAAATGAATCTATAAATTGAACGACAAAGGTGATCGATTTACAATTCAAGAATCAGTGTCTTTATGGGTTATATTAAAGAGTATTAATCAGTTCAATAATGAAAAACGCAGTTCGGCAAACAGAAACTTGCTGTTATGATTCCCGGATGTTAATTACACATTTGGGTAGGTATCATTTACAAGGTAGGAGGATTTTGAAGCATTAGTTTCTGATAACATTTCCTTTTGATAGATGTCACACAAATGAGACCAATGATGTGATTTCCAGTTGATGAATTTAAGATCCTGAGTGATAAATTGGATCAGTTTTAGTACTTGGGTGATGGGAAAGGAAACTTTGCAAGCAGGGAGTATCGTTTTCATGCAAGGATACTGATTGCACGTTTGAGCAAGTAAGATGATTTCCCTTCACGATAAGAGGTATTTGAAACAATGATTTTTGTTCAACTTTTCTTTCATAAGTGGTCAACTCACTTTACATTTCTGCAAGATGAAAGTTATACGAATCTATAAGGTTGAAAGAGAATTAATATAATGATTTCCCTTGGATTGATGGGTGTGCGTAAGGGATAGTTTTCATTTCATTCGATGATGGAATGGGCAATTCGGCAGGCGGCGATGAGCACTGTAAGCGAGTCTCCACGTCTGCTGAGATACCGTGTTTCCCCTCTCGGATAACTATTTTATTACCTATCGTTTTTCAGGCACCGAACGAACAACGAGATGCATGTCTCCCTTGCTCCTAAAACATTCTCTTATTTTCAGGTGTATTCTTTCTGTAGGTACATCTAGCAAGGAAACAAGGCCGGGAGGACGGACGAGGAGTGAGCTAGGTTCTTTTCTACATTTGGGCAGGAGATTGGAAGCAACTTATAGAACGACCAACATAGTGAACATCTATTTTATGTGATGCAAGAGGATGTGAATTGAACGTATCGCTTGCCATGTAACTGATGGTTGAAATGCAATAAAGTTTCTATTTTAAATGGTTGAAAACTGGGTTTTACTCCACTCCCTTCAAGAAATATTAGTGAGAAAAAACGTTTAAAGTTAAATGCATACCCTTAGGTTTGACCGCTCTCCGAGTAAAGTTAAAGCACTCGTTAGGGTATTATTACCTCGAGGGCTTTCGTGAGAGCTCGACAAATTTCCATCGATTGCTTTCCTTAAACTACCTATCATCAATAAGATTTTAAAAATTCATCTGAGTCATGAGGATGCCCCGCAATGGTGCAAAAGATTTGGATAGGAACGCTCTCATATTTTAACTCATGCGTTACCAACGTGATGAACATTTTCGGCGATAAGTCTTGTACCGATCACAGAAACCTGTTCCACCATCGGGCTTGAAATTGCTTCCACATTACGAATCTTAAAGATTTGGAATAGAAGAACTTGCTCTACATTTATTTGTCACCGACACCTCTAAAGCTAAACGAGGAAAGGAGAAAATAGAACGACGGTCGTCGTCTTTTTGCCCCGAAATTGCTAACCGGAATCCGACAGAGGGCCAAGTATTCGTTCAGTTGCTCGGTCCGTCTCGCGAGTAAACATCGTGCTCGTATCTTGCGAATGGAGAAGCTTTCTCGTAGTGTACGTTCAATTCCCATCTCTCCCGCGGCCAGTGGAATCTTGAAGATTGCCCCTGGAGAAAGCGACAGTGATGTTGCGTTTAGTGGTCATTGGAGAACATATAGGATATAGTCGATGTGGCAGATTTGCACGGGACTGCATTGTGACATCGTCGAGTGAGTGAGGCGAGAAGCTTCGAGCGAGGTTCACGGAGAATTTTAAAGGTGAGACCCATCGGAATATTTTCCTCGTCTCTTTGCCTGCGTTGACAAGAATGTGCATCGCAATTTAACCTCCTGATTGCTTCGAAACGCGGAGTTTGGAGTGCCCTCGGCTGGGGGATATCTTGATCACCGTAAATAAGACCAGATGTAAACAACAGCGAACGAATGCTTCATTGTCTCAGCTGTATCGTTCACATGGACTCGTATATTATCGCCTGGACGCGAACTTTATTAAGATTCCGAAGCCGTTTCTACAGTCAAAGCGCTTCCTCGTAGCATCATAGTTTACGTGAGGATGTTTTCGTCTTCAATCGTGTTGATTTCATTCGAGGAAAGGGAAAATAAGGGACTGGGTATGGGAACGAAGTGAACGCGGCGAAGCCGCCATGGAAAGTGCAAAATGCATGGCGGCATTTCGAGGCGCCATCGTTACCGGTGGGAATCTAAAATTGAAAGAAGATTTTTCGAAATTAACCTGCGGTCCGTCGTAAACGATAAAATTTTCATGAAGACTAGTATTTATTATGATTTTTCTCCTACTACGTGAGTCTTACCGCACAGAAAGACCATTTTCATAATGTATCGAAAGCTAGTTCTTCGGAATTGAGGAAAACCGCCATTACTCGCCGTCGACGTAAAAGAAGAAAGAAATTTTGAGGTCATTCGATCGGTAATTGGATCAACAATTATATGCCATGAAATTCATTAATACAGCGTCTGCACTGACAGCGGTGGTATTTCTCTCAGCCAATCAGAATCAAGAAAAAAGTTTACCGGGAACTCAAATTAGACGAAATCTTCAAATGATAAATTAAAATTTGATTAATCGTTAAATGCGTTGCTGCTGCTACTTTCTGAAGCTAATACACTATCAGAATTGATCGCGAAAGACTTTTTTCAAGTATTCGTCGAGTAAAAGAGCCCTACCATGCATAGTACCAAAAACAGAAATACTGTGGGGCTATAGACTTCTCTACTTCATAATGTAATTTGCACTATTTCCTGGCTTTTGAAGGGTAAGAGACGAGGATTGGCTGCTATAATTAACTACAAGTCAATACGGTAGCTTTCATAGCGAGCAGAAGTAGAGGAAGATTCTTTGTTTTGAATAATTGCTTGATTTTCAATGACATCTTTCTATTTCAATTCCAGGATGCTTCTCCACCGACAAATTCCTACTGCTGAGATGAATAATTCACTGCACCCAAGGGACTGCAAAGAGTAGTCATCGCCTTACTTGGAAGTGGAGGTTTTATTAAACACATTTCGATATGTTAATGGATTACTTTTCAAGGTATGAGGTTGTTGAAACTATGATGTCCGTTCAACTATTCTTTCAAGAGGAGTTAACCTGACGATGACTTAACTATACTACAAGATGAAAATTATATGAATGCATATGGTGAAAAGCAAAGTTAATTTACTGTCTTGATCAAATTAGATGTAATCATGTAATGGTTCATTAAAACTTGATAAATCGTAAATTAAGTTACTGCTGCTTCTTTCTGAAGGTTATACACTGTAAGATTTGATCGCGAAAGACTTTTTTCAAGTATTCCTTAAGATGAACAGCTCTTCCATGCATACTACCAGGAGCAGAAGTAATTACTTTTGGTGCTACTTATTTCCTTACTTCATTATGTACTTTTCTTAAGCCAGATAATTGTGCAGAGTAGGAGACGAGGAAAACTGCTAGAAATAATTAAAATCATTACGGTAGCTTCCATAGCGATGAGAATTAGAGGTAACTTCTTTGCTTCGGATAATTGCTTGATTTTCAATGACATCTTTCTATTTCAGTTTCAGGATGCTTCTCCACCGACAAATTCCTGCAACTTAGATTAATAATGCACTGCACCCATAGGACTGCCTAGAGCGCTCATCACTTAACTTCGAAGTGGAGGTTTGATATTGCACATTTCAAGATGTTAGTGGATTATCTTTCAAGGTAAGAGTTTTTTGAAACCACGGTAATGTAAATAATTCCTTTCATCGGATGTGACAATGTGAATGATTCTGCACGATGGAAATGAAATGAATCTATAAATTGAACGACAAAGGTGATCGATTTACAATTCAAGAATCAGTGTCTTTATGGGTTATATTAAAGAGTATTAATCAGTTCAATAATGAAAAACGCAGTTCGGCAAACAGAAACTTGCTGTTATGATTCCCGGATGTTAATTACACATTTGGGTAGGTATCATTTACAAGGTAGGAGGATTTTGAAGCATTAGTTTCTGATAACATTTCCTTTTGATAGATGTCACACAAATGAGACCAATGATGTGATTTCCAGTTGATGAATTTAAGATCCTGAGTGATAAATTGGATCAGTTTTAGTACTTGGGTGATGGGAAAGGAAACTTTGCAAGCAGGGAGTATCGTTTTCATGCAAGGATACTGATTGCACGTTTGAGCAAGTAAGATGATTTCCCTTCACGATAAGAGGTATTTGAAACAATGATTTTTGTTCAACTTTTCTTTCATAAGTGGTCAACTCACTTTACATTTCTGCAAGATGAAAGTTATACGAATCTATAAGGTTGAAAGAGAATTAATATAATGATTTCCCTTGGATTGATGGGTGTGCGTAAGGGATAGTTTTCATTTCATTCGATGATGGAATGGGCAATTCGGCAGGCGGCGATGAGCACTGTAAGCGAGTCTCCACGTCTGCTGAGATACCGTGTTTCCCCTCTCGGATAACTATTTTATTACCTATCGTTTTTCAGGCACCGAACGAACAACGAGATGCATGTCTCCCTTGCTCCTAAAACATTCTCTTATTTTCAGGTGTATTCTTTCTGTAGGTACATCTAGCAAGGAAACAAGGCCGGGAGGACGGACGAGGAGTGAGCTAGGTTCTTTTCTACATTTGGGCAGGAGATTAGAAGCAACTTATAGAACGACCAACATAGTGAACATCTATTTTATGTGATGCAAGAGGATGTGAATTGAACGTATCGCTTGCCATGTAACTGATGGTTGAAATGCAATAAAGTTTCTATTTTAAATGGTTGAAAACTGGGTTTTACTCCACTCCCTTCAAGAAATATTAGTAAGAAAAAACGTTTAAAGTTAAATGCATACCCTTAGGTTTGACCGCTCTCCGAGTAAAGTTAAAGCACTCGTTAGGGTATTATTACCTCGAGGGCTTTCGTGAGAGCTCGACAAATTTCCATCGATTGCTTTCCTTAAACTACCTATCATCATAAAGATTTTAAAAATTCATCTGAGTCATGAAGATGCCCCGCAATGGTGCAAAAGATTTGGATAGGAACGCTCTCATATTTTAACTCATGCGTTACCAACGTGATGAACATTTTCGGCGATAAGTCTTGTACCAATCACAGAAACCTGTTCCACCATCGGGCTTGAAATTGCTTCCACATTACGAATCTTAAAGATTTGGAATAGAAGAACTTGCTCTACATTTATTTGTCACCGACACCTCTAAAGCTAAACGAGGAAAGGAGAAAATAGAACGACGGTCGTCGTCTTTTTGCCCCGAAATTGCTAACCGGAATCCGACAGAGGGCCAAGTATTCGTTCAGTTGCTCGGTCCGTCTCGCGAGTAAACATCGTGCTCGTATCTTGCGAATGGAGAAGCTTTCTCGTAGTGTACGTTCAATTCTCATCTCTCCCGCGGCCAGTGGAATCTTGAAGATTGCCCCTGGAGAAAGCGACAGTGATGTTGCGTTTAGTGGTCATTGGAGAACATATAGGATATAATCGATGTGGCAGATTTGCACGGGACTGCATTGTGACATCGTCGAGTGAGTGAGGCGAGAAGCTTCGAGCGAGGTTCACGGAGAATTTTAAAGGTGAGACCCATCGGAATATTTTCCTCGTCTCTTTGCCTGCGTTGACAAGAATGTGCATCGCAATTTAACCTCCTGATTGCTTCGAAACGCGGAGTTTGGAGTGCCCTCGGCTGGGGGATATCTTGATCACCGTAAATAAGACCAGATGTAAACAACAGCGAACGAATGCTTCATTGTCTCAGCTGTATCGTTCACATGGACTCGTATATTATCGCCTGGACGCGAACTTTATTAAGATTCCGAAGCCGTTTCTACAGTCAAAGCGCTTCCTCGTAGCATCATAGTTTACGTGAGGATGATTTCGTCTTCAATCGTGTTGATTTCATTCGAGGAAAGGGAAAATAAGGGACTGGGTATGGGAACGAAGTGAACGCGGCGAAGCCGCCATGGAAAGTGCAAAATGCATGGCGGCATTTCGAGGCGCCATCGTTACCGGTGGGAATCTAAAATTGAAAGAAGATTTTTCGAAATTAACCTGCGGTCCGTCGTAAACGATAAAATTTTCATGAAGACTAGTATTTATTATGATTTTTCTCCTACTACGTGAGTCTTACCGCACAGAAAGACCATTTTCATAATGTATCGAAAGCTAGTTCTTCGGAATTGAGGAAAACCGCCATTACTCGCCGTCGACGTAAAAGAAGAAAGAAATTTTGAGGTCATTCGATCGGTAATTGGATCAACAATTATTTGCCATGAAATTCATTAATACAGCGTCTGCACTGACAGCGGTGGTATTTCTCTCAGCCAATCAGAATCAAGAAAAAAGTTTACCGGGAACTCAAATTAGACGAAATCTTCAAATGATAAATTAAAATTTGATTAATCGTTAAATGCGTTGCTGCTGCTACTTTCTGAAGCTAATACACTATCAGAATTGATCGCGAAAGACTTTTTTCAAGTATTCGTCGAGTAAAAGAGCCCTACCATGCATAGTACCAAAAACAGAAATACTGTGGGGCTATAGACTTCTCTACTTCATAATGTAATTTGCACTATTTCCTGGCTTTTGAAGGGTAAGAGACGAGGATTGGCTGCTATAATTAACTACAAGTCAATACGGTAGCTTTCATAGCGAGCAGAAGTAGAGGAAGATTCTTTGTTTTGAATAATTGCTTGATTTTCAATGACATCTTTCTATTTCAATTCCAGGATGCTTCTCCACCGACAAATTCCTACTGCTGAGATGAATAATTCACTGCACCCAAGGGACTGCAAAGAGTAGTCATCGCCTAACTTCGAAGTGGAGGTTTTATTAAACACATTTCGATATGTTAATGGATTACTTTTCAAGGTATGAGGTTGTTGAAACTATGATGTCCGTTCAACTATTCTTTCAAGAGGAGTTAACCTGACGATGACTTAACTATACTACAAGATGAAAATTATATGAATGCATATGGTGAAAAGCAAAGTTAAATTACTGTCTTGATCAAATTAGATGTAATCATGTAATGGTTCATTAAAACTTGATAAATCGTAAATTAAGTTACTGCTGCTTCTTTCTGAAGCTTATACACTGTAAGATTTGATCGCGAAAGACTTTTTTCAAGTATTCCTTAAGATGAACAGCTCTTCCATGCATACTACCAGGAGCAGAAGTAATTACTTTTGGTGCTACTTATTTCCTTACTTCATTATGTACTTTTCTTAAGCCAGATAATTGTGCAGAGTAGGAGACGAGGAAAACTGCTAGAAATAATTAAAATCATTACGGTAGCTTCCATAGCGATGAGAATTAGAGGTAAATTCTTTGCTTCGGATAATTGCTTGATTTTCAATGACATCTTTCTATTTCAATTTCAGGATGCTTCTCCACCGACAAATTCCTGCAACTTAGATTAATAATGCACTGCACCCATAGGACTGCCTAGAGCGCTCATCACTTAACTTCGAAGTGGAGGTTTGATATTGCACATTTCAAGATGTTAGTGGATTATCTTTCAAGGTAAGAGTTTTTTGAAACCACGGTAATGTAAATAATTCCTTTCATCGGATGTGACAATGTGAATGATTCTGCACGATGGAAATGAAATGAATCTATAAATTGAACGACAAAGGTGATCGATTTACAATTCAAGAATCAGTGTCTTTATGGGTTATATTAAAGAGTATTAATCAGTTCAATAATGAAAAACGCAGTTCGGCAAACAGAAACTTGCTGTTATGATTCCCGGATGTTAATTACACATTTGGGTAGGTATCATTTACAAGGTAGGAGGATTTTGAAGCATTAGTTTCTGATAACATTTCCTTTTGATAGATGTCACACAAATGAGACCAATGATGTGATTTCCAGTTGATGAATTTAAGATCCTGAGTGATAAATTGGATCAGTTTTAGTACTTGGGTGATGGGAAAGGAAACTTTGCAAGCAGGGAGTATCGTTTTCATGCAAGGATACTGATTGCACGTTTGAGCAAGTAAGATGATTTCCCTTCACGATAAGAGGTATTTGAAACAATGATTTTTGTTCAACTTTTCTTTCATAAGTGGTCAACTCACTTTACATTTCTGCAAGATGAAAGTTATACGAATCTATAAGGTTGAAAGGGAATTAATATAATGATTTCCCTTGGATTGATGGGTGTGCGTAAGGGATAGTTTTCATTTCATTCGATGATGGAATGGGCAATTCGGCAGGTGGCGATGAGCACTCTAAGCGAGTCTCCACATCTGCTGAGATACCGTGTTTCCCCTCTCGGATAACTATTTTATTACCTATCGTTTTTCAGGCACCGAACGAACAACGAGATACATGTCTCCCTTGCTCCTAAAACATTCTCTTATTTTCAGGTGTATTCTTTCTGTAGGTACATCTAGCAAGGAAACAAGGCCGGGAGGACGGACGAGGAGTGAGCTAGGTTCTTTTCTACATTTGGGCAGGAGATTGGAAGCAACTTATAGAACGACCAACATAGTGAACATCTATTTTATGTGATGCAAGAGGATGTGAATTGAACGTATCGCTTGCCATGTAACTGATGGTTGAAATGCAATAAAGTTTCTATTTTAAATGGTTGAAAACTGGGTTTTACTCCACTCCCTTCAAGAAATATTAGTGAGAAAAAAAGTTTAAGGATAAATGCATACCCTTAGGTTTGACCGCTCTCCGAGTAAAGTTAAAGCACTCGTTAGGGTATTATTACCTCGAGGGCTTTCGTGAAAGCTCGACAAGTTTCCATCGATTGCTTTCCTTTAAACTACCTATCATCAATAAGATTTTAAAAATTCATCTGAGTCATGAGGATGCCCCGCAATGGTGCAAAAGATTTGGATAGGAACGCTCTCATATTTTAACTCATGCGTTACCAACGTGATGAACATTTTCGGCGGTAAGTCTTGTACCAATCACAGAAACCTGTTCCACCATCGGGCTTGAAATTGCTTCCACATTACGAATCTTAAAGATTTGGAATAGAAGAACTTGCTCTACATTTATTTGTCACCGACACCTCTAAAGCTAAACGAGGAAAGGAGAAAATAGAACGACGGTCGTCGTCTTTTTGCCCCGAAATTGCTAACCGGAATCCGACAGAGGGCCAAGTATTCGTTCAGTTGCTCGGTCCGTCTCGCGAGTAAACATCGTGCTCGTATCTTGCGAATGGAGAAGCTTTCTCGTAGTGTACGTTCAATTCTCATCTCTCCCGCGGCCAGTGGAATCTTGAAGATTGCCCCTGGAGAAAGCGACAGTGATGTTGCGTTTAGTGGTCATTGGAGAACATATAGGATATAATCGATGTGGCAGATTTGCACGGGACTGCATTGTGACATCGTCGAGTGAGTGAGGCGAGAAGCTTCGAGCGAGGTTCACGGAGAATTTTAAAGGTGAGACCCATCGGAATATTTTCCTCGTCTCTTTGCCTGCGTTGACAAGAATGTGCATCGCAATTTAACCTCCTGATTGCTTCAAAACGCGGAATTTGGAGTGCCCTCGGCTGGGGGATATCTTGATCACCGTAAATAAGACCAGATGTAAACAACAGCGAATGAATGCTTCATTGTCTCAGCTGTATCGTTCACATGGACTCGTATATTATCGCCTGTACGCGAAGTTTATTAAGATTCCGAAGCCGTTTCTACAGTCAAAGCGCTTCCTCGTAGCATCATAGTTTACGTGAGGATGATTTCGTCTTCAATCGTGTTGATTTCATTCGAGGAAAGGGAAAATGAGGGACTGGGTATGGGAACGAAGTGAACGCGGCGAAGCCGCCATGGAAAGTGCAAAATGCATGGCGGCATTTCGAGGCGCCATTGTTACCGGTGGGAATCTAAAATTGAAAGAAGATTTTTCGAAATTAACCTGCGGTCCGTCGTAAACGATAAAATTTTCATGAAGACTAGTATTTATTATGATTTTTTTCCTACTACGTGAGTCTTACCGCACAGAAAGACCATTTTCATAATGTATCGAAAGCTAGTTCTTCGGAATTGAGGTAAACCGCCATTACTCGCCGTCGACGTAAAAGAAGAAAGAAATTTTGAGGTCATTCGATCGGTAATTGGATCAACAATTATTTGCCATGAAATTCATTAATACAGCGTCTGCACTGACAGCGGTGGTATTTCTCTCAGCCAATCAGAATCAAGAAAAAAGTTTACCGGGAACTCAAATTAGATGAAATCTTCAAATGATAAATTAAAATTTGATTAATCGTTAAATGCGTTGCTGCTGCTACTTTCTGAAGCTAATACACTATCAGAATTGATCGCGAAAGACTTTTTTCAAGTATTCGTCGAGTAAAAGAGCCCTACCATGCATAGTACCAAAAACAGAAATACTGTGGGGCTATAGACTTCTCTACTTCATAATGTAATTTGCACTATTTCCTGGCTTTTGAAGGGTAAGAGACGAGGATTGGCTGCTATAATTAACTACAAGTCAATACGGTAGCTTTCATAGCGAGCAGAAGTAGAGGAAGATTCTTTGTTTTGAATAATTGCTTGATTTTCAATGACATCTTTCTATTTCAATTCCAGGATGCTTCTCCACCGACAAATTCCTACTGCTGAGATGAATAATTCACTGCACCCAAGGGACTGCAAAGAGTAGTCATCGCCTTACTTGGAAGTGGAGGTTTTATTAAACACATTTCAATATGTTAATGGATTACTTTTCAAGGTATGAGGTTGTTGAAACTATGATGTCCGTTCAACTATTCTTTCAAGAGGAGTTAACCTGACGATGACTTAACTATACTACAAGATGAAAATTATATGAGTGCATATGGTGAAAAGCAAAGTTAATTTACTGTCTTGATCAAATTAGATGTAATCATGTAATGGTTCATTAAAACTTGATAAATCGTAAATTAAGTTACTGCTGCTTCTTTCTGAAGGTTATACACTGTAAGATTTGATCGCGAAAGACTTTTTTCAAGTATTCCTTAAGATGAACAGCTCTTCCATGCATACTACCAGGAGCAGAAGTAATTACTTTTGGTGCTACTTATTTCCTTACTTCATTATGTACTTTTCTTAAGCCAGATAATTGTGCAGAGTAGGAGACGAGGAAAACTGCTAGAAATAATTAAAATCATTACGGTAGCTTCCATAGCGATGAGAATTAGAGGTAAATTCTTTGCTTCGGATAATTGCTTGATTTTCAATGACATCTTTCTATTTCAGTTTCAGGATGCTTCTCCACCGACAAATTCCTGCAACTTAGATTAATAATGCACTGCACCCATAGGACTGCCTAGAGCGCTCATCACTTAACTTCGAAGTGGAGGTTTGATATTGCACATTTCAAGATGTTAGTGGATTATCTTTCAAGGTAAGAGTTTTTTTGAAACGTTGGTAATGTAAATAATTCCTTTCATCGGATGTGACAATGTGAATGATTCTGCACGATGGAAATGAAATGAATCTATAAATTGAACGACAAAGGTGATCGATTTACAATTCAAGAATCAGTGTCTTTATGGGTTATATTAAAGAGTATTAATCAGTTCAATAATGAAAAACGCAGTTCGGCAAACAGAAACTTGCTGTTATGATTCCCGGATGTTAATTACACATTTGGGTAGGTATCATTTACAAGGTAGGAGGATTTTGAAGCATTAGTTTCTGATAACATTTCCTTTTGATAGATGTCACACAAATGAGACCAATGATGTGATTTCCAGTTGATGAATTTAAGATCCTGAGTGATAAATTGGATCAGTTTTAGTACTTGGGTGATGGGAAAGGAAACTTTGCAAGCAGGGAGTATCGTTTTCATGCAAGGATACTGATTGCACGTTTGAGCAAGTAAGATGATTTCCCTTCACGATAAGAGGTATTTGAAACAATGATTTTTGTTCAACTTTTCTTTCATAAGTGGTCAACTCACTTTACATTTCTGCAAGATGAAAGTTATACGAATCTATAAGGTTGAAAGAGAATTAATATAATTATTTCCCTTGGATTGATGGGTGTGCGTAAGGGATAGTTTTCATTTCATTCGATGATGGAATGGGCAATTCGGCAGGCGGCGATGAGCACTGTAAGCGAGTCTCCACATCTGCTGAGATACCGTGTTTCCCCTCTCGGATAACTATTTTATTACCTATCGTTTTTCAGGCACCGAACGAACAACGAGATGCATGTCTCCCTTGCTCCTAAAACATTCTCTTATTTTCAGGTGTATTCTTTCTGTAGGTACATCTAGCAAGGAAACAAGGCCGGGAGGACGGACGAGGAGTGAGCTAGGTTCTTTTCTACATTTGGGCAGGAGATTAGAAGCAACTTATAGAACGACCAACATAGTGAACATCTATTTTATGTGATGCAAGAGGATGTGAATTGAACGTATCGCTTGCCATGTAACTGATGGTTGAAATGCAATAAAGTTTCTATTTTAAATGGTTGAAAACTGGGTTTTACTCCACTCCCTTCAAGAAATATTAGTAAGAAAAAACGTTTAAAGTTAAATGCATACCCTTAGGTTTGACCGCTCTCCGAGTAAAGTTAAAGCACTCGTTAGGGTATTATTACCTCGAGGGCTTTCGTGAGAGCTCGACAAATTTCCATCGATTGCTTTCCTTAAACTACCTATCATCAATAAGATTTTAAAAATTCATCTGAGTCATGAAGATGCCCCGCAATGGTGCAAAAGATTTGGATAGGAACGCTCTCATATTTTAACTCATGCGTTACCAACGTGATGAACATTTTCGGCGATAAGTCTTGTACCGATCACAGAAACCTGTTCCACCATCGGGCTTGAAATTGCTTCCACATTACGAATCTTAAAGATTTGGAATAGAAGAACTTGCTCTACATTTATTTGTCACCGACACCTCTAAAGCTAAACGAGGAAAGGAGAAAATAGAACGACGGTCGTCGTCTTTTTGCCCCGAAATTGCTAACCGGAATCCGACAGAGGGCCAAGTATTCGTTCAGTTGCTCGGTCCGTCTCGCGAGTAAACATCGTGCTCGTATCTTGCGAATGGAGATGCTTTCTCGTAGTGTACGTTCAATTCTCATCTCTCCCGCGGCCAGTGGAATCTTGAAGATTGCCCCTGGAGAAAGCGACAGTGATGTTGCGTTTAGTGGTCATTGGAGAACATATAGGATATAGTCGATGTGGCAGATTTGCACGGGACTGCATTGTGACATCGTCGAGTGAGTGAGGCGAGAAGCTTCGAGCGAGGTTCACGGAGAATTTTAAAGGTGAGACCCATCGGAATATTTTCCTCGTCTCTTTGCCTGCGTTGACAAGAATGTGCATCGCAATTTAACCTCCTGATTGCTTCGAAACGCGGAGTTTGGAGTGCCCTCGGCTGGGGGATATCTTGATCACCGTAAATAAGACCAGATGTAAACAACAGCGAACGAATGCTTCATTGTCTCAGCTGTATCGTTCACATGGACTCGTATATTATCGCCTGGACGCGAACTTTATTAAGATTCCGAAGCCGTTTCTACAGTCAAAGCGCTTCCTCGTAGCATCATAGTTTACGTGAGGATGATTTCGTCTTCAATCGTGTTGATTTCATTCGAGGAAAGGGAAAATAAGGGACTGGGTATGGGAACGAAGTGAACGCGGCGAAGCCGCCATGGAAAGTGCAAAATGCATGGCGGCATTTCGAGTCGCCATCGTTACCGGTGGGAATCTAAAATTGAAAGAAGATCTTTCGAAATTAACCTGCGGTCCGTCGTAAACGATAAAATTTTCATGAAGACTAGTATTTATTATGATTTTTCTCCTACTACGTGAGTCTTACCGCACAGAAAGACCATTTTCATAATGTATCGAAAGCTAGTTCTTCGGAATTGAGGAAAACCGCCATTACTCGCCGTCGACGTAAAAGAAGAAAGAAATTTTGAGGTCATTCGATCGGTAATTGGATCAACAATTATTTGCCATGAAATTCATTAATACAGCGTCTGCACTGACAGCGGTGGTATTTCTCTCAGCCAATCAGAATCAAGAAAAAAGTTTACCGGGAACTCAAATTAGACGAAATCTTCAAATGATAAATTAAAATTTGATTAATCGTTAAATGCGTTGCTGCTGCTACTTTCTGAAGCTAATACACTATCAGAATTGATCGCGAAAGACTTTTTTCAAGTATTCGTCGAGTAAAAGAGCCCTACCATGCATAGCACCAAAAACAGAAATACTGTGGGGCTATAGACTTCTCTACTTCATAATGTAATTTGCACTATTTCCTGGCTTTTGAAGGGTAAGAGACGAGGATTGGCTGCTATAATTAACTACAAGTCAATACGGTAGCTTTCATAGCGAGCAGAAGTAGAGGAAGATTCTTTGTTTTGAATAATTGCTTGATTTTCAATGACATCTTTCTATTTCAATTCCAGGATGCTTCTCCACCGACAAATTCCTACTGCTGAGATGAATAATTCACTGCACCCAAGGGACTGCAAAGAGTAGTCATCGCCTAACTTCGAAGTGGAGGTTTTATTAAACACATTTCGATATGTTAATGGATTACTTTTCAAGGTATGAGGTTGTTGAAACTATGATGTCCGTTCAACTATTCTTTCAAGAGGAGTTAACCTGACGATGACTTAACTATACTACAAGATGAAAATTATATGAATGCATATGGTGAAAAGCAAAGTTAAATTACTGTCTTGATCAAATTAGATGTAATCATGTAATGGTTCATTAAAACTTGATAAATCGTAAATTAAGTTACTGCTGCTTCTTTCTGAAGCTTATACACTGTAAGATTTGATCGCGAAAGACTTTTTTCAAGTATTCCTTAAGATGAACAGCTCTTCCATGCATACTACCACGAACAGAAGTAATTACTTTTGGTGCTACTTATTTCCTTACTTCATTATGTACTTTTCTTAAGCCAGATAATTGTGCAGAGTAGGAGACGAGGAAAACTGCTAGAAATAATTAAAATCATTACGGTAGCTTCCATAGCGATGAGAATTAGAGGTAAATTCTTTGCTTCGGATAATTGCTTGATTTTCAATGACATCTTTCTATTTCAGTTTCAGGATGCTTCTCCACCGACAAATTCCTGCAACTTAGATTAATAATGCACTGCACCCATAGGACTGCCTAGAGCGCTCATCACTTAACTTCGAAGTGGAGGTTTGATATTGCACATTTCAAGATGTTAGTGGATTATCTTTCAAGGTAAGAGTTTTTTTGAAACGTTGGTAATGTAAATAATTCCTTTCATCGGATGTGACAATGTGAATGATTCTGCACGATGGAAATGAAATGAATCTATAAATTGAACGACAAAGGTGATCGATTTACAATTCAAGAATCAGTGTCTTTATGGGTTATATTAAAGAGTATTAATCAGTTCAATAATGAAAAACGCAGTTCGGCAAACAGAAACTTGCTGTTATGATTCCCGGATGTTAATTACACATTTGGGTAGGTATCATTTACAAGGTAGGAGGATTTTGAAGCATTAGTTTCTGATAACATTTCCTTTTGATAGATGTCACACAAATGAGACCAATGATGTGATTTCCAGTTGATGAATTTAAGATCCTGAGTGATAAATTGGATCAGTTTTAGTACTTGGGTGATGGGAAAGGAAACTTTGCAAGCAGGGAGTATCGTTTTCATGCATGGATACTGATTGCACGTTTGAGCAAGTAAGATGATTTCCCTTCACGATAAGAGGTATTTGAAACAATGATTTTTGTTCAACTTTTCTTTCATAAGTGGTCAACTCACTTTACATTTCTGCAAGATGAAAGTTATACGAATCTATAAGGTTGAAAGAGAATTAATATAATGATTTCCCTTGGATTGATGGGTGTGCGTAAGGGATAGTTTTCATTTCATTCGATGATGGAATGGGCAATTCGGCAGGCGGCGATGAGCACTGTAAGCGAGTCTCCACGTCTGCTGAGATACCGTGTTTCCCCTCTCGGATAACTATTTTATTACCTATCGTTTTTCAGGCACCGAACGAACAACGAGATGCATGTCTCCCTTGCTCCTAAAACATTCTCTTATTTTCAGGTGTATTCTTTCTGTAGGTACATCTAGCAAGGAAACAAGGCCGGGAGGACGGACGAGGAGTGAGCTAGGTTCTTTTCTACATTTGGGCAGGAGATTGGAAGCAACTTATAGAACGACCAACATAGTGAACATCTATTTTATGTGATGCAAGAGGATGTGAATTGAACGTATCGCTTGCCATGTAACTGATGGTTGAAATGCAATAAAGTTTCTATTTTAAATGGTTGAAAACTGGGTTTTACTCCACTCCCTTCAAGAAATATTAGTAAGAAAAAACGTTTAAAGTTAAATGCATACCCTTAGGTTTGACCGCTCTCCGAGTAAAGTTAAAGCACTCGTTAGGGTATTATTACCTCGAGGGCTTTCGTGAGAGCTCGACAAATTTCCATCGATTGCTTTCCTTAAACTACCTATCATCAATAAGATTTTAAAAATTCATCTGAGTCATGAAGATGCCCCGCAATGGTGCAAAAGATTTGGATAGGAACGCTCTCATATTTTAACTCATGCGTTACCAACGTGATGAACATTTTCGGCGATAAGTCTTGTACCGATCACAGAAACCTGTTCCACCATCGGGCTTGAAATTGCTTCCACATTACGAATCTTATAGATTTGGAATAGAAGAACTTGCTCTACATTTATTTGTCACCGACACCTCTAAAGCTAAACGAGGAAAGGAGAAAATAGAACGACGGTCGTCGTCTTTTTGCCCCGAAATTGCTAACCGGAATCCGACAGAGGGCCAAGTATTCGTTCAGTTGCTCGGTCCGTCTCGCGAGTAAACATCGTGCTCGTATCTTGCGAATGGAGAAGCTTTCTCGTAGTGTGCGTTCAATTCTTCTCTCTCCCGCGGCCAGTGGAATCTTGAAGATTGCCCCTGGAGAAAGCGACAGTGATGTTGCGTTTAGTGGTCATTGGAGAACATATAGGATATAATCGATGTGGCAGATTTGCACGGGACTGCATTGTGACATCGTCGAGTGAGTGAGGCGAGAAGCTTCGAGCGAGGTTCACGGAGAATTTTAAAGGTGAGACCCATCGGAATATTTTCCTCGTCTCTTTGCCTGCGTTGACAAGAATGTGCATCGCAATTTAACCTCCTGATTGCTTCGAAACGCGGAGTTTGGAGTGCCCTCGGCTGGGGGATATCTTGATCACCGTAAATAAGACCAGATGTAAACAACAGCGAACGAATGCTTCATTGTCTCAGCTGTATCGTTCACATGGACTCGTATATTATCGCCTGGACGTGAACTTTATTAAGATTCCGAAGCCGTTTCTACAGTCAAAGCGCTTCCTCGTAGCATCATAGTTTACGTGAGGATGATTTCGTCTTCAATCGTGTTGATTTCATTCGAGGAAAGGGAAAATAAGGGACTGGGTATGGGAACGAAGTGAACGCGGCGAAGCCGCCATGGAAAGTGCAAAATGCATGGCGGCATTTCGAGGCGCCATTGTTACCGGTGGGAATCTAAAATTGAAAGAAGATTTTTCGAAATTAACCTGCGGTCCGTCGTAAACGATAAAATTTTCATGAAGACTAGTATTTATTATGATTTTTTTCCTACTACGTGAGTCTTACCGCACAGAAAGACCATTTTCATAATGTATCGAAAGCTAGTTCTTCGGAATTGAGGAAAACCGCCATTACTCGCCGTCGACGTAAAAGAAGAAAGAAATTTTGAGGTCATTCGATCGGTAATTGGATCAACAATTATTTGCCATGAAATTCATTAATACAGCGTCTGCACTGACAGCGGTGGTATTTCTCTCAGCCAATCAGAATAAAGAAAAAAGTTTACCGGGAACTCAAATTAGATGAAATCTTCAAATGATAAATTAAAATTTGATTAATCGTTAAATGCGTTGCTGCTGCTACTTTCTGAAGCTAATACACTATCAGAATTGATCGCGAAAGACTTTTTTCAAGTATTCGTCGAGTAAAAGAGCCCTACCATGCATAGCACCAAAAACAGAAATACTGTGGGGCTATAGACTTCTCTACTTCATAATGTAATTAGCACTATTTCCTGGCTTTTGAAGGGTAAGAGACGAGGATCGGCTGCTATAATTAACTACAAGTCAATACGGTAGCTTTCATAGCGAGCAGAAGTAGAGGAAGATTCTTTGTTTTGAATAATTGCTTGATTTTCAATGACATCTTTCTATTTCAATTCCAGGATGCTTCTCCACCGACAAATTCCTACTGCTGAGATGAATAATTCACTGCACCCAAGGGACTGCAAAGAGTAGTCATCGCCTAACTTCGAAGTGGAGGTTTTATTAAACACATTTCAATATGTTAATGGATTACTTTTCAAGGTATGAGGTTGTTGAAACTATGATGTCCGTTCAACTATTCTTTCAAGAGGAGTTAACCTGACGATGACTTAACTATACTACAAGATGAAAATTATATGAATGCATATAGTGAAAAGAAAAGTTAAATTACTGTCTTGATCAAATTAGATGTAATCATGTAATGGTTCATTAAAACTTGATAAATCGTAAATTAAGTTACTGCTGCTTCTTTCTGAAGCTTATACACTGTAAGATTTGATCGCGAAAGACTTTTTTCAAGTATTCCTTAAGATGAACAGCTCTTCCATGCATACTACCACGAACAGAAGTAATTACTTTTGGTGCTACTTATTTCCTTACTTCATTATGTACTTTTCTTAAGCCAGATAATTGTGCAGAGTAGGAGACGAGGAAAACTGCTAGAAATAATTAAAATCATTACGGTAGCTTCCATAGCGATGAGAATTAGAGGTAAATTCTTTGCTTCGGATAATTGCTTGATTTTCAATGACATCTTTCTATTTCAGTTTCAGGATGCTTCTCCACCGACAAATTCCTGCAACTTAGATTAATAATGCACTGCACCCATAGGACTGCCTAGAGCGCTCATCACTTAACTTCGAAGTGGAGGTTTGATATTGCACATTTCAAGATGTTAGTGGATTATCTTTCAAGGTAAGAGTTTTTTTGAAACGTTGGTAATGTAAATAATTCCTTTCATCGGATGTGACAATGTGAATGATTCTGCACGATGGAAATGAAATGAATCTATAAATTGAACGACAAAGGTGATCGATTTACAATTCAAGAATCAGTGTCTTTATGGGTTATATTAAAGAGTATTAATCAGTTCAATAATGAAAAACGCAGTTCGGCAAACAGAAACTTGCTGTTATGATTCCCGGATGTTAATTACACATTTGGGTAGGTATCATTTACAAGGTAGGAGGATTTTGAAGCATTAGTTTCTGATAACATTTCCTTTTGATAGATGTCACACAAATGAGACCAATGATGTGATTTCCAGTTGATGAATTTAAGATCCTGAGTGATAAATTGGATCAGTTTTAGTACTTGGGTGATGGGAAAGGAAACTTTGCAAGCAGGGAGTATCGTTTTCATGCATGGATACTGATTGCACGTTTGAGCAAGTAAGATGATTTCCCTTCACGATAAGAGGTATTTGAAACAATGATTTTTGTTCAACTTTTCTTTCATAAGTGGTCAACTCACTTTACATTTCTGCAAGATGAAAGTTATACGAATCTATAAGGTTGAAAGAGAATTAATATAATGATTTCCCTTGGATTGATGGGTGTGCGTAAGGGATAGTTTTCATTTCATTCGATGATGGAATGGGCAATTCGGCAGGCGGCGATGAGCACTGTAAGCGAGTCTCCACGTCTGCTGAGATACCGTGTTTCCCCTCTCGGATAACTATTTTATTACCTATCGTTTTTCAGGCACCGAAAGAACAACGAGATACATGTCTCCCTTGCTCCTAAAACATTCTCTTATTTTCAGGTGTATTCTTTCTGTAGGTACATCTAGCAAGGAAACAAGGCCGGGAGGACGGACGAGGAGTGAGCTAGGTTCTTTTCTACATTTGGGCAGGAGATTGGAAGCAACTTATAGAACGACCAACATAGTGAACATCTATTTTATGTGATGCAAGAGGATGTGAATTGAACGTATCGCTTGCCATGTAACTGATGGTTGAAATGCAATAAAGTTTCTATTTTAAATGGTTGAAAACTGGGTTTTACTCCACTCCCTTCAAGAAATATTAGTAAGAAAAAACGTTTAAAGTTAAATGCATACCCTTAGGTTTGACCGCTCTCCGAGTAAAGTTAAAGCACTCGTTGGGGTATTATTACCTCGAGGGCTTTCGTGAGAGCTCGACAAATTTCCATCGATTGCTTTCCTTTAAACTACCTATCATCAATAAGATTTTAAAAATTCATCTGAGTCATGAGGATGCCCCGCAATGGTGCAAAAGATTTGGATAGGAACGCTCTCATATTTTAACTCATGCGTTACCAACGTGATGAACATTTTCGGCGATAAGTCTTGTACCAATCACAGAAACCTGTTCCACCATCGGGCTTGAAATTGCTTCCACATTACGAATCTTATAGATTTGGAATAGAAGAACTTGCTCTACATTTATTTGTCACCGACACCTCTAAAGCTAAACGAGGAAAGGAGAAAATAGAACGACGGTCGTCGTCTTTTTGCCCCGAAATTGCTAACCGGAATCCGACAGAGGGCCAAGTATTCGTTTAGTTGCTCGGTCCGTCTCGCGAGTAAACATCGTGCTCGTATCTTGCGAATGGAGAAGCTTTCTCGTAGTGTGCGTTCAATTCTCATCTCTCCCGCGGCCAGTGGAATCTTGAAGATTGCCCCTGGAGAAAGCGACAGTGATGTTGCGTTTAGTGGTCATTTGAGAACATATAGGATATAATCGATGTGGCAGATTTGCACGGGACTGCATTGTGACATCGTCGAGTGAGTGAGGCGAGAAGCTTCGAGCGAGGTTCACGGAGAATTTTAAAGGTGAGACCCATCGGAATATTTTCCTCGTCTCTTTGCCTGCGTTGACAAGAATGTGCATCGCAATTTAACCTCCTGATTGCTTCGAAACGCGGAGTTTGGAGTGCCCTCGGCTGGGGGATATCTTGATCACCGTAAATAAGACCAGATGTAAACAACAGCGAACGAATGCTTCATTGTCTCAGCTGTATCGTTCACATGGACTCGTATATTATCGCCTGGACGTGAACTTTATTAAGATTCCGAAGCCGTTTCTACAGTCAAGGCGCTTCCTCGTAGCATCATAGTTTACGTGAGGATGATTTCGTCTTCAATCGTGTTGATTTCATTCGAGGAAAGGGAAAATAAGGGACTGGGTATGGGAACGAAGTGAACGCGGCGAAGCCGCCATGGAAAGTGCAAAATGCATGGCGGCATTTCGAGGCGCCATTGTTACCGGTGGGAATCTAAAATTGAAAGAAGATTTTTCGAAATTAACCTGCGGTCCGTCGTAAACGATAAAATTTTCATGAAGACTAGTATTTATTATGATTTTTCTCCTACTACGTGAGTCTTACCGCACAGAAAGACCATTTTCATAATGTATCGAAAGCTAGTTCTTCGGAATTGAGGAAAACCGCCATCACTCGCCGTCGACGTAAAAGAAGAAAGAAATTTTGAGGTCATTCGATCGGTAATTGGATCAACAATTATTTGCCATGAAATTCATTAATACAGCGTCTGCACTGACAGCGGTGGTATTTCTCTCAGCCAATCAGAATCAAGAAAAAAGTTTACCGGGAACTCAAATTAGATGAAATCTTCAAATGATAAATTAAAATTTGATTAATCGTTAAATGCGTTGCTGCTGCTACTTTCTGAAGCTAATACACTATCAGAATTGATCGCGAAAGACTTTTTTCAAGTATTCGTCGAGTAAAAGAGCCCTACCATGCATAGCACCAAAAACAGAAATACTGTGGGGCTATAGACTTCTCTACTTCATAATGTAATTAGCACTATTTCCTGGCTTTTGAAGGGTAAGAGACGAGGATCGGCTGCTATAATTAACTACAAGTCAATACGGTAGCTTTCATAGCGAGCAGAAGTAGAGGAAGATTCTTTGTTTTGAATAATTGCTTGATTTTCAATGACATCTTTCTATTTCAATTCCAGGATGCTTCTCCACCGACAAATTCCTACTGCTGAGATGAATAATTCACTGCACCCAAGGGACTGCAAAGAGTAGTCATCGCCTAACTTCGAAGTGGAGGTTTTATTAAACACATTTCAATATGTTAATGGATTACTTTTCAAGGTATGAGGTTGTTGAAACTATGATGTCCGTTCAACTATTCTTTCAAGAGGAGTTAACCTGACGATGACTTAACTATACTACAAGATGAAAATTATATGAATGCATATAGTGAAAAGAAAAGTTAAATTACTGTCTTGATCAAATTAGATGTAATCATGTAATGGTTCATTAAAACTTGATAAATCGTAAATTAAGTTACTGCTGCTTCTTTCTGAAGCTTATACACTGTAAGATTTGATCGCGAAAGACTTTTTTCAAGTATTCCTTAAGATGAACAGCTCTTCCATGCATACTACCACGAACAGAAGTAATTACTTTTGGTGCTACTTATTTCCTTACTTCATTATGTACTTTTCTTAAGCCAGATAATTGTGCAGAGTAGGAGACGAGGAAAACTGCTAGAAATAATTAAAATCATTACGGTAGCTTCCATAGCGATGAGAATTAGAGGTAAATTCTTTGCTTCGGATAATTGCTTGATTTTCAATGACATCTTTCTATTTCAGTTTCAGGATGCTTCTCCACCGACAAATTCCTGCAACTTAGATTAATAATGCACTGCACCCATAGGACTGCCTAGAGCGCTCATCACTTAACTTCGAAGTGGAGGTTTGATATTGCACATTTCAAGATGTTAGTGGATTATCTTTCAAGGTAAGAGTTTTTTTGAAACGTTGGTAATGTAAATAATTCCTTTCATCGGATGTGACAATGTGAATGATTCTGCACGATGGAAATGAAATGAATCTATAAATTGAACGACAAAGGTGATCGATTTACAATTCAAGAATCAGTGTCTTTATGGGTTATATTAAAGAGTATTAATCAGTTCAATAATGAAAAACGCAGTTCGGCAAACAGAAACTTGCTGTTATGATTCCCGGATGTTAATTACACATTTGGGTAGGTATCATTTACAAGGTAGGAGGATTTTGAAGCATTAGTTTCTGATAACATTTCCTTTTGATAGATGTCACACAAATGAGACCAATGATGTGATTTCCAGTTGATGAATTTAAGATCCTGAGTGATAAATTGGATCAGTTTTAGTACTTGGGTGATGGGAAAGGAAACTTTGCAAGCAGGGAGTATCGTTTTCATGCATGGATACTGATTGCACGTTTGAGCAAGTAAGATGATTTCCCTTCACGATAAGAGGTATTTGAAACAATGATTTTTGTTCAACTTTTCTTTCATAAGTGGTCAACTCACTTTACATTTCTGCAAGATGAAAGTTATACGAATCTATAAGGTTGAAAGAGAATTAATATAATGATTTCCCTTGGATTGATGGGTGTGCGTAAGGGATAGTTTTCATTTCATTCGATGATGGAATGGGCAATTCGGCAGGCGGCGATGAGCACTGTAAGCGAGTCTCCACGTCTGCTGAGATACCGTGTTTCCCCTCTCGGATAACTATTTTATTACCTATCGTTTTTCAGGCACCGAAAGAACAACGAGATACATGTCTCCCTTGCTCCTAAAACATTCTCTTATTTTCAGGTGTATTCTTTCTGTAGGTACATCTAGCAAGGAAACAAGGCCGGGAGGACGGACGAGGAGTGAGCTAGGTTCTTTTCTACATTTGGGCAGGAGATTGGAAGCAACTTATAGAACGACCAACATAGTGAACATCTATTTTATGTGATGCAAGAGGATGTGAATTGAACGTATCGCTTGCCATGTAACTGATGGTTGAAATGCAATAAAGTTTCTATTTTAAATGGTTGAAAACTGGGTTTTACTCCACTCCCTTCAAGAAATATTAGTAAGAAAAAACGTTTAAAGTTAAATGCATACCCTTAGGTTTGACCGCTCTCCGAGTAAAGTTAAAGCACTCGTTGGGGTATTATTACCTCGAGGGCTTTCGTGAGAGCTCGACAAATTTCCATCGATTGCTTTCCTTTAAACTACCTATCATCAATAAGATTTTAAAAATTCATCTGAGTCATGAGGATGCCCCGCAATGGTGCAAAAGATTTGGATAGGAACGCTCTCATATTTTAACTCATGCGTTACCAACGTGATGAACATTTTCGGCGATAAGTCTTGTACCAATCACAGAAACCTGTTCCACCATCGGGCTTGAAATTGCTTCCACATTACGAATCTTATAGATTTGGAATAGAAGAACTTGCTCTACATTTATTTGTCACCGACACCTCTAAAGCTAAACGAGGAAAGGAGAAAATAGAACGACGGTCGTCGTCTTTTTGCCCCGAAATTGCTAACCGGAATCCGACAGAGGGCCAAGTATTCGTTTAGTTGCTCGGTCCGTCTCGCGAGTAAACATCGTGCTCGTATCTTGCGAATGGAGAAGCTTTCTCGTAGTGTGCGTTCAATTCTCATCTCTCCCGCGGCCAGTGGAATCTTGAAGATTGCCCCTGGAGAAAGCGACAGTGATGTTGCGTTTAGTGGTCATTTGAGAACATATAGGATATAATCGATGTGGCAGATTTGCACGGGACTGCATTGTGACATCGTCGAGTGAGTGAGGCGAGAAGCTTCGAGCGAGGTTCACGGAGAATTTTAAAGGTGAGACCCATCGGAATATTTTCCTCGTCTCTTTGCCTGCGTTGACAAGAATGTGCATCGCAATTTAACCTCCTGATTGCTTCGAAACGCGGAGTTTGGAGTGCCCTCGGCTGGGGGATATCTTGATCACCGTAAATAAGACCAGATGTAAACAACAGCGAACGAATGCTTCATTGTCTCAGCTGTATCGTTCACATGGACTCGTATATTATCGCCTGGACGTGAACTTTATTAAGATTCCGAAGCCGTTTCTACAGTCAAGGCGCTTCCTCGTAGCATCATAGTTTACGTGAGGATGATTTCGTCTTCAATCGTGTTGATTTCATTCGAGGAAAGGGAAAATAAGGGACTGGGTATGGGAACGAAGTGAACGCGGCGAAGCCGCCATGGAAAGTGCAAAATGCATGGCGGCATTTCGAGGCGCCATTGTTACCGGTGGGAATCTAAAATTGAAAGAAGATTTTTCGAAATTAACCTGCGGTCCGTCGTAAACGATAAAATTTTCATGAAGACTAGTATTTATTATGATTTTTCTCCTACTACGTGAGTCTTACCGCACAGAAAGACCATTTTCATAATGTATCGAAAGCTAGTTCTTCGGAATTGAGGAAAACCGCCATCACTCGCCGTCGACGTAAAAGAAGAAAGAAATTTTGAGGTCATTCGATCGGTAATTGGATCAACAATTATTTGCCATGAAATTCATTAATACAGCGTCTGCACTGACAGCGGTGGTATTTCTCTCAGCCAATCAGAATCAAGAAAAAAGTTTACCGGGAACTCAAATTAGATGAAATCTTCAAATGATAAATTAAAATTTGATTAATCGTTAAATGCGTTGCTGCTGCTACTTTCTGAAGCTAATACACTATCAGAATTGATCGCGAAAGACTTTTTTCAAGTATTCGTCGAGTAAAACAGCCCTACCATGCATAGCACCAAAAACAGAAATTCTGTGGGGCTATAGACTTCTCTACTTCATAATGTAATTAGCACTATTTCCTGGCTTTTGAAGGGTAAGAGACGAGGATTGGCTGCTATAATTAACTACAAGTCAATACGGTAGCTTTCATAGCGAGCAGAAGTAGAGGAAGATTCTTTGTTTTGAATAATTGCTTGATTTTCAATGACATCTTTCTATTTCAATTCCAGGATGCTTCTCCACCGACAAATTCCTACTGCTGAGATGAATAATTCACTGCACCCAAGGGACTGCAAAGAGTAGTCATCGCCTTACTTGGAAGTGGAGGTTTTATTAAACACATTTCAATATGTTAATGGATTACTTTTCAAGGTATGAGGTTGTTGAAACTATGATGTCCGTTCAACTATTCTTTCAAGAGGAGTTAACCTGACGATGACTTAACTATACTACAAGATGAAAATTATATGAATGCATATGGTGAAAAGCAAAGTTAATTTACTGTCTTGATCAAATTAGATGTAATCATGTAATGGTTCATTAAAACTTGATAAATCGTAAATTAAGTTACTGCTGCTTCTTTCTGAAGGTTATACACTGTAAGATTTGATCGCGAAAGACTTTTTTCAAGTATTCCTTAAGATGAACAGCTCTTCCATGCATACTACCACGAACAGAAGTAATTACTTTTGGTGCTACTTATTTCCTTACTTCATTATGTACTTTTCTTAAGCCAGATAATTGTGCAGAGAAGGAGACGAGGAAAACTGCTAGAAATAATTAAAATCATTACGGTAGCTTCCATAGCGATGAGAATTAGAGGTAAATTCTTTGCTTCGGATAATTGCTTGATTTTCAATGACATCTTTCTATTTCAATTTCAGGATGCTTCTCCACCGACAAATTCCTGCAACTTAGATTAATAATGCACTGCACCCATAGGACTGCCTAGAGCGCTCATCACTTAACTTCGAAGTGGAGGTTTTGTATTGCACATTTCAAGATGTTAGTGGATTATCTTTCAAGGTAAGAGTTTTTTGAAACGTTGGTAATGTAAATAATTCCTTTCATCGGATGTGACAATGTGAATGATTCTGCACGATGGAAATGAAATGAATCTATAAATTGAACGACAAAGGTGATCGATTTACAATTCAAGAATCAGTGTCTTTATGGGTTATATTAAAGAATATTAATCAGTTCAATAATGAAAAACGCAGTTCGGCAAACAGAAACTTGCTGTTATGATTCCCGGATGTTAATTACACATTTGGGTAGGTATCATTTACAAGTTAGGAGGATTTTGAAGCATTAGTTTCTGATAACATTTCCTTTTGATAGATGTCACACAAATGAGACCAATGATGTGATTTCCAGTTGATGAATTTAAGATCCTGAGTGATAAATTGGATCAGTTTTAGTACTTGGGTGATGGGAAAGGAAACTTTGCAAGCAGGGAGTATCGTTTTCATGCAAGGATACTGATTGCACGTTTGAGCAAGTAAGATGATTTTCCTTCACGATAAGAGGTATTTGAAACAATGATTTTTGTTCAACTTTTCTTTCATAAGTGGTCAACTCACTTTACATTTCTGCAAGATGAAAGTTATACGAATCTATAAGGTTGAAAGAGAATTAATATAATGATTTCCCTTGGATTGATGGGTGTGCGTAAGGGATAGTTTTCATTTCATTCGATGATGGAATGGGCAATTCGGCAGGCGGCGATGAGCACTGTAAGCGAGTCTCCACGTCTGCTGAGATACCGTGTTTCCCCTCTCGGATAACTATTTTATTACCTATCGTTTTTCAGGCACCGAACGAACAACGAGATACATGTCTCCCTTGCTCCTAAAACATTCTCTTATTTTCAGGTGTATTCTTTCTATAGGTACATCTAGCAAGGAAACAAGGCCGGGAGGACGGACGAGGAGTGAGCTAGGTTCTTTTCTACATTTGGGCAGGAGATTGGAAGCAACTTATAGAACGACCAACATAGTGAACATCTATTTTATGTGATGCAAGAGGATGTGAATTGAACGTATCGCTTGCCATGTAACTGATGGTTAAAATGCAATAAAGTTTCTATTTTAAATGGTTGAAAACTGGGTTTTACTCCACTCCCTTCAAGAAATATTAGTAAGAAAAAACGTTTAAAGTTAAATGCATACCCTTAGGTTTGACCGCTCTCCGAGTAAAGTTAAAGCACTCGTTAGGGTATTATTACCTCGAGGGCTTTCGTGAGAGCTCGACAAATTTCCATCGATTGCTTTCCTTTAAACTACCTATCATCAATAAGATTTTCAAAATTCATCTGAGTCATGAGGATGCCCCGCAATGGTGCAAAAGATTTGGATAGGAACGCTCTCATATTTTAACTCATGCGTTACCAACGTGATGAACATTTTCGGCGATAAGTCTTGTACCAATCACAGAAACCTGTTCCACCATCGGGCTTGAAATTGCTTCCACATTACGAATCTTAAAGATTTGGAATAGAAGAACTTGCTCTACATTTATTTGTCACCGACACCTCTAAAGCTAAACGAGGAAAGGAGAAAATAGAACGACGGTCGTCGTCTTTTTGCCCCGAAATTGCTAACCGGAATCCGACAGAGGGCCAAGTATTCGTTCAGTTGCTCGGTCCGTCTCGCGAGTAAACATCGTGCTCGTATCTTGCGAATGGAGAAGCTTTCTCGTAGTGTACGTTCAATTCTCATCTCTCCCGCGGCCAGTGGAATCTTGAAGATTGCCCCTGGAGAAAGCGACAGTGATGTTGCGTTTAGTGGTCATTGGAGAACATATAGGATATAATCGATGTGGCAGATTTGCACGGGACTGCATTGTGACATCGTCGAGTGAGTGAGGCGAGAAGCTTCGAGCGAGGTTCACGGAGAATTTTAAAGGTGAGACCCATCGGAATATTTTCCTCGTCTCTTTGCCTGCGTTGACAAGAATGTGCATCGCAATTTAACCTCCTGATTGCTTCGAAACGCGGAGTTTGGAGTGCCCTCGGCTGGGGGATATCTTGATCACCGTAAATAAGACCAGATGTAAACAACAGCGAACGAATGCTTCATTGTCTCAGCTGTATCGTTCACATGGACTCGTATATTATCGCCTGGACGCGAACTTTATTAAGATTCCGAAGCCGTTTCTACAGTCAAAGCGCTTCCTCGTAGCATCATAGTTTACGTGAGGATGATTTCGTCTTCAATCGTGTTGATTTCATTCGAGGAAAGGGAAAATAAGGGACTGGGTATGGGAACGAAGTGAACGCGGCGAAGCCGCCATGGAAAGTGCAAAATGCATGGCGGCATTTCGAGGCGCCATTGTTACCGGTGGGAATCTAAAATTGAAAGAAGATTTTTCGAAATTAACTTGCGGTCCGTCGTAAACGATAAAATTTTCATGAAGACTAGTATTTATTATGATTTTTTTCCTACTACGTGAGTCTTACCGCACAGAAAGACCATTTTCATAATGTATCGAAAGCTAGTTCTTCGGAATTGAGGAAAACCGCCATCACTCGCCGTCGACGTAAAAGAAGAAAGAAATTTTGAGGTCATTCGATCGGTAATTGGATCAACAATTATTTGCCATGAAATTCATTAATACAGCGTCTGCACTGACAGCGGTGGTATTTCTCTCAGCCAATCAGAATCAAGAAAAAAGTTTACCGGGAACTCAAATTAGACGAAATCTTCAAATGATAAATTAAAATTTGATTAATCGTTAAATGCGTTGCTGCTGCTACTTTCTGAAGCTTATACACTATCAGAATTGATCGCGAAAGACTTTTTTCAAGTATTCGTCGAGTAAAAGAGCCCTACCATGCATAGTACCAAAAACAGAAATACTGTGGGGCTATAGACTTCTCTACTTCATAATGTAATTTGCACTATTTCTTGGCTTTTGAAGGGTAAGAGACGAGGATTGGCTGCTATAATTAACTACAAGTCAATACGGTAGCTTTCATAGCGAGCAGAAGTAGAGGAAGATTCTTTGTTTTGAATAATTGCTTGATTTTCAATGACATCTTTCTATTTCAATTCCAGGATGCTTCTCCACCGACAAATTCCTACTGCTGAGATGAATAATTCACTGCACCCAAGGGACTGCAAAGAGTAGTCATCGCCTTACTTGGAAGTGGAGGTTTTATTAAACACATTTCAATATGTTAATGGATTACTTTTCAAGGTATGAGGTTGTTGAAACTATGATGTCCGTTCAACTATTCTTTCAAAAGGAGTTAACCTGACGATGACTTAACTATACTACAAGATGAAAATTATATGAATGCATATGGTGAAAAGCAAAGTTAATTTACTGTCTTGATCAAATTAGATGTAATCATGTAATGTTTCATTAAAACTTGATAAATCGTTAATTATGTTACTGCTGCTTCTTTCTGAAGCTTATACACTGTAAGATTTGATCGCGGTAGACTTTTTTCAAGTATTCCTTAAGATGAACAGCTCTTCCATGCATACTACCACGAACAGAAGTAATTACTTTTGGTGCTACTTATTTCCTATATTTATTATGTACTTTTCGAAAGCCAGATAATTGTGCAGAGAAGGAGACGAGGAAAACTGCTAGAAATAATTAAAATCATTACGGTAGCTTCCATAGCGATGAGAATTAGAGGTAAATTCTTTGTTTCGGATAATTGCTTGATTTTCAATGACATCTTTACATTTCAATTCCAGGATGCTTCTCCACCGACAAATTCCTACTGCTGAGATGAATAATTCACTGCACCCATAGGACTGCCTAGAGCGCTCATCACTTAACTTCGAAGTGGAGGTTTGATATTGCACATTTCAAGATGTTAGTGGATTATCTTTCAAGGTAAGAGTTTTTTGAAACGTTGGTAATGTAAATAATTCCTTTCATCGGATGTGACAATGAGAATGATTCTGCACGATGGAAATGAAATGAATCTATAAATTGAACGACAAAGGTGATCGATTTACAATTCAAGAATCAGTGTCTTTATGGGTTATATTAAAAAGTATTAATCAGTTCAATAATGAATAACGCAGTTCGGCAAACAGAAACTTGCTGTTATGATTCCCGGATGTTAATTACACATTTGGGTAGGTATCATTTACAAGGTAGGAGGATTTTGAAGCATTAGTTTCTGATAACATTTCCTTTTGATAGATGTCACACCAATGAGACCAATGATGTGATTTCCAATTGATGAATTTAAGATCCTGAGTGATAAATTGAATCAGTTTTAGTACTTGGGTGATGGGAAAGGAAACTTTGCAAGCAGGGAGTATCGTTTTCATGCAAGGATACTGATTGCACGTTTGAGCAAGTAAGATGATTTTCCTTCACGATAAGAGGTATTTGAAACAATGATTTTTGTTCAACTTTTCTTTCATAAGTGGTCAACTCACTTTACATTTCTGCAAGATGAAAGTTATACGAATCTATAAGGTTGAAAGAGAATTAATATAATGATTTCCCTTGGATTGATGGGTGTGCGTAAGGGATAGTTTTCATTTCATTCGATGATGGAATGGGCAATTCGGCAGGCGGCGATGAGCACTGTAAGCGAGTCTCCACGTCTGCTGAGATACCGTGTTTCCCCTCTCGGATAACTATTTTATTACCTATCGTTTTTCAGGCACCGAACGAACAACGAGATACATGTCTCCCTTGCTCCTAAAACATTCTCTTATTTTCAGGTGTATTCTTTCTATAGGTACATCTAGCAAGGAAACAAGGCCGGGAGGACGGACGAGGAGTGAGCTAGGTTCTTTTCTACATTTGGGCAGGAGATTGGAAGCAACTTATAGAACGACCAACATAGTGAACATCTATTTTATGTGATGCAAGAGGATGTGAATTGAACGTATCGCTTGCCATGTAACTGATGGTTAAAATGCAATAAAGTTTCTATTTTAAATGGTTGAAAACTGGGTTTTACTCCACTCCCTTCAAGAAATATTAGTAAGAAAAAACGTTTAAAGTTAAATGCATACCCTTAGGTTTGACCGCTCTCCGAGTAAAGTTAAAGCACTCGTTAGGGTATTATTACCTCGAGGGCTTTCGTGAGAGCTCGACAAATTTCCATCGATTGCTTTCCTTTAAACTACCTATCATCAATAAGATTTTCAAAATTCATCTGAGTCATGAGGATGCCCCGCAATGGTGCAAAAGATTTGGATAGGAACGCTCTCATATTTTAACTCATGCGTTACCAACGTGATGAACATTTTCGGCGATAAGTCTTGTACCAATCACAGAAACCTGTTCCACCATCGGGCTTGAAATTGCTTCCACATTACGAATCTTAAAGATTTGGAATAGAAGAACTTGCTCTACATTTATTTGTCACCGACACCTCTAAAGCTAAACGAGGAAAGGAGAAAATAGAACGACGGTCGTCGTCTTTTTGCCCCGAAATTGCTAACCGGAATCCGACAGAGGGCCAAGTATTCGTTCAGTTGCTCGGTCCGTCTCGCGAGTAAACATCGTGCTCGTATCTTGCGAATGGAGAAGCTTTCTCGTAGTGTACGTTCAATTCTCATCTCTCCCGCGGCCAGTGGAATCTTGAAGATTGCCCCTGGAGAAAGCGACAGTGATGTTGCGTTTAGTGGTCATTGGAGAACATATAGGATATAATCGATGTGGCAGATTTGCACGGGACTGCATTGTGACATCGTCGAGTGAGTGAGGCGAGAAGCTTCGAGCGAGGTTCACGGAGAATTTTAAAGGTGAGACCCATCGGAATATTTTCCTCGTCTCTTTGCCTGCGTTGACAAGAATGTGCATCGCAATTTAACCTCCTGATTGCTTCGAAACGCGGAGTTTGGAGTGCCCTCGGCTGGGGGATATCTTGATCACCGTAAATAAGACCAGATGTAAACAACAGCGAACGAATGCTTCATTGTCTCAGCTGTATCGTTCACATGGACTCGTATATTATCGCCTGGACGCGAACTTTATTAAGATTCCGAAGCCGTTTCTACAGTCAAAGCGCTTCCTCGTAGCATCATAGTTTACGTGAGGATGATTTCGTCTTCAATCGTGTTGATTTCATTCGAGGAAAGGGAAAATAAGGGACTGGGTATGGGAACGAAGTGAACGCGGCGAAGCCGCCATGGAAAGTGCAAAATGCATGGCGGCATTTCGAGGCGCCATTGTTACCGGTGGGAATCTAAAATTGAAAGAAGATTTTTCGAAATTAACTTGCGGTCCGTCGTAAACGATAAAATTTTCATGAAGACTAGTATTTATTATGATTTTTTTCCTACTACGTGAGTCTTACCGCACAGAAAGACCATTTTCATAATGTATCGAAAGCTAGTTCTTCGGAATTGAGGAAAACCGCCATCACTCGCCGTCGACGTAAAAGAAGAAAGAAATTTTGAGGTCATTCGATCGGTAATTGGATCAACAATTATTTGCCATGAAATTCATTAATACAGCGTCTGCACTGACAGCGGTGGTATTTCTCTCAGCCAATCAGAATCAAGAAAAAAGTTTACCGGGAACTCAAATTAGACGAAATCTTCAAATGATAAATTAAAATTTGATTAATCGTTAAATGCGTTGCTGCTGCTACTTTCTGAAGCTTATACACTATCAGAATTGATCGCGAAAGACTTTTTTCAAGTATTCGTCGAGTAAAAGAGCCCTACCATGCATAGTACCAAAAACAGAAATACTGTGGGGCTATAGACTTCTCTACTTCATAATGTAATTTGCACTATTTCTTGGCTTTTGAAGGGTAAGAGACGAGGATTGGCTGCTATAATTAACTACAAGTCAATACGGTAGCTTTCATAGCGAGCAGAAGTAGAGGAAGATTCTTTGTTTTGAATAATTGCTTGATTTTCAATGACATCTTTCTATTTCAATTCCAGGATGCTTCTCCACCGACAAATTCCTACTGCTGAGATGAATAATTCACTGCACCCAAGGGACTGCAAAGAGTAGTCATCGCCTTACTTGGAAGTGGAGGTTTTATTAAACACATTTCAATATGTTAATGGATTACTTTTCAAGGTATGAGGTTGTTGAAACTATGATGTCCGTTCAACTATTCTTTCAAAAGGAGTTAACCTGACGATGACTTAACTATACTACAAGATGAAAATTATATGAATGCATATGGTGAAAAGCAAAGTTAATTTACTGTCTTGATCAAATTAGATGTAATCATGTAATGTTTCATTAAAACTTGATAAATCGTTAATTATGTTACTGCTGCTTCTTTCTGAAGCTTATACACTGTAAGATTTGATCGCGAAAGACTTTTTTCAAGTATTCCTTAAGATGAACAGCTCTTCCATGCATACTACCACGAACAGAAGTAATTACTTTTGGTGCTACTTATTTCCTATATTTATTATGTACTTTTCGAAAGCCAGATAATTGTGCAGAGAAGGAGACGAGGAAAACTGCTAGAAATAATTAAAATCATTACGGTAGCTTCCATAGCGATGAGAATTAGAGGTAAATTCTTTGTTTCGGATAATTGCTTGATTTTCAATGACATCTTTACATTTCAATTCCAGGATGCTTCTCCACCGACAAATTCCTACTGCTGAGATGAATAATTCACTGCACCCATAGGACTGCCTAGAGCGCTCATCACTTAACTTCGAAGTGGAGGTTTGATATTGCACATTTCAAGATGTTAGTGGATTATCTTTCAAGGTAAGAGTTTTTTGAAACGTTGGTAATGTAAATAATTCCTTTCATCGGATGTGACAATGAGAATGATTCTGCACGATGGAAATGAAATGAATCTATAAATTGAACGACAAAGGTGATCGATTTACAATTCAAGAATCAGTGTCTTTATGGGTTATATTAAAAAGTATTAATCAGTTCAATAATGAATAACGCAGTTCGGCAAACAGAAACTTGCTGTTATGATTCCCGGATGTTAATTACACATTTGGGTAGGTATCATTTACAAGGTAGGAGGATTTTGAAGCATTAGTTTCTGATAACATTTCCTTTTGATAGATGTCACACCAATGAGACCAATGATGTGATTTCCAATTGATGAATTTAAGATCCTGAGTGATAAATTGAATCAGTTTTAGTACTTGGGTGATGGGAAAGGAAACTTTGCAAGCAGGGAGTATCGTTTTCATGCAAGGATACTGATTGCACGTTTGAGCAAGTAAGATGATTTCCCTTCACGATAAGAGGTATTTGAAACAATGATTTTTGTTCAACTTTTCTTTCATAAGTGGTCAACTCACTTTACATTTCTGCAAGATGAAAGTTATACGAATCTATAAGGTTGAAAGAGAATTAATATAATGATTTCCCTTGGATTGATGGGTGTGCGTAAGGGATAGTTTTCATTTCATTCGATGATGGAATGGGCAATTCGGCAGGCGGCGATGAGCACTGTAAGCGAGTCTCCACATCTGCTGAGATACCGTGTTTCCCCTCTCGGATAACTATTTTATTACCTATCGTTTTTCAGGCACCGAACGAACAACGAGTTACATGTCTCCCTTGCTCCTAAAACATTCTCTTATTTTCAGGTGTATTCTTTCTGTAGGTACATCTAGCAAGGAAACAAGGCCGGGAGGACGGACGAGGAGTGAGCTAGGTTCTTTTCTACATTTGGGCAGGAGATTAGAAGCAACTTATAGAACGACCAACATAGTGAACATCTATTTTATGTGATGCAAGAGGATGTGAATTGAACGTATCGCTTGCCATGTAACTGATGGTTGAAATGCAATAAAGTTTCTATTTTAAATGGTTGAAAACTGGGTTTTACTCCACTCCCTTCAAGAAATATTAGTAAGAAAAAACGTTTAAAGTTAAATGCATACCCTTAGGTTTGACCGCTCTCCGAGTAAAGTTAAAGCACTCGTTAGGGTATTATTACCTCGAGGGCTTTCGTGAGAGCTCGACAAATTTCCATCGATTGCTTTCCTTTAAACTACCTATCATCAATAAGATTTTCAAAATTCATCTGAGTCATGAGGATGCCCCGCAATGGTGCAAAAGATTTGGATAGGAACGCTCTCATATTTTAACTCATGCGTTACCAACGTGATGAACATTTTCGGCGATAAGTCTTGTACCAATCACAGAAACCTGTTCCACCATCGGGCTTGAAATTGCTTCCACATTACGAATCTTAAAGATTTGGAATAGAAGAACTTGCTCTACATTTATTTGTCACCGACACCTCTAAAGCTAAACGAGGAAAGGAGAAAATAGAACGACGGTCGTCGTCTTTTTGCCCCGAAATTGCTAACCGGAATCCGACAGAGGGCCAAGTATTCGTTCAGTTGCTCGGTCCGTCTCGCGAGTAAACATCGTGCTCGTATCTTGCGAATGGAGAAGCTTTCTCGTAGTGTACGTTCAATTCTCATCTCTCCCGCGGCCAGTGGAATCTTGAAGATTGCCCCTGGAGTAAGCGACAGTGATGTTGCGTTTAGTGGTCATTGGAGAACATATAGGATATAATCGATGTGGCAGATTTGCACGGGACTGCATTGTGACATCGTCGAGTGAGTGAGGCGAGAAGCTTCGAGCGAGGTTCACGGAGAATTTTAAAGGTGAGACCCATCGGAATATTTTCCTCGTCTCTTTGCCTGCGTTGACAAGAATGTGCATCGCAATTTAACCTCCTGATTGCTTCAAAACGCGGAGTTTGGAGTGCCCTCGGCTGGGGGATATCTTGATCACCGTAAATAAGACCAGATGTAAACAACAGCGAACGAATGCTTCATTGTCTCAGCTGTATCGTTCACATGGACTCGTATATTATCGCCTGGACGCGAACTTTATTAAGATTCCGAAGCCGTTTCTACAGTCAAAGCGCTTCCTCGTAGCATCATAGTTTACGTGAGGATGATTTCGTTTTCAATCGTGTTGATTTCATTCGAGGAAAGGGAAAATTAGGGACTGGGTATGGGAACGAAGTGAACGCGGCGAAGCCGCCATGGAAAGTGCAAAATGCATGGCGGCATTTCGAGGCGCCATCGTTACCGGTGGGAATCTAAAATTGAAAGAAGATTTTTCGAAATTAACTTGCGGTCCGTCGTAAACGATAAAATTTTCATGAAGACTAGTATTTATTATGATTTTTTTCCTACTACGTGAGTCTTACCGCACAGAAAGACCATTTTCATAATGTATCGAAAGCTAGTTCTTCGGAATTGAGGAAAACCGCCATCACTCGCCGTCGACGTAAAAGAAGAAAGAAATTTTGAGGTCATTCGATCGGTAATTGGATCAACAATTATTTGCCATGAAATTCATTAATACAGCGTCTGCACTGACAGCGGTGGTATTTCTCTCAGCCAATCAGAATCAAGAAAAAAGTTTACCGGGAACTCAAATTAGACGAAATCTTCAAATGATAAATTAAAATTTGATTAATCGTTAAATGCGTTGCTGCTGCTACTTTCTGAAGCTTATACACTATCAGAATTGATCGCGAAAGACTTTTTTCAAGTATTCGTCGAGTAAAAGAGCCCTACCATGCATAGTACCAAAAACAGAAATACTGTGGGGCTATAGACTTCTCTACTTCATAATGTAATTTGCACTATTTCTTGGCTTTTGAAGGGTAAGAGACGAGGATTGGCTGCTATAATTAACTACAAGTCAATACGGTAGCTTTCATAGCGAGCAGAAGTAGAGGAAGATTCTTTGTTTTGAATAATTGCTTGATTTTCAATGACATCTTTCTATTTCAATTCCAGGATGCTTCTCCACCGACAAATTCCTACTGCTGAGATGAATAATTCACTGCACCCAAGGGACTGCAAAGAGTAGTCATCGCCTTACTTGGAAGTGGAGGTTTTATTAAACACATTTCAATATGTTAATGGATTACTTTTCAAGGTATGAGGTTGTTGAAACTATGATGTCCGTTCAACTATTCTTTCAAAAGGAGTTAACCTGACGATGACTTAACTATACTACAAGATGAAAATTATATGAATGCATATGGTGAAAAGCAAAGTTAATTTACTGTCTTGATCAAATTAGATGTAATCATGTAATGTTTCATTAAAACTTGATAAATCGTTAATTATGTTACTGCTGCTTCTTTCTGAAGCTTATACACTGTAAGATTTGATCGCGGTAGACTTTTTTCAAGTATTCCTTAAGATGAACAGCTCTTCCATGCATACTACCACGAACAGAAGTAATTACTTTTGGTGCTACTTATTTCCTTACTTTATTATGTACTTTTCGAAAGCCAGATAATTGTGCAGAGAAGGAGACGAGGAAAACTGCTAGAAATAATTAAAATCATTACGGTAGCTTCCATAGCGATGAGAATTAGAGGTAAATTCTTTGTTTCGGATAATTGCTTGATTTTCAATGACATCTTTACATTTCAATTCCAGGATGCTTCTCCACCGACAAATTCCTACTGCTGAGATGAATAATTCACTGCACCCATAGGACTGCCTAGAGCGCTCATCACTTAACTTCGAAGTGGAGGTTTGATATTGCACATTTCAAGATGTTAGTGGATTACCTTTCAAGGTAAGAGTTTTTTGAAACGTTGGTAATGTAAATAATTCCTTTCATCGGATGTGACAATGAGAATGATTCTGCACGATGGAAATGAAATGAATCTATAAATTGAACGACAAAGGTGATCGATTTACAATTCAAGAATCAGTGTCTTTATGGGTTATATTAAAAAGTATTAATCAGTTCAATAATGAAAAACGCAGTTCGGCAAACAGAAACTTGCTGTTATGATTCCCGGATGTTAATTACACATTTGGGTAGGTATCATTTACAAGGTAGGAGGATTTTGAAGCATTAGTTTCTGATAACATTTCCTTTTGATAGATGTCACACCAATGAGACCAATGATGTGATTTCCAATTGATGAATTTAAGATCCTGAGTGATAAATTGAATCAGTTTTAGTACTTGGGTGATGGGAAAGGAAACTTTGCAAGCAGGGAGTATCGTTTTCATGCAAGGATACTGATTGCACGTTTGAGCAAGTAAGATGATTTCCCTTCACGATAAGAGGTATTTGAAACAATGATTTTTGTTCAACTTTTCTTTCATAAGTGGTCAACTCACTTTACATTTCTGCAAGATGAAAGTTATACGAATCTATAAGGTTGAAAGAGAATTAATATAATGATTTCCCTTGGATTGATGGGTGTGCGTAAGGGATAGTTTTCATTTCATTCGATGATGGAATGGGCAATTCGGCAGGCGGCGATGAGCACTGTAAGCGAGTCTCCACATCTGCTGAGATACCGTGTTTCCCCTCTCGGATAACTATTTTATTACCTATCGTTTTTCAGGCACCGAACGAACAACGAGATACATGTCTCCCTTGCTCCTAAAACATTCTCTTATTTTCAGGTGTATTCTTTCTGTAGGTACATCTAGCAAGGAAACAAGGCCGGGAGGACGGACGAGGAGTGAGCTAGGTTCTTTTCTACATTTGGGCAGGAGATTAGAAGCAACTTATAGAACGACCAACATAGTGAACATCTATTTTATGTGATGCAAGAGGATGTGAATTGAACGTATCGCTTGCCATGTAACTGATGGTTGAAATGCAATAAAGTTTCTATTTTAAATGGTTGAAAACTGGGTTTTACTCCACTCCCTTCAAGAAATATTAGTAAGAAAAAACGTTTAAAGTTAAATGCATACCCTTAGGTTTGACCGCTCTCCGAGTAAAGTTAAAGCACTCGTTAGGGTATTATTACCTCGAGGGCTTTCGTGAGAGCTCGACAAATTTCCATCGATTGCTTTCCTTTAAACTACCTATCATCAATAAGATTTTCAAAATTCATCTGAGTCATGAGGATGCCCCGCAATGGTGCAAAAGATTTGGATAGGAACGCTCTCATATTTTAACTCATGCGTTACCAACGTGATGAACATTTTCGGCGATAAGTCTTGTACCAATCACAGAAACCTGTTCCACCATCGGGCTTGAAATTGCTTCCACATTACGAATCTTAAAGATTTGGAATAGAAGAACTTGCTCTACATTTATTTGTCACCGACACCTCTAAAGCTAAACGAGGAAAGGAGAAAATAGAACGACGGTCGTCGTCTTTTTGCCCCGAAATTGCTAACCGGAATCCGACAGAGGGCCAAGTATTCGTTCAGTTGCTCGGTCCGTCTCGCGAGTAAACATCGTGCTCGTATCTTGCGAATGGAGAAGCTTTCTCGTAGTGTACGTTCAATTCTCATCTCTCCCGCGGCCAGTGGAATCTTGAAGATTGCCCCTGGAGTAAGCGACAGTGATGTTGCGTTTAGTGGTCATTGGAGAACATATAGGATATAATCGATGTGGCAGATTTGCACGGGACTGCATTGTGACATCGTCGAGTGAGTGAGGCGAGAAGCTTCGAGCGAGGTTCACGGAGAATTTTAAAGGTGAGACCCATCGGAATATTTTCCTCGTCTCTTTGCCTGCGTTGACAAGAATGTGCATCGCAATTTAACCTCCTGATTGCTTCAAAACGCGGAGTTTGGAGTGCCCTCGGCTGGGGGATATCTTGATCACCGTAAATAAGACCAGATGTAAACAACAGCGAACGAATGCTTCATTGTCTCAGCTGTATCGTTCACATGGACTCGTATATTATCGCCTGGACGCGAACTTTATTAAGATTCCGAAGCCGTTTCTACAGTCAAAGCGCTTCCTCGTAGCATCATAGTTTACGTGAGGATGATTTCGTCTTCAATCGTGTTGATTTCATTCGAGGAAAGGGAAAATAAGGGACTGGGTATGGGAACGAAGTGAACGCGGCGAAGCCGCCATGGAAAGTGCAAAATGCATGGCGGCATTTCGAGGCGCCATTGTTACCGGTGGGAATCTAAAATTGAAAGAAGATTTTTCGAAATTAACTTGCGGTCCGTCGTAAACGATAAAATTTTCATGAAGACTAGTATTTATTATGAATTTTTTCCTACTACGTGAGTCTTACTGCACAGAAAGACCATTTTCATAATGTATCGAAAGCTAGTTCTTCGGAATTGAGGAAAACCGCCATTACTCGCCGTCGACGTAAAAGAAGAAAGAAATTTTGAGGTCATTCGATCGGTAATTGGATCAACAATTATTTGCCATGAAATTCATTAATACAGCGTCTGCACTGACAGCGGTGGTATTTCTCTCAGCCAATCAGAATCAAGAAAAAAGTTTACCGGGAACTCAAATTAGACGAAATCTTCAAATGATAAATTAAAATTTGATTAATCGTTAAATGCGTTGCTGCTGCTACTTTCTGAAGCTTATACACTATCAGAATTGATCGCGAAAGACTTTTTTCAAGTATTCGTCGAGTAAAAGAGCCCTACCATGCATAGTACCAAAAACAGAAATACTGTGGGGCTATAGACTTCTCTACTTCATAATGTAATTTGCACTATTTCTTGGCTTTTGAAGGGTAAGAGACGAGGATTGGCTGCTATAATTAACTACAAGTCAATACGGTAGCTTTCATAGCGAGCAGAAGTAGAGGAAGATTCTTTGTTTTGAATAATTGCTTGATTTTCAATGACATCTTTCTATTTCAATTCCAGGATGCTTCTCCACCGACAAATTCCTACTGCTGAGATGAATAATTCACTGCACCCAAGGGACTGCAAAGAGTAGTCATCGCCTTACTTGGAAGTGGAGGTTTTATTAAACACATTTCAATATGTTAATGGATTACTTTTCAAGGTATGAGGTTGTTGAAACTATGATGTCCGTTCAACTATTCTTTCAAAAGGAGTTAACCTGACGATGACTTAACTATACTACAAGATGAAAATTATATGAATGCATATGGTGAAAAGCAAAGTTAATTTACTGTCTTGATCAAATTAGATGTAATCATGTAATGTTTCATTAAAACTTGATAAATCGTTAATTATGTTACTGCTGCTTCTTTCTGAAGGTTATACACTGTAAGATTTGATCGCGGTAGACTTTTTTCAAGTATTCCTTAAGATGAACAGCTCTTCCATGCATACTACCACGAACAGAAGTAATTACTTTTGGTGCTACTTATTTCCTTACTTTATTATGTACTTTTCGAAAGCCAGATAATTGTGCAGAGAAGGAGACGAGGAAAACTGCTAGAAATAATTAAAATCATTACGGTAGCTTCCATAGCGATGAGAATTAGAGGTAAATTCTTTGTTTCGGATAATTGCTTGATTTTCAAAGACATCTTTACATTTCAATTCCAGGATGCTTCTCCACCGACAAATTCCTGCAACTTAGATTAATAATTCACTGCACCCATAGGACTGCCTAGAGCGCTCATCACTTAAATTCGAAGTGGAGGTTTGATATTGCACATTTCAAGATGTTAGTGGATTATCTTTCAAGGTAAGAGTTTTTTGAAACGTTGGTAATGTAAATAATTCCTTTCATCGGATGTGACAATGAGAATGATTCTGCACGATGGAAATGAAATGAATCTATAAATTGAACGACAAAGGTGATCGATTTACAATTCAAGAATCAGTGTCTTTATGGGTTATATTAAAAAGTATTAATCAGTTCAATAATGAAAAACGCAGTTCGGCAAACAGAAACTTGCTGTTATGATTCCCGGATGTTAATTACACATTTGGGTAGGTATCATTTACAAGGTAGGAGGATTTTGAAGCATTAGTTTCTGATAACATTTCCTTTTGATAGATGTCACACCAATGAGACCAATGATGTGATTTCCAATTGATGAATTTAAGATCCTGAGTGATAAATTGAATCAGTTTTAGTACTTGGGTGATGGGAAAGGAAACTTTGCAAGCAGGGAGTATCGTTTTCATGCAAGGATACTGATTGCACGTTTGAGCAAGTAAGATGATTTCCCTTCACGATAAGAGGTATTTGAAACAATGATTTTTGTTCAACTTTTCTTTCATAAGTGGTCAACTCACTTTACATTTCTGCAAGATGAAAGTTATACGAATCTATAAGGTTGAAAGAGAATTAATATAATGATTTCCCTTGGATTGATGGGTGTGCGTAAGGGATAGTTTTCATTTCATTCGATGATGGAATGGGCAATTCGGCAGGCGGCGATGAGCACTGTAAGCGAGTCTCCACGTCTGCTGAGATACCGTGTTTCCCCTCTCGGATAACTATTTTATTACCTATCGTTTTTCAGGCACCGAACGAACAACGAGATACATGTCTCCCTTGCTCCTAAAACATTCTCTTATTTTCAGGTGTATTCTTTCTGTAGGTACATCTAGCAAGGAAACAAGGCCGGGAGGACGGACGAGGAGTGAGCTAGGTTCTTTTCTACATTTGGGCAGGAGATTAGAAGCAACTTATAGAACGACCAACATAGTGAACATCTATTTTATGTGATGCAAGAGGATGTGAATTGAACGTATCGCTTGCCATGTAACTGATGGTTGAAATGCAATAAAGTTTCTATTTTAAATGGTTGAAAACTGGGTTTTACTCCACTCCCTTCAAGAAATATTAGTAAGAAAAAACGTTTAAAGTTAAATGCATACCCTTAGGTTTGACCGCTCTCCGAGTAAAGTTAAAGCACTCGTTAGGGTATTATTACCTCGAGGGCTTTCGTGAGAGCTCGACAAATTTCCATCGATTGCTTTCCTTTAAACTACCTATCATCAATAAGATTTTCAAAATTCATCTGAGTCATGAGGATGCCCCGCAATGGTGCAAAAGATTTGGATAGGAACGCTCTCATATTTTAACTCATGCGTTACCAACGTGATGAACATTTTCGGCGATAAGTCTTGTACCAATCACAGAAACCTGTTCCACCATCGGGCTTGAAATTGCTTCCACATTACGAATCTTAAAGATTTGGAATAGAAGAACTTGCTCTACATTTATTTGTCACCGACACCTCTAAAGCTAAACGAGGAAAGGAGAAAATAGAACGACGGTCGTCGTCTTTTTGCCCCGAAATTGCTAACCGGAATCCGACAGAGGGCCAAGTATTCGTTCAGTTGCTCGGTCCGTCTCGCGAGTAAACATCGTGCTCGTATCTTGCGAATGGAGAAGCTTTCTCGTAGTGTACGTTCAATTCTCATCTCTCCCGCGGCCAGTGGAATCTTGAAGATTGCCCCTGGAGTAAGCGACAGTGATGTTGCGTTTAGTGGTCATTGGAGAACATATAGGATATAATCGATGTGGCAGATTTGCACGGGACTGCATTGTGACATCGTCGAGTGAGTGAGGCGAGAAGCTTCGAGCGAGGTTCACGGAGAATTTTAAAGGTGAGACCCATCGGAATATTTTCCTCGTCTCTTTGCCTGCGTTGACAAGAATGTGCATCGCAATTTAACCTCCTGATTGCTTCAAAACGCGGAGTTTGGAGTGCCCTCGGCTGGGGGATATCTTGATCACCGTAAATAAGACCAGATGTAAACAACAGCGAACGAATGCTTCATTGTCTCAGCTGTATCGTTCACATGGACTCGTATATTATCGCCTGGACGCGAACTTTATTAAGATTCCGAAGCCGTTTCTACAGTCAAAGCGCTTCCTCGTAGCATCATAGTTTACGTGAGGATGATTTCGTTTTCAATCGTGTTGATTTCATTCGAGGAAAGGGAAAATAAGGGACTGGGTATGGGAACGAAGTGAACGCGGCGAAGCCGCCATGGAAAGTGCAAAATGCATGGCGGCATTTCGAGGCGCCATTGTTACCGGTGGGAATCTAAAATTGAAAGAAGATTTTTCGAAATTAACTTGCGGTCCGTCGTAAACGATAAAATTTTCATGAAGACTAGTATTTATTATGAATTTTTTCCTACTACGTGAGTCTTACTGCACAGAAAGACCATTTTCATAATGTATCGAAAGCTAGTTCTTCGGAATTGAGGAAAACCGCCATTACTCGCCGTCGACGTAAAAGAAGAAAGAAATTTTGAGGTCATTCGATCGGTAATTGGATCAACAATTATTTGCCATGAAATTCATTAATACAGCGTCTGCACTGACAGCGGTGGTATTTCTCTCAGCCAATCAGAATCAAGAAAAAAGTTTACCGGGAACTCAAATTAGACGAAATCTTCAAATGATAAATTAAAATTTGATTAATCGTTAAATGCGTTGCTGCTGCTACTTTCTGAAGCTTATACACTATCAGAATTGATCGCGAAAGACTTTTTTCAAGTATTCGTCGAGTAAAAGAGCCCTACCATGCATAGTACCAAAAACAGAAATACTGTGGGGCTATAGACTTCTCTACTTCATAATGTAATTTGCACTATTTCTTGGCTTTTGAAGGGTAAGAGACGAGGATTGGCTGCTATAATTAACTACAAGTCAATACGGTAGCTTTCATAGCGAGCAGAAGTAGAGGAAGATTCTTTGTTTTGAATAATTGCTTGATTTTCAATGACATCTTTCTATTTCAATTCCAGGATGCTTCTCCACCGACAAATTCCTACTGCTGAGATGAATAATTCACTGCACCCAAGGGACTGCAAAGAGTAGTCATCGCCTTACTTGGAAGTGGAGGTTTTATTAAACACATTTCAATATGTTAATGGATTACTTTTCAAGGTATGAGGTTGTTGAAACTATGATGTCCGTTCAACTATTCTTTCAAAAGGAGTTAACCTGACGATGACTTAACTATACTACAAGATGAAAATTATATGAATGCATATGGTGAAAAGCAAAGTTAATTTACTGTCTTGATCAAATTAGATGTAATCATGTAATGTTTCATTAAAACTTGATAAATCGTTAATTATGTTACTGCTGCTTCTTTCTGAAGCTTATACACTGTAAGATTTGATCGCGGTAGACTTTTTTCAAGTATTCCTTAAGATGAACAGCTCTTCCATGCATACTACCACGAACAGAAGTAATTACTTTTGGTGCTACTTATTTCCTTACTTTATTATGTACTTTTCGAAAGCCAGATAATTGTGCAGAGAAGGAGACGAGGAAAACTGCTAGAAATAATTAAAATCATTACGGTAGCTTCCATAGCGATGAGAATTAGAGGTAAATTCTTTGTTTCGGATAATTGCTTGATTTTCAAAGACATCTTTACATTTCAATTCCAGGATGCTTCTCCACCGACAAATTCCTGCAACTTAGATTAATAATTCACTGCACCCATAGGACTGCCTAGAGCGCTCATCACTTAACTTCGAAGTGGAGGTTTGATATTGCACATTTCAAGATGTTAGTGGATTATCTTTCAAGGTAAGAGTTTTTTGAAACGTTGGTAATGTAAATAATTCCTTTCATCGGATGTGACAATGAGAATGATTCTGCACGATGGAAATGAAATGAATCTATAAATTGAACGACAAAGGTGATCGATTTACAATTCAAGAATCAGTGTCTTTATGGGTTATATTAAAAAGTATTAATCAGTTCAATAATGAAAAACGCAGTTCGGCAAACAGAAACTTGCTGTTATGATTCCCGGATGTTAATTACACATTTGGGTAGGTATCATTTACAAGGTAGGAGGATTTTGAAGCATTAGTTTCTGATAACATTTCCTTTTGATAGATGTCACACCAATGAGACCAATGATGTGATTTCCAATTGATGAATTTAAGATCCTGAGTGATAAATTGAATCAGTTTTAGTACTTGGGTGATGGGAAAGGAAACTTTGCAAGCAGGGAGTATCGTTTTCATGCAAGGATACTGATTGCACGTTTGAGCAAGTAAGATGATTTTCCTTCACGATAAGAGGTATTTGAAACAATGATTTTTGTTCAACTTTTCTTTCATAAGTGGTCAACTCACTTTACATTTCTGCAAGATGAAAGTTATACGAATCTATAAGGTTGAAAGAGAATTAATATAATGATTTCCCTTGGATTGATGGGTGTGCGTAAGGGATAGTTTTCATTTCATTCGATGATGGAATGGGCAATTCGGCAGGCGGCGATGAGCACTGTAAGCGAGTCTCCACGTCTGCTGAGATACCGTGTTTCCCCTCTCGGATAACTATTTTATTACCTATCGTTTTTCAGGCACCGAACGAACAACGAGATACATGTCTCCCTTGCTCCTAAAACATTCTCTTATTTTCAGGTGTATTCTTTCTGTAGGTACATCTAGCAAGGAAACAAGGCCGGGAGGACGGACGAGGAGTGAGCTAGGTTCTTTTCTACATTTGGGCAGGAGATTAGAAGCAACTTATAGAACGACCAACATAGTGAACATCTATTTTATGTGATGCAAGAGGATGTGAATTGAACGTATCGCTTGCCATGTAACTGATGGTTGAAATGCAATAAAGTTTCTATTTTAAATGGTTGAAAACTGGGTTTTACTCCACTCCCTTCAAGAAATATTAGTAAGAAAAAACGTTTAAAGTTAAATGCATACCCTTAGGTTTGACCGCTCTCCGAGTAAAGTTAAAGCACTCGTTAGGGTATTATTACCTCGAGGGCTTTCGTGAGAGCTCGACAAATTTCCATCGATTGCTTTCCTTTAAACTACCTATCATCAATAAGATTTTAAAAATTCATCTGAGTCATGAGGATGCCCCGCAATGGTGCAAAAGATTTGGATAGGAACACTCTCATATTTTAACTCATGCGTTACCAACGTGATGAACATTTTCGGCGATAAGTCTTGTACCAATCACAGAAACCTGTTCCACCATCGGGCTTGAAATTGCTTCCACATTACGAATCTTAAAGATTTGGAATAGAAGAACTTGCTCTACATTTATTTGTCACCGAATCCTCTAAAGCTAAACGAGGAAAGGAGAAAATAGAACGACGGTCGTCGTCTTTTTGCCCCGAAATTGCTAACCGGAATCCGACAGAGGGCCAAGTATTCGTTCAGTTGCTCGGTCCGTCTCGCGAGTAAACATCGTGCTCGTATCTTGCGAATGGAGAAGCTTTCTCGTAGTGTACGTTCAATTCTCATCTCTCCCGCGGCCAGTGGAATCTTGAAGATTGCCCCTGGAGTAAGCGACAGTGATGTTGCGTTTAGTGGTCATTGGAGAACATATAGGATATAATCGATGTGGCAGATTTGCACGGGACTGCATTGTGACATCGTCGAGTGAGTGAGGCGAGAAGCTTCGAGCGAGGTTCACGGAGAATTTTAAAGGTGAGACCCATCGGAATATTTTCCTCGTCTCTTTGCCTGCGTTGACAAGAATGTGCATCGCAATTTAACCTCCTGATTGCTTCAAAACGCGGAGTTTGGAGTGCCCTCGGCTGGGGGATATCTTGATCACCGTAAATAAGACCAGATGTAAACAACAGCGAACGAATGCTTCATTGTCTCAGCTGTATCGTTCACATGGACTCGTATATTATCGCCTGGACGCGAACTTTATTAAGATTCCGAAGCCGTTTCTACAGTCAAAGCGCTTCCTCGTAGCATCATAGTTTACGTGAGGATGATTTCGTTTTCAATCGTGTTGATTTCATTCGAGGAAAGGGAAAATAAGGGACTGGGTATGGGAACGAAGTGAACGCGGCGAAGCCGCCATGGAAAGTGCAAAATGCATGGCGGCATTTCGAGGCGCCATCGTTACCGGTGGGAATCTAAAATTGAAAGAAGATTTTTCGAAATTAACTTGCGGTCCGTCGTAAACGATAAAATTTTCATGAAGACTAGTATTTATTATGATTTTTTTCCTACTACGTGAGTCTTACTGCACAGAAAGACCATTTTCATAATGTATCGAAAGCTAGTTCTTCGGAATTGAGGAAAACCGCCATTACTCGCCGTCGACGTAAAAGAAGAAAGAAATTTTGAGGTCATTCGATCGGTAATTGGATCAACAATTATTTGCCATGAAATTCATTAATACAGCGTCTGCACTGACAGCGGTGGTATTTCTCTCAGCCAATCAGAATCAAGAAAAAAGTTTACCGGGAACTCAAATTAGACGAAATCTTCAAATGATAAATTAAAATTTGATTAATCGTTAAATGCGTTGCTGCTGCTACTTTCTGAAGCTTATACACTATCAGAATTGATCGCGAAAGACTTTTTTCAAGTATTCGTCGAGTAAAAGAGCCCTACCATGCATAGTACCAAAAACAGAAATACTGTGGGGCTATAGACTTCTCTACTTCATAATGTAATTTGCACTATTTCTTGGCTTTTGAAGGGTAAGAGACGAGGATTGGCTGCTATAATTAACTACAAGTCAATACGGTAGCTTTCATAGCGAGCAGAAGTAGAGGAAGATTCTTTGTTTTGAATAATTGCTTGATTTTCAATGACATCTTTCTATTTCAATTCCAGGATGCTTCTCCACCGACAAATTCCTACTGCTGAGATGAATAATTCACTGCACCCAAGGGACTGCAAAGAGTAGTCATCGCCTTACTTGGAAGTGGAGGTTTTATTAAACACATTTCAATATGTTAATGGATTACTTTTCAAGGTATGAGGTTGTTGAAACTATGATGTCCGTTCAACTATTCTTTCAAAAGGAGTTAACCTGACGATGACTTAACTATACTACAAGATGAAAATTATATGAATGCATATGGTGAAAAGCAAAGTTAATTTACTGTCTTGATCAAATTAGATGTAATCATGTAATGTTTCATTAAAACTTGATAAATCGTTAATTATGTTACTGCTGCTTCTTTCTGAAGCTTATACACTGTAAGATTTGATCGCGGTAGACTTTTTTCAAGTATTCCTTAAGATGAACAGCTCTTCCATGCATACTACCACGAACAGAAGTAATTACTTTTGGTGCTACTTATTTCCTTACTTCATTATGTACTTTTATTAAGCCAGATAATTGTGCAGAGAAGGAGACGAGGAAAACTGCTAGAAATAATTAAAATCATTACGGTAGCTTCCATAGCGATGAGAATTAGAGGTAAATTCTTTGTTTCGGATAATTGCTTGATTTTCAATGACATCTTTACATTTCAATTCCAGGATGCTTCTCCACCGACAAATTCCTACTGCTGAGATGAATAATTCACTGCACCCATAGGACTGCCTAGAGCGCTCATCCCTTAACTTCGAAGTGGAGGTTTGATATTGCACATTTCAAGATGTTAGTGGATTATCTTTCAAGGTAAGAGTTTTTTGAAACGTTGGTAATGTAAATAATTCCTTTCATCGGATGTGACAATGAGAATGATTCTGCACGATGGAAATGAAATGAATCTATAAATTGAACGACAAAGGTGATCGATTTACAATTCAAGAATCAGTGTCTTTATGGGTTATATTAAAAAGTATTAATCAGTTCAATAATGAAAAACGCAGTTCGGCAAACAGAAACTTGCTGTTATGATTCCCGGATGTTAATTACACATTTGGGTAGGTATCATTTACAAGGTAGGAGGATTTTGAAGCATTTGTTTCTGATAACATTTCCTTTTGATAGATGTCACACCAATGAGACCAATGATGTGATTTCCAATTGATGAATTTAAGATCCTGAGTGATGAATTGAATCAGTTTTAGTACTTGGGTGATGGGAAAGGAAACTTTGCAAGCAGGGAGTATCGTTTTCATGCAAGGATACTGATTGCACGTTTGAGCAAGTAAGATGATTTCCCTTCACGATAAGAGGTATTTGAAACAATGATTTTTGTTCAACTTTTCTTTCATAAGTGGTCAACTCACTTTACATTTCTGCAAGATGAAAGTTATACGAATCTATAAGGTTGAAAGAGAATTAATATAATGATTTCCCTTGGATTGATGGGTGTGCGTAAGGGATAGTTTTCATTTCATTCGATGATGGAATGGGCAATTCGGCAGGCGGCGATGAGCACTGTAAGCGAGTCTCCACATCTGCTGAGATACCGTGTTTCCCCTCTCGGATAACTATTTTATTACCTATCGTTTTTCAGGCACCGAACGAACAACGAGATACATGTCTCCCTTGCTCCTAAAACATTCTCTTATTTTCAGGTGTATTCTTTCTGTAGGTACATCTAGCAAGGAAACAAGGCCGGGAGGACGGACGAGGAGTGAGCTAGGTTCTTTTCTACATTTGGGCAGGAGATTAGAAGCAACTTATAGAACGACCAACATAGTGAACATCTATTTTATGTGATGCAAGAGGATGTGAATTGAACGTATCGCTTGCCATGTAACTGATGGTTGAAATGCAATAAAGTTTCTATTTTAAATGGTTGAAAACTGGGTTTTACTCCACTCCCTTCAAGAAATATTAGTAAGAAAAAACGTTTAAAGTTAAATGCATACCCTTAGGTTTGACCGCTCTCCGAGTAAAGTTAAAGCACTCGTTAGGGTATTATTACCTCGAGGGCTTTCGTGAGAGCTCGACAAATTTCCATCGATTGCTTTCCTTTAAACTACCTATCATCAATAAGATTTTAAAAATTCATCTGAGTCATGAGGATGCCCCGCAATGGTGCAAAAGATTTGGATAGGAACGCTCTCATATTTTAACTCATGCGTTACCAACGTGATGAACATTTTCGGCGATAAGTCTTGTACCAATCACAGAAACCTGTTCCACCATCGGGCTTGAAATTGCTTCCACATTACGAATCTTAAAGATTTGGAATAGAAGAACTTGCTCTACATTTATTTGTCACCGACACCTCTAAAGCTAAACGAGGAAAGGAGAAAATAGAACGACGGTCGTCGTCTTTTTGCCCCGAAATTGCTAACCGGAATCCGACAGAGGGCCAAGTATTCGTTCAGTTGCTCGGTCCGTCTCGCGAGTAAACATCGTGCTCGTATCTTGCGAATGGAGAAGCTTTCTCGTAGTGTACGTTCAATTCTCATCTCTCCCGCGGCCAGTGGAATCTTGAAGATTGCCCCTGGAGAAAGCGACAGTGATGTTGCGTTTAGTGGTCATTGGAGAACATATAGGATATAATCGATGTGGCAGATTTGCACGGGACTGCATTGTGACATCGTCGAGTGAGTGAGGCGAGAAGCTTCGAGCGAGGTTCACGGAGAATTTTAAAGGTGAGACCCATCGGAATATTTTCCTCGTCTCTTTGCCTGCGTTGACAAGAATGTGCATCGCAATTTAACCTCCTGATTGCTTCGAAACGCGGAGTTTGGAGTGCACTCGGCTGGGGGATATCTTGATCACCGTAAATAAGACCAGATGTAAACAACAGCGAACGAATGCTTCATTGTCTCAGCTGTATCGTTCACATGGACTCGTATATTATCGCCTGGACGCGAACTTTATTAAGATTCCGAAGCCGTTTCTACAGTCAAAGCGCTTCCTCGTAGCATCATAGTTTACGTGAGGATGATTTCGTTTTCAATCGTGTTGATTTCATTCGAGGAAAGGGAAAATAAGGGACTGGGTATGGGAACGAAGTGAACGCGGCGAAGCCGCCATGGAAAGTGCAAAATGCATGGCGGTATTTCGAGGCGCCATCGTTACCGGTGGGAATCTAAAATTGAAAGAAGATTTTTCGAAATTAACCTGCGGTCCGTCGTAAACGATAAAATTTTCATGAAGACTAGTATTTATTATGATTTTTTTCCTACTACGTGAGTCTTACCGCACAGAAAGACCATTTTCATAATGTATCGAAAGCTAGTTCTTCGGAATTGAGGAAAACCGCCATTACTCGCCGTCGACGTAAAAGAAGAAAGAAATTTTGAGGTCATTCGATCGGTAATTGGATCAACAATTATTTGCCATGAAATTCATTAATACAGCGTCTGCACTGACAGCGGTGGTATTTCTCTAATCAGAATCAAGAAAAAAGTTTACCGGGAACTCAAATTAGACGAAATCTTCAAATGATAAATTAAAATTTGATTAATCGTTAAATGCGTTGCTGCTGCTACTTTCTGAAGCTTATACACTATCAGAATTGATCGCGAAAGACTTTTTTCAAGTATTCGTCGAGTAAAAGAGCCCTACCATGCATAGTACCAAAAACAGAAATACTGTGGGGCTATAGACTTCTCTACTTCATAATGTAATTTGCACTATTTCTTGGCTTTTGAAGGGTAAGAGACGAGGATTGGCTGCTATAATTAACTACAAGTCAATACGGTAGCTTTCATAGCGAGCAGAAGTAGAGGAAGATTCTTTGTTTTGAATAATTGCTTGATTTTCAATGACATCTTTCTATTTCAATTCCAGGATGCTTCTCCACCGACAAATTCCTACTGCTGAGATGAATAATTCACTGCACCCAAGGGACTGCAAAGAGTAGTCATCGCCTTACTTGGAAGTGGAGGTTTTATTAAACACATTTCAATATGTTAATGGATTACTTTTCAAGGTATGAGGTTGTTGAAACTATGATGTCCGTTCAACTATTCTTTCAAGAGGAGTTAACCTGACGATGACTTAACTATACTACAAGATGAAAATTATATGAATGCATATGGTGAAAAGCAAAGTTAAATTACTGTCTTGATCAAATTAGATGTAATCATGTAATGGTTCATTAAAACTTGATAAATCGTAAATTAAGTTACTGCTGCTTCTTTCTGAAGCTTATACACTGTAAGATTTGATCGCGAAAGACTTTTTTCAAGTATTCCTTAAGATGAACAGCTCTTCCATGCATACTACCACGAACAGAAGTAATTACTTTTGGTGCTACTTATTTCCTTACTTCATTATGTACTTTTCTTAAGCCAGATAATTGTGCAGAGTAGGAGACGAGGAAAACTGCTAGAAATAATTAAAATCATTACGGTAGCTTCCATAGCGATGAGAATTAGAGGTAAATTCTTTGTTTCGGATAATTGCCTGATTTTCAATGACATCTTTACATTTCAATTTCAGGATGCTTCTCCACCGACAAATTCCTGCAACTTAGATTAATAATTCACTGCACCCATAGGACTGCCTAGAGCGCTCATCACTTAACTTCGAAGTGGAGGTTTGATATTGCACATTTCAAGATGTTAGTGGATTATCTTTCAAGGTAAGAGTTTTTTGAAACGTTGGTAATGTAAATAATTCCTTTCATCGGATGTGACAATGAGAATGATTCTGCACGATGGAAATGAAATGAATCTATAAATTGAACGACAAAGGTGATCGATTTACAATCCAAGAATCAGTGTCTTTATGGGTTATATTAAAGAGTATTAATCAGTTCAATAATGAAAAACGCAGTTCGGCAAACAGAAACTTGCTGTTATGATTCCCGGATGTTAATTACACATTTGGGTAGGTATCATTTACAAGGTAGGAGGATTTTGAAGCATTAGTTTCTGATAACATTTCCTTTTGATAGATGTCACACCAATGAGACCAATGATGTGATTTCCAATTGATGAATTTAAGATCCTGAGTGATGAATTGAATCAGTTTTAGTACTTGGGTGATGGGAAAGGAAACTTTGCAAGCAGGGAGTATCGTTTTCATGCAAGGATACTGATTGCACGTTTGAGCAAGTAAGATGATTTCCCTTCACGATAAGAGGTATTTGAAACAATGATTTTTGTTCAACTTTTCTTTCATAAGTGGTCAACTCACTTTACATTTCTGCAAGATGAAAGTTATACGAATCTATAAGGTTGAAAGAGAATTAATATAATGATTTCCCTTGGATTGATGGGTGTGCGTAAGGGATAGTTTTCATTTCATTCGATGATGGAATGGGCAATTCGGCAGGCGGCGATGAGCACTGTAAGCGAGTCTCCACATCTGCTGAGATACCGTGTTTCCCCTCTCGGATAACTATTTTATTACCTATCGTTTTTCAGGCACCGAACGAACAACGAGATACATGTCTCCCTTGCTCCTAAAACATTCTCTTATTTACAGGTGTATTCTTTCTGTAGGTACATCTAGCAAGGAAACAAGGCCGGGAGGACGGACGAGGAGTGAGCTAGGTTCTTTTCTACATTTGGGCAGGAGATTAGAAGCAACTTATAGAACGACCAACATAGTGAACATCTATTTTATGTGATGCAAGAGGATGTGAATTGAACGTATCGCTTGCCATGTAACTGATGGTTGAAATGCAATAAAGTTTCTATTTTAAATGGTTGAAAACTGGGTTTTACTCCACTCCCTTCAAGAAATATTAGTAAGAAAAAACGTTTAAAGTTAAATGCATACCCTTAGGTTTGACCGCTCTCCGAGTAAAGTTAAAGCACTCGTTAGGGTATTATTACCTCGAGGGCTTTCGTGAGAGCTCGACAAATTTCCATCGATTGCTTTCCTTTAAACTACCTATCATCAATAAGATTTTAAAAATTCATCTGAGTCATGAGGATGCCCCGCAATGGTGCAAAAGATTTGGATAGGAACGCTCTCATATTTTAACTCATGCGTTACCAACGTGATGAACATTTTCGGCGATAAGTCTTGTACCAATCACAGAAACCTGTTCCACCATCGGGCTTGAAATTGCTTCCACATTACGAATCTTAAAGATTTGGAATAGAAGAACTTGCTCTACATTTATTTGTCACCGACACCTCTAAAGCTAAACGAGGAAAGGAGAAAATAGAACGACGGTCGTCGTCTTTTTGCCCCGAAATTGCTAACCGGAATCCGACAGAGGGCCAAGTATTCGTTCAGTTGCTCGGTCCGTCTCGCGAGTAAACATCGTGCTCGTATCTTGCGAATAGAGAAGCTTTCTCGTAGTGTACGTTCAATTCTCATCTCTCCCGCGGCCAGTGGAATCTTGAAGATTGCCCCTGGAGAAAGCGACAGTGATGTTGCGTTTAGTGGTCATTGGAGAACATATAGGATATAATCGATGTGGCAGATTCGCACGGGACTGCATTGTGACATCGTCGAGTGAGTGAGGCGAGAAGCTTCGAGCGAGGTTCACGGAGAATTTTAAAGGTGAGACCCATCGGAATATTTTCCTCGTCTCTTTGCCTGCGTTGACAAGAATGTGCATCGCAATTTAACCTCCTGATTGCTTCGAAACGCGGAGTTTGGAGTGCCCTCGGCTGGGGGATATCTTGATCACCGTAAATAAGACCAGATGTAAACAACAGCGAACGAATGCTTCATTGTCTCAGCTGTATCGTTCACATGGACTCGTATATTATCGCCTGGACGCGAACTTTATTAAGATTCCGAAGCCGTTTCTACAGTCAAAGCGCTTCCTCGTAGCATCATAGTTTACGTGAGGATGATTTCGTTTTCAATCGTGTTGATTTCATTCGAGGAAAGGGAAAATAAGGGACTGGGTATGGGAACGAAGTGAACGCGGCGAAGCCGCCATGGAAAGTGCAAAATGCATGGCGGCATTTCGAGGCGCCATTGTTACCGGTGGGAATCTAAAATTGAAAGAAGATTTTTCGAAATTAACTTGCGGTCCGTCGTAAACGATAAAATTTTCATGAAGACTAGTATTTATTATGATTTTTTTCCTACTACGTGAGTCTTACCGCACAGAAAGACCATTTTCATAATGTATCGAAAGCTAGTTCTTCGGAATTGAGGAAAACCGCCATCACTCGCCGTCGACGTAAAAGAAGAAAGAAATTTTGAGGTCATTCGATCGGTAATTGGATCAACAATTATTTGCCATGAAATTCATTAATACAGCGTCTGCACTGACAGCGGTGGTATTTCTCTCAGCCAATCAGAATCGAGAAAAAAGTTTACCGGGAACTCAAATTAGACGAAATCTTCAAATGATAAATTAAAATTTGATTAATCGTTAAATGCGTTGCTGCTGCTACTTTCTGAAGCTAATACACTATCAGAATTGATCGCGAAAGACTTTTTTCAAGTATTCGTCGAGTAAAAGAGCCCTACCATGCATAGTACCAAAAACAGAAATACTGTGGGGCTATAGACTTCTCTACTTCATAATGTAATTTGCACTATTTCCTGGCTTTTGAAGGGTAAGAGACGAGGATTGGCTGCTATAATTAACTACAAGTCAATACGGTAGCTTTCATAGCGAGCAGAAGTAGAGGAAGATTCTTTGTTTTGAATAATTGCTTGATTTTCAATGACATCTTTCTATTTCAATTCCAGGATGCTTCTCCACCGACAAATTCCTACTGCTGAGATGAATAATTCACTGCACCCAAGGGACTGCAAAGAGTAGTCATCGCCTTACTTCGAAGTGGAGGTTTTATTAAATACATTTCAATATGTTAATGGATTACTTTTCAAGGTATGAGGTTGTTGAAACTATGATGTCCGTTCAACTATTCTTTCAAAAGGAGTTAACCTGACGATGACTTAACTATACTACAAGATGAAAATTATATGAATGCATATGGTGAAAAGCAAAGTTAATTTACTGTCTTGATCAAATTAGATGTAATCATGTAATGTTTCATTAAAACTTGATAAATCGTTAATTATGTTACTGCTGCTTCTTTCTGAAGCTTATACACTGTAAGATTTGATCGCGGTAGACTTTTTTCAAGTATTCCTTAAGATGAACAGCTCTTCCATGCATACTACCACGAACAGAAGTAATTACTTTTGGTGCTACTTATTTCCTTACTTCATTATGTACTTTTATTAAGCCAGATAATTGTGCAGAGAAGGAGACGAGGAAAACTGCTAGAAATAATTAAAATCATTACGGTAGCTTCCATAGCGATAAGAATTAGAGGTAAATTCTTTGCTTCGGATAATTGCTTGATTTTCAATGACATCTTTCTATTTCAATTTCAGGATGCTTCTCCACCGACAAATTCCTGCAACTTAGATTAATAATGCACTGCACCCATAGGACTGCCTAGAGCGCTCATCACTTAACTTCGAAGTGGAGGTTTGATATTGCACATTTCAAGATGTTAGTGGATTATCTTTCAAGGTAAGAGTTTTTTTGAAACCACGGTAATGTAAATAATTCCTTTCATCGGATGTGACAATGTGAATGATTCTGCACGATGGAAATGAAATGAATCTATAAATTGAACGACAAAGGTGATCGATTTACAATCCAAGAATCAGTGTCTTTATGGGTTATATTAAAGAGTATTAATCAGTTCAATAATGAAAAACGCAGTTCGGCAAACAGAAACTTGCTGTTATGATTCCCGGATGTTAATTACACATTTGGGTAGGTATCATTTACAAGGTAGGAGGATTTTGAAGCATTAGTTTCTGATAACATTTCCTTTTGATAGATGTCACACCAATGAGACCAATGATGTGATTTCCAATTGATGAATTTAAGATCCTGAGTGATGAATTGAATCAGTTTTAGTACTTGGGTGATGGGAAAGGAAACTTTGCAAGCAGGGAGTATCGTTTTCATGCAAGGATACTGATTGCACGTTTGAGCAAGTAAGATGATTTCCCTTCACGATAAGAGGTATTTGAAACAATGATTTTTGTTCAACTTTTCTTTCATAAGTGGTCAACTCACTTTACATTTCTGCAAGATGAAAGTTATACGAATCTATAAGGTTGAAAGAGAATTAATATAATGATTTCCCTTGGATTGATGGGTGTGCGTAAGGGATAGTTTTCATTTCATTCGATGATGGAATGGGCAATTCGGCAGGCGGCGATGAGCACTGTAAGCGAGTCTCCACATCTGCTGAGATACCGTGTTTCCCCTCTCGGATAACTATTTTATTACCTATCGTTTTTCAGGCACCGAACGAACAACGAGATACATGTCTCCCTTGCTCCTAAAACATTCTCTTATTTACAGGTGTATTCTTTCTGTAGGTACATCTAGCAAGGAAACAAGGCCGGGAGGACGGACGAGGAGTGAGCTAGGTTCTTTTCTACATTTGGGCAGGAGATTAGAAGCAACTTATAGAACGACCAACATAGTGAACATCTATTTTATGTGATGCAAGAGGATGTGAATTGAACGTATCGCTTGCCATGTAACTGATGGTTGAAATGCAATAAAGTTTCTATTTTAAATGGTTGAAAACTGGGTTTTACTCCACTCCCTTCAAGAAATATTAGTAAGAAAAAACGTTTAAAGTTAAATGCATACCCTTAGGTTTGACCGCTCTCCGAGTAAAGTTAAAGCACTCGTTAGGGTATTATTACCTCGAGGGCTTTCGTGAGAGCTCGACAAATTTCCATCGATTGCTTTCCTTAAACTACCTATCATCAATAAGATTTTAAAAATTCATCTGAGTCATGAAGATGCCCCGCAATGGTGCAAAAGATTTGGATAGGAACGCTCTCATATTTTAACTCATGCGTTACCAACGTGATGAACATTTTCGGCGATAAGTCTTGTACCGATCACAGAAACCTGTTCCACCATCGGGCTTGAAATTGCTTCCACATTACGAATCTTAAAGATTTGGAATAGAAGAACTTGCTCTACATTTATTTGTCACCGACACCTCTAAAGCTAAACGAGGAAAGGAGAAAATAGAACGACGGTCGTCGTCTTTTTGCCCCGAAATTGCTAACCGGAATCCGACAGAGGGCCAAGTATTCGTTCAGTTGCTCGGTCCGTCTCGCGAGTAAACATCGTGCTCGTATCTTGCGAATAGAGAAGCTTTCTCGTAGTGTACGTTCAATTCTCATCTCTCCCGCGGCCAGTGGAATCTTGAAGATTGCCCCTGGAGAAAGCGACAGTGATGTTGCGTTTAGTGGTCATTGGAGAACATATAGGATATAGTCGATGTGGCAGATTCGCACGGGACTGCATTGTGACGTCGTCGAGTGAGTGAGGCGAGAAGCTTCGAGCGAGGTTCACGGAGAATTTTAAAGGTGAGACCCATCGGAATATTTTCCTCGTCTCTTTGCCTGCGTTGACAAGAATGTGCATCGCAATTTAACCTCCTGATTGCTTCGAAACGCGGAGTTTGGAGTGCCCTCGGCTGGGGGATATCTTGATCACCGTAAATAAGACCAGATGTAAACAACAGCGAACGAATGCTTCATTGTCTCAGCTGTATCGTTCACATGGACTCGTATATTATCGCCTGGACGCGAACTTTATTAAGATTCCGAAGCCGTTTCTACAGTCAAAGCGCTTCCTCGTAGCATCATAGTTTACGTGAGGATGATTTCGTCTTCAATCGTGTTGATTTCATTCGAGGAAAGGGAAAATAAGGGACTGGGTATGGGAACGAAGTGAACGCGGCGAAGCCGCCATGGAAAGTGCAAAATGCATGGCGGCATTTCGAGGCGCCATTGTTACCGGTGGGAATCTAAAATTGAAAGAAGATTTTTCGAAATTAACCTGCGGTCCGTCGTAAACGATAAAATTTTCATGAAGACTAGTATTTATTATGATTTTTTTCCTACTACGTGAGTCTTACCGCACAGAAAGACCATTTTCATAATGTATCGAAAGCTAGTTCTTCGGAATTGAGGAAAACCGCCATTACTCGCCGTCGACGTAAAAGAAGAAAGAAATTTTGAGGTCATTCGATCGGTAATTGGATCAACAATTATTTGCCATGAAATTCATTAATACAGCGTCTGCACTGACAGCGGTGGTATTTCTCTCAGCCAATCAGAATCAAGAAAAAAGTTTACCGGGAACTCAAATTAGACGAAATCTTCAAATGATAAATTAAAATTTGATTAATCGTTAAATGCGTTGCTGCTGCTACTTTCTGAAGCTAATACACTATCAGAATTGATCGCGAAAGACTTTTTTCAAGTATTCGTCGAGTAAAAGAGCCCTACCATGCATAGTGCCAAAAACAGAAATACTGTGGGGCTATAGACTTCTCTACTTCATAATGTAATTTGCACTATTTCTTGGCTTTTGAAGGGTAAGAGACGAGGATTGGCTGCTATAATTAACTACAAGTCAATACGGTAGCTTTCATAGCGAGCAGAAGTAGAGGAAGATTCTTTGTTTTGAATAATTGCTTGATTTTCAATGACATCTTTCTATTTCAATTCCAGGATGCTTCTCCACCGACAAATTCCTACTGCTGAGATGAATAATTCACTGCACCCAAGGGACTGCAAAGAGTAGTCATCGCCTTACTTGGAAGTGGAGGTTTTATTAAACACATTTCAATATGTTAATGGATTACTTTTCAAGGTATGAGGTTGTTGAAACTATGATGTCCGTTCAACTATTCTTTCAAAAGGAGTTAACCTGACGATGACTTAACTATACTACAAGATGAAAATTATATGAATGCATATGGTGAAAAGCAAAGTTAATTTACTGTCTTGATCAAATTAGATGTAATCATGTAATGTTTCATTAAAACTTGATAAATCGTTAATTATGTTACTGCTGCTTCTTTCTGAAGCTTATACACTGTAAGATTTGATCGCGAAAGACTTTTTTCAAGTATTCCTTAAGATGAACAGCTCTTCCATGCATACTACCACGAACAGAAGTAATTACTTTTGGTGCTACTTATTTCCTTACTTCATTATGTACTTTTCTTAAGCCAGATAATTGTGCAGAGTAGGAGACGAGGAAAACTGCTAGAAATAATTAAAATCATTACGGTAGCTTCCATAGCGATGAGAATTAGAGGTAAATTCTTTGCTTCGGATAATTGCCTGATTTTCAATGACATCTTTACATTTCAATTTCAGGATGCTTCTCCACCGACAAATTCCTGCAACTTAGATTAATAATTCACTGCACCCATAGGACTGCCTAGAGTGCTCATCACTTAACTTCGAAGTGGAGGTTTGATATTGCACATTTCAAGATGTTAGTGGATTATCTTTCAAGGTAAGAGTTTTTTGAAACGTTGGTAATGTAAATAATTCCTTTCATCGGATGTGACAATGTGAATGATTCTGCACGATGGAAATGAAATGAATCTATAAATTGAACGACAAAGGTGATCGATTTACAATCCAAGAATCAGTGTCTTTATGGGTTATATTAAAGAGTATTAATCAGTTCAATAATGAAAAACGCAGTTCGGCAAACAGAAACTTGCTGTTATGATTCCCGGATGTTAATTACACATTTGGGTAGGTATCATTTACAAGGTAGGAGGATTTTGAAGCATTAGTTTCTGATAACATTTCCTTTTGATAGATGTCACACCAATGAGACCAATGATGTGATTTCCAATTGATGAATTTAAGATCCTGAGTGATAAATTGGATCAGTTTTAGTACTTGGGTGAGGGGAAAGGAAACTTTGCAAGCAGGGAGTATCGTTTTCATGCAAGGATACTGATTGCACGTTTGAGCAAGTAAGATGATTTCCCTTCACGAGAAGAGGTATTTGAAACAATGATTTTTGTTCAACTTTTCTTTCATAAGTGGTCAACTCACTTTACATTTCTGCAAGATGAAAGTTATACGAATCTATAAGGTTGAAAGAGAATTAATATAATAATTTCCCTTGGATTGATGGGTGTGCGTAAGGGATAGTTTTCATTTCATTCGATGATGGAATGGGCAATTCGGCAGGCGGCGATGAGCACTGTAAGCGAGTCTCCACATCTGCTGAGATACCGTGTTTCCCCTCTCGGATAACTATTTTATTACCTATCGTTTTTCAGGCACCGAACGAACAACGAGATACATGTCTCCCTTGCTCCTAAAACATTCTCTTATTTACAGGTGTATTCTTTCTGTAGGTACATCTAGCAAGGAAACAAGGCCGGGAGGACGGACGAGGAGTGAGCTAGGTTCTTTTCTACATTTGGGCAGGAGATTAGAAGCAACTTATAGAACGACCAACATAGTGAACATCTATTTTATGTGATGCAAGAGGATGTGAATTGAACGTATCGCTTGCCATGTAACTGATGGTTGAAATGCAATAAAGTTTCTATTTTAAATGGTTGAAAACTGGGTTTTACTCCACTCCCTTCAAGAAATATTAGTAAGAAAAAACGTTTAAAGTTAAATGCATACCCTTAGGTTTGACCGCTCTCCGACCTCGAGGTAATAATACCGACCGGTATTATTACCTCGAGGGCTTTCGTGAGAGCTCGACAAATTTCCATTGATTGCTTTCCTTTAAACTACCTATCATCAATAAGATTTTAAAAATTCATCTGAGTCATGAGGATGCCCCGCAATGGTGCAAAAGATTTGGATAGGAACGCTCTCATATTTTAACTCATGCGTTACCAACGTGATGAACATTTTCGGCGATAAGTCTTGTACTAATCACAGAAACCTGTTCAACCATCGGGCTTAAAATTGCTTCCACATTACGAATCTTAAAGATTTGGAATAGAAGAACTTGCTCTACATTTATTTGTCACCGACACCTCTAAAGCTAAACGAGGAAAGGAGAAAATAGAACGACGGTCGTCGTCTTTTTGCCCCGAAATTGCTAACCGGAATCCGACAGAGGGCCAAGTATTCGTTCAGTTGCTCGGTCCGTCTCGCGAGTAAACATCGTGCTCGTATCTTGCGAATAGAGAAGCTTTCTCGTAGTGTACGTTCAATTCTCATCTCTCCCGCGGCCAGTGGAATCTTGAAGATTGCCCCTGGAGAAAGCGACAGTGATGTTGCATTTAGTGGTCATTGGAGAACATATAGGATATAATCGATGTGGCAGATTCGCACGGGACTGCATTGTGACATCGTCGAGTGAGTGAGGCGAGAAGCTTCGAGCGAGGTTCACGGAGAATTTTAAAGGTGAGACCCATCGGAATATTTTCCTCGTCTCTTTGCCTGCGTTGACAAGAATGTGCATCGCAATTTAACCTCCTGATTGCTTCGAAACGCGGAGTTTGGAGTGCCCTCGGCTGGGGGATATCTTGATCACCGTAAATAAGACCAGATGTAAACAACAGCGAACGAATGCTTCATTGTCTCAGCTGTATCGTTCACATGGACTCGTATATTATCGCCTGGACGCGAACTTTATTAAGATTCCGAAGCCGTTTCTACAGTCAAAGCGCTTCCTCGTAGCATCATAGTTTACGTGAGGATGATTTCGTCTTCAATCGTGTTGATTTCATTCGAGGAAAGGGAAAATAAGGGACTGGGTATGGGAACGAAGTGAACGCGGCGAAGCCGCCATGGAAAGTGCAAAATGCATGGCGGCATTTCGAGGCGCCATTGTTACCGGTGGGAATCTAAAATTGAAAGAAGATTTTTCGAAATTAACCTGCGGTCCGTCGTAAACGATAAAATTTTCATGAAGACTAGTATTTATTATGAATTTTTTCCTACTACGTGAGTCTTACCGCACAGAAAAACCATTTTCATAATGTATCGAAAGCTAGTTCTTCGGAATTGAGGAAAACCGCCATTACTCGCCGTCGACGTAAAAGAAGAAAGAAATTTTGAGGTCATTCGATCGGTAATTGGATCAACAATTATTTGCCATGAAATTCATTAATACAGCGTCTGCACTGACAGCGGTGGTATTTCTCTCAGCCAATCAGAATCAAGAAAAAAGTTTACCGGGAACTCAAATTAGATGAAATCTTCAAATGATAAATTAAAATTTGATTAATCGTTAAATGCGTTGCTGCTGCTACTTTCTGAAGCTAATACACTATCAGAATTGATCGCGAAAGACTTTTTTCAAGTATTCGTCGAGTAAAAGAGCCCTACCATGCATAGTACCAAAAACAGAAATACTGTGGGGCTATAGACTTCTCTACTTCATAATGTAATTTGCACTATTTCTTGGCTTTTGAAGGGTAAGAGACGAGGATTGGCTGCTATAATTAACTACAAGTCAATACGGTAGCTTTCATAGCGAGCAGAAGTAGAGGAAGATTCTTTGTTTTGAATAATTGCTTGATTTTCAATGACATCTTTCTATTTCAATTCCAGGATGCTTCTCCACCGACAAATTCCTACTGCTGAGATGAATAATTCACTGCACCCAAGGGACTGCAAAGAGTAGTCATCGCCTTACTTCGAAGTGGAGGTTTTATTAAACACATTTCAATATGTTAATGGATTACTTTTCAAGGTATGAGGTTGTTGAAACTATGATGTCCGTTCAACTATTCTTTCAAAAGGAGTTAACCTGACGATGACTTAACTATACTACAAGATGAAAATTATATGAATGCATATGGTGAAAAGCAAAGTTAATTTACTGTCTTGATCAAATTAGATGTAATCATGTAATGTTTCATTAAAACTTGATAAATCGTTAATTATGTTACTGCTGCTTCTTTCTGAAGCTTATACACTGTAAGATTTGATCGCGAAAGACTTTTGTCAAGTATTCCTTAAGATGAACAGCTCTTCCATGCATACTACCACGAACAGAAGTAATTACTTTTGGTGCTACTTATTTCCTTACTTCATTATGTACTTTTCTTAAGCCAGATAATTGTGCAGAGTAGGAGACGAGGAAAACTGCTAGAAATAATTAAAATCATTACGGTAGCTTCCATAGCGATGAGAATTAGAGGTAAATTCTTTGCTTCGGATAATTGCCTGATTTTCAATGACATCTTTACATTTCAATTTCAGGATGCTTCTCCACCGACACATTCCTGCAACTTAGATTAATAATTCACTGCACCCATAGGACTGCCTAGAGTGCTCATCACTTAACTTCGAAGTGGAGGTTTGATATTGCACATTTCAAGATGTTAGTGGATTATCTTTCAAGGTAAGAGTTTTTCGAAACGTTGGTAATGTAAATAATTCCTTTCATCGGATGTGACAATGTGAATGATTCTGCACGATGGAAATGAAATGAATCTATAAATTGAACGACAAAGGTGATCGATTTACAATCCAAGAATCAGTGTCTTTATGGGTTATATTAAAGAGTATTAATCAGTTCAATAATGAAAAACGCAGTTCGGCAAACAGAAACTTGCTGTTATGATTCCCGGATGTTAATTACACATTTGGGTAGGTATCATTTACAAGGTAGGAGGATTTTGAAGCATTAGTTTCTGATAACATTTCCTTTTGATAGATGTCACACCAATGAGACCAATGATGTGATTTCCAATTGATGAATTTAAGATCCTGAGTGATGAATTGGATCAGTTTTAGTACTTGGGTGAGGGGAAAGGAAACTTTGCAAGCAGGGAGTATCGTTTTCATGCAAGGATACTGATTGCACGTTTGAGCAAGTAAGATGATTTCCCTTCACGAGAAGAGGTATTTGAAACAATGATTTTTGTTCAACTTTTCTTTCATAAGTGGTCAACTCACTTTACATTTCTGCAAGATGAAAGTTATACGAATCTATAAGGTTGAAAGAGAATTAATATAATAATTTCCCTTGGATTGATGGGTGTGCGTAAGGGATAGTTTTCATTTCATTCGATGATGGAATGGGCAATTCGGCAGGCGGCGATGAGCACTGTAAGCGAGTCTCCACATCTGCTGAGATACCGTGTTTCCCCTCTCGGATAACTATTTTATTACCTATCGTTTTTCAGGCACCGAACGAACAACGAGATACATGTCTCCCTTGCTCCTAAAACATTCTCTTATTTACAGGTGTATTCTTTCTGTAGGTACATCTAGCAAGGAAACAAGGCCGGGAGGACGGACGAGGAGTGAGCTAGGTTCTTTTCTACATTTGGGCAGGAGATTAGAAGCAACTTATAGAACGACCAACATAGTGAACATCTATTTTATGTGATGCAAGAGGATGTGAATTGAACGTATCGCTTGCCATGTAACTGATGGTTGAAATGCAATAAAGTTTCTATTTTAAATGGTTGAAAACTGGGTTTTACTCCACTCCCTTCAAGAAATATTAGTAAGAAAAAACGTTTAAAGTTAAATGCATACCCTTAGGTTTGACCGCTCTCCGACCTCGAGGTAATAATACCGACCGGTATTATTACCTCGAGGGCTTTCGTGAGAGCTCGACAAATTTCCATCGATTGCTTTCCTTTAAACTACCTATCATCAATAAGATTTTAAAAATTCATCTGAGTCATGAGGATGCCCCGCAATGGTGCAAAAGATTTGGATAGGAACGCTCTCATATTTTAACTCATGCGTTACCAACGTGATGAACATTTTCGGCGATAAGTCTTGTACTAATCACAGAAACCTGTTCCACCATCGGGCTTAAAATTGCTTCCACATTACGAATCTTAAAGATTTGGAATAGAAGAACTTGCTCTACATTTATTTGTCACCGACACCTCTAAAGCTAAACGAGGAAAGGAGAAAATAGAACGACGGTCGTCGTCTTTTTGCCCCGAAATTGCTAACCGGAATCCGACAGAGGGCCAAGTATTCGTTCAGTTGCTCGGTCCGTCTCGCGAGTAAACATCGTGCTCGTATCTTGCGAATAGAGAAGCTTTCTCGTAGTGTACGTTCAATTCTCATCTCTCCCGCGGCCAGTGGAATCTTGAAGATTGCCCCTGGAGAAAGCGACAGTGATGTTGCGTTTAGTGGTCATTGGAGAACATATAGGATATAATCGATGTGGCAGATTCGCACGGGACTGCATTGTGACATCGTCGAGTGAGTGAGGCGAGAAGCTTCGAGCGAGGTTCACGGAGAATTTTAAAGGTGAGACCCATCGGAATATTTTCCTCGTCTCTTTGCCTGCGTTGACAAGAATGTGCATCGCAATTTAACCTCCTGATTGCTTCGAAACGCGGAGTTTGGAGTGCCCTCGGCTGGGGGATATCTTGATCACCGTAAATAAGACCAGATGTAAACAACAGCGAACGAATGCTTCATTGTCTCAGCTGTATCGTTCACATGGACTCGTATATTATCGCCTGGACGCGAACTTTATTAAGATTCCGAAGCCGTTTCTACAGTCAAAGGACTGGGTATGGGAACGAAGTGAACGCGGCGAAGCCGCCATGGAAAGTGCAAAATGCATGGCGGCATTTCGAGGCGCCATTGTTACCGGTGGGAATCTAAAATTGAAAGAAGATTTTTCGAAATTAACCTGCGGTCCGTCGTAAACGATAAAATTTTCATGAAGACTAGTATTTATTATGATTTTTTTCCTACTACGTGAGTCTTACCGCACAGAAAGACCATTTTCATAATGTATCGAAAGCTAGTTCTTCGGAATTGAGGAAAACCGCCATTACTCGCCGTCGACGTAAAAGAAGAAAGAAATTTTGAGGTCATTCGATCGGTAATTGGATCAACAATTATTTGCCATAAAATTCATTAATACAGCGTCTGCACTGACAGCGGTGGTATTTCTCTCGGCCAATCAGAATCAAGAAAAAAGTTTACCGGGAACTCAAATTAGATGAAATCTTCAAATGATAAATTAAAATTTGATTAATCGTTAAATGCGTTGCTGCTGCTACTTTCTGAAGCTAATACACTATCAGAATTGATCGCGAAAGACTTTTTTCAAGTATTCGTCGAGTAAAAGAGCCCTACCATGCATAGTACCAAAAACAGAAATACTGTGGGGCTATAGACTTCTCTACTTCATAATGTAATTTGCACTATTTCTTGGCTTTTGAAGGGTAAGAGACGAGGATTGGCTGCTATAATTAACTACAAGTCAATACGGTAGCTTTCATAGCGAGCAGAAGTAGAGGAAGATTCTTTGTTTTGAATAATTGCTTGATTTTCAATGACATCTTTCTATTTCAATTCCAGGATGCTTCTCCACCGACAAATTCCTACTGCTGAGATGAATAATTCACTGCACCCAAGGGACTGCAAAGAGTAGTCATCGCCTTACTTCGAAGTGGAGGTTTTATTAAACACATTTCAATATGTTAATGGATTACTTTTCAAGGTATGAGGTTGTTGAAACTATGATGTCCGTTCAACTATTCTTTCAAAAGGAGTTAACCTGACGATGACTTAACTATACTACAAGATGAAAATTATATGAATACATATGGTGAAAAGCAAAGTTAATTTACTGTCTTGATCAAATTAGATGTAATCATGTAATGTTTCATTAAAACTTGATAAATCGTTAATTATGTTACTGCTGCTTCTTTCTGAAGCTTATACACTGTAAGATTTGATCGCGAAAGACTTTTTTCAAGTATTCCTTAAGATGAACAGCTCTTCCATGCATACTACCACGAACAGAAGTAATTACTTTTGGTGCTACTTATTTCCTTACTTCATTATGTACTTTTCTTAAGCCAGATAATTGTGCAGAGTAGGAGACGAGGAAAACTGCTAGAAATAAATAAAATCATTACGGTAGCTTCCATAGCGATGAGAATTAGAGGTAAATTCTTTGCTTCGGATAATTGCCTGATTTTCAATGACATCTTTACATTTCAATTTCAGGATGCTTCTCCACCGACAAATTCCTGCAACTTAGATTAATAATTCACTGCACCCATAGGACTGCCTAGAGTGCTCATCACTTAACTTCGAAGTGGAGGTTTGATATTGCACATTTCAAGATGTTAGTGGATTATCTTTCAAGGTAAGAGTTTTTCGAAACGTTGGTAATGTAAATAATTCCTTTCATCGGATGTGACAATGTGAATGATTCTGCACGATGGAAATGAAATGAATCTATAAATTGAACGACAAAGGTGATCGATTTACAATCCAAGAATCAGTGTCTTTATGGGTTATATTAAAGAGTATTAATCAGTTCAATAATGAAAAACGCAGTTCGGCAAACAGAAACTTGCTGTTATGATTCCCGGATGTTAATTACACATTTGGGTAGGTATCATTTACAAGGTAGGAGGATTTTGAAGCATTAGTTTCTGATAACATTTCCTTTTGATAGATGTCACACCAATGAGACCAATGATGTGATTTCCAATTGATGAATTTAAGATCCTGAGTGAAGAATTGTATCAGTTTTAGTACTTGGGTGATGGGAAAGGAAACTTTGCAAGCAGGGAGTATCGTTTTCATGCAAGGATACTGATTGCACGTTTGAACAGGTAAGATGATTTCCCTTCACGATAAGAGGTATTTGAAACAATGATTTTTGTTCAACTTTTCTTTCATAAGTGGTCAACTCACTTTACATTTCTGCAAGATGAAAGTTATACGAATCTATAAGGTTGAAAGAGAATTAATATAATAATTTCCCTTGGATTGATGGGTGTGCGTAAGGGATAGTTTTCATTTCATTCGATGATGGAATGGGCAATTCGGCAGGCGGCGATGAGCACTGTAAGCGAGTCTCCACATCTGCTGAGATACCGTGTTTCCCCTCTCGGATAACTATTTTATTACCTATCGTTTTTCAGGCACCGAACGAACAACGAGATACATGTCTCCCTTGCTCCTAAAACATTCTCTTATTATAGGTGTATTCTTTCTGTAGGTACATCTAGCAAGGAAACAAGGCCGGGAGGACGGACGAGGAGTGAGCTAGGTTCTTTTCTACATTTGGGCAGGAGATTAGAAGCAACTTATAGAACGACCAACATAGTGAACATCTATTTTATGTGATGCAAGAGGATGTGAATTGAACGTATCGCTTGCCATGTAACTGATGGTTGAAATGCAATAAATTTTCTATTTTAAATGGTTGAAAACTAGGTTTTACTCCACTCCCTTCAAGAAATATTAGTAAGAAAAAACGTTTAAAGTTAAATGCATACCCTTAGGTTTGACCGCTCTCCGAGTAAAGTTAAAGCACTCGTTAGGGTATTATTACCTCGAGGGCTTTCGTGAGAGCTCGACAAATTTCCATCGATTGCTTTCCTTTAAACTACCTATCATCAATAAGATTTTAAAAATTCATCTGAGTCATGAGGATGCCCCGCAATGGTGCAAAAGATTTGGATAGGAACGCTCTCATATTTTAACTCATGCGTTACCAACGTGATGAACATTTTCGGCGATAAGTCTTGTACTAATCACAGAAACCTGTTCCACCATCGGGCTTAAAATTGCTTCCACATTACGAATCTTAAAGATTTGGAATAGAAGAACTTGCTCTACATTTATTTGTCACCGACACCTCTAAAGCTAAACGAGGAAAGGAGAAAATAGAACGACGGTCGTCGTCTTTTTGCCCCGAAATTGCTAACCGGAATCCGACAGAGGGCCAAGTATTCGTTCAGTTGCTCGGTCCGTCTCGCGAGTAAACATCGTGCTCGTATCTTGCGAATAGAGAAGCTTTCTCGTAGTGTACGTTCAATTCTCATCTCTCCCGCGGCCAGTGGAATCTTGAAGATTGCCCCTGGAGAAAGCGACAGTGATGTTGCGTTTAGTGGTCATTGGAGAACATATAGGATATAATCGATGTGGCAGATTCGCACGGGACTGCATTGTGACATCGTCGAGTGAGTGAGGCGAGAAGCTTCGAGCGAGGTTCACGGAGAATTTTAAAGGTGAGACCCATCGGAATATTTTCCTCGTCTCTTTGCCTGCGTTGACAAGAATGTGCATCGCAATTTAACCTCCTGATTGCTTCGAAACGCGGAGTTTGGAGTGCCCTCGGCTGGGGGATATCTTGATCACCGTAAATAAGACCAGATGTAAACAACAGCGAACGAATGCTTCATTGTCTCAGCTGTATCGTTCACATGGACTCGTATATTATCGCCTGGACGCGAACTTTATTAAGATTCCGAAGCCGTTTCTACAGTCAAAGCGCTTCCTCGTAGCATCATAGTTTACGTGAGGATGATTTCGTCTTCAATCGTGTTGATTTCATTCGAGGAAAGGGAAAATAAGGGACTGGGTATGGGAACGAAGTGAACGCGGCGAAGCCGCCATGGAAAGTGCAAAATGCATGGCGGCATTTCGAGGCGCCATTGTTACCGGTGGGAATCTAAAATTGAAAGAAGATTTTTCGAAATTAACCTGCGGTCCGTCGTAAACGATAAAATTTTCATGAAGACTAGTATTTATTATGATTTTTTTCCTACTACGTGAGTCTTACCGCACAGAAAAACCATTTTCATAATGTATCGAAAGCTAGTTCTTCGGAATTGAGGAAAACCGCCATTACTCGCCGTCGACGTAAAAGAAGAAAGAAATTTTGAGGTCATTCGATCGGTAATTGGATCAACAATTATTTGCCATGAAATTCATTAATACAGCGTCTGCACTGACAGCGGTGGTATTTCTCTCAGCCAATCAGAATCAAGAAAAAAGTTTACCGGGAACTCAAATTAGATGAAATCTTCAAATGATAAATTAAAATTTGATTAATCGTTAAATGCGTTGCTGCTGCTACTTTCTGAAGCTAATACACTATCAGAATTGATCGCGAAAGACTTTTTTCAAGTATTCGTCGAGTAAAAGAGCCCTACCATGCATAGTACCAAAAACAGAAATACTGTGGGGCTATAGACTTCTCTACTTCATAATGTAATTTGCACTATTTCTTGGCTTTTGAAGGGTAAGAGACGAGGATTGGCTGCTATAATTAACTACAAGTCAATACGGTAGCTTTCATAGCGAGCAGAAGTAGAGGAAGATTCTTTGTTTTGAATAATTGCTTGATTTTCAATGACATCTTTCTATTTCAATTCCAGGATGCTTCTCCACCGACAAATTCCTACTGCTGAGATGAATAATTCACTGCACCCAAGGGACTGCAAAGAGTAGTCATCGCCTTACTTCGAAGTGGAGGTTTTATTAAACACATTTCAATATGTTAATGGATTACTTTTCAAGGTATGAGGTTGTTGAAACTATGATGTCCGTTCAACTATTCTTTCAAAAGGAGTTAACCTGACGATGACTTAACTATACTACAAGATGAAAATTATATGAATGCATATGGTGAAAAGCAAAGTTAATTTACTGTCTTGATCAAATTAGATGTAATCATGTAATGTTTCATTAAAACTTGATAAATCGTTAATTATGTTACTGCTGCTTCTTTCTGAAGCTTATACACTGTAAGATTTGATCGCGAAAGACTTTTTTCAAGTATTCCTTAAGATGAACAGCTCTTCCATGCATACTACCACGAACAGAAGTAATTACTTTTGGTGCTACTTATTTCCTTACTTCATTATGTACTTTTCTTAAGCCAGATAATTGTGCAGAGTAGGAGACGAGGAAAACTGCTAGAAATAATTAAAATCATTACGGTAGCTTCCATAGCGATGAGAATTAGAGGTAAATTCTTTGCTTCGGATAATTGCCTGATTTTCAATGACATCTTTACATTTCAATTTCAGGATGCTTCTCCACCGACACATTCCTGCAACTTAGATTAATAATTCACTGCACCCATAGGACTGCCTAGAGTGCTCATCACTTAACTTCGAAGTGGAGGTTTGATATTGCACATTTCAAGATGTTAGTGGATTATCTTTCAAGGTAAGAGTTTTTCGAAACGTTGGTAATGTAAATAATTCCTTTCATCGGATGTGACAATGTGAATGATTCTGCACGATGGAAATGAAATGAATCTATAAATTGAACGACAAAGGTGATCGATTTACAATCCAAGAATCAGTGTCTTTATGGGTTATATTAAAGAGTATTAATCAGTTCAATAATGAAAAACGCAGTTCGGCAAACAGAAACTTGCTGTTATGATTCCCGGATGTTAATTACACATTTGGGTAGGTATCATTTACAAGGTAGGAGGATTTTGAAGCATTAGTTTCTGATAACATTTCCTTTTGATAGATGTCACACCAATGAGACCAATGATGTGATATCCAATTGATGAATTTAAGATCCTGAGTGAAGAATTGAATCAGTTTTAGTACTTGGGTGATGGGAAAGGAAACTTTGCAAGCAGGGAGTATCGTTTTCATGCAAGGATACTGATTGCACGTTTGAACAAGTAAGATGATTTCCCTTCACGATAAGAGGTATTTGAAACAATGATTTTTGTTCAACTTTTCTTTCATAAGTGGTCAACTCACTTTACATTTCTGCAAGATGAAAGTTATACGAATCTATAAGGTTGAAAGAGAATTAATATAATAATTTCCCTTGGATTGATGGGTGTGCGTAAGGGATAGTTTTCATTTCATTCGATGATGGAATGGGCAATTCGGCAGGCGGCGATGAGCACTGTAAGCGAGTCTCCACATCTGCTGAGATACCGTGTTTCCCCTCTCGGATAACTATTTTATTACCTATCGTTTTTCAGGCACCGAACGAACAACGAGATACATGTCTCCCTTGCTCCTAAAACATTCTCTTATTATAGGTGTATTCTTTCTGTAGGTACATCTAGCAAGGAAACAAGGCCGGGAGGACGGACGAGGAGTGAGCTAGGTTCTTTTCTACATTTGGGCAGGAGATTAGAAGCAACTTATAGAACGACCAACATAGTGAACATCTATTTTATGTGATGCAAGAGGATGTGAATTGAACGTATCGCTTGCCATGTAACTGATGGTTGAAATGCAATAAATTTTCTATTTTAAATGGTTGAAAACTAGGTTTTACTCCACTCCCTTCAAGAAATATTAGTAAGAAAAAACGTTTAAAGTTAAATGCATACCCTTAGGTTTGACCGCTCTCCGAGTAAAGTTAAAGCACTCGTTAGGGTATTATTACCTCGAGGGCTTTCGTGAGAGCTCGACAAATTTCCATCGATTGCTTTCCTTTAAACTACCTATCATCAATAAGATTTTAAAAATTCATCTGAGTCATGAGGATGCCCCGCAATGGTGCAAAAGATTTGGATAGGAACGCTCTCATATTTTAACTCATGCGTTACCAACGTGATGAACATTTTCGGCGATAAGTCTTGTACTAATCACAGAAACCTGTTCCACCATCGGGCTTAAAATTGCTTCCACATTACGAATCTTAAAGATTTGGAATAGAAGAACTTGCTCTACATTTATTTGTCACCGACACCTCTAAAGCTAAACGAGGAAAGGAGAAAATAGAACGACGGTCGTCGTCTTTTTGCCCCGAAATTGCTAACCGGAATCCGACAGAGGGCCAAGTATTCGTTCAGTTGCTCGGTCCGTCTCGCGAGTAAACGTCGTGCTCGTATCTTGCGAATAGAGAAGCTTTCTCGTAGTGTACGTTCAATTCTCATCTCTCCCGCGGCCAGTGGAATCTTGAAGATTGCCCCTGGAGAAAGCGACAGTGATGTTGCGTTTAGTGGTCATTGGAGAACATTTAGGATATAATCGATGTGGCAGATTCGCACGGGACTGCATTGTGACGACGTCGAGTGAGTGAGGCGAGAAGCTTCGAGCGAGGTTCACGGAGAATTTTAAAGGTGAGACCCATCGGAATGTTTTCCTCGTCTCTTTGCCTTCGTTGACAAGAATGTGCATCGCAATTTAACCTCCTGATTGCTTAGAAACGCGGAGTTTGGAGTGCCCTCGGCTGGGGGATATCTTGATCACCGTAAATAAGACCAGATGTAAACAACAGCGAACGAATGCTTCATTGTCTCAGCTGTATCGTTCACATGGACTCGCATATTATCGCCTGGACGCGAACTTTATTGAGATTCCGAAGCCGTTTCTACAGTCAAAGCGCTTCCTCGTAGCATCATAGTTTACGTGAGGATGATTTCGTCTTCAATCGTGTTGATTTCATTCGAGGAAAGGGAAAATAAGGGACTGGGTATGGGAACGAAGTGAACGCGGCGAAGCCGCCATGGAAAGTGCAAAATGCATGGCGGCATTTCGAGGCGCCATTGTTACCGGTGGGAATCTAAAATTGAAAGAAGATTTTTCGAAATTAACCTGCGGTCCGTCGTAAACGATAAAATTTTCATGAAGACTAGTATTTATTATGATTTTTTTCCTACTACGTGAGTCTTACCGCACAGAAAAACCATTTTCATAATGTATCGAAAGCTAGTTCTTCGGAATTGAGGAAAACCGCCATTACTCGCCGTCGACGTAAAAGAAGAAAGAAATTTTGAGGTCATTCGATCGGTAATTGGATCAACAATTATTTGCCATGAAATTCATTAATACAGCGTCTGCACTGACAGCGGTGGTATTTCTCTCGGCCAATCAGAATCAAGAAAAAAGTTTACCGGGAACTCAAATTAGATGAAATCTTCAAATGATAAATTAAAATTTGATTAATCGTTAAATGCGTTGCTGCTGCTACTTTCTGAAGCTAATACACTATCAGAATTGATCGCGAAAGACTTTTTTCAAGTATTCGTCGAGTAAAAGAGCCCTACCATGCATAGTACCAAAAACAGAAATACTGTGGGGCTATAGACTTCTCTACTTCATAATGTAATTTGCACTATTTCTTGGCTTTTGAAGGGTAAGAGACGAGGATTGGCTGCTATAATTAACTACAAGTCAATACGGTAGCTTTCATAGCGAGCAGAAGTAGAGGAAGATTCTTTGTTTTGAATAATTGCTTGATTTTCAATGACATCTTTCTATTTCAATTCCAGGATGCTTCTCCACCGACAAATTCCTACTGCTGAGATGAATAATTCACTGCACCCAAGGGACTGCAAAGAGTAGTCATCGCCTTACTTCGAAGTGGAGGTTTTATTAAACACATTTCAATATGTTAATGGATTACTTTTCAAGGTATGAGGTTGTTGAAACTATGATGTCCGTTCAACTATTCTTTCAAAAGGAGTTAACCTGACGATGACTTAACTATACTACAAGATGAAAATTATATGAATGCATATGGTGAAAAGCAAAGTTAATTTACTGTCTTGATCAAATTAGATGTAATCATGTAATGTTTCATTAAAACTTGATAAATCGTTAATTATGTTACTGCTGCTTCTTTCTGAAGCTTATACACTGTAAGATTTGATCGCGAAAGACTTTTTTCAAGTATTCCTTAAGATGAACAGCTCTTCCATGCATACTACCACGAACAGAAGTAATTACTTTTGGTGCTACTTATTTCCTTACTTCATTATGTACTTTTCTTAAGCCAGATAATTGTGCAGAGTAGGAGACGAGGAAAACTGCTAGAAATAATTAAAATCATTACGGTAGCTTCCATAGCGATGAGAATTAGAGGTAAATTCTTTGCTTCGGATAATTGCCTGATTTTCAATGACATCTTTACATTTCAATTTCAGGATGCTTCTCCACCGACAAATTCCTGCAACTTAGATTAATAATTCACTGCACCCATAGGACTGCCTAGAGTGCTCATCACTTAACTTCGAAGTGGAGGTTTGATATTGCACATTTCAAGATGTTAGTGGATTATCTTTCAAGGTAAGAGTTTTTTGAAACGTTGGTAATGTAAATAATTCCTTTCATCGGATGTGACAATGTGAATGATTCTGCACGATGGAAATGAAATGAATCTATAAATTGAACGACAAAGGTGATCGATTTACAATCCAAGAATCAGTGTCTTTATGGGTTATATTAAAGAGTATTAATCAGTTCAATAATGAAAAACGCAGTTCGGCAAACAGAAACTTGCTGTTATGATTCCCGGATGTTAATTACACATTTGGGTAGGTATCATTTACAAGGTAGGAGGATTTTGAAGCATTAGTTTCTGATAACATTTCCTTTTGATAGATGTCACACCAATGAGACCAATGATGTGATTTCCAATTGATGAATTTAAGATCCTGAGTGATGAATTGAATCAGTTTTAGTACTTGGGTGAGGGGAAAGGAAACTTTGCAAGCAGGGAGTATCGTTTTCATGCAAGGATACTGATTGCACGTTTGAGCAAGTAAGATGATTTCCCTTCACGATAAGAGGTATTTGAAACAATGATTTTTGTTCAACTTTTCTTTCATAAGTGGTCAACTCACTTTACATTTCTGCAAGATGAAAGTTATACGAATCTATAAGGTTGAAAGAGAATTAATATAATAATTTCCATTGGATTGATGGGTGTGCGTAAGGGATAGTTTTCATTTCATTCGATGATGGAATGGGCAATTCGGCAGGCGGCGATGAGCACTGTAAGCGAGTCTCCACATCTGCTGAGATACCGTGTTTCCCCTCTCGGATAACTATTTTATTACCTATCGTTTTTCAGGCACCGAACGAACAACGAGATACATGTCTCCCTTGCTCCTAAAACATTCTCTTATTTTCAGGTGTATTCTTTCTGTAGGTACATCTAGCAAGGAAACAAGGCCGGGAGGACGGACGAGGAGTGAGCTAGGTTCTTTTCTACATTTGGGCAGGAGATTAGAAGCAACTTATAGAACGACCAACATAGTGAACATCTATTTTATGTGATGCAAGAGGATGTGAATTGAACGTATCGCTTGCCATGTAACTGATGGTTGAAATGCAATAAAGTTTCTATTTTAAATGGTTGAAAACTGGGTTTTACTCCACTCCCTTCAAGAAATATTAGTAAGAAAAAACGTTTAAAGTTAAATGCATACCCTTAGGTTTGACCGCTCTCCGAGTAAAGTTAAAGCACTCGTTAGGGTATTATTACCTCGAGGGCTTTCGTGAGAGCTCGACAAATTTCCATCGATTGCTTTCCTTTAAACTACCTATCATCAATAAGATTTTAAAAATTCATCTGAGTCATGAGGATGCCCCGCAATGGTGCAAAAGATTTGGATAGGAACGCTCTCATATTTTAACTCATGCGTTACCAACGTGATGAACATTTTCGGCGATAAGTCTTGTACTAATCACAGAAACCTGTTCCACCATCGGGCTTAAAATTGCTTCCACATTACGAATCTTAAAGATTTGGAATAGAAGAACTTGCTCTACATTTATTTGTCACCGACACCTCTAAAGCTAAACGAGGAAAGGAGAAAATAGAACGACGGTCGTCGTCTTTTTGCCCCGAAATTGCTAACCGGAATCCGACAGAGGGCCAAGTATTCGTTCAGTTGCTCGGTCCGTCTCGCGAGTAAACGTCGTGCTCGTATCTTGCGAATAGAGAAGCTTTCTCGTAGTGTACGTTCAATTCTCATCTCTCCCGCGGCCAGTGGAATCTTGAAGATTGCCCCTGGAGAAAGCGACAGTGATGTTGCGTTTAGTGGTCATTGGAGAACATATAGGATATAATCGATGTGGCAGATTCGCACGGGACTGCATTGTGACGTCGTCGAGTGAGTGAGGCGAGAAGCTTCGAGCGAGGTTCACGGAGAATTTTAAAGGTGAGACCCATCGGAATGTTTTCCTCGTCTCTTTGCCTGCGTTGACAAGAATGTGCATCGCAATTTAACCTCCTGATTGCTTCGAAACGCGGAGTTTGGAGTGCCCTCGGCTGGGGGATATCTTGATCACCGTAAATAAGACCAGATGTAAACAACAGCGAACGAATGCTTCATTGTCTCAGCTGTATCGTTCACACGGACTCGTATATTATCGCCTGGACGCGAACTTTATTAAGATTCCGAAGCCGTTTCTACAGTCAAAGCGCTTCCTCGTAGCATCATAGTTTACGTGAGGATGATTTCGTCTTCAATCGTGTTGATTTCATTCGAGGAAAGGGAAAATAAGGGACTGGGTATGGGAACGAAGTGAACGCGGCGAAGCCGCCATGGAAAGTGCAAAATGCATGGCGGCATTTCGAGGCGCCATTGTTACCGGTGGGAATCTAAAATTGAAAGAAGATTTTTCGAAATTAACCTGCGGTCCGTCGTAAACGATAAAATTTTCATGAAGACTAGTATTTATTATGATTTTTTTCCTACTACGTGAGTCTTACCGCACAGAAAGACCATTTTCATAATGTATCGAAAGCTAGTTCTTCGGAATTGAGGAAAACCGCCATTACTCGCCGTCGACGTAAAAGAAGAAAGAAATTTTGAGGTCATTCGATCGGTAATTGGATCAACAATTATTTGCCATGAAATTCATTAATACAGCGTCTGCACTGACAGCGGTGGTATTTCTCTCGGCCAATCAGAATCAAGAAAAAAGTTTACCGGGAACTCAAATTAGATGAAATCTTCAAATGATAAATTAAAATTTGATTAATCGTTAAATGCGTTGCTGCTGCTACTTTCTGAAGCTAATACACTATCAGAATTGATCGCGAAAGACTTTTTTCAAGTATTCGTCGAGTAAAAGAGCCCTACCATGCATAGTACCAAAAACAGAAATACTGTGGGGCTATAGACTTCTCTACTTCATAATGTAATTTGCACTATTTCTTGGCTTTTGAAGGGTAAGAGACGAGGATTGGCTGCTATAATTAACTACAAGTCAATACGGTAGCTTTCATAGCGAGCAGAAGTAGAGGAAGATTCTTTGTTTTGAATAATTGCTTGATTTTCAATGACATCTTTCTATTTCAATTCCAGGATGCTTCTCCACCGACAAATTCCTACTGCTGAGATGAATAATTCACTGCACCCAAGGGACTGCAAAGAGTAGTCATCGCCTTACTTCGAAGTGGAGGTTTTATTAAACACATTTCAATATGTTAATGGATTACTTTTCAAGGTATGAGGTTGTTGAAACTATGATGTCCGTTCAACTATTCTTTCAAAAGGAGTTAACCTGACGATGACTTAACTATACTACAAGATGAAAATTATATGAATGCATATGGTGAAAAGCAAAGTTAATTTACTGTCTTGATCAAATTAGATGTAATCATGTAATGTTTCATTAAAACTTGATAAATCGTTAATTATGTTACTGCTGCTTCTTTCTGAAGCTTATACACTGTAAGATTTGATCGCGAAAGACTTTTTTCAAGTATTCCTTAAGATGAACAGCTCTTCCATGCATACTACCACGAACAGAAGTAATTACTTTTGGTGCTACTTATTTCCTTACTTCATTATGTACTTTTCTTAAGCCAGATAATTGTGCAGAGTAGGAGACGAGGAAAACTGCTAGAAATAATTAAAATCATTACGGTAGCTTCCATAGCGATGAGAATTAGAGGTAAATTCTTTGCTTCGGATAATTGCCTGATTTTCAATGACATCTTTACATTTCAATTTCAGGATGCTTCTCCACCGACAAATTCCTGCAACTTAGATTAATAATTCACTGCACCCATAGGACTGCCTAGAGTGCTCATCACTTAACTTCGAAGTGGAGGTTTGATATTGCACATTTCAAGATGTTAGTGGATTATCTTTCAAGGTAAGAGTTTTTCGAAACGTTGGTAATGTAAATAATTCCTTTCATCGGATGTGACAATGTGAATGATTCTGCACGATGGAAATGAAATGAATCTATAAATTGAACGACAAAGGTGATCGATTTACAATCCAAGAATCAGTGTCTTTATGGGTTATATTAAAGAGTATTAATCAGTTCAATAATGAAAAACGCAGTTCGGCAAACAGAAACTTGCTGTTATGATTCCCGGATGTTAATTACACATTTGGGTAGGTATCATTTACAAGGTAGGAGGATTTTGAAGCATTAGTTTCTGATAACATTTCCTTTTGATAGATGTCACACCAATGAGACCAATGATGTGATTTCCAATTGATGAATTTAAGATCCTGAGTGATGAATTGAATCAGTTTTAGTACTTGGGTGAGGGGAAAGGAAACTTTGCAAGCAGGGAGTATCGTTTTCATGCAAGGATACTGATTGCACGTTTGAGCAAGTAAGATGATTTCCCTTCACGATAAGAGGTATTTGAAACAATGATTTTTGTTCAACTTTTCTTTCATAAGTGGTCAACTCACTTTACATTTCTGCAAGATGAAAGTTATACGAATCTATAAGGTTGAAAGAGAATTAATATAATAATTTCCCTTGGATTGATGGGTGTGCGTAAGGGATAGTTTTCATTTCATTCGATGATGGAATGGGCAATTCGGCAGGCGGCGATGAGCACTGTAAGCGAGTCTCCACATCTGCTGAGATACCGTGTTTCCCCTCTCGGATAACTATTTTATTACCTATCGTTTTTCAGGCACCGAACGAACAACGAGATACATGTCTCCCTTGCTCCTAAAACATTCTCTTATTTTCAGGTGTATTCTTTCTGAAGGTACATCTAGCAAGGAAACAAGGCCGGGAGGACGGACGAGGAGTGAGCTAGGTTCTTTTCTACATTTGGGCAGGAGATTAGAAGCAACTTATAGAACGACCAACATAGTGAACATCTATTTTATGTGATGCAAGAGGATGTGAATTGAACGTATCGCTTGCCATGTAACTGATGGTTGAAATGCAATAAAGCTTCTATTTTAAATGGTTGAAAACTGGGTTTTACTCCACTCCCTTCAAGAAATATTAGTAAGAAGAAACGTTTAAAGTTAAATGCATACCCTTAGGTTTGACCGCTCTCCGAGTAAAGTTAAAGCACTCGTTAGGGTATTATTACCTCGAGGGCTTTCGTGAGAGCTCGACAAATTTCCATCGATTGCTTTCCTTTAAACTACCTATCATCAATAAGATTTTAAAAATTCATCTGAGTCATGAGGATGCCCCGCAATGGTGCAAAAGATTTGGATAGGAACGCTCTCATATTTTAACTCATGCGTTACCAACGTGATGAACATTTTCGGCGATAAGTCTTGTACTAATCACAGAAACCTGTTCCACCATCGGGCTTAAAATTGCTTCCACATTACGAATCTTAAAGATTTGGAATAGAAGAACTTGCTCTACATTTATTTGTCACCGACACCTCTAAAGCTAAACGAGGAAAGGAGAAAATAGAACGACGGTCGTCGTCTTTTTGCCCCGAAATTGCTAACCGGAATCCGACAGAGGGCCAAGTATTCGTTCAGTTGCTCGGTCCGTCTCGCGAGTAAACATCGTGCTCGTATCTTGCGAATAGAGAAGCTTTCTCGTAGTGTACGTTCAATTCTCATCTCTCCCGCGGCCAGTGGAATCTTGAAGATTGCCCCTGGAGAAAGCGACAGTGATGTTGCGTTTAGTGGTCATTGGAGAACATATAGGATATAATCGATGTGGCAGATTCGCACGGGACTGCATTGTGACGTCGTCGAGTGAGTGAGGCGAGAAGCTTCGAGCGAGGTTCACGGAGAATTTTAAAGGTGAGACCCATCGGAATGTTTTCCTCGTCTCTTTGCCTTCGTTGACAAGAATGTGCATCGCAATTGAACCTCCTGATTGCTTCGAAACGCGGAGTTTGGAGTGCCCTCGGCTGGGGGATATCTTGATCACCGTAAATAAGACCAGATGTAAACAACAGCGAACGAATGCTTCATTGTCTCAGCTGTATCGTTTACATGGACTCGCATATTATCGCCTGGACGCGAACTTTATTGAGATTCCGAAGCCGTTTCTACAGTCAAAGCGCTTCCTCGTAGCATCATAGTTTACGTGAGGATGATTTCGTCTTCAATCGTGTTGATTTCATTCGAGGAAAGGGAAAATAAGGGACTGGGTATGGGAACGAAGTGAACGCGGCGAAGCCGCCATGGAAAGTGCAAAATGCATGGCGGCATTTCGAGGCGCCATTGTTACCGGTGGGAATCTAAAATTGAAAGAAGATTTTTCGAAATTAACCTGCGGTCCGTCGTAAACGATAAAATTTTCATGAAGACTAGTATTTATTATGATTTTTTTCCTACTACGTGAGTCTTACCGCACAGAAAGACCATTTTCATAATGTATCGAAAGCTAGTTCTTCGGAATTGAGGAAAACCGCCATTACTCGCCGTCGACGTAAAAGAAGAAAGAAATTTTGAGGTCATTCGATCGGTAATTGGATCAACAATTATTTGCCATGAAATTCATTAATACAGCGTCTGCACTGACAGCGGTGGTATTTCTCTCGGCCAATCAGAATCAAGAAAAAAGTTTACCGGGAACTCAAATTAGATGAAATCTTCAAATGATAAATTAAAATTTTATTAATCGTTAAATGCGTTGCTGCTGCTACTTTCTGAAGCTAATACACTATCAGAATTGATCGCGAAAGACTTTTTTCAAGTATTCGTCGAGTAAAAGAGCCCTACCATGCATAGTACCAAAAACAGAAATACTGTGGGGCTATAGACTTCTCTACTTCATAATGTAATTTGCACTATTTCTTGGCTTTTGAAGGGTAAGAGACGAGGATTGGCTGCTATAATTAACTACAAGTCAATACGGTAGCTTTCATAGCGAGCAGAAGTAGAGGAAGATTCTTTGTTTTGAATAATTGCTTGATTTTCAATGACATCTTTCTATTTCAATTCCAGGATGCTTCTCCACCGACAAATTCCTACTGCTGAGATGAATAATTCACTGCACCCAAGGGACTGCAAAGAGTAGTCATCGCCTTACTTCGAAGTGGAGGTTTTATTAAACACATTTCAATATGTTAATGGATTACTTTTCAAGGTATGAGGTTGTTGAAACTATGATGTCCGTTCAACTATTCTTTCAAAAGGAGTTAACCTGACGATGACTTAACTATACTACAAGATGAAAATTATATGAATGCATATGGTGAAAAGCAAAGTTAATTTACTGTCTTGATCAAATTAGATGTAATCATGTAATGTTTCATTAAAACTTGATAAATCGTTAATTATGTTACTGCTGCTTCTTTCTGAAGCTTATACACTGTAAGATTTGATCGCGAAAGACTTTTTTCAAGTATTCCTTAAGATGAACAGCTCTTCCATGCATACTACCACGAACAGAAGTAATTACTTTTGGTGCTACTTATTTCCTTACTTCATTATGTACTTTTCTTAAGCCAGATAATTGTGCAGAGTAGGAGACGAGGAAAACTGCTAGAAATAATTAAAATCATTACGGTAGCTTCCATAGCGATGAGAATTAGAGGTAAATTCTTTGTTTCGGATAATTGCCTGATTTTCAATGACATCTTTACATTTCAATTTCAGGATGCTTCTCCACCGACAAATTCCTGCAACTTAAATTAATAATTCACTGCACCCATAGGACTGCCTAGAGTGCTCATCACTTAACTTCGAAGTGGAGGTTTGATATTGCACATTTCAAGATGTTAGTGGATTATCTTTCAAGGTAAGAGTTTTTCGAAACGTTGGTAATGTAAATAATTCCTTTCATCGGATGTGACAATGTGAATGATTCTGCACGATGGAAATGAAATGAATCTATAAATTGAACGACAAAGGTGATCGATTTACAATCCAAGAATCAGTGTCTTTATGGGTTATATTAAAGAGTATTAATCAGTTCAATAATGAAAAACGCAGTTCGGCAAACAGAAACTTGCTGTTATGATTCCCGGATGTTAATTACACATTTGGGTAGGTATCATTTACAAGGTAGGAGGATTTTGAAGCATTAGTTTCTGATAACATTTCCTTTTGATAGATGTCACACCAATGAGACCAATGATGTGATTTCCAATTGATGAATTTAAGATCCTGAGTGATGAATTGAATCAGTTTTAGTACTTGGGTGAGGGGAAAGGAAACTTTGCAAGCAGGGAGTATCGTTTTCATGCAAGGATACTGATTGCACGTTTGAGCAAGTAAGATGATTTCCCTTCACGATAAGAGGTATTTGAAACAATGATTTTTGTTCAACTTTTCTTTCATAAGTGGTCAACTCACTTTACATTTCTGCAAGATGAAAGTTATACGAATCTATAAGGTTGAAAGAGAATTAATATAATAATTTCCCTTGGATTGATGGGTGTGCGTAAGGGATAGTTTTCATTTCATTCGATGATGGAATGGGCAATTCGGCAGGCGGCGATGAGCACTGTAAGCGAGTCTCCACATCTGCTGAGATACCGTGTTTCCCCTCTCGGATAACTATTTTATTACCTATCGTTTTTCAGGCACCGAACGAACAACGAGATACATGTCTCCCTTGCTCCTAAAACATTCTCTTATTTTCAGGTGTATTCTTTCTGAAGGTACATCTAGCAAGGAAACAAGGCCGGGAGGACGGACGAGGAGTGAGCTAGGTTCTTTTCTACATTTGGGCAGGAGATTAGAAGCAACTTATAGAACGACCAACATAGTGAACATCTATTTTATGTGATGCAAGAGGATGTGAATTGAACGTATCGCTTGCCATGTAACTGATGGTTGAAATGCAATAAAGTTTCTATTTTAAATGGTTGAAAACTGGGTTTTACTCCACTCCCTTCAAGAAATATTAGTAAGAAGAAACGTTTAAAGTTAAATGCATACCCTTAGGTTTGACCGCTCTCCGAGTAAAGTTAAAGCACTCGTTAGGGTATTATTACCTCGAGGGCTTTCGTGAGAGCTCGACAAATTTCCATCGATTGCTTTCCTTTAAACTACCTATCATCAATAAGATTTTAAAAATTCATCTGAGTCATGAGGATGCCCCGCAATGGTGCAAAAGATTTGGATAGGAACGCTCTCATATTTTAACTCATGCGTTACCAACGTGATGAACATTTTCGGCGATAAGTCTTGTACTAATCACAGAAACCTGTTCCACCATCGGGCTTAAAATTGCTTCCACATTACGAATCTTAAAGATTTGGAATAGAAGAACTTGCTCTACATTTATTTGTCACCGACACCTCTAAAGCTAAACGAGGAAAGGAGAAAATAGAACGACGGTCGTCGTCTTTTTGCCCCGAAATTGCTAACCGGAATCCGACAGAGGGCCAAGTATTCGTTCAGTTGCTCGGTCCGTCTCGCGAGTAAACATCGTGCTCGTATCTTGCGAATAGAGAAGCTTTCTCGTAGTGTACGTTCAATTCTCATCTCTCCCGCGGCCAGTGGAATCTTGAAGATTGCCCCTGGAGAAAGCGACAGTGATGTTGCGTTTAGTGGTCATTGGAGAACATATAGGATATAATCGATGTGGCAGATTCGCACGGGACTGCATTGTGACGTCGTCGAGTGAGTGAGGCGAGAAGCTTCGAGCGAGGTTCACGGAGAATTTTAAAGGTGAGACCCATCGGAATGTTTTCCTCGTCTCTTTGCCTTCGTTGACAAGAATGTGCATCGCAATTTAACCTCCTGATTGCTTCGTAACGCGGAGTTTGGAGTGCCCTCGGCTGGGGGATATCTTGATCACCGTAAATAAGACCAGATGTAAACAACAGCGAACGAATGCTTCATTGTCTCAGCTGTATCGTTCACATGGACTCGTATATTATCGCCTGGACGCGAACTTTATTAAGATTCCGAAGCCGTTTCTACAGTCAAAGCGCTTCCTCGTAGCATCATAGTTTACGTGAGGATGATTTCGTCTTCAATCGTGTTGATTTCATTCGAGGAAAGGGAAAATAAGGGACTGGGTATGGGAACGAAGTGAACGCGGCGAAGCCGCCATGGAAAGTGCAAAATGCATGGCGGCATTTCGAGGCGCCATTGTTACCGGTGGGAATCTAAAATTGAAAGAAGATTTTTCGAAATTAACCTGCGGTCCGTCGTAAACGATAAAATTTTCATGAAGACTAGTATTTATTATGATTTTTTTCCTACTACGTGAGTCTTACCGCACAGAAAGACCATTTTCATAATGTATCGAAGGCTAGTTCTTCGGAATTGAGGAAAACCGCCATTACTCGCCGTCGACGTAAAAGAAGAAAGAAATTTTGAGGTCATTCGATCGGTAATTGGATCAACAATTATTTGCCATGAAATTCATTAATACAGCGTCTGCACTGACAGCGGTGGTATTTCTCTCGGCCAATCAGAATCAAGAAAAAAGTTTACCGGGAACTCAAATTAGATGAAATCTTCAAATGATAAATTAAAATTTGATTAATCGTTAAATGCGTTGCTGCTGCTACTTTCTGAAGCTAATACACTATCAGAATTGATCGCGAAAGACTTTTTTCAAGTATTCGTCGAGTAAAAGAGCCCTACCATGCATAGTACCAAAAACAGAAATACTGTGGGGCTATAGACTTCTCTACTTCATAATGTAATTTGCACTATTTCTTGGCTTTTGAAGGGTAAGAGACGAGGATTGGCTGCTATAATTAACTACAAGTCAATACGGTAGCTTTCATAGCGAGCAGAAGTAGAGGAAGATTCTTTGTTTTGAATAATTGCTTGATTTTCAATGACATCTTTCTATTTCAATTCCAGGATGCTTCTCCACCGACAAATTCCTACTGCTGAGATGAATAATTCACTGCACCCAAGGGACTGCAAAGAGTAGTCATCGCCTTACTTCGAAGTGGAGGTTTTATTAAACACATTTCAATATGTTAATGGATTACTTTTCAAGGTATGAGGTTGTTGAAACTATGATGTCCGTTCAACTATTCTTTCAAAAGGAGTTAACCTGACGATGACTTAACTATACTACAAGATGAAAATTATATGAATGCATATGGTGAAAAGCAAAGTTAATTTACTGTCTTGATCAAATTAGATGTAATCATGTAATGTTTCATTAAAACTTGATAAATCGTTAATTATGTTACTGCTGCTTCTTTCTGAAGCTTATACACTGTAAGATTTGATCGCGAAAGACTTTTTTCAAGTATTCCTTAAGATGAACAGCTCTTCCATGCATACTACCACGAACAGAAGTAATTACTTTTGGTGCTACTTATTTCCTTACTTCATTATGTACTTTTCTTAAGCCAGATAATTGTGCAGAGTAGGAGACGAGGAAAACTGCTAGAAATAATTAAAATCATTACGGTAGCTTCCATAGCGATGAGAATTAGAGGTAAATTCTTTGTTTCGGATAATTGCCTGATTTTCAATGACATCTTTACATTTCAATTTCAGGATGCTTCTCCACCGACAAATTCCTGCAACTTAAATTAATAATTCACTGCACCCATAGGACTGCCTAGAGTGCTCATCACTTAACTTCGAAGTGGAGGTTTGATATTGCACATTTCAAGATGTTAGTGGATTATCTTTCAAGGTAAGAGTTTTTCGAAACGTTGGTAATGTAAATAATTCCTTTCATCGGATGTGACAATGTGAATGATTCTGCACGATGGAAATGAAATGAATCTATAAATTGAACGACAAAGGTGATCGATTTACAATCCAAGAATCAGTGTCTTTATGGGTTATATTAAAGAGTATTAATCAGTTCAATAATGAAAAACGCAGTTCGGCAAACAGAAACTTGCTGTTATGATTCCCGGATGTTAATTACACATTTGGGTAGGTATCATTTACAAGGTAGGAGGATTTTGAAGCATTAGTTTCTGATAACATTTCCTTTTGATAGATGTCACACCAATGAGACCAATGATGTGATTTCCAATTGATGAATTTAAGATCCTGAGTGATGAATTGAATCAGTTTTAGTACTTGGGTGAGGGGAAAGGAAACTTTGCAAGCAGGGAGTATCGTTTTCATGCAAGGATACTGATTGCACGTTTGAGCAAGTAAGATGATTTCCCTTCACGATAAGAGGTATTTGAAACAATGATTTTTGTTCAACTTTTCTTTCATAAGTGGTCAACTCACTTTACATTTCTGCAAGATGAAAGTTATACGAATCTATAAGGTTGAAAGAGAATTAATATAATAATTTCCCTTGGATTGATGGGTGTGCGTAAGGGATAGTTTTCATTTCATTCGATGATGGAATGGGCAATTCGGCAGGCGGCGATGAGCACTGTAAGCGAGTCTCCACATCTGCTGAGATACCGTGTTTCCCCTCTCGGATAACTATTTTATTACCTATCGTTTTTCAGGCACCGAACGAACAACGAGATACATGTCTCCCTTGCTCCTAAAACATTCTCTTATTTACAGGTGTATTCTTTCTGTAGGTACATCTAGCAAGGAAACAAGGCCGGGAGGACGGACGAGGAGTGAGCTAGGTTCTTTTCTACATTTGGGCAGGAGATTAGAAGCAACTTATAGAACGACCAACATAGTGAACATCTATTTTATGTGATGCAAGAGGATGTGAATTGAACGTATCGCTTGCCATGTAACTGATGGTTGAAATGCAATAAAGCTTCTATTTTAAATGGTTGAAAACTGGGTTTTACTCCACTCCCTTCAAGAAATATTAGTAAGAAAAAACGTTTAAAGTTAAATGCATACCCTTAGGTTTGACCGCTCTCCGAGTAAAGTTAAAGCACTCGTTAGGGTATTATTACCTCGAGGGCTTTCGTGAGAGCTCGACAAATTTCCATCGATTGCTTTCCTTTAAACTACCTATCATCAATAAGATTTTAAAAATTCATCTGAGTCATGAGGATGCCCCGCAATGGTGCAAAAGATTTGGATAGGAACGCTCTCATATTTTAACTCATGCGTTACCAACGTGATGAACATTTTCGGCGATAAGTCTTGTACTAATCACAGAAACCTGTTCCACCATCGGGCTTAAAATTGCTTCCACATTACGAATCTTAAAGATTTGGAATAGAAGAACTTGCTCTACATTTATTTGTCACCGACACCTCTAAAGCTAAACGAGGAAAGGAGAAAATAGAACGACGGTCGTCGTCTTTTTGCCCCGAAATTGCTAACCGGAATCCGACAGAGGGCCAAGTATTCGTTCAGTTGCTCGGTCCGTCTCGCGAGTAAACATCGTGCTCGTATCTTGCGAATAGAGAAGCTTTCTCGTAGTGTACGTTCAATTCTCATCTCTCCCGCGGCCAGTGGAATCTTGAAGATTGCCCCTGGAGAAAGCGACAGTGATGTTGCGTTTAGTGGTCATTGGAGAACATATAGGATATAATCGATGTGGCAGATTCGCACGGGACTGCATTGTGACGTCGTCGAGTAGTGAGGCGAGAAGCTTCGAGCGAGGTTCACGGAGAATTTTAAAGGTGAGACCCATCGGAATGTTTTCCTCGTCTCTTTGCCTTCGTTGACAAGAATGTGCATCGCAATTTAACCTCCTGATTGCTTCGAAACGCGGAGTTTGGAGTGCCCTCGGCTGGGGGATATCTTGATCACCGTAAATAAGACCAGATTGTAAACAACAGCGAACGAATGCTTCATTGTCTCAGCTGTATCGTTCACATGGACTCGCATATTATCGCCTGGACGCGAACTTTATTAAGATTCCGAAGCCGTTTCTACAGTCAAAGCGCTTCCTCGTAGCATCATAGTTTACGTGAGGATGATTTCGTCTTCAATCGTGTGATTTCATTCGAGGAAAGGGAAAATAAGGGACTGGGTATGGGAACGAAGTGAACGCGGCGAAGCCGCCATGGAAAGTGCAAAATGCATGGCGGCATTTCGAGGCGCCATTGTTACCGGTGGGAATCTAAAATTGAAGAAGGATTTTTCGAAATTAACCTGCGGTCCGTCGTAAACGATAAAATTTTCATGAAGACTAGTATTTATTATGATTTTTTTCCTACTACGTGAGTCTTACCGCACAGAAAGACCATTTTCATAATGTATCGAAAGCTAGTTCTTCGGAATTGAGGAAAACCGCCATTACTCGCCGTCGACGTAAAAGAAGAAAGAAATTTTGAGGTCATTCGATCGGTAATTGGGATCAACAATTATTTGCCATGAAATTCATTAATACAGCGTCTGCACTGACAGCGGTGGTATTTCTCTCGGCCAATCAGAATCAAGAAAAAAAGTTTACCGGGAACTCAAATTAGATGAAATCTTCAAATGATAAATTAAAATTTTAATAATCGTTAAATGCGTTGCTGCTGCTACTTTCTGAAGCTAATACACTATCAGAATTGATCGCGAAAGACTTTTTTCAAGTATTCGTCGAGTAAAAGAGCCCCTACCATGCATAGTACCAAAAACAGAAATACTGTGGGGCTATAGACTTCTCTACTTCATAATGTAATTTGCACTATTTCTTGGCTTTTGAAGGGTAAGAGACGAGGATTGGCTGCTATAATTAACTACAAGTCAATACGGTAGCTTTCATAGCGAGCAGAAGTAGAGGAAGATTCTTTGTTTTGAATAATTGCTTGATTTTCAATGACATCTTTCTATTTCAATTCCAGGATGCTTCTCCACCGACAAATTCCTACTGCTGAGATGAATAATTCACTGCACCCAAGGGACTGCAAAGAGTAGTCATCGCCTTACTTCGAAGTGGAGGTTTTATTAAACACATTTCAATATGTTAATGGACTACTTTTCAAGGTATGAGGTTGTTGAAACTATGATGTCCGTTCAACTATTCTTTCAAAAGGAGTTAACCTGACGATGACTTAACTATACTACAAGATGAAAATTATATGAATGCATATGGTGAAAAGCAAAGTTAATTTACTGTCTTGATCAAATTAGATGTAATCATGTAATGTTTCATTAAAACTTGATAAATCGTTAATTATGTTACTGCTGCTTCTTTCTGAAGCTTATACACTGTAAGATTTGATCGCGAAAGACTTTTTTCAAGTATTCCTTAAGATGAACAGCTCTTCCATGCATACTACCACGAACAGAAGCTAATTACTTTTTGGTGCTACTTATTTCCTTACTTCATTATGTACTTTTCTTAAGCCAGATAATTGTGCAGAGTAGGAGACGAGGAAAACTGCTAGAAATAATTAAAATCATTACGGTAGCTTCCATAGCGATGAGAATTAGAGGTAAATTCTTTGCTTCGGATAATTGCCTGATTTTCAATGACATCTTTACATTTCAATTTCAGGATGCTTCTCCACCGACAAATTCCTGCAACTTAGATTAATAATTCACTGCACCCATAGGACTGCCTAGAGTGCTCATCACTTAACTTCGAAGTGGAGGTTTGATATTGCACATTTCAAGATGTTAGTGGATTATCTTTCAAGGTAAGAGTTTTTCGAAACGTTGGTAATGTAAATAATTCCTTTCATCGGATGTGACAATGTGAATGATTCTGCACGATGGAAATGAAATGAATCTATAAATTGAACGACAAAGGTGATCGATTTACAATCCAAGAATCAGTGTCTTTATGGGTTATATTAAAGAGTATTAATCAGTTCAATAATGAAAAACGCAGTTCGGCAAACAGAAACTTGCTGTTATGATTCCCGGATGTTAATTACACATTTGGGTAGGTATCATTTACAAGGTAGGAGGATTTTGAAGCATTAGTTTCTGATAACATTTCCTTTTGATAGATGTCACACCAATGAGACCAATGATGTGATTTCCAATTGATGAATTTAAGATCCTGAGTGATGAATTGAATCAGTTTTAGTACTTGGGTGATGGGAAAGGAAACTTTGCAAGCAGGGAGTATCGTTTTCATGCAAGGATACTGATTGCACGTTTGAGCAAGTAAGATGATTTCCCTTGACGATAAGAGGTATTTGAAACAATGATTTTTGTTCAACTTTTCTTTCATAAGTGGTCAACTCACTTTACATTTCTGCAAGATGAAAGTTATACGAATCTATAAGGTTGAAAGAGAATTAATATAATAATTTCCCTTGGATTGATGGGTGTGCGTAAGGGATAGTTTTCATTTCATTCGATGATGGAATGGGCAATTCGGCAGGCGGCGATGAGCACTGTAAGCGAGTCTCCACATCTGCTGAGATACCGTGTTTCCCCTCTCGGATAACTATTTTATTACCTATCGTTTTTCAGGCACCGAACGAACAACGAGATACATGTCTCCCTTGCTCCTAAAACATTCTCTTATTTTCAGGTGTATTCTTTCTGTAGGTACATCTAGCAAGGAAACAAGGCCGGGAGGACGGACGAGGAGTGAGCTAGGTTCTTTTCTACATTTGGGCAGGAGATTAGAAGCAACTTATAGAACGACCAACATAGTGAACATCTATTTTATGTGATGCAAGAGGATGTGAATTGAACGTATCGCTTGCCATGTAACTGATGGTTGAAATGCAATAAAGTTTCTATTTTAAATGGTTGAAAACTGGGTTTTACTCCACTCCCTTCAAGAAATATTAGTAAGAAAAAACGTTTAAAGTTAAATGCATACCCTTAGGTTTGACCGCTCTCCGAGTAAAGTTAAAGCACTCGTTAGGGTATTATTACCTCGAGGGCTTTCGTGAGAGCTCGACAAATTTCCATCGATTGCTTTCCTTTAAACTACCTATCATCAATAAGATTTTAAAAATTCATCTGAGTCATGAGGATGCCCCGCAATGGTGCAAAAGATTTGGATAGGAACGCTCTCATATTTTAACTCATGCGTTACCAACGTGATGAACATTTTCGGCGATAAGTCTTGTACTAATCACAGAAACCTGTTCCACCATCGGGCTTAAAATTGCTTCCACATTACGAATCTTAAAGATTTGGAATAGAAGAACTTGCTCTACATTTATTTGTCACCGACACCTCTAAAGCTAAACGAGGAAAGGAGAAAATAGAACGACGGTCGTCGTCTTTTTGCCCCGAAATTGCTAACCGGAATCCGACAGAGGGCCAAGTATTCGTTCAGTTGCTCGGTCCGTCTCGCGAGTAAACATCGTGCTCGTATCTTGCGAATAGAGAAGCTTTCTCGTAGTGTACGTTCAATTCTCATCTCTCCCGCGGCCAGTGGAATCTTGAAGATTGCCCCTGGAGAAAGCGACAGTGATGTTGCGTTTAGTGGTCATTGGAGAACATATAGGATATAATCGATGTGGCAGATTCGCACGGGACTGCATTGTGACATCGTCGAGTGAGTGAGGCGAGAAGCTTCGAGCGAGGTTCACGGAGAATTTTAAAGGTGAGACCCATCGGAATGTTTTCCTCGTCTCTTTGCCTTCGTTGACAAGAATGTGCATCGCAATTTAACCTCCTGATTGCTTCGTAACGCGGAGTTTGGAGTGCCCTCGGCTGGGGGATATCTTGATCACCGTAAATAAGACCAGATGTAAACAACAGCGAACGAATGCTTCATTGTCTCAGCTGTATCGTTCACATGGACTCGTATATTATCGCCTGGACGCGAACTTTATTAAGATTCCGAAGCCGTTTCTACAGTCAAAGCGCTTCCTCGTAGCATCATAGTTTACGTGAGGATGATTTCGTCTTCAATCGTGTTGATTTCATTCGAGGAAAGGGAAAATAAGGGACTGGGTATGGGAACGAAGTGAACGCGGCGAAGCCGCCATGGAAAGTGCAAAATGCATGGCGGCATTTCGAGGCGCCATTGTTACCGGTGGGAATCTAAAATTGAAAGAAGATTTTTCGAAATTAACCTGCGGTCCGTCGTAAACGATAAAATTTTCATGAAGACTAGTATTTATTATGATTTTTTTCCTACTACGTGAGTCTTACCGCACAGAAAGACCATTTTCATAATGTATCGAAAGCTAGTTCTTCGGAATTGAGGAAAACCGCCATTACTCGCCGTCGACGTAAAAGAAGAAAGAAATTTTGAGGTCATTCGATCGGTAATTGGATCAACAATTATTTGCCATGAAATTCATTAATACAGCGTCTGCACTGACAGCGGTGGTATTTCTCTCGGCCAATCAGAATCAAGAAAAAAGTTTACCGGGAACTCAAATTAGATGAAATCTTCAAATGATAAATTAAAATTTGATTAATCGTTAAATGCGTTGCTGCTGCTACTTTCTGAAGCTAATACACTATCAGAATTGATCGCGAAAGACTTTTTTCAAGTATTCGTCGAGTAAAAGAGCCCTACCATGCATAGTACCAAAAACAGAAATACTGTGGGGCTATAGACTTCTCTACTTCATAATGTAATTTGCACTATTTCTTGGCTTTTGAAGGGTAAGAGACGAGGATTGGCTGCTATAATTAACTACAAGTCAATACGGTAGCTTTCATAGCGAGCAGAAGTAGAGGAAGATTCTTTGTTTTGAATAATTGCTTGATTTTCAATGACATCTTTCTATTTCAATTCCAGGATGCTTCTCCACCGACAAATTCCTACTGCTGAGATGAATAATTCACTGCACCCAAGGGACTGCAAAGAGTAGTCATCGCCTTACTTCGAAGTGGAGGTTTTATTAAACACATTTCAATATGTTAATGGATTACTTTTCAAGGTATGAGGTTGTTGAAACTATGATGTCCGTTCAACTATTCTTTCAAAAGGAGTTAACCTGACGATGACTTAACTATACTACAAGATGAAAATTATATGAATGCATATGGTGAAAAGCAAAGTTAATTTACTGTCTTGATCAAATTAGATGTAATCATGTAATGTTTCATTAAAACTTGATAAATCGTTAATTATGTTACTGCTGCTTCTTTCTGAAGCTTATACACTGTAAGATTTGATCGCGAAAGACTTTTTTCAAGTATTCCTTAAGATGAACAGCTCTTCCATGCATACTACCACGAACAGAAGTAATTACTTTTGGTGCTACTTATTTCCTTACTTCATTATGTACTTTTCTTAAGCCAGATAATTGTGCAGAGTAGGAGACGAGGAAAACTGCTAGAAATAATTAAAATCATTACGGTAGCTTCCATAGCGATGAGAATTAGAGGTAAATTCTTTGTTTCGGATAATTGCCTGATTTTCAATGACATCTTTACATTTCAATTTCAGGATGCTTCTCCACCGACAAATTCCTGCAACTTAAATTAATAATTCACTGCACCCATGGGACTGCCTAGAGTGCTCATCACTTAACTTCGAAGTGGAGGTTTGATATTGCACATTTCAAGATGTTAGTGGATTATCTTTCAAGGTAAGAGTTTTTCGAAACGTTGGTAATGTAAATAATTCCTTTCATCGGATGTGACAATGTGAATGATTCTGCACGATGGAAATGAAATGAATCTATAAATTGAACGACAAAGGTGATCGATTTACAATCCAAGAATCAGTGTCTTTATGGGTTATATTAAAGAGTATTAATCAGTTCAATAATGAAAAACGCAGTTCGGCAAACAGAAACTTGCTGTTATGATTCCCGGATGTTAATTACACATTTGGGTAGGTATCATTTACAAGGTAGGAGGATTTTGAAGCATTAGTTTCTGATAACATTTCCTTTTGATAGATGTCACACCAATGAGACCAATGATGTGATTTCCAATTGATGAATTTAAGATCCTGAGTGATGAATTGAATCAGTTTTAGTACTTGGGTGATGGGAAAGGAAACTTTGCAAGCAGGGAGTATCGTTTTCATGCAAGGATACTGATTGCACGTTTGAGCAAGTAAGATGATTTCCCTTGACGATAAGAGGTATTTGAAACAATGATTTTTGTTCAACTTTTCTTTCATAAGTGGTCAACTCACTTTACATTTCTGCAAGATGAAAGTTATACGAATCTATAAGGTTGAAAGAGAATTAATATAATAATTTCCCTTGGATTGATGGGTGTGCGTAAGGGATAGTTTTCATTTCATTCGATGATGGAATGGGCAATTCGGCAGGCGGCGATGAGCACTGTAAGCGAGTCTCCACATCTGCTGAGATACCGTGTTTCCCCTCTCGGATAACTATTTTATTACCTATCGTTTTTCAGGCACCGAACGAACAACGAGATACATGTCTCCCTTGCTCCTAAAACATTCTCTTATTTTCAGGTGTATTCTTTCTGTAGGTACATCTAGCAAGGAAACAAGGCCGGGAGGACGGACGAGGAGTGAGCTAGGTTCTTTTCTACATTTGGGCAGGAGATTAGAAGCAACTTATAGAACGACCAACATAGTGAACATCTATTTTATGTGATGCAAGAGGATGTGAATTGAACGTATCGCTTGCCATGTAACTGATGGTTGAAATGCAATAAAGTTTCTATTTTAAATGGTTGAAAACTGGGTTTTACTCCACTCCCTTCAAGAAATATTAGTAAGAAAAAACGTTTAAAGTTAAATGCATACCCTTAGGTTTGACCGCTCTCCGAGTAAAGTTAAAGCACTCGTTAGGGTATTATTACCTCGAGGGCTTTCGTGAGAGCTCGACAAATTTCCATCGATTGCTTTCCTTTAAACTACCTATCATCAATAAGATTTTAAAAATTCATCTGAGTCATGAGGATGCCCCGCAATGGTGCAAAAGATTTGGATAGGAACGCTCTCATATTTTAACTCATGCGTTACCAACGTGATGAACATTTTCGGCGATAAGTCTTGTACTAATCACAGAAACCTGTTCCACCATCGGGCTTAAAATTGCTTCCACATTACGAATCTTAAAGATTTGGAATAGAAGAACTTGCTCTACATTTATTTGTCACCGACACCTCTAAAGCTAAACGAGGAAAGGAGAAAATAGAACGACGGTCGTCGTCTTTTTGCCCCGAAATTGCTAACCGGAATCCGACAGAGGGCCAAGTATTCGTTCAGTTGCTCGGTCCGTCTCGCGAGTAAACATCGTGCTCGTATCTTGCGAATAGAGAAGCTTTCTCGTAGTGTACGTTCAATTCTCATCTCTCCCGCGGCCAGTGGAATCTTGAAGATTGCCCCTGGAGAAAGCGACAGTGATGTTGCGTTTAGTGGTCATTGGAGAACATATAGGATATAATCGATGTGGCAGATTCGCACGGGACTGCATTGTGACGTCGTCGAGTGAGTGAGGCGAGAAGCTTCGAGCGAGGTTCACGGAGAATTTTAAAGGTGAGACCCATCGGAATGTTTTCCTCGTCTCTTTGCCTTCGTTGACAAGAATGTGCATCGCAATTTAACCTCCTGATTGCTTAGAAACGCGGAGTTTGGAGTGCCCTCGGCTGGGGGATATCTTGATCACCGTAAATAAGACCAGATGTAAACAACAGCGAACGAATGCTTCATTGTCTCAGCTGTATCGTTCACATGGACTCGCATATTATCGCCTGGACGCGAACTTTATTGAGATTCCGAAGCCGTTTCTACAGTCAAAGCGCTTCCTCGTAGCATCATAGTTTACGTGAGGATGATTTCGTCTTCAATCGTGTTGATTTCATTCGAGGAAAGGGAAAATAAGGGACTGGGTATGGGAACGAAGTGAACGCGGCGAAGCCGCCATGGAAAGTGCAAAATGCATGGCGGCATTTCGAGGCGCCATTGTTACCGGTGGGAATCTAAAATTGAAAGAAGATTTTTCGAAATTAACCTGCGGTCCGTCGTAAACGATAAAATTTTCATGAAGACTAGTATTTATTATGATTTTTTTCCTACTACGTGAGTCTTACCGCACAGAAAGACCATTTTCATAATGTATCGAAAGCTAGTTCTTCGGAATTGAGGAAAACCGCCATTACTCGCCGTCGACGTAAAAGAAGAAAGAAATTTTGAGGTCATTCGATCGGTAATTGGATCAACAATTATTTGCCATGAAATTCATTAATACAGCGTCTGCACTGACAGCGGTGGTATTTCTCTCGGCCAATCAGAATCAAGAAAAAAGTTTACCGGGAACTCAAATTAGATGAAATCTTCAAATGATAAATTAAAATTTGATTAATCGTTAAATGCGTTGCTGCTGCTACTTTCTGAAGCTGATACACTATCAGAATTGATCGCGAAAGACTTTTTTCAAGTATTCGTCGAGTAAAAGAGCCCTACCATGCATAGTACCAAAAACAGAAATACTGTGGGGCTATAGACTTCTCTACTTCATAATGTAATTTGCACTATTTCTTGGCTTTTGAAGGGTAAGAGACGAGGATTGGCTGCTATAATTAACTACAAGTCAATACGGTAGCTTTCATAGCGAGCAGAAGTAGAGGAAGATTCTTTGTTTTGAATAATTGCTTGATTTTCAATGACATCTTTCTATTTCAATTCCAGGATGCTTCTCCACCGACAAATTCCTACTGCTGAGATGAATAATTCACTGCACCCAAGGGACTGCAAAGAGTAGTCATCGCCTTACTTCGAAGTGGAGGTTTTATTAAACACATTTCAATATGTTAATGGATTACTTTTCAAGGTATGAGGTTGTTGAAACTATGATGTCCGTTCAACTATTCTTTCAAAAGGAGTTAACCTGACGATGACTTAACTATACTACAAGATGAAAATTATATGAATGCATATGGTGAAAAGCAAAGTTAATTTACTGTCTTGATCAAATTAGATGTAATCATGTAATGTTTCATTAAAACTTGATAAATCGTTAATTATGTTACTGCTGCTTCTTTCTGAAGCTTATACACTGTAAGATTTGATCGCGAAAGACTTTTTTCAAGTATTCCTTAAGATGAACAGCTCTTCCATGCATACTACCACGAACAGAAGTAATTACTTTTGGTGCTACTTATTTCCTTACTTCATTATGTACTTTTCTTAAGCCAGATAATTGTGCAGAGTAGGAGACGAGGAAAACTGCTAGAAATAATTAAAATCATTACGGTAGCTTCCATAGCGATGAGAATTAGAGGTAAATTCTTTGTTTCGGATAATTGCCTGATTTTCAATGACATCTTTACATTTCAATTTCAGGATGCTTCTCCACCGACAAATTCCTGCAACTTAAATTAATAATTCACTGCACCCATGGGACTGCCTAGAGTGCTCATCACTTAACTTCGAAGTGGAGGTTTGATATTGCACATTTCAAGATGTTAGTGGATTATCTTTCAAGGTAAGAGTTTTTCGAAACGTTGGTAATGTAAATAATTCCTTTCATCGGATGTGACAATGTGAATGATTCTGCACGATGGAAATGAAATGAATCTATAAATTGAACGACAAAGGTGATCGATTTACAATCCAAGAATCAGTGTCTTTATGGGTTATATTAAAGAGTATTAATCAGTTCAATAATGAAAAACGCAGTTCGGCAAACAGAAACTTGCTGTTATGATTCCCGGATGTTAATTACACATTTGGGTAGGTATCATTTACAAGGTAGGAGGATTTTGAAGCATTAGTTTCTGATAACATTTCCTTTTGATAGATGTCACACCAATGAGACCAATGATGTGATTTCCAATTGATGAATTTAAGATCCTGAGTGATGAATTGAATCAGTTTTAGTACTTGGGTGATGGGAAAGGAAACTTTGCAAGCAGGGAGTATCGTTTTCATGCAAGGATACTGATTGCACGTTTGAGCAAGTAAGATGATTTCCCTTGACGATAAGAGGTATTTGAAACAATGATTTTTGTTCAACTTTTCTTTCATAAGTGGTCAACTCACTTTACATTTCTGCAAGATGAAAGTTATACGAATCTATAAGGTTGAAAGAGAATTAATATAATAATTTCCCTTGGATTGATGGGTGTGCGTAAGGGATAGTTTTCATTTCATTCGATGATGGAATGGGCAATTCGGCAGGCGGCGATGAGCACTGTAAGCGAGTCTCCACATCTGCTGAGATACCGTGTTTCCCCTCTCGGATAACTATTTTATTACCTATCGTTTTTCAGGCACCGAACGAACAACGAGATACATGTCTCCCTTGCTCCTAAAACATTCTCTTATTTTCAGGTGTATTCTTTCTGTAGGTACATCTAGCAAGGAAACAAGGCCGGGAGGACGGACGAGGAGTGAGCTAGGTTCTTTTCTACATTTGGGCAGGAGATTAGAAGCAACTTATAGAACGACCAACATAGTGAACATCTATTTTATGTGATGCAAGAGGATGTGAATTGAACGTATCGCTTGCCATGTAACTGATGGTTGAAATGCAATAAAGTTTCTATTTTAAATGGTTGAAAACTGGGTTTTACTCCACTCCCTTCAAGAAATATTAGTAAGAAAAAACGTTTAAAGTTAAATGCATACCCTTAGGTTTGACCGCTCTCCGAGTAAAGTTAAAGCACTCGTTAGGGTATTATTACCTCGAGGGCTTTCGTGAGAGCTCGACAAATTTCCATCGATTGCTTTCCTTTAAACTACCTATCATCAATAAGATTTTAAAAATTCATCTGAGTCATGAGGATGCCCCGCAATGGTGCAAAAGATTTGGATAGGAACGCTCTCATATTTTAACTCATGCGTTACCAACGTGATGAACATTTTCGGCGATAAGTCTTGTACTAATCACAGAAACCTGTTCCACCATCGGGCTTAAAATTGCTTCCACATTACGAATCTTAAAGATTTGGAATAGAAGAACTTGCTCTACATTTATTTGTCACCGACACCTCTAAAGCTAAACGAGGAAAGGAGAAAATAGAACGACGGTCGTCGTCTTTTTGCCCCGAAATTGCTAACCGGAATCCGACAGAGGGCCAAGTATTCGTTCAGTTGCTCGGTCCGTCTCGCGAGTAAACATCGTGCTCGTATCTTGCGAATAGAGAAGCTTTCTCGTAGTGTACGTTCAATTCTCATCTCTCCCGCGGCCAGTGGAATCTTGAAGATTGCCCCTGGAGAAAGCGACAGTGATGTTGCGTTTAGTGGTCATTGGAGAACATATATATAATCGATGTGGCAGATTCGCACGGGACTGCATTGTGACGTCGTCGAGTGAGTGAGGCGAGAAGCTTCGAGCGAGGTTCACGGAGAATTTTAAAGGTGAGACCCATCGGAATGTTTTCCTCGTCTCTTTGCCTTCGTTGACAAGAATGTGCATCGCAATTTAACCTCCTGATTGCTTAGAAACGCGGAGTTTGGAGTGCCCTCGGCTGGGGGATATCTTGATCACCGTAAATAAGACCAGATGTAAACAACAGCGAACGAATGCTTCATTGTCTCAGCTGTATCGTTCACATGGACTCGCATATTATCGCCTGGACGCGAACTTTATTGAGATTCCGAAGCCGTTTCTACAGTCAAAGCGCTTCCTCGTAGCATCATAGTTTACGTGAGGATGATTTCGTCTTCAATCGTGTTGATTTCATTCGAGGAAAGGGAAAATAAGGGACTGGGTATGGGAACGAAGTGAACGCGGCGAAGCCGCCATGGAAAGTGCAAAATGCATGGCGGCATTTCGAGGCGCCATTGTTACCGGTGGGAATCTAAAATTGAAAGAAGATTTTTCGAAATTAACCTGCGGTCCGTCGTAAACGATAAAATTTTCATGAAGACTAGTATTTATTATGATTTTTTTCCTACTACGTGAGTCTTACCGCACAGAAAGACCATTTTCATAATGTATCGAAAGCTAGTTCTTCGGAATTGAGGAAAACCGCCATTACTCGCCGTCGACGTAAAAGAAGAAAGAAATTTTGAGGTCATTCGATCGGTAATTGGATCAACAATTATTTGCCATGAAATTCATTAATACAGCGTCTGCACTGACAGCGGTGGTATTTCTCTCGGCCAATCAGAATCAAGAAAAAAGTTTACCGGGAACTCAAATTAGATGAAATCTTCAAATGATAAATTAAAATTTGATTAATCGTTAAATGCGTTGCTGCTGCTACTTTCTGAAGCTAATACACTATCAGAATTGATCGCGAAAGACTTTTTTCAAGTATTCGTCGAGTAAAAGAGCCCTACCATGCATAGTACCAAAAACAGAAATACTGTGGGGCTATAGACTTCTCTACTTCATAATGTAATTTGCACTATTTCTTGGCTTTTGAAGGGTAAGAGACGAGGATTGGCTGCTATAATTAACTACAAGTCAATACGGTAGCTTTCATAGCGAGCAGAAGTAGAGGAAGATTCTTTGTTTTGAATAATTGCTTGATTTTCAATGACATCTTTCTATTTCAATTCCAGGATGCTTCTCCACCGACAAATTCCTACTGCTGAGATGAATAATTCACTGCACCCAAGGGACTGCAAAGAGTAGTCATCGCCTTACTTCGAAGTGGAGGTTTTATTAAACACATTTCAATATGTTAATGGATTACTTTTCAAGGTATGAGGTTGTTGAAACTATGATGTCCGTTCAACTATTCTTTCAAAAGGAGTTAACCTGACGATGACTTAACTATACTACAAGATGAAAATTATATGAATGCATATGGTGAAAAGCAAAGTTAATTTACTGTCTTGATCAAATTAGATGTAATCATGTAATGTTTCATTAAAACTTGATAAATCGTTAATTATGTTACTGCTGCTTCTTTCTGAAGCTTATACACTGTAAGATTTGATCGCGAAAGACTTTTTTCAAGTATTCCTTAAGATGAACAGCTCTTCCATGCATACTACCACGAACAGAAGTAATTACTTTTGGTGCTACTTATTTCCTTACTTCATTATGTACTTTTCTTAAGCCAGATAATTGTGCAGAGTAGGAGACGAGGAAAACTGCTAGAAATAATTAAAATCATTACGGTAGCTTCCATAGCGATGAGAATTAGAGGTAAATTCTTTGTTTCGGATAATTGCCTGATTTTCAATGACATCTTTACATTTCAATTTCAGGATGCTTCTCCACCGACAAATTCCTGCAACTTAAATTAATAATTCACTGCACCCATGGGACTGCCTAGAGTGCTCATCACTTAACTTCGAAGTGGAGGTTTGATATTGCACATTTCAAGATGTTAGTGGATTATCTTTCAAGGTAAGAGTTTTTCGAAACGTTGGTAATGTAAATAATTCCTTTCATCGGATGTGACAATGTGAATGATTCTGCACGATGGAAATGAAATGAATCTATAAATTGAACGACAAAGGTGATCGATTTACAATCCAAGAATCAGTGTCTTTATGGGTTATATTAAAGAGTATTAATCAGTTCAATAATGAAAAACGCAGTTCGGCAAACAGAAACTTGCTGTTATGATTCCCGGATGTTAATTACACATTTGGGTAGGTATCATTTACAAGGTAGGAGGATTTTGAAGCATTAGTTTCTGATAACATTTCCTTTTGATAGATGTCACACCAATGAGACCAATGATGTGATTTCCAATTGATGAATTTAAGATCCTGAGTGATGAATTGAATCAGTTTTAGTACTTGGGTGAGGGGAAAGGAAACTTTGCAAGCAGGGAGTATCGTTTTCATGCAAGGATACTGATTGCACGTTTGAGCAAGTAAGATGATTTCCCTTGACGATAAGAGGTATTTGAAACAATGATTTTTGTTCAACTTTTCTTTCATAAGTGGTCAACTCACTTTACATTTCTGCAAGATGAAAGTTATACGAATCTATAAGGTTGAAAGAGAATTAATATAATAATTTCCCTTGGATTGATGGGTGTGCGTAAGGGATAGTTTTCATTTCATTCGATGATGGAATGGGCAATTCGGCAGGCGGCGATGAGCACTGTAAGCGAGTCTCCACATCTGCTGAGATACCGTGTTTCCCCTCTCGGATAACTATTTTATTACCTATCGTTTTTCAGGCACCGAACGAACAACGAGATACATGTCTCCCTTGCTCCTAAAACATTCTCTTATTTTCAGGTGTATTCTTTCTGTAGGTACATCTAGCAAGGAAACAAGGCCGGGAGGACGGACGAGGAGTGAGCTAGGTTCTTTTCTACATTTGGGCAGGAGATTAGAAGCAACTTATAGAACGACCAACATAGTGAACATCTATTTTATGTGATGCAAGAGGATGTGAATTGAACGTATCGCTTGCCATGTAACTGATGGTTGAAATGCAATAAAGTTTCTATTTTAAATGGTTGAAAACTGGGTTTTACTCCACTCCCTTCAAGAAATATTAGTAAGAAAAAACGTTTAAAGTTAAATGCATACCCTTAGGTTTGACCGCTCTCCGAGTAAAGTTAAAGCACTCGTTAGGGTATTATTACCTCGAGGGCTTTCGTGAGAGCTCGACAAATTTCCATCGATTGCTTTCCTTTAAACTACCTATCATCAATAAGATTTTAAAAATTCATCTGAGTCATGAGGATGCCCCGCAATGGTGCAAAAGATTTGGATAGGAACGCTCTCATATTTTAACTCATGCGTTACCAACGTGATGAACATTTTCGGCGATAAGTCTTGTACTAATCACAGAAACCTGTTCCACCATCGGGCTTAAAATTGCTTCCACATTACGAATCTTAAAGATTTGGAATAGAAGAACTTGCTCTACATTTATTTGTCACCGACACCTCTAAAGCTAAACGAGGAAAGGAGAAAATAGAACGACGGTCGTCGTCTTTTTGCCCCGAAATTGCTAACCGGAATCCGACAGAGGGCCAAGTATTCGTTCAGTTGCTCGGTCCGTCTCGCGAGTAAACATCGTGCTCGTATCTTGCGAATAGAGAAGCTTTCTCGTAGTGTACGTTCAATTCTCATCTCTCCCGCGGCCAGTGGAATCTTGAAGATTGCCCCTGGAGAAAGCGACAGTGATGTTGCGTTTAGTGGTCATTGGAGAACATATAGGATATAATCGATGTGGCAGATTCGCACGGGACTGCATTGTGACGTCGTCGAGTGAGTGAGGCGAGAAGCTTCGAGCGAGGTTCACGGAGAATTTTAAAGGTGAGACCCATCGGAATGTTTTCCTCGTCTCTTTGCCTTCGTTGACAAGAATGTGCATCGCAATTTAACCTCCTGATTGCTTAGAAACGCGGAGTTTGGAGTGCCCTCGGCTGGGGGATATCTTGATCACCGTAAATAAGACCAGATGTAAACAACAGCGAACGAATGCTTCATTGTCTCAGCTGTATCGTTCACATGGACTCGCATATTATCGCCTGGACGCGAACTTTATTGAGATTCCGAAGCCGTTTCTACAGTCAAAGCGCTTCCTCGTAGCATCATAGTTTACGTGAGGATGATTTCGTCTTCAATCGTGTTGATTTCATTCGAGGAAAGGGAAAATAAGGGACTGGGTATGGGAACGAAGTGAACGCGGCGAAGCCGCCATGGAAAGTGCAAAATGCATGGCGGCATTTCGAGGCGCCATTGTTACCGGTGGGAATCTAAAATTGAAAGAAGATTTTTCGAAATTAACCTGCGGTCCGTCGTAAACGATAAAATTTTCATGAAGACTAGTATTTATTATGATTTTTTTCCTACTACGTGAGTCTTACCGCACAGAAAGACCATTTTCATAATGTATCGAAAGCTAGTTCTTCGGAATTGAGGAAAACCGCCATTACTCGCCGTCGACGTAAAAGAAGAAAGAAATTTTGAGGTCATTCGATCGGTAATTGGATCAACAATTATTTGCCATGAAATTCATTAATACAGCGTCTGCACTGACAGCGGTGGTATTTCTCTCGGCCAATCAGAATCAAGAAAAAAGTTTACCGGGAACTCAAATTAGATGAAATCTTCAAATGATAAATTAAAATTTGATTAATCGTTAAATGCGTTGCTGCTGCTACTTTCTGAAGCTGATACACTATCAGAATTGATCGCGAAAGACTTTTTTCAAGTATTCGTCGAGTAAAAGAGCCCTACCATGCATAGTACCAAAAACAGAAATACTGTGGGGCTATAGACTTCTCTACTTCATAATGTAATTTGCACTATTTCTTGGCTTTTGAAGGGTAAGAGACGAGGATTGGCTGCTATAATTAACTACAAGTCAATACGGTAGCTTTCATAGCGAGCAGAAGTAGAGGAAGATTCTTTGTTTTGAATAATTGCTTGATTTTCAATGACATCTTTCTATTTCAATTCCAGGATGCTTCTCCACCGACAAATTCCTACTGCTGAGATGAATAATTCACTGCACCCAAGGGACTGCAAAGAGTAGTCATCGCCTTACTTCGAAGTGGAGGTTTTATTAAACACATTTCAATATGTTAATGGATTACTTTTCAAGGTATGAGGTTGTTGAAACTATGATGTCCGTTCAACTATTCTTTCAAAAGGAGTTAACCTGACGATGACTTAACTATACTACAAGATGAAAATTATATGAATGCATATGGTGAAAAGCAAAGTTAATTTACTGTCTTGATCAAATTAGATGTAATCATGTAATGTTTCATTAAAACTTGATAAATCGTTAATTATGTTACTGCTGCTTCTTTCTGAAGCTTATACACTGTAAGATTTGATCGCGAAAGACTTTTTTCAAGTATTCCTTAAGATGAACAGCTCTTCCATGCATACTACCACGAACAGAAGTAATTACTTTTGGTGCTACTTATTTCCTTACTTCATTATGTACTTTTCTTAAGCCAGATAATTGTGCAGAGTAGGAGACGAGGAAAACTGCTAGAAATAATTAAAATCATTACGGTAGCTTCCATAGCGATGAGAATTAGAGGTAAATTCTTTGTTTCGGATAATTGCCTGATTTTCAATGACATCTTTACATTTCAATTTCAGGATGCTTCTCCACCGACAAATTCCTGCAACTTAAATTAATAATTCACTGCACCCATGGGACTGCCTAGAGTGCTCATCACTTAACTTCGAAGTGGAGGTTTGATATTGCACATTTCAAGATGTTAGTGGATTATCTTTCAAGGTAAGAGTTTTTCGAAACGTTGGTAATGTAAATAATTCCTTTCATCGGATGTGACAATGTGAATGATTCTGCACGATGGAAATGAAATGAATCTATAAATTGAACGACAAAGGTGATCGATTTACAATCCAAGAATCAGTGTCTTTATGGGTTATATTAAAGAGTATTAATCAGTTCAATAATGAAAAACGCAGTTCGGCAAACAGAAACTTGCTGTTATGATTCCCGGATGTTAATTACACATTTGGGTAGGTATCATTTACAAGGTAGGAGGATTTTGAAGCATTAGTTTCTGATAACATTTCCTTTTGATAGATGTCACACCAATGAGACCAATGATGTGATTTCCAATTGATGAATTTAAGATCCTGAGTGATGAATTGAATCAGTTTTAGTACTTGGGTGAGGGGAAAGGAAACTTTGCAAGCAGGGAGTATCGTTTTCATGCAAGGATACTGATTGCACGTTTGAGCAAGTAAGATGATTTCCCTTGACGATAAGAGGTATTTGAAACAATGATTTTTGTTCAACTTTTCTTTCATAAGTGGTCAACTCACTTTACATTTCTGCAAGATGAAAGTTATACGAATCTATAAGGTTGAAAGAGAATTAATATAATAATTTCCCTTGGATTGATGGGTGTGCGTAAGGGATAGTTTTCATTTCATTCGATGATGGAATGGGCAATTCGGCAGGCGGCGATGAGCACTGTAAGCGAGTCTCCACATCTGCTGAGATACCGTGTTTCCCCTCTCGGATAACTATTTTATTACCTATCGTTTTTCAGGCACCGAACGAACAACGAGATACATGTCTCCCTTGCTCCTAAAACATTCTCTTATTTTCAGGTGTATTCTTTCTGTAGGTACATCTAGCAAGGAAACAAGGCCGGGAGGACGGACGAGGAGTGAGCTAGGTTCTTTTCTACATTTGGGCAGGAGATTAGAAGCAACTTATAGAACGACCAACATAGTGAACATCTATTTTATGTGATGCAAGAGGATGTGAATTGAACGTATCGCTTGCCATGTAACTGATGGTTGAAATGCAATAAAGTTTCTATTTTAAATGGTTGAAAACTGGGTTTTACTCCACTCCCTTCAAGAAATATTAGTAAGAAAAAACGTTTAAAGTTAAATGCATACCCTTAGGTTTGACCGCTCTCCGAGTAAAGTTAAAGCACTCGTTAGGGTATTATTACCTCGAGGGCTTTCGTGAGAGCTCGACAAATTTCCATCGATTGCTTTCCTTTAAACTACCTATCATCAATAAGATTTTAAAAATTCATCTGAGTCATGAGGATGCCCCGCAATGGTGCAAAAGATTTGGATAGGAACGCTCTCATATTTTAACTCATGCGTTACCAACGTGATGAACATTTTCGGCGATAAGTCTTGTACTAATCACAGAAACCTGTTCCACCATCGGGCTTAAAATTGCTTCCACATTACGAATCTTAAAGATTTGGAATAGAAGAACTTGCTCTACATTTATTTGTCACCGACACCTCTAAAGCTAAACGAGGAAAGGAGAAAATAGAACGACGGTCGTCGTCTTTTTGCCCCGAAATTGCTAACCGGAATCCGACAGAGGGCCAAGTATTCGTTCAGTTGCTCGGTCCGTCTCGCGAGTAAACATCGTGCTCGTATCTTGCGAATAGAGAAGCTTTCTCGTAGTGTACGTTCAATTCTCATCTCTCCCGCGGCCAGTGGAATCTTGAAGATTGCCCCTGGAGAAAGCGACAGTGATGTTGCGTTTAGTGGTCATTGGAGAACATATAGGATATAATCGATGTGGCAGATTCGCACGGGACTGCATTGTGACGTCGTCGAGTGAGTGAGGCGAGAAGCTTCGAGCGAGGTTCACGGAGAATTTTAAAGGTGAGACCCATCGGAATGTTTTCCTCGTCTCTTTGCCTTCGTTGACAAGAATTTGCATCGCAATTTAACCTCCTGATTGCTTAGAAACGCGGAGTTTGGAGTGCCCTCGGCTGGGGGATATCTTGATCACCGTAAATAAGACCAGATGTAAACAACAGCGAACGAATGCTTCATTGTCTCAGCTGTATCGTTCACATGGACTCGCATATTATCGCCTGGACGCGAACTTTATTGAGATTCCGAAGCCGTTTCTACAGTCAAAGCGCTTCCTCGTAGCATCATAGTTTACGTGAGGATGATTTCGTCTTCAATCGTGTTGATTTCATTCGAGGAAAGGGAAAATAAGGGACTGGGTATGGGAACGAAGTGAACGCGGCGAAGCCGCCATGGAAAGTGCAAAATGCATGGCGGCATTTCGAGGCGCCATTGTTACCGGTGGGAATCTAAAATTGAAAGAAGATTTTTCGAAATTAACCTGCGGTCCGTCGTAAACGATAAAATTTTCATGAAGACTAGTATTTATTATGATTTTTTTCCTACTACGTGAGTCTTACCGCACAGAAAGACCATTTTCATAATGTATCGAAAGCTAGTTCTTCGGAATTGAGGAAAACCGCCATTACTCGCCGTCGACGTAAAAGAAGAAAGAAATTTTGAGGTCATTCGATCGGTAATTGGATCAACAATTATTTGCCATGAAATTCATTAATACAGCGTCTGCACTGACAGCGGTGGTATTTCTCTCGGCCAATCAGAATCAAGAAAAAAGTTTACCGGGAACTCAAATTAGATGAAATCTTCAAATGATAAATTAAAATTTGATTAATCGTTAAATGCGTTGCTGCTGCTACTTTCTGAAGCTAATACACTATCAGAATTGATCGCGAAAGACTTTTTTCAAGTATTCGTCGAGTAAAAGAGCCCTACCATGCATAGTACCAAAAACAGAAATACTGTGGGGCTATAGACTTCTCTACTTCATAATGTAATTTGCACTATTTCTTGGCTTTTGAAGGGTAAGAGACGAGGATTGGCTGCTATAATTAACTACAAGTCAATACGGTAGCTTTCATAGCGAGCAGAAGTAGAGGAAGATTCTTTGTTTTGAATAATTGCTTGATTTTCAATGACATCTTTCTATTTCAATTCCAGGATGCTTCTCCACCGACAAATTCCTACTGCTGAGATGAATAATTCACTGCACCCAAGGGACTGCAAAGAGTAGTCATCGCCTTACTTCGAAGTGGAGGTTTTATTAAACACATTTCAATATGTTAATGGATTACTTTTCAAGGTATGAGGTTGTTGAAACTATGATGTCCGTTCAACTATTCTTTCAAAAGGAGTTAACCTGACGATGACTTAACTATACTACAAGATGAAAATTATATGAATGCATATGGTGAAAAGCAAAGTTAATTTACTGTCTTGATCAAATTAGATGTAATCATGTAATGTTTCATTAAAACTTGATAAATCGTTAATTATGTTACTGCTGCTTCTTTCTGAAGCTTATACACTGTAAGATTTGATCGCGAAAGACTTTTTTCAAGTATTCCTTAAGATGAACAGCTCTTCCATGCATACTACCACGAACAGAAGTAATTACTTTTGGTGCTACTTATTTCCTTACTTCATTATGTACTTTTCTTAAGCCAGATAATTGTGCAGAGTAGGAGACGAGGAAAACTGCTAGAAATAATTAAAATCATTACGGTAGCTTCCATAGCGATGAGAATTAGAGGTAAATTCTTTGTTTCGGATAATTGCCTGATTTTCAATGATATCTTTACATTTCAATTTCAGGATGCTTCTCCACCGACAAATTCCTGCAACTTAGATTAATAATTCACTGCACCCATAGGACTGCCTAGAGTGCTCATCACTTAACTTCTAAGTGGAGGTTTGATATTGCACATTTCAAGATGTTAGTGGATTATCTTTCAAGGTGAGAGTTTTTTGAAACGTTGGTAATGTAAATAATTCCTTTCATCGGATGTGACAATGTGAATGATTCTGCACGATGGAAATGAAATGAATCTATAAATTGAACGACAAAGGTGATCGATTTACAATCCAAGAATCAGTGTCTTTATGGGTTATATTAAAGAGTATTTATCAGTTCAATAATGAAAAACGCAGTTCGGCAAACAGAAACTTGCTGTTATGATTCCCGGATGTTAATTACACATTTGGGTAGGTATCATTTACAAGGTAGGAGGATTTTGAAGCATTAGTTTCTGATAACATTTCCTTTTGATAGATGTCACACCAATGAGACCAATGATGTGATTTCCAATTGATGAATTTAAGATCCTGAGTGATGAATTGAATCAGTTTTAGTACTTGGGTGAGGGGAAAGGAAACTTTGCAAGCAGGGAGTATCGTTTTCTTGCAAGGATACTGATTGCACGTTTGAGCAAGTAAGATGATTTTCCTTCACGATAAGAGGTATTTGAAACAATGATTTTTGTTCAACTTTTCTTTCATAAGTGGTCAACTCACTTTACATTTCTGCAAGATGAAAGTTATACGAATCTATAAGGTTGAAAGAGAATTAATATAATAATTTCCCTTGGATTGATGGGTGTGCGTAAGGGATAGTTTTCATTTCATTCGATGATGGAATGGGCAATTCGGCAGGCGGCGATGAGCACTGTAAGCGAGTCTCCACATCTGCTGAGATACCGTGTTTCCCCTCTCGGATAACTATTTTATTACCTATCGTTTTTCAGGCACCGAACGAACAACGAGATACATGTCTCCCTTGCTCCTAAAACATTCTCTTATTTTCAGGTGTATTCTTTCTGTAGGTACATCTAGCAAGGAAACAAGGCCGGGAGGACGGACGAGGAGTGAGCTAGGTTCTTTTCTACATTTGGGCAGGAGATTAGAAGCAACTTATAGAACGACCAACATAGTGAACATCTATTTTATGTGATGCAAGAGGATGTGAATTGAACGTATCGCTTGCCATGTAACTGATGGTTGAAATGCAATAAATTTTCTATTTTAAATGGTTGAAAACTGGGTTTTACTCCACTCCCTTCAAGAAATATTAGTAAGAAAAAACGTTTAAAGTTAAATGCATACCCTTAGGTTTGACCGCTCTCCGAGTAAAGTTAAAGCACTCGTTAGGGTATTATTACCTCGAGGGCTTTCGTGAGAGCTCGACAAATTTCCATCGATTGCTTTCCTTTAAACTACCTATCATCAATAAGATTTTAAAAATTCATCTGAGTCATGAGGATGTCCCGCAATGGTGCAAAAGATTTGGATAGGAACGCTCTCATATTTTAACTCATGCGTTACCAACGTGATGAACATTTTCGGCGATAAGTCTTGTACTAATCACAGAAACCTGTTCCACCATCGGGCTTAAAATTGCTTCCACATTACGAATCTTAAAGATTTGGAATAGAAGAACTTGCTCTACATTTATTTGTCACCGACACCTCTAAAGCTAAACGAGGAAAGGAGAAAATAGAACGACGGTCGTCGTCTTTTTGCCCCGAAATTGCTAACCGGAATCCGACAGAGGGCCAAGTATTCGTTCAGTTGCTCGGTCCGTCTCGCGAGTAAACATCGTGCTCGTATCTTGCGAATAGAGAAGCTTTCTCGTAGTGTACGTTCAATTCTCATCTCTCCCGCGGCCAGTGGAATCTTGAAGATTGCCCCTGGAGAAAGCGACAGTGATGTTGCGTTTAGTGGTCATTGGAGAACATATAGGATGTAATCGATGTGGCAGATTCGCACGGGACTGCATTGTGACGTCGTCGAGTGAGTGAGGCGAGAAGCTTCGAGCGAGGTTCACGGAGAATTTTAAAGGTGAGACCCATCGGAATGTTTTCCTCGTCTCTTTGCCTTCGTTGACAAGAATGTGCATCGCAATTGAACCTCCTGATTGCTTCGAAACGCGGAGTTTGGAGTGCCCTCGGCTGGGGGATATCTTGATCACCGTAAATAAGACCAGATGTAAACAACAGCGAACGAATGCTTCATTGTCTCAGCTGTATCGTTCACATGGACTCGCATATTATCGCCTGGACGCGAACTTTATTGAGATTCCGAAGCCGTTTCTACAGTCAAAGCGCTTCCTCGTAGCATCATAGTTTACGTGAGGATGATTTCGTCTTCAATCGTGTTGATTTCATTCGAGGAAAGGGAAAATAAGGGACTGGGTATGGGAACGAAGTGAACGCGGCGAAGCCGCCATGGAAAGTGCAAAATGCATGGCGGCATTTCGAGGCGCCATTGTTACCGGTGGGAATCTAAAATTGAAAGAAGATTTTTCGAAATTAACCTGCGGTCCGTCGTAAACGATAAAATTTTCATGAAGACTAGTATTTATTATGATTTTTTTCCTACTACGTGAGTCTTACCGCACAGAAAGACCATTTTCATAATGTATCGAAAGCTAGTTCTTCGGAATTGAGGAAAACCGCCATTACTCGCCGTCGACGTAAAAGAAGAAAGAAATTTTGAGGTCATTCGATCGGTAATTGGATCAACAATTATTTGCCATGAAATTCATTAATACAGCGTCTGCACTGACAGCGGTGGTATTTCTCTCGGCCAATCAGAATCAAGAAAAAAGTTTACCGGGAACTCAAATTAGATGAAATCTTCAAATGATAAATTAAAATTTGATTAATCGTTAAATGCGTTGCTGCTGCTACTTTCTGAAGCTGATACACTATCAGAATTGATCGCGAAAGACTTTTTTCAAGTATTCGTCGAGTAAAAGAGCCCTACCATGCATAGTACCAAAAACAGAAATACTGTGGGGCTATAGACTTCTCTACTTCATAATGTAATTTGCACTATTTCTTGGCTTTTGAAGGGTAAGAGACGAGGATTGGCTGCTATAATTAACTACAAGTCAATACGGTAGCTTTCATAGCGAGCAGAAGTAGAGGAAGATTCTTTGTTTTGAATAATTGCTTGATTTTCAATGACATCTTTCTATTTCAATTCCAGGATGCTTCTCCACCGACAAATTCCTACTGCTGAGATGAATAATTCACTGCACCCAAGGGACTGCAAAGAGTAGTCATCGCCTTACTTCGAAGTGGAGGTTTTATTAAACACATTTCAATATGTTAATGGATTACTTTTCAAGGTATGAGGTTGTTGAAACTATGATGTCCGTTCAACTATTCTTTCAAAAGGAGTTAACCTGACGATGACTTAACTATACTACAAGATGAAAATTATATGAATGCATATGGTGAAAAGCAAAGTTAATTTACTGTCTTGATCAAATTAGATGTAATCATGTAATGTTTCATTAAAACTTGATAAATCGTTAATTATGTTACTGCTGCTTCTTTCTGAAGCTTATACACTGTAAGATTTGATCGCGAAAGACTTTTTTCAAGTATTCCTTAAGATGAACAGCTCTTCCATGCATACTACCACGAACAGAAGTAATTACTTTTGGTGCTACTTATTTCCTTACTTCATTATGTACTTTTCTTAAGCCAGATAATTGTGCAGAGTAGGAGACGAGGAAAACTGCTAGAAATAATTAAAATCATTACGGTAGCTTCCATAGCGATGAGAATTAGAGGTAAATTCTTTGTTTCGGATAATTGCCTGATTTTCAATGACATCTTTACATTTCAATTTCAGGATGCTTCTCCACCGACAAATTCCTGCAACTTAGATTAATAATTCACTGCACCCATAGGACTGCCTAGAGTGCTCATCACTTAACTTCGAAGTGGAGGTTTGATATTGCACATTTCAAGATGTTAGTGGATTATCTTTCAAGGTAAGAGTTATTCGAAACGTTGGTAATGTAAATAATTCCTTTCATCGGATGTGACAATGTGAATGATTCTGCACGATGGAAATGAAATGAATCTATAAATTGAACGACAAAGGTGATCGATTTACAATCCAAGAATCAGTGTCTTTATGGGTTATATTAAAGAGTATTAATCAGTTCAATAATGAAAAACGCAGTTCGGCAAACAGAAACTTGCTGTTATGATTCCCGGATGTTAATTACACATTTGGGTAGGTATCATTTACAAGGTAGGAGGATTTTGAAGCATTAGTTTCTGATAACATTTCCTTTTGATAGATGTCACACCAATGAGACCAATGATGTGATTTCCAATTGATGAATTTAAGATCCTGAGTGATGAATTGAATCAGTTTTAGTACTTGGGTGAGGGGAAAGGAAACTTTGCAAGCAGGGAGTATCGTTTTCTTGCAAGGATACTGATTGCACGTTTGAGCAAGTAAGATGATTTCCCTTGACGATAAGAGGTATTTGAAACAATGATTTTTGTTCAACTTTTCTTTCATAAGTGGTCAACTCACTTTACATTTCTGCAAGATGAAAGTTATACGAATCTATAAGGTTGAAAGAGAATTAATATAATAATTTCCCTTGGATTGATGGGTGTGCGTAAGGGATAGTTTTCATTTCATTCGATGATGGAATGGGCAATTCGGCAGGCGGCGATGAGCACTGTAAGCGAGTCTCCACATCTGCTGAGATACCGTGTTTCCCCTCTCGGATAACTATTTTATTACCTATCGTTTTTCAGGCACCGAACGAACAACGAGATACATGTCTCCCTTGCTCCTAAAACATTCTCTTATTTTCAGGTGTATTCTTTCTGTAGGTACATCTAGCAAGGAAACAAGGCCGGGAGGACGGACGAGGAGTGAGCTAGGTTCTTTTCTACATTTGGGCAGGAGATTAGAAGCAACTTATAGAACGACCAACATAGTGAACATCTATTTTATGTGATGCAAGAGGATGTGAATTGAACGTATCGCTTGCCATGTAACTGATGGTTGAAATGCAATAAAGTTTCTATTTTAAATGGTTGAAAACTGGGTTTTACTCCACTCCCTTCAAGAAATATTAGTAAGAAAAAACGTTTAAAGTTAAATGCATACCCTTAGGTTTGACCGCTCTCCGAGTAAAGTTAAAGCACTCGTTAGGGTATTATTACCTCGAGGGCTTTCGTGAGAGCTCGACAAATTTCCATCGATTGCTTTCCTTTAAACTACCTCTCATCAATAAGATTTTAAAAATTCATCTGAGTCATGAGGATGCCCCGCAATGGTGCAAAAGATTTGGATAGGAACGCTCTCATATTTTAACTCATGCGTTACCAACGTGATGAACATTTTCGGCGATAAGTCTTGTACTAATCACAGAAACCTGTTCCACCATCGGGCTTAAAATTGCTTCCACATTACGAATCTTAAAGATTTGGAATAGAAGAACTTGCTCTACATTTATTTGTCACCGACACCTCTAAAGCTAAACGAGGAAAGGAGAAAATAGAACGACGGTCGTCGTCTTTTTGCCCCGAAATTGCTAACCGGAATCCGACAGAGGGCCAAGTATTCGTTCAGTTGCTCGGTCCGTCTCGCGAGTAAACATCGTGCTCGTATCTTGCGAATAGAGAAGCTTTCTCGTAGTGTACGTTCAATTCTCATCTCTCCCGCGGCCAGTGGAATCTTGAAGATTGCCCCTGGAGAAAGCGACAGTGATGTTGCGTTTAGTGGTCATTGGAGAACATATAGGATGTAATCGATGTGGCAGATTCGCACGGGACTGCATTGTGACGTCGTCGAGTGAGTGAGGCGAGAAGCTTCGAGCGAGGTTCACGGAGAATTTTAAAGGTGAGACCCATCGGAATGTTTTCCTCGTCTCTTTGCCTTCGTTGACAAGAATGTGCATCGCAATTTAACCTCCTGATTGCTTCGAAACGCGGAGTTTGGAGTGCCCTCGGCTGGGGGATATCTTGATCACCGTAAATAAGACCAGATGTAAACAACAGCGAACGAATGCTTCATTGTCTCAGCTGTATCGTTCACATGGACTCGCATATTATCGCCTGGACGCGAACTTTATTGAGATTCCGAAGCCGTTTCTACAGTCAAAGCGCTTCCTCGTAGCATCATAGTTTACGTGAGGATGATTTCGTCTTCAATCGTGTTGATTTCATTCGAGGAAAGGGAAAATAAGGGACTGGGTATGGGAACGAAGTGAACGCGGCGAAGCCGCCATGGAAAGTGCAAAATGCATGGCGGCATTTCGAGGCGCCATTGTTACCGGTGGGAATCTAAAATTGAAAGAAGATTTTTCGAAATTAACCTGCGGTCCGTCGTAAACGATAAAATTTTCATGAAGACTAGTATTTATTATGATTTTTTTCCTACTACGTGAGTCTTACCGCACAGAAAGACCATTTTCATAATGTATCGAAGGCTAGTTCTTCGGAATTGAGGAAAACCGCCATTACTCGCCGTCGACGTAAAAGAAGAAAGAAATTTTGAGGTCATTCGATCGGTAATTGGATCAACAATTATTTGCCATGAAATTCATTAATACAGCGTCTGCACTGACAGCGGTGGTATTTCTCTCGGCCAATCAGAATCAAGAAAAAAGTTTACCGGGAACTCAAATTAGATGAAATCTTCAAATGATAAATTAAAATTTGATTAATCGTTAAATGCGTTGCTGCTGCTACTTTCTGAAGCTAATACACTATCAGAATTGATCGCGAAAGACTTTTTTCAAGTATTCGTCGAGTAAAAGAGCCCTACCATGCATAGTACCAAAAACAGAAATACTGTGGGGCTATAGACTTCTCTACTTCATAATGTAATTTGCACTATTTCTTGGCTTTTGAAGGGTAAGAGACGAGGATTGGCTGCTATAATTAACTACAAGTCAATACGGTAGCTTTCATAGCGAGCAGAAGTAGAGGAAGATTCTTTGTTTTGAATAATTGCTTGATTTTCAATGACATCTTTCTATTTCAATTCCAGGATGCTTCTCCACCGACAAATTCCTACTGCTGAGATGAATAATTCACTGCACCCAAGGGACTGCAAAGAGTAGTCATCGCCTTACTTCGAAGTGGAGGTTTTATTAAACACATTTCAATATGTTAATGGATTACTTTTCAAGGTATGAGGTTGTTGAAACTATGATGTCCGTTCAACTATTCTTTCAAAAGGAGTTAACCTGACGATGACTTAACTATACTACAAGATGAAAATTATATGAATGCATATGGTGAAAAGCAAAGTTAATTTACTGTCTTGATCAAATTAGATGTAATCATGTAATGTTTCATTAAAACTTGATAAATCGTTAATTATGTTACTGCTGCTTCTTTCTGAAGCTTATACACTGTAAGATTTGATCGCGAAAGACTTTTTTCAAGTATTCCTTAAGATGAACAGCTCTTCCATGCATACTACCACGAACAGAAGTAATTACTTTTGGTGCTACTTATTTCCTTACTTCATTATGTACTTTTCTTAAGCCAGATAATTGTGCAGAGTAGGAGACGAGGAAAACTGCTAGAAATAATTAAAATCATTACGGTAGCTTCCATAGCGATGAGAATTAGAGGTAAATTCTTTGTTTCGGATAATTGCCTGATTTTCAATGACATCTTTACATTTCAATTTCAGGATGCTTCTCCACCGACAAATTCCTGCAACTTAAATTAATAATTCACTGCACCCATGGGACTGCCTAGAGTGCTCATCACTTAACTTCGAAGTGGAGGTTTGATATTGCACATTTCAAGATGTTAGTGGATTATCTTTCAAGGTAAGAGTTTTTCGAAACGTTGGTAATGTAAATAAGTCCTTTCATCGGATGTGACAATGTGAATGATTCTGCACGATGGAAATGAAATGAATCTATAAATTGAACGACAAAGGTGATCGATTTACAATCCAAGAATCAGTGTCTTTATGGGTTATATTAAAGAGTATTAATCAGTTCAATAATGAAAAACGCAGTTCGGCAAACAGAAACTTGCTGTTATGATTCCCGGATGTTAATTACACATTTGGGTAGGTATCATTTACAAGGTAGGAGGTTTTTGAAGCATTAGTTTCTGATAACATTTCCTTTTGATAGATGTCACACCAATGAGACCAATGATGTGATTTCCAATTGATGAATTTAAGATCCTGAGTGATGAATTGAATCAGTTTTAGTACTTGGGTGAGGGGAAAGGAAACTTTGCAAGCAGGGAGTATCGTTTTCATGCAAGGATACTGATTGCACGTTTGAGCAAGTAAGATGATTTCCCTTCACGATAAGAGGTATTTGAAACAATGATTTTTGTTCAACTTTTCTTTCATAAGTGGTCAACTCACTTTACATTTCTGCAAGATGAAAGTTATACGAATCTATAAGGTTGAAAGAGAATTAATATAATAATTTCCCTTGGATTGATGGGTGTGCGTAAGGGATAGTTTTCATTTCATTCGATGATGGAATGGGCAATTCGGCAGGCGGCGATGAGCACTGTAAGCGAGTCTCCACATCTGCTGAGATACCGTGTTTCCCCTCTCGGATAACTATTTTATTACCTATCGTTTTTCAGGCACCGAACGAACAACGAGATACATGTCTCCCTTGCTCCTAAAACATTCTCTTATTTACAGGTGTATTCTTTCTGTAGGTACATCTAGCAAGGAAACAAGGCCGGGAGGACGGACGAGGAGTGAGCTAGGTTCTTTTCTACATTTGGGCAGGAGATTAGAAGCAACTTATAGAACGACCAACATAGTGAACATCTATTTTATGTGATGCAAGAGGATGTGAATTGAACGTATCGCTTGCCATGTAACTGATGGTTGAAATGCAATAAAGTTTCTATTTTAAATGGTTGAAAACTGGGTTTTACTCCACTCCCTTCAAGAAATATTAGTAAGAAAAAACGTTTAAAGTTAAATGCATACCCTTAGGTTTGACCGCTCTCCGAGTAAAGTTAAAGCACTCGTTAGGGTATTATTACCTCGAGGGCTTTCGTGAGAGCTCGACAAATTTCCATCGATTGCTTTCCTTTAAACTACCTATCATCAATAAGATTTTAAAAATTCATCTGAGTCATGAGGATGCCCCGCAATGGTGCAAAAGATTTGGATAGGAACGCTCTCATATTTTAACTCATGCGTTACCAACGTGATGAACATTTTCGGCGATAAGTCTTGTACTAATCACAGAAACCTGTTCCACCATCGGGCTTAAAATTGCTTCCACATTACGAATCTTAAAGATTTGGAATAGAAGAACTTGCTCTACATTTATTTGTCACCGACACCTCTAAAGCTAAACGAGGAAAGGAGAAAATAGAACGACGGTCGTCGTCTTTTTGCCCCGAAATTGCTAACCGGAATCCGACAGAGGGCCAAGTATTCGTTCAGTTGCTCGGTCCGTCTCGCGAGTAAACATCGTGCTCGTATCTTGCGAATAGAGAAGCTTTCTCGTAGTGTACGTTCAATTCTCATCTCTCCCGCGGCCAGTGGAATCTTGAAGATTGCCCCTGGAGAAAGCGACAGTGATGTTGCGTTTAGTGGTCATTGGAGAACATATAGGATGTAATCGATGTGGCAGATTCGCACGGGACTGCATTGTGACGTCGTCGAGTGAGTGAGGCGAGAAGCTTCGAGCGAGGTTCACGGAGAATTTTAAAGGTGAGACCCATCGGAATGTTTTCCTCGTCTCTTTGCCTTCGTTGACAAGAATGTGCATCGCAATTTAACCTCCTGATTGCTTCGAAACGCGGAGTTTGGAGTGCCCTCGGCTGGGGGATATCTTGATCACCGTAAATAAGACCAGATGTAAACAACAGCGAACGAATGCTTCATTGTCTCAGCTGTATCGTTCACATGGACTCGCATATTATCGCCTGGACGCGAACTTTATTGAGATTCCGAAGCCGTTTCTACAGTCAAAGCGCTTCCTCGTAGCATCATAGTTTACGTGAGGATGATTTCGTCTTCAATCGTGTTGATTTCATTCGAGGAAAGGGAAAATAAGGGACTGGGTATGGGAACGAAGTGAACGCGGCGAAGCCGCCATGGAAAGTGCAAAATGCATGGCGGCATTTCGAGGCGCCATTGTTACCGGTGGGAATCTAAAATTGAAAGAAGATTTTTCGAAATTAACCTGCGGTCCGTCGTAAACGATAAAATTTTCATGAAGACTAGTATTTATTATGATTTTTTTCCTACTACGTGAGTCTTACCGCACAGAAAGACCATTTTCATAATGTATCGAAAGCTAGTTCTTCGGAATTGAGGAAAACCGCCATTACTCGCCGTCGACGTAAAAGAAGAAAGAAATTTTGAGGTCATTCGATCGGTAATTGGATCAACAATTATTTGCCATGAAATTCATTAATACAGCGTCTGCACTGACAGCGGTGGTATTTCTCTCGGCCAATCAGAATCAAGAAAAAAGTTTACCGGGAACTCAAATTAGATGAAATCTTCAAATGATAAATTAAAATTTGATTAATCGTTAAATGCGTTGCTGCTGCTACTTTCTGAAGCTAATACACTATCAGAATTGATCGCGAAAGACTTTTTTCAAGTATTCGTCGAGTAAAAGAGCCCTACCATGCATAGTACCAAAAACAGAAATACTGTGGGGCTATAGACTTCTCTACTTCATAATGTAATTTGCACTATTTCTTGGCTTTTGAAGGGTAAGAGACGAGGATTGGCTGCTATAATTAACTACAAGTCAATACGGTAGCTTTCATAGCGAGCAGAAGTAGAGGAAGATTCTTTGTTTTGAATAATTGCTTGATTTTCAATGACATCTTTCTATTTCAATTCCAGGATGCTTCTCCACCGACAAATTCCTACTGCTGAGATGAATAATTCACTGCACCCAAGGGACTGCAAAGAGTAGTCATCGCCTTACTTCGAAGTGGAGGTTTTATTAAACACATTTCAATATGTTAATGGATTACTTTTCAAGGTATGAGGTTGTTGAAACTATGATGTCCGTTCAACTATTCTTTCAAAAGGAGTTAACCTGACGATGACTTAACTATACTACAAGATGAAAATTATATGAATGCATATGGTGAAAAGCAAAGTTAATTTACTGTCTTGATCAAATTAGATGTAATCATGTAATGTTTCATTAAAACTTGATAAATCGTTAATTATGTTACTGCTGCTTCTTTCTGAAGCTTATACACTGTAAGATTTGATCGCGAAAGACTTTTTTCAAGTATTCCTTAAGATGAACAGCTCTTCCATGCATACTACCACGAACAGAAGTAATTACTTTTGGTGCTACTTATTTCCTTACTTCATTATGTACTTTTCTTAAGTCAGATAATTGTGCAAGGTAGGAGACGAGGAAAACTGCTAGAAATAATTAAAATCATTACGGTAGCTTCCATAGCGATGAGAATTAGAGGTAAATTCTTTGCTTCGGATAGTTGCTTGATTTTCAATGACATCTTTACATTTCAATTTCAGGATGCTTCTCCACCGACAAATTCCTGCAACTTAGATTAATAATTCACTGCACCCATAGGACTGCCTAGAGTGCTCATCACTTAACTTCGAAGTGGAGGTTTGATATTGCACATTTCAAGATGTTAGTGGATTATCTTTCAAGGTAAGAGTTTTTCGAAACGTTGGTAATGTAAATAATTCCTTTCATCGGATGTGACAATGTGAATGATTCTGCACGATGGAAATGAAATGAATCTATAAATTGAACGACAAAGGTGATCGATTTACAATCCAAGAATCAGTGTCTTTATGGGTTATATTAAAGAGTATTAATCAGTTCAATAATGAAAAACGCAGTTCGGCAAACAGAAACTTGCTGTTATGATTCCCGGATGTTAATTACACATTTGGGTAGGTATCATTTACAAGGTAGGAGGATTTTGAAGCATTAGTTTCTGATAACATTTCCTTTTGATAGATGTCACACCAATGAGACCAATGATGTGATTTCCAATTGATGAATTTAAGATCCTGAGTGATGAATTGAATCAGTTTTAGTACTTGGGTGATGGGAAAGGAAACTTTGCAAGCAGGGAGTATCGTTTTCATGCAAGGATACTGATTGCACGTTTGAGCAAGTAAGATGATTTCCCTTGACGATAAGAGGTATTTGAAACAATGATTTTTGTTCAACTTTTCTTTCATAAGTGGTCAACTCACTTTACATTTCTGCAAGATGAAAGTTATACGAATCTATAAGGTTGAAAGAGAATTAATATAATAATTTCCCTTGGATTGATGGGTGTGCGTAAGGGATAGTTTTCATTTCATTCGATGATGGAATGGGCAATTCGGCAGGCGGCGATGAGCACTGTAAGCGAGTCTCCACATCTGCTGAGATACCGTGTTTCCCCTCTCGGATAACTATTTTATTACCTATCGTTTTTCAGGCACCGAACGAACAACGAGATACATGTCTCCCTTGCTCCTAAAACATTCTCTTATTTACAGGTGTATTCTTTCTGTAGGTACATCTAGCAAGGAAACAAGGCCGGGAGGACGGACGAGGAGTGAGCTAGGTTCTTTTCTACATTTGGGCAGGAGATTAGAAGCAACTTATAGAACGACCAACATAGTGAACATCTATTTTATGTGATGCAAGAGGATGTGAATTGAACGTATCGCTTGCCATGTAACTGATGGTTGAAATGCAATAAAGTTTCTATTTTAAATGGTTGAAAACTGGGTTTTACTCCACTCCCTTCAAGAAATATTAGTAAGAAAAAACGTTTAAAGTTAAATGCATACCCTTAGGTTTGACCGCTCTCCGAGTAAAGTTAAAGCACTCGTTAGGGTATTATTACCTCGAGGGCTTTCGTGAGAGCTCGACAAATTTCCATCGATTGCTTTCCTTTAAACTACCTCTCATCAATAAGATTTTAAAAATTCATCTGAGTCATGAGGATGCCCCGCAATGGTGCAAAAGATTTGGATAGGAACGCTCTCATATTTTAACTCATGCGTTACCAACGTGATGAACATTTTCGGCGATAAGTCTTGTACTAATCACAGAAACCTGTTCCACCATCGGGCTTAAAATTGCTTCCACATTACGAATCTTAAAGATTTGGAATAGAAGAACTTGCTCTACATTTATTTGTCACCGACACCTCTAAAGCTAAACGAGGAAAGGAGAAAATAGAACGACGGTCGTCGTCTTTTTGCCCCGAAATTGCTAACCGGAATCCGACAGAGGGCCAAGTATTCGTTCAGTTGCTCGGTCCGTCTCGCGAGTAAACATCGTGCTCGTATCTTGCGAATAGAGAAGCTTTCTCGTAGTGTACGTTCAATTCTCATCTCTCCCGCGGCCAGTGGAATCTTGAAGATTGCCCCTGGAGAAAGCGACAGTGATGTTGCGTTTAGTGGTCATTGGAGAACATATAGGATATAATCGATGTGGCAGATTCGCACGGGACTGCATTGTGACGTCGTCGAGTGAGTGAGGCGAGAAGCTTCGAGCGAGGTTCACGGAGAATTTTAAAGGTGAGACCCATCGGAATGTTTTCCTCGTCTCTTTGCCTTCGTTGACAAGAATGTGCATCGCAATTTAACCTCCTGATTGCTTCGTAACGCGGAGTTTGGAGTGCCCTCGGCTGGGGGATATCTTGATCACCGTAAATAAGACCAGATGTAAACAACAGCGAACGAATGCTTCATTGTCTCAGCTGTATCGTTCACATGGACTCGTATATTATCGCCTGGACGCGAACTTTATTAAGATTCCGAAGCCGTTTCTACAGTCAAAGCGCTTCCTCGTAGCATCATAGTTTACGTGAGGATGATTTCGTCTTCAATCGTGTTGATTTCATTCGAGGAAAGGGAAAATAAGGGACTGGGTATGGGAACGAAGTGAACGCGGCGAAGCCGCCATGGAAAGTGCAAAATGCATGGCGGCATTTCGAGGCGCCATTGTTACCGGTGGGAATCTAAAATTGAAAGAAGATTTTTCGAAATTAACCTGCGGTCCGTCGTAAACGATAAAATTTTCATGAAGACTAGTATTTATTATGATTTTTTTCCTACTACGTGAGTCTTACCGCACAGAAAGACCATTTTCATAATGTATCGAAAGCTAGTTCTTCGGAATTGAGGAAAACCGCCATTACTCGCCGTCGACGTAAAAGAAGAAAGAAATTTTGAGGTCATTCGATCGGTAATTGGATCAACAATTATTTGCCATGAAATTCATTAATACAGCGTCTGCACTGACAGCGGTGGTATTTCTCTCGGCCAATCAGAATCAAGAAAAAAGTTTACCGGGAACTCAAATTAGATGAAATCTTCAAATGATAAATTAAAATTTGATTAATCGTTAAATGCGTTGCTGCTGCTACTTTCTGAAGCTAATACACTATCAGAATTGATCGCGAAAGACTTTTTTCAAGTATTCGTCGAGTAAAAGAGCCCTACCATGCATAGTACCAAAAACAGAAATACTGTGGGGCTATAGACTTCTCTACTTCATAATGTAATTTGCACTATTTCTTGGCTTTTGAAGGGTAAGAGACGAGGATTGGCTGCTATAATTAACTACATGTCAATACGGTAGCTTTCATAGCGAGCAGAAGTAGAGGAAGATTCTTTGTTTTGAATAATTGCTTGATTTTCAATGACATCTTTCTATTTCAATTCCAGGATGCTTCTCCACCGACAAATTCCTACTGCTGAGATGAATAATTCACTGCACCCAAGGGACTGCAAAGAGTAGTCATCGCCTTACTTCGAAGTGGAGGTTTTATTAAACACATTTCAATATGTTAATGGATTACTTTTCAAGGTATGAGGTTGTTGAAACTATGATGTCCGTTCAACTATTCTTTCAAAAGGAGTTAACCTGACGATGACTTAACTATACTACAAGATGAAAATTATATGAATGCATATGGTGAAAAGCAAAGTTAATTTACTGTCTTGATCAAATTAGATGTAATCATGTAATGTTTCATTAAAACTTGATAAATCGTTAATTATGTTACTGCTGCTTCTTTCTGAAGCTTATACACTGTAAGATTTGATCGCGAAAGACTTTTTTCAAGTATTCCTTAAGATGAACAGCTCTTCCATGCATACTACCACGAACAGAAGTAATTACTTTTGGTGCTACTTATTTCCTTACTTCATTATGTACTTTTCTTAAGCCAGATAATTGTGCAGAGTAGGAGACGAGGAAAACTGCTAGAAATAATTAAAATCATTACGGTAGCTTCCATAGCGATGAGAATTAGAGGTAAATTCTTTGTTTCGGATAATTGCCTGATTTTCAATGACATCTTTACATTTCAATTTCAGGATGCTTCTCCACCGACAAATTCCTGCAACTTAGATTAATAATTCACTGCACCCATAGGACTGCCTAGAGTGCTCATCACTTAACTTCGAAGTGGAGGTTTGATATTACCCATTTCAAGATGTTAGTGGATTATCTTTCAAGGTAAGAGTTTTTTGAAACGTTGGTAATGTAAATAATTCCTTTCATCGGATGTGACAATGTGAATGATTCTGCACGATGGAAATGAAATGAATCTATAAATTGAACGACAAAGGTGATCGATTTACAATCCAAGAATCAGTGTCTTTATGGGTTATATTAAAGAGTATTAATCAGTTCAATAATGAAAAACGCAGTTCGGCAAACAGAAACTTGCTGTTATGATTCCCGGATGTTAATTACACATTTGGGTAGGTATCATTTACAAGGTAGGAGGATTTTGAAGCATTAGTTTCTGATAACATTTCCTTTTGATAGATGTCACACCAATGAGACCAATGATGTGATTTCCAATTGATGAATTTAAGATCCTGAGTGATGAATTGAATCAGTTTTAGTACTTGGGTGATGGGAAAGGAAACTTTGCAAGCAGGGAGTATCGTTTTCATGCAAGGATACTGATTGCACGTTTGAGCAAGTAAGATGATTTCCCTTCACGATAAGAGGTATTTGAAACAATGATTTTTGTTCAACTTTTCTTTCATAAGTGGTCAACTCACTTTACATTTCTGCAAGATGAAAGTTATACGAATCTATAAGGTTGAAAGAGAATTAATATAATAATTTCCCTTGGATTGATGGGTGTGCGTAAGGGATAGTTTTCATTTCATTCGATGATGGAATGGGCAATTCGGCAGGCGGCGATGAGCACTGTAAGCGAGTCTCCACATCTGCTGAGATACCGTGTTTCCCCTCTCGGATAACTATTTTATTACCTATCGTTTTTCAGGCACCGAACGAACAACGAGATACATGTCTCCCTTGCTCCTAAAACATTCTCTTATTTACAGGTGTATTCTTTCTGTAGGTACATCTAGCAAGGAAACAAGGCCGGGAGGACGGACGAGGAGTGAGCTAGGTTCTTTTCTACATTTGGGCAGGAGATTAGAAGCAACTTATAGAACGACCAACATAGTGAACATCTATTTTATGTGATGCAAGAGGATGTGAATTGAACGTATCGCTTGCCATGTAACTGATGGTTGAAATGCAATAAAGTTTCTATTTTAAATGGTTGAAAACTGGGTTTTACTCCACTCCCTTCAAGAAATATTAGTAAGAAAAAACGTTTAAAGTTAAATGCATACCCTTAGGTTTGACCGCTCTCCGAGTAAAGTTAAAGCACTCGTTAGGGTATTATTACCTCGAGGGCTTTCGTGAGAGCTCGACAAATTTCCATCGATTGCTTTCCTTTAAACTACCTATCATCAATAAGATTTTAAAAATTCATCTGAGTCATGAGGATGCCCCGCAATGGTGCAAAAGATTTGGATAGGAACGCTCTCATATTTTAACTCATGCGTTACCAACGTGATGAACATTTTCGGCGATAAGTCTTGTACTAATCACAGAAACCTGTTCCACCATCGGGCTTAAAATTGCTTCCACATTACGAATCTTAAAGATTTGGAATAGAAGAACTTGCTCTACATTTATTTGTCACCGACACCTCTAAAGCTAAACGAGGAAAGGAGAAAATAGAACGACGGTCGTCGTCTTTTTGCCCCGAAATTGCTAACCGGAATCCGACAGAGGGCCAAGTATTCGTTCAGTTGCTCGGTCCGTCTCGCGAGTAAACATCGTGCTCGTATCTTGCGAATAGAGAAGCTTTCTCGTAGTGTACGTTCAATTCTCATCTCTCCCGCGGCCAGTGGAATCTTGAAGATTGCCCCTGGAGAAAGCGACAGTGATGTTGCGTTTAGTGGTCATTGGAGAACATATAGGATATAATCGATGTGGCAGATTCGCACGGGACTGCATTGTGACGTCGTCGAGTGAGTGAGGCGAGAAGCTTCGAGCGAGGTTCACGGAGAATTTTAAAGGTGAGACCCATCGGAATGTTTTCCTCGTCTCTTTGCCTTCGTTGACAAGAATGTGCATCGCAATTTAACCTCCTGATTGCTTCGAAACGCGGAGTTTGGAGTGCCCTCGGCTGGGGGATATCTTGATCACCGTAAATAAGACCAGATGTAAACAACAGCGAACGAATGCTTCATTGTCTCAGCTGTATCGTTCACATGGACTCGCATATTATCGCCTGGACGCGAACTTTATTGAGATTCCGAAGCCGTTTCTACAGTCAAAGCGCTTCCTCGTAGCATCATAGTTTACGTGAGGATGATTTCGTCTTCAATCGTGTTGATTTCATTCGAGGAAAGGGAAAATAAGGGACTGGGTATGGGAACGAAGTGAACGCGGCGAAGCCGCCATGGAAAGTGCAAAATGCATGGCGGCATTTCGAGGCGCCATTGTTACCGGTGGGAATCTAAAATTGAAAGAAGATTTTTCGAAATTAACCTGCGGTCCGTCGTAAACGATAAAATTTTCATGAAGACTAGTATTTATTATGATTTTTTTCCTACTACGTGAGTCTTACCGCACAGAAAGACCATTTTCATAATGTATCGAAAGCTAGTTCTTCGGAATTGAGGAAAACCGCCATTACTCGCCGTCGACGTAAAAGAAGAAAGAAATTTTGAGGTCATTCGATCGGTAATTGGATCAACAATTATTTGCCATGAAATTCATTAATACAGCGTCTGCACTGACAGCGGTGGTATTTCTCTCGGCCAATCAGAATCAAGAAAAAAGTTTACCGGGAACTCAAATTAGATGAAATCTTCAAATGATAAATTAAAATTTGATTAATCGTTAAATGCGTTGCTGCTGCTACTTTCTGAAGCTAATACACTATCAGAATTGATCGCGAAAGACTTTTTTCAAGTATTCGTCGAGTAAAAGAGCCCTACCATGCATAGTACCAAAAACAGAAATACTGTGGGGCTATAGACTTCTCTACTTCATAATGTAATTTGCACTATTTCTTGGCTTTTGAAGGGTAAGAGACGAGGATTGGCTGCTATAATTAACTACATGTCAATACGGTAGCTTTCATAGCGAGCAGAAGTAGAGGAAGATTCTTTGTTTTGAATAATTGCTTGATTTTCAATGACATCTTTCTATTTCAATTCCAGGATGCTTCTCCACCGACAAATTCCTACTGCTGAGATGAATAATTCACTGCACCCAAGGGACTGCAAAGAGTAGTCATCGCCTTACTTCGAAGTGGAGGTTTTATTAAACACATTTCAATATGTTAATGGATTACTTTTCAAGGTATGAGGTTGTTGAAACTATGATGTCCGTTCAACTATTCTTTCAAAAGGAGTTAACCTGACGATGACTTAACTATACTACAAGATGAAAATTATATGAATGCATATGGTGAAAAGCAAAGTTAATTTACTGTCTTGATCAAATTAGATGTAATCATGTAATGTTTCATTAAAACTTGATAAATCGTTAATTATGTTACTGCTGCTTCTTTCTGAAGCTTATACACTGTAAGATTTGATCGCGAAAGACTTTTTTCAAGTATTCCTTAAGATGAACAGCTCTTCCATGCATACTACCACGAACAGAAGTAATTACTTTTGGTGCTACTTATTTCCTTACTTCATTATGTACTTTTCTTAAGCCAGATAATTGTGCAGAGTAGGAGACGAGGAAAACTGCTAGAAATAATTAAAATCATTACGGTAGCTTCCATAGCGATGAGAATTAGAGGTAAATTCTTTGTTTCGGATAATTGCCTGATTTTCAATGACATCTTTACATTTCAATTTCAGGATGCTTCTCCACCGACAAATTCCTGCAACTTAGATTAATAATTCACTGCACCCATAGGACTGCCTAGAGTGCTCATCACTTAACTTCGAAGTGGAGGTTTGATATTACCCATTTCAAGATGTTAGTGGATTATCTTTCAAGGTAAGAGTTTTTCGAAACCTTGGTAATGTAAATAATTCCTTTCATCGGATGTGACAATGTGAATGATTCTGCACGATGGAAATGAAATGAATCTATAAATTGAACGACAAAGGTGATCGATTTACAATCCAAGAATCAGTGTCTTTATGGGTTATATTAAAGAGTATTAATCAGTTCAATAATGAAAAACGCAGTTCGGCAAACAGAAACTTGCTGTTATGATTCCCGGATGTTAATTACACATTTGGGTAGGTATCATTTACAAGGTAGGAGGATTTTGAAGCATTAGTTTCTGATAACATTTCCTTTTGATAGATGTCACACCAATGAGACCAATGATGTGATTTCCAATTGATGAATTTAAGATCCTGAGTGATGAATTGAATCAGTTTTAGTACTTGGGTGAGGGGAAAGGAAACTTTGCAAGCAGGGAGTATCGTTTTCATGCAAGGATACTGATTGCACGTTTGAGCAAGTAAGATGATTTCCCTTCACGATAAGAGGTATTTGAAACAATGATTTTTGTTCAACTTTTCTTTCATAAGTGGTCAACTCACTTTACATTTCTGCAAGATGAAAGTTATACGAATCTATAAGGTTGAAAGAGAATTAATATAATAATTTCCCTTGGATTGATGGGTGTGCGTAAGGGATAGTTTTCATTTCATTCGATGATGGAATGGGCAATTCGGCAGGCGGCGATGAGCACTGTAAGCGAGTCTCCACATCTGCTGAGATACCGTGTTTCCCCTCTCGGATAACTATTTTATTACCTATCGTTTTTCAGGCACCGAACGAACAACGAGATACATGTCTCCCTTGCTCCTAAAACATTCTCTTATTTACAGGTGTATTCTTTCTGTAGGTACATCTAGCAAGGAAACAAGGCCGGGAGGACGGACGAGGAGTGAGCTAGGTTCTTTTCTACATTTGGGCAGGAGATTAGAAGCAACTTATAGAACGACCAACATAGTGAACATCTATTTTATGTGATGCAAGAGGATGTGAATTGAACGTATCGCTTGCCATGTAACTGATGGTTGAAATGCAATAAAGTTTCTATTTTAAATGGTTGAAAACTGGGTTTTACTCCACTCCCTTCAAGAAATATTAGTAAGAAAAAACGTTTAAAGTTAAATGCATACCCTTAGGTTTGACCGCTCTCCGAGTAAAGTTAAAGCACTCGTTAGGGTATTATTACCTCGAGGGCTTTCGTGAGAGCTCGACAAATTTCCATCGATTGCTTTCCTTTAAACTACCTATCATCAATAAGATTTTAAAAATTCATCTGAGTCATGAGGATGCCCCGCAATGGTGCAAAAGATTTGGATAGGAACGCTCTCATATTTTAACTCATGCGTTACCAACGTGATGAACATTTTCGGCGATAAGTCTTGTACTAATCACAGAAACCTGTTCCACCATCGGGCTTAAAATTGCTTCCACATTACGAATCTTAAAGATTTGGAATAGAAGAACTTGCTCTACATTTATTTGTCACCGACACCTCTAAAGCTAAACGAGGAAAGGAGAAAATAGAACGACGGTCGTCGTCTTTTTGCCCCGAAATTGCTAACCGGAATCCGACAGAGGGCCAAGTATTCGTTCAGTTGCTCGGTCCGTCTCGCGAGTAAACATCGTGCTCGTATCTTGCGAATAGAGAAGCTTTCTCGTAGTGTACGTTCAATTCTCATCTCTCCCGCGGCCAGTGGAATCTTGAAGATTGCCCCTGGAGAAAGCGACAGTGATGTTGCGTTTAGTGGTCATTGGAGAACATATAGGATATAATCGATGTGGCAGATTCGCACGGGACTGCATTGTGACGTCGTCGAGTGAGTGAGGCGAGAAGCTTCGAGCGAGGTTCACGGAGAATTTTAAAGGTGAGACCCATCGGAATGTTTTCCTCGTCTCTTTGCCTTCGTTGACAAGAATGTGCATCGCAATTTAACCTCCTGATTGCTTCGTAACGCGGAGTTTGGAGTGCCCTCGGCTGGGGGATATCTTGATCACCGTAAATAAGACCAGATGTAAACAACAGCGAACGAATGCTTCATTGTCTCAGCTGTATCGTTCACATGGACTCGCATATTATCGCCTGGACGCGAACTTTATTAAGATTCCGAAGCCGTTTCTACAGTCAAAGCGCTTCCTCGTAGCATCATAGTTTACGTGAGGATGATTTCGTCTTCAATCGTGTTGATTTCATTCGAGGAAAGGGAAAATAAGGGACTGGGTATGGGAACGAAGTGAACGCGGCGAAGCCGCCATGGAAATTGCAAAATGCATGGCGGCATTTCGAGGCGCCATTGTTACCGGTGGGAATCTAAAATTGAAAGAAGATTTTTCGAAATTAACCTGCGGTCCGTCGTAAACGATAAAATTTTCATGAAGACTAGTATTTATTATGATTTTTTTCCTACTACGTGAGTCTTACCGCACAGAAAGACCATTTTCATAATGTATCGAAAGCTAGTTCTTCGGAATTGAGGAAAACCGCCATTACTCGCCGTCGACGTAAAAGAAGAAAGAAATTTTGAGGTCATTCGATCGGTAATTGGATCAACAATTATTTGCCATGAAATTCATTAATACAGCGTCTGCACTGACAGCGGTGGTATTTCTCTCGGCCAATCAGAATCAAGAAAAAAGTTTACCGGGAACTCAAATTAGATGAAATCTTCAAATGATAAATTAAAATTTGATTAATCGTTAAATGCGTTGCTGCTGCTACTTTCTGAAGCTAATACACTATCAGAATTGATCGCGAAAGACTTTTTTCAAGTATTCGTCGAGTAAAAGAGCCCTACCATGCATAGTACCAAAAACAGAAATACTGTGGGGCTATAGACTTCTCTACTTCATAATGTAATTTGCACTATTTCTTGGCTTTTGAAGGGTAAGAGACGAGGATTGGCTGCTATAATTAACTACAAGTCAATACGGTAGCTTTCATAGCGAGCAGAAGTAGAGGAAGATTCTTTGTTTTGAATAATTGCTTGATTTTCAATGACATCTTTCTATTTCAATTCCAGGATGCTTCTCCACCGACAAATTCCTACTGCTGAGATGAATAATTCACTGCACCCAAGGGACTGCAAAGAGTAGTCATCGCCTTACTTCGAAGTGGAGGTTTTATTAAACACATTTCAATATGTTAATGGATTACTTTTCAAGGTATGAGGTTGTTGAAACTATGATGTCCGTTCAACTATTCTTTCAAAAGGAGTTAACCTGACGATGACTTAACTATACTACAAGATGAAAATTATATGAATGCATATGGTGAAAAGCAAAGTTAATTTACTGTCTTGATCAAATTAGATGTAATCATGTAATGTTTCATTAAAACTTGATAAATCGTTAATTATGTTACTGCTGCTTCTTTCTGAAGCTTATACACTGTAAGATTTGATCGCGAAAGACTTTTTTCAAGTATTCCTTAAGATGAACAGCTCTTCCATGCATACTACCACGAACAGAAGTAATTACTTTTGGTGCTGCTTATTTCCTTACTTCATTATGTACTTTTCTTAAGCCAGATAATTGTGCAGAGTAGGAGACGAGGAAAACTGCTAGAAATAATTTAAATCATTACGGTAGCTTCCATAGCGATGAGAATTAGAGGTAAATTCTTTGTTTCGGATAATTGCCTGATTTTCAATGACATCTTTACATTTCAATTTCAGGATGCTTCTCCACCGACAAATTCCTGCAACTTAGATTAATAATTCACTGCACCCATAGGACTGCCTAGAGTGCTCATCACTTAACTTCGAAGTGGAGGTTTGATATTGCACATTTCAAGATGTTAGTGGATTATCTTTCAAGGTAAGAGTTTTTCGAAACCTTGGTAATGTAAATAATTCCTTTCATCGGATGTGACAATATGAATGATTCTGCACGATGGAAATGAAATGAATCTATAAATTGAACGACAAAGGTGATCGATTTACAATCCAAGAATCAGTGTCTTTATGGGTTATATTAAAGAGTATTAATCAGTTCAATAATGAAAAACGCAGTTCGGCAAACAGAAACTTGCTGTTATGATTCCCGGATGTTAATTACACATTTGGGTAGGTATCATTTACAAGGTAGGAGGATTTTGAAGCATTAGTTTCTGATAACATTTCCTTTTGATAGATGTCACACCAATGAGACCAATGATGTGATTTCCAATTGATGAATTTAAGATCCTGAGTGATGAATTGAATCAGTTTTAGTACTTGGGTGATGGGAAAGGAAACTTTGCAAGCAGGGAGTATCGTTTTCATGCAAGGATACTGATTGCACGTTTGAGCAAGTAAGATGATTTCCCTTCACGATAAGAGGTATTTGAAACAATGATTTTTGTTCAACTTTTCTTTCATAAGTGGTCAACTCACTTTACATTTCTGCAAGATGAAAGTTATACGAATCTATAAGGTTGAAAGAGAATTAATATAATAATTTCCCTTGGATTGATGGGTGTGCGTAAGGGATAGTTTTCATTTCATTCGATGATGGAATGGGCAATTCGGCAGGCGGCGATGAGCACTGTAAGCGAGTCTCCACATCTGCTGAGATACCGTGTTTCCCCTCTCGGATAACTATTTTATTACCTATCGTTTTTCAGGCACCGAACGAACAACGAGATACATGTCTCCCTTGCTCCTAAAACATTCTCTTATTTACAGGTGTATTCTTTCTGTAGGTACATCTAGCAAGGAAACAAGGCCGGGAGGACGGACGAGGAGTGAGCTAGGTTCTTTTCTACATTTGGGCAGGAGATTAGAAGCAACTTATAGAACGACCAACATAGTGAACATCTATTTTATGTGATGCAAGAGGATGTGAATTGAACGTATCGCTTGCCATGTAACTGATGGTTGAAATGCAATAAAGTTTCTATTTTAAATGGTTGAAAACTGGGTTTTACTCCACTCCCTTCAAGAAATATTAGTAAGAAAAAACGTTTAAAGTTAAATGCATACCCTTAGGTTTGACCGCTCTCCGAGTAAAGTTAAAGCACTCGTTAGGGTATTATTACCTCGAGGGCTTTCGTGAGAGCTCGACAAATTTCCATCGATTGCTTTCCTTTAAACTACCTATCATCAATAAGATTTTAAAAATTCATCTGAGTCATGAGGATGCCCCGCAATGGTGCAAAAGATTTGGATAGGAACGCTCTCATATTTTAACTCATGCGTTACCAACGTGATGAACATTTTCGGCGATAAGTCTTGTACTAATCACAGAAACCTGTTCCACCATCGGGCTTAAAATTGCTTCCACATTACGAATCTTAAAGATTTGGAATAGAAGAACTTGCTCTACATTTATTTGTCACCGACACCTCTAAAGCTAAACGAGGAAAGGAGAAAATAGAACGACGGTCGTCGTCTTTTTGCCCCGAAATTGCTAACCGGAATCCGACAGAGGGCCAAGTATTCGTTCAGTTGCTCGGTCCGTCTCGCGAGTAAACATCGTGCTCGTATCTTGCGAATAGAGAAGCTTTCTCGTAGTGTACGTTCAATTCTCATCTCTCCCGCGGCCAGTGGAATCTTGAAGATTGCCCCTGGAGAAAGCGACAGTGATGTTGCGTTTAGTGGTCATTGGAGAACATATAGGATGTAATCGATGTGGCAGATTCGCACGGGACTGCATTGTGACGTCGTCGAGTGAGTGAGGCGAGAAGCTTCGAGCGAGGTTCACGGAGAATTTTAAAGGTGAGACCCATCGGAATGTTTTCCTCGTCTCTTTGCCTTCGTTGACAAGAATGTGCATCGCAATTTAACCTCCTGATTGCTTCGTAACGCGGAGTTTGGAGTGCCCTCGGCTGGGGGATATCTTGATCACCGTAAATAAGACCAGATGTAAACAACAGCGAACGAATGCTTCATTGTCTCAGCTGTATCGTTCACATGGACTCGCATATTATCGCCTGGACGCGAACTTTATTAAGATTCCGAAGCCGTTTCTACAGTCAAAGCGCTTCCTCGTAGCATCATAGTTTACGTGAGGATGATTTCGTCTTCAATCGTGTTGATTTCATTCGAGGAAAGGGAAAATAAGGGACTGGGTATGGGAACGAAGTGAACGCGGCGAAGCCGCCATGGAAAGTGCAAAATGCATGGCGGCATTTCGAGGCGCCATTGTTACCGGTGGGAATCTAAAATTGAAAGAAGATTTTTCGAAATTAACCTGCGGTCCGTCGTAAACGATAAAATTTTCATGAAGACTAGTATTTATTATGATTTTTTTCCTACTACGTGAGTCTTACCGCACAGAAAGACCATTTTCATAATGTATCGAAAGCTAGTTCTTCGGAATTGAGGAAAACCGCCATTACTCGCCGTCGACGTAAAAGAAGAAAGAAATTTTGAGGTCATTCGATCGGTAATTGGATCAACAATTATTTGCCATGAAATTCATTAATACAGCGTCTGCACTGACAGCGGTGGTATTTCTCTCGGCCAATCAGAATCAAGAAAAAAGTTTACCGGGAACTCAAATTAGATGAAATCTTCAAATGATAAATTAAAATTTGATTAATCGTTAAATGCGTTGCTGCTGCTACTTTCTGAAGCTAATACACTATCAGAATTGATCGCGAAAGACTTTTTTCAAGTATTCGTCGAGTAAAAGAGCCCTACCATGCATAGTACCAAAAACAGAAATACTGTGGGGCTATAGACTTCTCTACTTCATAATGTAATTTGCACTATTTCTTGGCTTTTGAAGGGTAAGAGACGAGGATTGGCTGCTATAATTAACTACAAGTCAATACGGTAGCTTTCATAGCGAGCAGAAGTAGAGGAAGATTCTTTGTTTTGAATAATTGCTTGATTTTCAATGACATCTTTCTATTTCAATTCCAGGATGCTTCTCCACCGACAAATTCCTACTGCTGAGATGAATAATTCACTGCACCCAAGGGACTGCAAAGAGTAGTCATCGCCTTACTTCGAAGTGGAGGTTTTATTAAACACATTTCAATATGTTAATGGATTACTTTTCAAGGTATGAGGTTGTTGAAACTATGATGTCCGTTCAACTATTCTTTCAAAAGGAGTTAACCTGACGATGACTTAACTATACTACAAGATGAAAATTATATGAATGCATATGGTGAAAAGCAAAGTTAATTTACTGTCTTGATCAAATTAGATGTAATCATGTAATGTTTCATTAAAACTTGATAAATCGTTAATTATGTTACTGCTGCTTCTTTCTGAAGCTTATACACTGTAAGATTTGATCGCGAAAGACTTTTTTCAAGTATTCCTTAAGATGAACAGCTCTTCCATGCATACTACCACGAACAGAAGTAATTACTTTTGGTGCTGCTTATTTCCTTACTTCATTATGTACTTTTCTTAAGCCAGATAATTGTGCAGAGTAGGAGACGAGGAAAACTGCTAGAAATAATTAAAATCATTACGGTAGCTTCCATAGCGATGAGAATTAGAGGTAAATTCTTTGTTTCGGATAATTGCCTGATTTTCAATGACATCTTTACATTTCAATTTCAGGATGCTTCTCCACCGACAAATTCCTGCAACTTAGATTAATAATTCACTGCACCCATAGGACTGCCTAGAGTGCTCATCACTTAACTTCGAAGTGGAGGTTTGATATTGCACATTTCAAGATGTTAGTGGATTATCTTTCAAGGTAAGAGTTTTTCGAAACCTTGGTAATGTAAATAATTCCTTTCATCGGATGTGACAATATGAATGATTCTGCACGATGGAAATGAAATGAATCTATAAATTGAACGACAAAGGTGATCGATTTACAATCCAAGAATCAGTGTCTTTATGGGTTATATTAAAGAGTATTAATCAGTTCAATAATGAAAAACGCAGTTCGGCAAACAGAAACTTGCTGTTATGATTCCCGGATGTTAATTACACATTTGGGTAGGTATCATTTACAAGGTAGGAGGATTTTGAAGCATTAGTTTCTGATAACATTTCCTTTTGATAGATGTCACACCAATGAGACCAATGATGTGATTTCCAATTGATGAATTTAAGATCCTGAGTGATGAATTGAATCAGTTTTAGTACTTGGGTGATGGGAAAGGAAACTTTGCAAGCAGGGAGTATCGTTTTCATGCAAGGATACTGATTGCACGTTTGAGCAAGTAAGATGATTTCCCTTCACGATAAGAGGTATTTGAAACAATGATTTTTGTTCAACTTTTCTTTCATAAGTGGTCAACTCACTTTACATTTCTGCAAGATGAAAGTTATACGAATCTATAAGGTTGAAAGAGAATTAATATAATAATTTCCCTTGGATTGATGGGTGTGCGTAAGGGATAGTTTTCATTTCATTCGATGATGGAATGGGCAATTCGGCAGGCGGCGATGAGCACTGTAAGCGAGTCTCCACATCTGCTGAGATACCGTGTTTCCCCTCTCGGATAACTATTTTATTACCTATCGTTTTTCAGGCACCGAACGAACAACGAGATACATGTCTCCCTTGCTCCTAAAACATTCTCTTATTTTCAGGTGTATTCTTTCTGTAGGTACATCTAGCAAGGAAACAAGGCCGGGAGGACGGACGAGGAGTGAGCTAGGTTCTTTTCTACATTTGGGCAGGAGATTAGAAGCAACTTATAGAACGACCAACATAGTGAACATCTATTTTATGTGATGCAAGAGGATGTGAATTGAACGTATCGCTTGCCATGTAACTGATGGTTGAAATGCAATAAAGTTTCTATTTTAAATGGTTGAAAACTGGGTTTTACTCCACTCCCTTCAAGAAATATTAGTAAGAAAAAACGTTTAAAGTTAAATGCATACCCTTAGGTTTGACCGCTCTCCGAGTAAAGTTAAAGCACTCGTTAGGGTATTATTACCTCGAGGGCTTTCGTGAGAGCTCGACAAATTTCCATCGATTGCTTTCCTTTAAACTACCTATCATCAATAAGATTTTAAAAATTCATCTGAGTCATGAGGATGCCCCGCAATGGTGCAAAAGATTTGGATAGGAACGCTCTCATATTTTAACTCATGCGTTACCAACGTGATGAACATTTTCGGCGATAAGTCTTGTACTAATCACAGAAACCTGTTCCACCATCGGGCTTAAAATTGCTTCCACATTACGAATCTTAAAGATTTGGAATAGAAGAACTTGCTCTACATTTATTTGTCACCGACACCTCTAAAGCTAAACGAGGAAAGGAGAAAATAGAACGACGGTCGTCGTCTTTTTGCCCCGAAATTGCTAACCGGAATCCGACAGAGGGCCAAGTATTCGTTCAGTTGCTCGGTCCGTCTCGCGAGTAAACATCGTGCTCGTATCTTGCGAATAGAGAAGCTTTCTCGTAGTGTACGTTCAATTCTCATCTCTCCCGCGGCCAGTGGAATCTTGAAGATTGCCCCTGGAGAAAGCGACAGTGATGTTGCGTTTAGTGGTCATTGGAGAACATATAGGATATAATCGATGTGGCAGATTCGCACGGGACTGCATTGTGACATCGTCGAGTGAGTGAGGCGAGAAGCTTCGAGCGAGGTTCACGGAGAATTTTAAAGGTGAGACCCATCGGAATGTTTTCCTCGTCTCTTTGCCTTCGTTGACAAGAATGTGCATCGCAATTTAACCTCCTGATTGCTTCGTAACGCGGAGTTTGGAGTGCCCTCGGCTGGGGGATATCTTGATCACCGTAAATAAGACCAGATGTAAACAACAGCGAACGAATGCTTCATTGTCTCAGCTGTATCGTTCACATGGACTCGTATATTATCGCCTGGACGCGAACTTTATTAAGATTCCGAAGCCGTTTCTACAGTCAAAGCGCTTCCTCGTAGCATCATAGTTTACGTGAGGATGATTTCGTCTTCAATCGTGTTGATTTCATTCGAGGAAAGGGAAAATAAGGGACTGGGTATGGGAACGAAGTGAACGCGGCGAAGCCGCCATGGAAAGTGCAAAATGCATGGCGGCATTTCGAGGCGCCATTGTTACCGGTGGGAATCTAAAATTGAAAGAAGATTTTTCGAAATTAACCTGCGGTCCGTCGTAAACGATAAAATTTTCATGAAGACTAGTATTTATTATGATTTTTTTCCTACTACGTGAGTCTTACCGCACAGAAAGACCATTTTCATAATGTATCGAAAGCTAGTTCTTCGGAATTGAGGAAAACCGCCATTACTCGCCGTCGACGTAAAAGAAGAAAGAAATTTTGAGGTCATTCGATCGGTAATTGGATCAACAATTATTTGCCATGAAATTCATTAATACAGCGTCTGCACTGACAGCGGTGGTATTTCTCTCGGCCAATCAGAATCAAGAAAAAAGTTTACCGGGAACTCAAATTAGATGAAATCTTCAAATGATAAATTAAAATTTGATTAATCGTTAAATGCGTTGCTGCTGCTACTTTCTGAAGCTAATACACTATCAGAATTGATCGCGAAAGACTTTTTTCAAGTATTCGTCGAGTAAAAGAGCCCTACCATGCATAGTACCAAAAACAGAAATACTGTGGGGCTATAGACTTCTCTACTTCATAATGTAATTTGCACTATTTCTTGGCTTTTGAAGGGTAAGAGACGAGGATTGGCTGCTATAATTAACTACAAGTCAATACGGTAGCTTTCATAGCGAGCAGAAGTAGAGGAAGATTCTTTGTTTTGAATAATTGCTTGATTTTCAATGACATCTTTCTATTTCAATTCCAGGATGCTTCTCCACCGACAAATTCCTACTGCTGAGATGAATAATTCACTGCACCCAAGGGACTGCAAAGAGTAGTCATCGCCTTACTTCGAAGTGGAGGTTTTATTAAACACATTTCAATATGTTAATGGATTACTTTTCAAGGTATGAGGTTGTTGAAACTATGATGTCCGTTCAACTATTCTTTCAAAAGGAGTTAACCTGACGATGACTTAACTATACTACAAGATGAAAATTATATGAATGCATATGGTGAAAAGCAAAGTTAATTTACTGTCTTGATCAAATTAGATGTAATCATGTAATGTTTCATTAAAACTTGATAAATCGTTAATTATGTTACTGCTGCTTCTTTCTGAAGCTTATACACTGTAAGATTTGATCGCGAAAGACTTTTTTCAAGTATTCCTTAAGATGAACAGCTCTTCCATGCATACTACCACGAACAGAAGTAATTACTTTTGGTGCTACTTATTTCCTTACTTCATTATGTACTTTTCTTAAGCCAGATAATTGTGCAGAGTAGGAGACGAGGAAAACTGCTAGAAATAATTAAAATCATTACGGTAGCTTCCATAGCGATGAGAATTAGAGGTAAATTCTTTGTTTCGGATAATTGCCTGATTTTCAATGACATCTTTACATTTCAATTTCAGGATGCTTCTCCACCGACAAATTCCTGCAACTTAAATTAATAATTCACTGCACCCATAGGACTGCCTAGAGTGCTCATCACTTAACTTCGAAGTGGAGGTTTGATATTGCACATTTCAAGATGTTAGTGGATTATCTTTCAAGGTAAGAGTTTTTCGAAACGTTGGTAATGTAAATAATTCCTTTCATCGGATGTGACAATGTGAATGATTCTGCACGATGGAAATGAAATGAATCTATAAATTGAACGACAAAGGTGATCGATTTACAATCCAAGAATCAGTGTCTTTATGGGTTATATTAAAGAGTATTAATCAGTTCAATAATGAAAAACGCAGTTCGGCAAACAGAAACTTGCTGTTATGATTCCCGGATGTTAATTACACATTTGGGTAGGTATCATTTACAAGGTAGGAGGATTTTGAAGCATTAGTTTCTGATAACATTTCCTTTTGATAGATGTCACACCAATGAGACCAATGATGTGATTTCCAATTGATGAATTTAAGATCCTGAGTGATGAATTGAATCAGTTTTAGTACTTGGGTGAGGGGAAAGGAAACTTTGCAAGCAGGGAGTATCGTTTTCATGCAAGGATACTGATTGCACGTTTGAGCAAGTAAGATGATTTCCCTTCACGATAAGAGGTATTTGAAACAATGATTTTTGTTCAACTTTTCTTTCATAAGTGGTCAACTCACTTTACATTTCTGCAAGATGAAAGTTATACGAATCTATAAGGTTGAAAGAGAATTAATATAATAATTTCCCTTGGATTGATGGGTGTGCGTAAGGGATAGTTTTCATTTCATTCGATGATGGAATGGGCAATTCGGCAGGCGGCGATGAGCACTGTAAGCGAGTCTCCACATCTGCTGAGATACCGTGTTTCCCCTCTCGGATAACTATTTTATTACCTATCGTTTTTCAGGCACCGAACGAACAACGAGATACATGTCTCCCTTGCTCCTAAAACATTCTCTTATTTACAGGTGTATTCTTTCTGTAGGTACATCTAGCAAGGAAACAAGGCCGGGAGGACGGACGAGGAGTGAGCTAGGTTCTTTTCTACATTTGGGCAGGAGATTAGAAGCAACTTATAGAACGACCAACATAGTGAACATCTATTTTATGTGATGCAAGAGGATGTGAATTGAACGTATCGCTTGCCATGTAACTGATGGTTGAAATGCAATAAAGCTTCTATTTTAAATGGTTGAAAACTGGGTTTTACTCCACTCCCTTCAAGAAATATTAGTAAGAAAAAACGTTTAAAGTTAAATGCATACCCTTAGGTTTGACCGCTCTCCGAGTAAAGTTAAAGCACTCGTTAGGGTATTATTACCTCGAGGGCTTTCGTGAGAGCTCGACAAATTTCCATCGATTGCTTTCCTTTAAACTACCTATCATCAATAAGATTTTAAAAATTCATCTGAGTCATGAGGATGCCCCGCAATGGTGCAAAAGATTTGGATAGGAACGCTCTCATATTTTAACTCATGCGTTACCAACGTGATGAACATTTTCGGCGATAAGTCTTGTACTAATCACAGAAACCTGTTCCACCATCGGGCTTAAAATTGCTTCCACATTACGAATCTTAAAGATTTGGAATAGAAGAACTTGCTCTACATTTATTTGTCACCGACACCTCTAAAGCTAAACGAGGAAAGGAGAAAATAGAACGACGGTCGTCGTCTTTTTGCCCCGAAATTGCTAACCGGAATCCGACAGAGGGCCAAGTATTCGTTCAGTTGCTCGGTCCGTCTCGCGAGTAAACATCGTGCTCGTATCTTGCGAATAGAGAAGCTTTCTCGTAGTGTACGTTCAATTCTCATCTCTCCCGCGGCCAGTGGAATCTTGAAGATTGCCCCTGGAGAAAGCGACAGTGATGTTGCGTTTAGTGGTCATTGGAGAACATATAGGATATAATCGATGTGGCAGATTCGCACGGGACTGCATTGTGACATCGTCGAGTGAGTGAGGCGAGAAGCTTCGAGCGAGGTTCACGGAGAATTTTAAAGGTGAGACCCATCGGAATGTTTTCCTCGTCTCTTTGCCTTCGTTGACAAGAATGTGCATCGCAATTTAACCTCCTGATTGCTTCGTAACGCGGAGTTTGGAGTGCCCTCGGCTGGGGGATATCTTGATCACCGTAAATAAGACCAGATGTAAACAACAGCGAACGAATGCTTCATTGTCTCAGCTGTATCGTTCACATGGACTCGTATATTATCGCCTGGACGCGAACTTTATTAAGATTCCGAAGCCGTTTCTACAGTCAAAGCGCTTCCTCGTAGCATCATAGTTTACGTGAGGATGATTTCGTCTTCAATCGTGTTGATTTCATTCGAGGAAAGGGAAAATAAGGGACTGGGTATGGGAACGAAGTGAACGCGGCGAAGCCGCCATGGAAAGTGCAAAATGCATGGCGGCATTTCGAGGCGCCATTGTTACCGGTGGGAATCTAAAATTGAAAGAAGATTTTTCGAAATTAACCTGCGGTCCGTCGTAAACGATAAAATTTTCATGAAGACTAGTATTTATTATGATTTTTTTCCTACTACGTGAGTCTTACCGCACAGAAAGACCATTTTCATAATGTATCGAAAGCTAGTTCTTCGGAATTGAGGAAAACCGCCATTACTCGCCGTCGACGTAAAAGAAGAAAGAAATTTTGAGGTCATTCGATCGGTAATTGGATCAACAATTATTTGCCATGAAATTCATTAATACAGCGTCTGCACTGACAGCGGTGGTATTTCTCTCGGCCAATCAGAATCAAGAAAAAAGTTTACCGGGAACTCAAATTAGATGAAATCTTCAAATGATAAATTAAAATTTGATTAATCGTTAAATGCGTTGCTGCTGCTACTTTCTGAAGCTAATACACTATCAGAATTGATCGCGAAAGACTTTTTTCAAGTATTCGTCGAGTAAAAGAGCCCTACCATGCATAGTACCAAAAACAGAAATACTGTGGGGCTATAGACTTCTCTACTTCATAATGTAATTTGCACTATTTCTTGGCTTTTGAAGGGTAAGAGACGAGGATTGGCTGCTATAATTAACTACAAGTCAATACGGTAGCTTTCATAGCGAGCAGAAGTAGAGGAAGATTCTTTGTTTTGAATAATTGCTTGATTTTCAATGACATCTTTCTATTTCAATTCCAGGATGCTTCTCCACCGACAAATTCCTACTGCTGAGATGAATAATTCACTGCACCCAAGGGACTGCAAAGAGTAGTCATCGCCTTACTTCGAAGTGGAGGTTTTATTAAACACATTTCAATATGTTAATGGATTACTTTTCAAGGTATGAGGTTGTTGAAACTATGATGTCCGTTCAACTATTCTTTCAAAAGGAGTTAACCTGACGATGACTTAACTATACTACAAGATGAAAATTATATGAATGCATATGGTGAAAAGCAAAGTTAATTTACTGTCTTGATCAAATTAGATGTAATCATGTAATGTTTCATTAAAACTTGATAAATCGTTAATTATGTTACTGCTGCTTCTTTCTGAAGCTTATACACTGTAAGATTTGATCGCGAAAGACTTTTTTCAAGTATTCCTTAAGATGAACAGCTCTTCCATGCATACTACCACGAACAGAAGTAATTACTTTTGGTGCTGCTTATTTCCTTACTTCATTATGTACTTTTCTTAAGCCAGATAATTGTGCAGAGTAGGAGACGAGGAAAACTGCTAGAAATAATTAAAATCATTACGGTAGCTTCCATAGCGATGAGAATTAGAGGTAAATTCTTTGTTTCGGATAATTGCCTGATTTTCAATGACATCTTTACATTTCAATTTCAGGATGCTTCTCCACCGACAAATTCCTGCAACTTAGATTAATAATTCACTGCACCCATAGGACTGCCTAGAGTGCTCATCACTTAACTTCGAAGTGGAGGTTTGATATTGCACATTTCAAGATGTTAGTGGATTATCTTTCAAGGTAAGAGTTTTTCGAAACGTTCGTAATGTAAATAATTCCTTTCATCGGATGTGACAATATGAATGATTCTGCACGATGGAAATGAAATGAATCTATAAATTGAACGACAAAGGTGATCGATTTACAATCCAAGAATCAGTGTCTTTATGGGTTATATTAAAGAGTATTAATCAGTTCAATAATGAAAAACGCAGTTCGGCAAACAGAAACTTGCTGTTATGATTCCCGGATGTTAATTACACATTTGGGTAGGTATCATTTACAAGGTAGGAGGATTTTGAAGCATTAGTTTCTGATAACATTTCCTTTTGATAGATGTCACACCAATGAGACCAATGATGTGATTTCCAATTGATGAATTTAAGATCCTGAGTGATGAATTGAATCAGTTTTAGTACTTGGGTGAGGGGAAAGGAAACTTTGCAAGCAGGGAGTATCGTTTTCATGCAAGGATACTGATTGCACGTTTGAGCAAGTAAGATGATTTCCCTTGACGATAAGAGGTATTTGAAACAATGATTTTTGTTCAACTTTTCTTTCATAAGTGGTCAACTCACTTTACATTTCTGCAAGATGAAAGTTATACGAATCTATAAGGTTGAAAGAGAATTAATATAATAATTTCCCTTGGATTGATGGGTGTGCGTAAGGGATAGTTTTCATTTCATTCGATGATGGAATGGGCAATTCGGCAGGCGGCGATGAGCACTGTAAGCGAGTCTCCACATCTGCTGAGATACCGTGTTTCCCCTCTCGGATAACTATTTTATTACCTATCGTTTTTCAGGCACCGAACGAACAACGAGATACATGTCTCCCTTGCTCCTAAAACATTCTCTTATTTTCAGGTGTATTCTTTCTGTAGGTACATCTAGCAAGGAAACAAGGCCGGGAGGACGGACGAGGAGTGAGCTAGGTTCTTTTCTACATTTGGGCAGGAGATTAGAAGCAACTTATAGAACGACCAACATAGTGAACATCTATTTTATGTGATGCAAGAGGATGTGAATTGAACGTATCGCTTGCCATGTAACTGATGGTTGAAATGCAATAAAGTTTCTATTTTAAATGGTTGAAAACTGGGTTTTACTCCACTCCCTTCAAGAAATATTAGTAAGAAAAAACGTTTAAAGTTAAATGCATACCCTTAGGTTTGACCGCTCTCCGAGTAAAGTTAAAGCACTCGTTAGGGTATTATTACCTCGAGGGCTTTCGTGAGAGCTCGACAAATTTCCATCGATTGCTTTCCTTTAAACTACCTATCATCAATAAGATTTTAAAAATTCATCTGAGTCATGAGGATGCCCCGCAATGGTGCAAAAGATTTGGATAGGAACGCTCTCATATTTTAACTCATGCGTTACCAACGTGATGAACATTTTCGGCGATAAGTCTTGTACTAATCACAGAAACCTGTTCCACCATCGGGCTTAAAATTGCTTCCACATTACGAATCTTAAAGATTTGGAATAGAAGAACTTGCTCTACATTTATTTGTCACCGACACCTCTAAAGCTAAACGAGGAAAGGAGAAAATAGAACGACGGTCGTCGTCTTTTTGCCCCGAAATTGCTAACCGGAATCCGACAGAGGGCCAAGTATTCGTTCAGTTGCTCGGTCCGTCTCGCGAGTAAACATCGTGCTCGTATCTTGCGAATAGAGAAGCTTTCTCGTAGTGTACGTTCAATTCTCATCTCTCCCGCGGCCAGTGGAATCTTGAAGATTGCCCCTGGAGAAAGCGACAGTGATGTTGCGTTTAGTGGTCATTGGAGAACATATAGGATGTAATCGATGTGGCAGATTCGCACGGGACTGCATTGTGACGTCGTCGAGTGAGTGAGGCGAGAAGCTTCGAGCGAGGTTCACGGAGAATTTTAAAGGTGAGACCCATCGGAATGTTTTCCTCGTCTCTTTGCCTTCGTTGACAAGAATGTGCATCGCAATTTAACCTCCTGATTGCTTAGAAACGCGGAGTTTGGAGTGCCCTCGGCTGGGGGATATCTTGATCACCGTAAATAAGACCAGATGTAAACAACAGCGAACGAATGCTTCATTGTCTCAGCTGTATCGTTCACATGGACTCGCATATTATCGCCTGGACGCGAACTTTATTAAGATTCCGAAGCCGTTTCTACAGTCAAAGCGCTTCCTCGTAGCATCATAGTTTACGTGAGGATGATTTCGTCTTCAATCGTGTTGATTTCATTCGAGGAAAGGGAAAATAAGGGACTGGGTATGGGAACGAAGTGAACGCGGCGAAGCCGCCATGGAAAGTGCAAAATGCATGGCGGCATTTCGAGGCGCCATTGTTACCGGTGGGAATCTAAAATTGAAAGAAGATTTTTCGAAATTAACCTGCGGTCCGTCGTAAACGATAAAATTTTCATGAAGACTAGTATTTATTATGATTTTTTTCCTACTACGTGAGTCTTACCGCACAGAAAGACCATTTTCATAATGTATCGAAAGCTAGTTCTTCGGAATTGAGGAAAACCGCCATTACTCGCCGTCGACGTAAAAGAAGAAAGAAATTTTGAGGTCATTCGATCGGTAATTGGATCAACAATTATTTGCCATGAAATTCATTAATACAGCGTCTGCACTGACAGCGGTGGTATTTCTCTCGGCCAATCAGAATCAAGAAAAAAGTTTACCGGGAACTCAAATTAGATGAAATCTTCAAATGATAAATTAAAATTTGATTAATCGTTAAATGCGTTGCTGCTGCTACTTTCTGAAGCTAATACACTATCAGAATTGATCGCGAAAGACTTTTTTCAAGTATTCGTCGAGTAAAAGAGCCCTACCATGCATAGTACCAAAAACAGAAATACTGTGGGGCTATAGACTTCTCTACTTCATAATGTAATTTGCACTATTTCTTGGCTTTTGAAGGGTAAGAGACGAGGATTGGCTGCTATAATTAACTACAAGTCAATACGGTAGCTTTCATAGCGAGCAGAAGTAGAGGAAGATTCTTTGTTTTGAATAATTGCTTGATTTTCAATGACATCTTTCTATTTCAATTCCAGGATGCTTCTCCACCGACAAATTCCTACTGCTGAGATGAATAATTCACTGCACCCAAGGGACTGCAAAGAGTAGTCATCGCCTTACTTCGAAGTGGAGGTTTTATTAAACACATTTCAATATGTTAATGGATTACTTTTCAAGGTATGAGGTTGTTGAAACTATGATGTCCGTTCAACTATTCTTTCAAAAGGAGTTAACCTGACGATGACTTAACTATACTACAAGATGAAAATTATATGAATGCATATGGTGAAAAGCAAAGTTAATTTACTGTCTTGATCAAATTAGATGTAATCATGTAATGTTTCATTAAAACTTGATAAATCGTTAATTATGTTACTGCTGCTTCTTTCTGAAGCTTATACACTGTAAGATTTGATCGCGAAAGACTTTTTTCAAGTATTCCTTAAGATGAACAGCTCTTCCATGCATACTACCACGAACAGAAGTAATTACTTTTGGTGCTACTTATTTCCTTACTTCATTATGTACTTTTCTTAAGCCAGATAATTGTGCAGAGTAGGAGACGAGGAAAACTGCTAGAAATAATTAAAATCATTACGGTAGCTTCCATAGCGATGAGAATTAGAGGTAAATTCTTTGTTTCGGATAATTGCCTGATTTTCAATGACATCTTTACATTTCAATTTCAGGATGCTTCTCCACCGACAAATTCCTGCAACTTAGATTAATAATTCACTGCACCCATAGGACTGCCTAGAGTGCTCATCACTTAACTTCGAAGTGGAGGTTTGATATTGCACATTTCAAGATGTTAGTGGATTATCTTTCAAGGTAAGAGTTTTTCGAAACGTTGGTAATGTAAATAATTCCTTTCATCGGATGTGACAATGTGAATGATTCTGCACGATGGAAATGAAATGAATCTATAAATTGAACGACAAAGGTGATCGATTTACAATCCAAGAATCAGTGTCTTTATGGGTTATATTAAAGAGTATTAATCAGTTCAATAATGAAAAACGCAGTTCGGCAAACAGAAACTTGCTGTTATGATTCCCGGATGTTAATTACACATTTGGGTAGGTATCATTTACAAGGTAGGAGGATTTTGAAGCATTAGTTTCTGATAACATTTCCTTTTGATAGATGTCACACCAATGAGACCAATGATGTGATTTCCAATTGATGAATTTAAGATCCTGAGTGATGAATTGAATCAGTTTTAGTACTTGGGTGAGGGGAAAGGAAACTTTGCAAGCAGGGAGTATCGTTTTCTTGCAAGGATACTGATTGCACGTTTGAGCAAGTAAGATGATTTCCCTTGACGATAAGAGGTATTTGAAACAATGATTTTTGTTCAACTTTTCTTTCATAAGTGGTCAACTCACTTTACATTTCTGCAAGATGAAAGTTATACGAATCTATAAGGTTGAAAGAGAATTAATATAATAATTTCCCTTGGATTGATGGGTGTGCGTAAGGGATAGTTTTCATTTCATTCGATGATGGAATGGGCAATTCGGCAGGCGGCGATGAGCACTGTAAGCGAGTCTCCACATCTGCTGAGATACCGTGTTTCCCCTCTCGGATAACTATTTTATTACCTATCGTTTTTCAGGCACCGAACGAACAACGAGATACATGTCTCCCTTGCTCCTAAAACATTCTCTTATTTACAGGTGTATTCTTTCTGTAGGTACATCTAGCAAGGAAACAAGGCCGGGAGGACGGACGAGGAGTGAGCTAGGTTCTTTTCTACATTTGGGCAGGAGATTAGAAGCAACTTATAGAACGACCAACATAGTGAACATCTATTTTATGTGATGCAAGAGGATGTGAATTGAACGTATCGCTTGCCATGTAACTGATGGTTGAAATGCAATAAAGTTTCTATTTTAAATGGTTGAAAACTGGGTTTTACTCCACTCCCTTCAAGAAATATTAGTAAGAAAAAACGTTTAAAGTTAAATGCATACCCTTAGGTTTGACCGCTCTCCGAGTAAAGTTAAAGCACTCGTTAGGGTATTATTACCTCGAGGGCTTTCGTGAGAGCTCGACAAATTTCCATCGATTGCTTTCCTTTAAACTACCTATCATCAATAAGATTTTAAAAATTCATCTGAGTCATGAGGATGCCCCGCAATGGTGCAAAAGATTTGGATAGGAACGCTCTCATATTTTAACTCATGCGTTACCAACGTGATGAACATTTTCGGCGATAAGTCTTGTACTAATCACAGAAACCTGTTCCACCATCGGGCTTAAAATTGCTTCCACATTACGAATCTTAAAGATTTGGAATAGAAGAACTTGCTCTACATTTATTTGTCACCGACACCTCTAAAGCTAAACGAGGAAAGGAGAAAATAGAACGACGGTCGTCGTCTTTTTGCCCCGAAATTGCTAACCGGAATCCGACAGAGGGCCAAGTATTCGTTCAGTTGCTCGGTCCGTCTCGCGAGTAAACATCGTGCTCGTATCTTGCGAATAGAGAAGCTTTCTCGTAGTGTACGTTCAATTCTCATCTCTCCCGCGGCCAGTGGAATCTTGAAGATTGCCCCTGGAGAAAGCGACAGTGATGTTGCGTTTAGTGGTCATTGGAGAACATATAGGATGTAATCGATGTGGCAGATTCGCACGGGACTGCATTGTGACGTCGTCGAGTGAGTGAGGCGAGAAGCTTCGAGCGAGGTTCACGGAGAATTTTAAAGGTGAGACCCATCGGAATGTTTTCCTCGTCTCTTTGCCTTCGTTGACAAGAATGTGCATCGCAATTGAACCTCCTGATTGCTTCGAAACGCGGAGTTTGGAGTGCCCTCGGCTGGGGGATATCTTGATCACCGTAAATAAGACCAGATGTAAACAACAGCGAACGAATGCTTCATTGTCTCAGCTGTATCGTTCACATGGACTCGCATATTATCGCCTGGACGCGAACTTTATTGAGATTCCGAAGCCGTTTCTACAGTCAAAGCGCTTCCTCGTAGCATCATAGTTTACGTGAGGATGATTTCGTCTTCAATCGTGTTGATTTCATTCGAGGAAAGGGAAAATAAGGGACTGGGTATGGGAACGAAGTGAACGCGGCGAAGCCGCCATGGAAAGTGCAAAATGCATGGCGGCATTTCGAGGCGCCATTGTTACCGGTGGGAATCTAAAATTGAAAGAAGATTTTTCGAAATTAACCTGCGGTCCGTCGTAAACGATAAAATTTTCATGAAGACTAGTATTTATTATGATTTTTTTCCTACTACGTGAGTCTTACCGCACAGAAAGACCATTTTCATAATGTATCGAAAGCTAGTTCTTCGGAATTGAGGAAAACCGCCATTACTCGCCGTCGACGTAAAAGAAGAAAGAAATTTTGAGGTCATTCGATCGGTAATTGGATCAACAATTATTTGCCATGAAATTCATTAATACAGCGTCTGCACTGACAGCGGTGGTATTTCTCTCGGCCAATCAGAATCAAGAAAAAAGTTTACCGGGAACTCAAATTAGATGAAATCTTCAAATGATAAATTAAAATTTGATTAATCGTTAAATGCGTTGCTGCTGCTACTTTCTGAAGCTAATACACTATCAGAATTGATCGCGAAAGACTTTTTTCAAGTATTCGTCGAGTAAAAGAGCCCTACCATGCATAGTACCAAAAACAGAAATACTGTGGGGCTATAGACTTCTCTACTTCATAATGTAATTTGCACTATTTCTTGGCTTTTGAAGGGTAAGAGACGAGGATTGGCTGCTATAATTAACTACAAGTCAATACGGTAGCTTTCATAGCGAGCAGAAGTAGAGGAAGATTCTTTGTTTTGAATAATTGCTTGATTTTCAATGACATCTTTCTATTTCAATTCCAGGATGCTTCTCCACCGACAAATTCCTACTGCTGAGATGAATAATTCACTGCACCCAAGGGACTGCAAAGAGTAGTCATCGCCTTACTTCGAAGTGGAGGTTTTATTAAACACATTTCAATATGTTAATGGATTACTTTTCAAGGTATGAGGTTGTTGAAACTATGATGTCCGTTCAACTATTCTTTCAAAAGGAGTTAACCTGACGATGACTTAACTATACTACAAGATGAAAATTATATGAATGCATATGGTGAAAAGCAAAGTTAATTTACTGTCTTGATCAAATTAGATGTAATCATGTAATGTTTCATTAAAACTTGATAAATCGTTAATTATGTTACTGCTGCTTCTTTCTGAAGCTTATACACTGTAAGATTTGATCGCGAAAGACTTTTTTCAAGTATTCCTTAAGATGAACAGCTCTTCCATGCATACTACCACGAACAGAAGTAATTACTTTTGGTGCTACTTATTTCCTTACTTCATTATGTACTTTTCTTAAGCCAGATAATTGTGCAGAGTAGGAGACGAGGAAAACTGCTAGAAATAATTAAAATCATTACGGTAGCTTCCATAGCGATGAGAATTAGAGGTAAATTCTTTGCTTCGGATAATTGCCTGATTTTCAATGACATCTTTACATTTCAATTTCAGGATGCTTCTCCACCGACAAATTCCTGCAACTTAGATTAATAATTCACTGCACCCATAGGACTGCCTAGAGTGCTCATCACTTAACTTCGAAGTGGAGGTTTGATATTGCACATTTCAAGATGTTAGTGGATTATCTTTCAAGGTAAGAGTTTTTCGAAACGTTGGTAATGTAAATAATTCCTTTCATCGGATGTGACAATGTGAATGATTCTGCACGATGGAAATGAAATGAATCTATAAATTGAACGACAAAGGTGATCGATTTACAATCCAAGAATCAGTGTCTTTATGGGTTATATTAAAGAGTATTAATCAGTTCAATAATGAAAAACGCAGTTCGGCAAACAGAAACTTGCTGTTATGATTCCCGGATGTTAATTACACATTTGGGTAGGTATCATTTACAAGGTAGGAGGATTTTGAAGCATTAGTTTCTGATAACATTTCCTTTTGATAGATGTCACACCAATGAGACCAATGATGTGATTTCCAATTGATGAATTTAAGATCCTGAGTGATGAATTGAATCAGTTTTAGTACTTGGGTGATGGGAAAGGAAACTTTGCAAGCAGGGAGTATCGTTTTCATGCAAGGATACTGATTGCACGTTTGAGCAAGTAAGATGATTTCCCTTGACGATAAGAGGTATTTGAAACAATGATTTTTGTTCAACTTTTCTTTCATAAGTGGTCAACTCACTTTACATTTCTGCAAGATGAAAGTTATACGAATCTATAAGGTTGAAAGAGAATTAATATAATAATTTCCCTTGGATTGATGGGTGTGCGTAAGGGATAGTTTTCATTTCATTCGATGATGGAATGGGCAATTCGGCAGGCGGCGATGAGCACTGTAAGCGAGTCTCCACATCTGCTGAGATACCGTGTTTCCCCTCTCGGATAACTATTTTATTACCTATCGTTTTTCAGGCACCGAACGAACAACGAGATACATGTCTCCCTTGCTCCTAAAACATTCTCTTATTTTCAGGTGTATTCTTTCTGTAGGTACATCTAGCAAGGAAACAAGGCCGGGAGGACGGACGAGGAGTGAGCTAGGTTCTTTTCTACATTTGGGCAGGAGATTAGAAGCAACTTATAGAACGACCAACATAGTGAACATCTATTTTATGTGATGCAAGAGGATGTGAATTGAACGTATCGCTTGCCATGTAACTGATGGTTGAAATGCAATAAAGTTTCTATTTTAAATGGTTGAAAACTGGGTTTTACTCCACTCCCTTCAAGAAATATTAGTAAGAAAAAACGTTTAAAGTTAAATGCATACCCTTAGGTTTGACCGCTCTCCGAGTAAAGTTAAAGCACTCGTTAGGGTATTATTACCTCGAGGGCTTTCGTGAGAGCTCGACAAATTTCCATCGATTGCTTTCCTTTAAACTACCTATCATCAATAAGATTTTAAAAATTCATCTGAGTCATGAGGATGCCCCGCAATGGTGCAAAAGATTTGGATAGGAACGCTCTCATATTTTAACTCATGCGTTACCAACGTGATGAACATTTTCGGCGATAAGTCTTGTACTAATCACAGAAACCTGTTCCACCATCGGGCTTAAAATTGCTTCCACATTACGAATCTTAAAGATTTGGAATAGAAGAACTTGCTCTACATTTATTTGTCACCGACACCTCTAAAGCTAAACGAGGAAAGGAGAAAATAGAACGACGGTCGTCGTCTTTTTGCCCCGAAATTGCTAACCGGAATCCGACAGAGGGCCAAGTATTCGTTCAGTTGCTCGGTCCGTCTCGCGAGTAAACATCGTGCTCGTATCTTGCGAATAGAGAAGCTTTCTCGTAGTGTACGTTCAATTCTCATCTCTCCCGCGGCCAGTGGAATCTTGAAGATTGCCCCTGGAGAAAGCGACAGTGATGTTGCGTTTAGTGGTCATTGGAGAACATATAGGATGTAATCGATGTGGCAGATTCGCACGGGACTGCATTGTGACGTCGTCGAGTGAGTGAGGCGAGAAGCTTCGAGCGAGGTTCACGGAGAATTTTAAAGGTGAGACCCATCGGAATGTTTTCCTCGTCTCTTTGCCTTCGTTGACAAGAATGTGCATCGCAATTGAACCTCCTGATTGCTTCGAAACGCGGAGTTTGGAGTGCCCTCGGCTGGGGGATATCTTGATCACCGTAAATAAGACCAGATGTAAACAACAGCGAACGAATGCTTCATTGTCTCAGCTGTATCGTTCACATGGACTCGCATATTATCGCCTGGACGCGAACTTTATTGAGATTCCGAAGCCGTTTCTACAGTCAAAGCGCTTCCTCGTAGCATCATAGTTTACGTGAGGATGATTTCGTCTTCAATCGTGTTGATTTCATTCGAGGAAAGGGAAAATAAGGGACTGGGTATGGGAACGAAGTGAACGCGGCGAAGCCGCCATGGAAAGTGCAAAATGCATGGCGGCATTTCGAGGCGCCATTGTTACCGGTGGGAATCTAAAATTGAAAGAAGATTTTTCGAAATTAACCTGCGGTCCGTCGTAAACGATAAAATTTTCATGAAGACTAGTATTTATTATGATTTTTTTCCTACTACGTGAGTCTTACCGCACAGAAAGACCATTTTCATAATGTATCGAAAGCTAGTTCTTCGGAATTGAGGAAAACCGCCATTACTCGCCGTCGACGTAAAAGAAGAAAGAAATTTTGAGGTCATTCGATCGGTAATTGGATCAACAATTATTTGCCATGAAATTCATTAATACAGCGTCTGCACTGACAGCGGTGGTATTTCTCTCGGCCAATCAGAATCAAGAAAAAAGTTTACCGGGAACTCAAATTAGATGAAATCTTCAAATGATAAATTAAAATTTGATTAATCGTTAAATGCGTTGCTGCTGCTACTTTCTGAAGCTAATACACTATCAGAATTGATCGCGAAAGACTTTTTTCAAGTATTCGTCGAGTAAAAGAGCCCTACCATGCATAGTACCAAAAACAGAAATACTGTGGGGCTATAGACTTCTCTACTTCATAATGTAATTTGCACTATTTCTTGGCTTTTGAAGGGTAAGAGACGAGGATTGGCTGCTATAATTAACTACAAGTCAATACGGTAGCTTTCATAGCGAGCAGAAGTAGAGGAAGATTCTTTGTTTTGAATAATTGCTTGATTTTCAATGACATCTTTCTATTTCAATTCCAGGATGCTTCTCCACCGACAAATTCCTACTGCTGAGATGAATAATTCACTGCACCCAAGGGACTGCAAAGAGTAGTCATCGCCTTACTTCGAAGTGGAGGTTTTATTAAACACATTTCAATATGTTAATGGATTACTTTTCAAGGTATGAGGTTGTTGAAACTATGATGTCCGTTCAACTATTCTTTCAAAAGGAGTTAACCTGACGATGACTTAACTATACTACAAGATGAAAATTATATGAATGCATATGGTGAAAAGCAAAGTTAATTTACTGTCTTGATCAAATTAGATGTAATCATGTAATGTTTCATTAAAACTTGATAAATCGTTAATTATGTTACTGCTGCTTCTTTCTGAAGCTTATACACTGTAAGATTTGATCGCGAAAGACTTTTTTCAAGTATTCCTTAAGATGAACAGCTCTTCCATGCATACTACCACGAACAGAAGTAATTACTTTTGGTGCTACTTATTTCCTTACTTCATTATGTACTTTTCTTAAGCCAGATAATTGTGCAGAGTAGGAGACGAGGAAAACTGCTAGAAATAATTAAAATCATTACGGTAGCTTCCATAGCGATGAGAATTAGAGGTAAATTCTTTGCTTCGGATAATTGCCTGATTTTCAATGACATCTTTACATTTCAATTTCAGGATGCTTCTCCACCGACAAATTCCTGCAACTTAGATTAATAATTCACTGCACCCATAGGACTGCCTAGAGTGCTCATCACTTAACTTCGAAGTGGAGGTTTGATATTGCACATTTCAAGATGTTAGTGGATTATCTTTCAAGGTAAGAGTTTTTCGAAACGTTGGTAATGTAAATAATTCCTTTCATCGGATGTGACAATGTGAATGATTCTGCACGATGGAAATGAAATGAATCTATAAATTGAACGACAAAGGTGATCGATTTACAATCCAAGAATCAGTGTCTTTATGGGTTATATTAAAGAGTATTAATCAGTTCAATAATGAAAAACGCAGTTCGGCAAACAGAAACTTGCTGTTATGATTCCCGGATGTTAATTACACATTTGGGTAGGTATCATTTACAAGGTAGGAGGATTTTGAAGCATTAGTTTCTGATAACATTTCCTTTTGATAGATGTCACACCAATGAGACCAATGATGTGATTTCCAATTGATGAATTTAAGATCCTGAGTGATGAATTGAATCAGTTTTAGTACTTGGGTGATGGGAAAGGAAACTTTGCAAGCAGGGAGTATCGTTTTCATGCAAGGATACTGATTGCACGTTTGAGCAAGTAAGATGATTTCCCTTCACGATAAGAGGTATTTGAAACAATGATTTTTGTTCAACTTTTCTTTCATAAGTGGTCAACTCACTTTACATTTCTGCAAGATGAAAGTTATACGAATCTATAAGGTTGAAAGAGAATTAATATAATAATTTCCCTTGGATTGATGGGTGTGCGTAAGGGATAGTTTTCATTTCATTCGATGATGGAATGGGCAATTCGGCAGGCGGCGATGAGCACTGTAAGCGAGTCTCCACATCTGCTGAGATACCGTGTTTCCCCTCTCGGATAACTATTTTATTACCTATCGTTTTTCAGGCACCGAACGAACAACGAGATACATGTCTCCCTTGCTCCTAAAACATTCTCTTATTTTCAGGTGTATTCTTTCTGTAGGTACATCTAGCAAGGAAACAAGGCCGGGAGGACGGACGAGGAGTGAGCTAGGTTCTTTTCTACATTTGGGCAGGAGATTAGAAGCAACTTATAGAACGACCAACATAGTGAACATCTATTTTATGTGATGCAAGAGGATGTGAATTGAACGTATCGCTTGCCATGTAACTGATGGTTGAAATGCAATAAAGTTTCTATTTTAAATGGTTGAAAACTGGGTTTTACTCCACTCCCTTCAAGAAATATTAGTAAGAAAAAACGTTTAAAGTTAAATGCATACCCTTAGGTTTGACCGCTCTCCGAGTAAAGTTAAAGCACTCGTTAGGGTATTATTACCTCGAGGGCTTTCGTGAGAGCTCGACAAATTTCCATCGATTGCTTTCCTTTAAACTACCTATCATCAATAAGATTTTAAAAATTCATCTGAGTCATGAGGATGCCCCGCAATGGTGCAAAAGATTTGGATAGGAACGCTCTCATATTTTAACTCATGCGTTACCAACGTGATGAACATTTTCGGCGATAAGTCTTGTACTAATCACAGAAACCTGTTCCACCATCGGGCTTAAAATTGCTTCCACATTACGAATCTTAAAGATTTGGAATAGAAGAACTTGCTCTACATTTATTTGTCACCGACACCTCTAAAGCTAAACGAGGAAAGGAGAAAATAGAACGACGGTCGTCGTCTTTTTGCCCCGAAATTGCTAACCGGAATCCGACAGAGGGCCAAGTATTCGTTCAGTTGCTCGGTCCGTCTCGCGAGTAAACATCGTGCTCGTATCTTGCGAATAGAGAAGCTTTCTCGTAGTGTACGTTCAATTCTCATCTCTCCCGCGGCCAGTGGAATCTTGAAGATTGCCCCTGGAGAAAGCGACAGTGATGTTGCGTTTAGTGGTCATTGGAGAACATATAGGATATAATCGATGTGGCAGATTCGCACGGGACTGCATTGTGACATCGTCGAGTGAGTGAGGCGAGAAGCTTCGAGCGAGGTTCACGGAGAATTTTAAAGGTGAGACCCATCGGAATGTTTTCCTCGTCTCTTTGCCTTCGTTGACAAGAATGTGCATCGCAATTGAACCTCCTGATTGCTTCGAAACGCGGAGTTTGGAGTGCCCTCGGCTGGGGGATATCTTGATCACCGTAAATAAGACCAGATGTAAACAACAGCGAACGAATGCTTCATTGTCTCAGCTGTATCGTTCACATGGACTCGCATATTATCGCCTGGACGCGAACTTTATTAAGATTCCGAAGCCGTTTCTACAGTCAAAGCGCTTCCTCGTAGCATCATAGTTTACGTAAGGATGATTTCGTCTTCAATCGTGTTGATTTCATTCGAGGAAAGGGAAAATAAGGGACTGGGTATGGGAACGAAGTGAACGCGGCGAAGCCGCCATGGAAAGTGCAAAATGCATGGCGGCATTTCGAGGCGCCATTGTTACCGGTGGGAATCTAAAATTGAAAGAAGATTTTTCGAAATTAACCTGCGGTCCGTCGTAAACGATAAAATTTTCATGAAGACTAGTATTTATTATGATTTTTTTCCTACTACGTGAGTCTTACCGCACAGAAAGACCATTTTCATAATGTATCGAAAGCTAGTTCTTCGGAATTGAGGAAAACCGCCATTACTCGCCGTCGACGTAAAAGAAGAAAGAAATTTTGAGGTCATTCGATCGGTAATTGGATCAACAATTATTTGCCATGAAATTCATTAATACAGCGTCTGCACTGACAGCGGTGGTATTTCTCTCGGCCAATCAGAATCAAGAAAAAAGTTTACCGGGAACTCAAATTAGATGAAATCTTCAAATGATGAATTAAAATTTGATTAATCGTTAAATGCGTTGCTGCTGCTACTTTCTGAAGCTAATACACTATCAGAATTGATCGCGAAAGACTTTTTTCAAGTATTCGTCGAGTAAAAGAGCCCTACCATGCATAGTACCAAAAACAGAAATACTGTGGGGCTATAGACTTCTCTACTTCATAATGTAATTTGCACTATTTCTTGGCTTTTGAAGGGTAAGAGACGAGGATTGGCTGCTATAATTAACTACAAGTCAATACGGTAGCTTTCATAGCGAGCAGAAGTAGAGGAAGATTCTTTGTTTTGAATAATTGCTTGATTTTCAATGACATCTTTCTATTTCAATTCCAGGATGCTTCTCCACCGACAAATTCCTACTGCTGAGATGAATAATTCACTGCACCCAAGGGACTGCAAAGAGTAGTCATCGCCTTACTTCGAAGTGGAGGTTTTATTAAACACATTTCAATATGTTAATGGATTACTTTTCAAGGTATGAGGTTGTTGAAACTATGATGTCCGTTCAACTATTCTTTCAAAAGGAGTTAACCTGACGATGACTTAACTATACTACAAGATGAAAATTATATGAATGCATATGGTGAAAAGCAAAGTTAATTTACTGTCTTGATCAAATTAGATGTAATCATGTAATGTTTCATTAAAACTTGATAAATCGTTAATTATGTTACTGCTGCTTCTTTCTGAAGCTTATACACTGTAAGATTTGATCGCGAAAGACTTTTTTCAAGTATTCCTTAAGATGAACAGCTCTTCCATGCATACTACCACGAACAGAAGTAATTACTTTTGGTGCTACTTATTTCCTTACTTCATTATGTACTTTTCTTAAGCCAGATAATTGTGCAGAGTAGGAGACGAGGAAAACTGCTAGAAATAATTAAAATCATTACGGTAGCTTCCATAGCGATGAGAATTAGAGGTAAATTCTTTGTTTCGGATAATTGCCTGATTTTCAATGACATCTTTACATTTCAATTTCAGGATGCTTCTCCACCGACAAATTCCTGCAACTTAGATTAATAATTCACTGCACCCATAGGACTGCCTAGAGTGCTCATCACTTAACTTCGAAGTGGAGGTTTGATATTGCACATTTCAAGATGTTAGTGGATTATCTTTCAAGGTAAGAGTTTTTCGAAACGTTGGTAATGTAAATAATTCCTTTCATCGGATGTGACAATGTGAATGATTCTGCACGATGGAAATGAAATGAATCTATAAATTGAACGACAAAGGTGATCGATTTACAATCCAAGAATCAGTGTCTTTATGGGTTATATTAAAGAGTATTAATCAGTTCAATAATGAAAAACGCAGTTCGGCAAACAGAAACTTGCTGTTATGATTCCCGGATGTTAATTACACATTTGGGTAGGTATCATTTACAAGGTAGGAGGATTTTGAAGCATTAGTTTCTGATAACATTTCCTTTTGATAGATGTCACACCAATGAGACCAATGATGTGATTTCCAATTGATGAATTTAAGATCCTGAGTGATGAATTGAATCAGTTTTAGTACTTGGGTGATGGGAAAGGAAACTTTGCAAGCAGGGAGTATCGTTTTCATGCAAGGATACTGATTGCACGTTTGAGCAAGTAAGATGATTTCCCTTCACGATAAGAGGTATTTGAAACAATGATTTTTGTTCAACTTTTCTTTCATAAGTGGTCAACTCACTTTACATTTCTGCAAGATGAAAGTTATACGAATCTATAAGGTTGAAAGAGAATTAATATAATAATTTCCCTTGGATTGATGGGTGTGCGTAAGGGATAGTTTTCATTTCATTCGATGATGGAATGGGCAATTCGGCAGGCGGCGATGAGCACTGTAAGCGAGTCTCCACATCTGCTGAGATACCGTGTTTCCCCTCTCGGATAACTATTTTATTACCTATCGTTTTTCAGGCACCGAACGAACAACGAGATACATGTCTCCCTTGCTCCTAAAACATTCTCTTATTTACAGGTGTATTCTTTCTGTAGGTACATCTAGCAAGGAAACAAGGCCGGGAGGACGGACGAGGAGTGAGCTAGGTTCTTTTCTACATTTGGGCAGAAGATTAGAAGCAACTTATAGAACGACCAACATAGTGAACATCTATTTTATGTGATGCAAGAGGATGTGAATTGAACGTATCGCTTGCCATGTAACTGATGGTTGAAATGCAATAAAGTTTCTATTTTAAATGGTTGAAAACTGGGTTTTACTCCACTCCCTTCAAGAAATATTAGTAAGAAAAAACGTTTAAAGTTAAATGCATACCCTTAGGTTTGACCGCTCTCCGAGTAAAGTTAAAGCACTCGTTAGGGTATTATTACCTCGAGGGCTTTCGTGAGAGCTCGACAAATTTCCATCGATTGCTTTCCTTTAAACTACCTATCATCAATAAGATTTTAAAAATTCATCTGAGTCATGAGGATGCCCCGCAATGGTGCAAAAGATTTGGATAGGAACGCTCTCATATTTTAACTCATGCGTTACCAACGTGATGAACATTTTCGGCGATAAGTCTTGTACTAATCACAGAAACCTGTTCCACCATCGGGCTTAAAATTGCTTCCACATTACGAATCTTAAAGATTTGGAATAGAAGAACTTGCTCTACATTTATTTGTCACCGACACCTCTAAAGCTAATCGAGGAAAGGAGAAAATGGAACGACGGTCGTCGTCTTTTTGCCCCGAAATTGCTAACCGGAATCCGACAGAGGGCCAAGTATTCGTTCAGTTGCTCGGTCCGTCTCGCGAGTAAACATCGTGCTCGTATCTTGCGAATAGAGAAGCTTTCTCGTAGTGTACGTTCAATTCTCATCTCTCCCGCGGCCAGTGGAATCTTGAAGATTGCCCCTGGAGAAAGCGACAGTGATGTTGCGTTTAGTGGTCATTGGAGAACATATAGGATATAATCGATGTGGCAGATTCGCACGGGACTGCATTGTGACGTCGTCGAGTGAGTGAGGCGAGAAGCTTCGAGCGAGGTTCACGGAGAATTTTAAAGGTGAGACCCATCGGAATGTTTTCCTCGTCTCTTTGCCTTCGTTGACAAGAATGTGCATCGCAATTTAACCTCCTGATTGCTTCGAAACGCGGAGTTTGGAGTGCCCTCGGCTGGGGGATATCTTGATCACCGTAAATAAGACCAGATGTAAACAACAGCGAACGAATGCTTCATTGTCTCAGCTGTATCGTTCACATGGACTCGCATATTATCGCCTGGACGCGAACTTTATTAAGATTCCGAAGCCGTTTCTACAGTCAAAGCGCTTCCTCGTAGCATCATAGTTTACGTGAGGATGATTTCGTCTTCAATCGTGTTGATTTCATTCGAGGAAAGGGAAAATAAGGGACTGGGTATGGGAACGAAGTGAACGCGGCGAAGCCGCCATGGAAAGTGCAAAATGCATGGCGGCATTTCGAGGCGCCATTGTTACCGGTGGGAATCTAAAATTGAAAGAAGATTTTTCGAAATTAACCTGCGGTCCGTCGTAAACGATAAAATTTTCATGAAGACTAGTATTTATTATGATTTTTTTCCTACTACGTGAGTCTTACCGCACAGAAAGACCATTTTCATAATGTATCGAAAGCTAGTTCTTCGGAATTGAGGAAAACCGCCATTACTCGCCGTCGACGTAAAAGAAGAAAGAAATTTTGAGGTCATTCGATCGGTAATTGGATCAACAATTATTTGCCATGAAATTCATTAATACAGCGTCTACACTGACAGCGGTGGTATTTCTCTCGGCCAATCAGAATCAAGAAAAAAGTTTACCGGGAACTCAAATTAGATGAAATCTTCAAATGATAAATTAAAATTTGATTAATCGTTAAATGCGTTGCTGCTGCTACTTTCTGAAGCTAATACACTATCAGAATTGATCGCGAAAGACTTTTTTCAAGTATTCATCGAGTAAAAGAGCCCTACCATGCATAGTACAAAAAACAGAAATACTGTGGGGCTATAGACTTCTCTACTTCATAATGTAATTTGCACTATTTCTTGGCTTTTGAAGGGTAAGAGACGAGGATTGGCTGCTATAATTAACTACAAGTCAATACGGTAGCTTTCATAGCGAGCAGAAGTAGAGGAAGATTCTTTGTTTTGAATAATTGCTTGATTTTCAATGACATCTTTCTATTTCAATTCCAGGATGCTTCTCCACCGACAAATTCCTACTGCTGAGATGAATAATTCACTGCACCCAAGGGACTGCAAAGAGTAGTCATCGCCTTACTTCGAAGTGGAGGTTTTATTAAACACATTTCAATATGTTAATGGATTACTTTTCAAGGTATGAGGTTGTTGAAACTATGATGTCCGTTCAACTATTCTTTCAAAAGGAGTTAACCTGACGATGACTTAACTATACTACAAGATGAAAATTATATGAATGCATATGGTGAAAAGCAAAGTTAATTTACTGTCTTGATCAAATTAGATGTAATCATGTAATGTTTCATTAAAACTTGATAAATCGTTAATAATGTTACTGCTGCTTCTTTCTGAAGCTTATACACTGTAAGATTTGATCGCGAAAGACTTTTTTCAAGTATTCCTTAAGATGAACAGCTCTTCCATGCATACTACCACGAACAGAAGTAATTACTTTTGGTGCTACTTATTTCCTTACTTCATTATGTACTTTTCTTAAGCCAGATAATTGTGCAGAGTAGGAGACGAGGAAAACTGCTAGAAATAATTAAAATCATTACGGTAGCTTCCATAGCGATGAGAATTAGAGGTAAATTCTTTGTTTCGGATAATTGCCTGATTTTCAATGACATCTTTACATTTCAATTTCAGGATGCTTCTCCACCGACAAATTCCTGCAACTTAGATTAATAATTCACTGCACCCATAGGACTGCCTAGAGTGCTCATCACTTAACTTCGAAGTGGAGGTTTGATATTACCCATTTCAAGATGTTAGTGGATTATCTTTCAAGGTAAGAGTTTTTTGAAACGTTGGTAATGTAAATAATTCCTTTCATCGGATGTGACAATGTGAATGATTCTGCACGATGGAAATGAAATGAATCTATAAATTGAACGACAAAGGTGATCGATTTACAATCCAAGAATCAGTGTCTTTATGGGTTATATTAAAGAGTATTAATCAGTTCAATAATGAAAAACGCAGTTCGGCAAACAGAAACTTGCTGTTATGATTCCCGGATGTTAATTACACATTTGGGTAGGTATCATTTACAAGGTAGGAGGATTTTGAAGCATTAGTTTCTGATAACATTTCCTTTTGATAGATGTCACACCAATGAGACCAATGATGTGATTTCAAATTGATGAATTTAAGATCCTGAGTGATAAATTGAATCAGTTTTAGTACTTGGGTGATGGGAAAGGAAACTTTGCAAGCAGGGAGTATCGTTTTCATGCAAGGATACTGATTGCACGTTTGAGCAAGTAAGATGATTTCCCTTGACGATAAGAGGTATTTGAAACAATGATTTTTGTTCAACTTTTCTTTCATAAGTGGTCAACTCACTTTACATTTCTGCAAGATGAAAGTTATACGAATCTATAAGGTTGAAAGAGAATTAATATAATAATTTCCCTTGGATTGATGGGTGTGCGTAAGGGATAGTTTTCATTTCATTCGATGATGGAATGGGCAATTCGGCAGGCGGCGATGAGCACTGTAAGCGAGTCTCCACATCTGCTGAGATACCGTGTTTCCCCTCTCGGATAACTATTTTATTACCTATCGTTTTTCAGGCACCGAACGAACAACGAGATACATGTCTCCCTTGCTCCTAAAACATTCTCTTATTTTCAGGTGTATTCTTTCTGTAGGTACATCTAGCAAGGAAACAAGGCCGGGAGGACGGACGAGGAGTGAGCTAGGTTCTTTTCTACATTTGGGCAGGAGATTAGAAGCAACTTATAGAACGACCAACATAGTGAACATCTATTTTATGTGATGCAAGAGGATGTGAATTGAACGTATCGCTTGCCATGTAACTGATGGTTGAAATGCAATAAAGTTTCTATTTTAAATGGTTGAAAACTGGGTTTTACTCCACTCCCTTCAAGAAATATTAGTAAGAAAAAACGTTTAAAGTTAAATGCATACCCTTAGGTTTGACCGCTCTCCGAGTAAAGTTAAAGCACTCGTTAGGGTATTATTACCTCGAGGGCTTTCGTGAGAGCTCGACAAATTTCCATCGATTGCTTTCCTTTAAACTACCTATCATCAATAAGATTTTAAAAATTCATCTGAGTCATGAGGATGCCCCGCAATGGTGCAAAAGATTTGGATAGGAACGCTCTCATATTTTAACTCATGCGTTACCAACGTGATGAACATTTTCGGCGATAAGTCTTGTACTAATCACAGAAACCTGTTCCACCATCGGGCTTAAAATTGCTTCCACATTACGAATCTTAAAGATTTGGAATAGAAGAACTTGCTCTACATTTATTTGTCACCGACACCTCTAAAGCTAAACGAGGAAAGGAGAAAATAGAACGACGGTCGTCGTCTTTTTGCCCCGAAATTGCTAACCGGAATCCGACAGAGGGCCAAGTATTCGTTCAGTTGCTCGGTCCGTCTCGCGAGTAAACATCGTGCTCGTATCTTGCGAATAGAGAAGCTTTCTCGTAGTGTACGTTCAATTCTCATCTCTCCCGCGGCCAGTGGAATCTTGAAGATTGCCCCTGGAGAAAGCGACAGTGATGTTGCGTTTAGTGGTCATTGGAGAACATATAGGATATAATCGATGTGGCAGATTCGCACGGGACTGCATTGTGACGTCGTCGAGTGAGTGAGGCGAGAAGCTTCGAGCGAGGTTCACGGAGAATTTTAAAGGTGAGACCCATCGGAATGTTTTCCTCGTCTCTTTGCCTTCGTTGACAAGAATGTGCATCGCAATTTAACCTCCTGATTGCTTCGAAACGCGGAGTTTGGAGTGCCCTCGGCTGGGGGATATCTTGATCACCGTAAATAAGACCAGATGTAAACAACAGCGAACGAATGCTTCATTGTCTCAGCTGTATCGTTCACATGGACTCGCATATTATCGCCTGGACGCGAACTTTATTAAGATTCCGAAGCCGTTTCTACAGTCAAAGCGCTTCCTCGTAGCATCATAGTTTACGTGAGGATGATTTCGTCTTCAATCGTGTTGATTTCATTCGAGGAAAGGGAAAATAAGGGACTGGGTATGGGAACGAAGTGAACGCGGCGAAGCCGCCATGGAAAGTGCAAAATGCATGGCGGCATTTCGAGGCGCCATTGTTACCGGTGGGAATCTAAAATTGAAAGAAGATTTTTCGAAATTAACCTGCGGTCCGTCGTAAACGATAAAATTTTCATGAAGACTAGTATTTATTATGATTTTTTTCCTACTACGTGAGTCTTACCGCACAGAAAGACCATTTTCATAATGTATCGAAAGCTAGTTCTTCGGAATTGAGGAAAACCGCCATTACTCGCCGTCGACGTAAAAGAAGAAAGAAATTTTGAGGTCATTCGATCGGTAATTGGATCAACAATTATTTGCCATGAAATTCATTAATACAGCGTCTGCACTGACAGCGGTGGTATTTCTCTCGGCCAATCAGAATCAAGAAAAAAGTTTACCGGGAACTCAAATTAGATGAAATCTTCAAATGATGAATTAAAATTTGATTAATCGTTAAATGCGTTGCTGCTGCTACTTTCTGAAGCTAATACACTATCAGAATTGATCGCGAAAGACTTTTTTCAAGTATTCGTCGAGTAAAAGAGCCCTACCATGCATAGTACCAAAAACAGAAATACTGTGGGGCTATAGACTTCTCTACTTCATAATGTAATTTGCACTATTTCTTGGCTTTTGAAGGGTAAGAGACGAGGATTGGCTGCTATAATTAACTACAAGTCAATACGGTAGCTTTCATAGCGAGCAGAAGTAGAGGAAGATTCTTTGTTTTGAATAATTGCTTGATTTTCAATGACATCTTTCTATTTCAATTCCAGGATGCTTCTCCACCGACAAATTCCTACTGCTGAGATGAATAATTCACTGCACCCAAGGGACTGCAAAGAGTAGTCATCGCCTTACTTCGAAGTGGAGGTTTTATTAAACACATTTCAATATGTTAATGGATTACTTTTCAAGGTATGAGGTTGTTGAAACTATGATGTCCGTTCAACTATTCTTTCAAAAGGAGTTAACCTGACGATGACTTAACTATACTACAAGATGAAAATTATATGAATGCATATGGTGAAAAGCAAAGTTAATTTACTGTCTTGATCAAATTAGATGTAATCATGTAATGTTTCATTAAAACTTGATAAATCGTTAATTATGTTACTGCTGCTTCTTTCTGAAGCTTATACACTGTAAGATTTGATCGCGAAAGACTTTTTTCAAGTATTCCTTAAGATGAACAGCTCTTCCATGCATACTACCACGAACAGAAGTAATTACTTTTGGTGCTACTTATTTCCTTACTTCATTATGTACTTTTCTTAAGTCAGATAATTGTGCAGGGTAGGAGACGAGGAAAACTGCTAGAAATAATTAAAATCATTACGGTAGCTTCCATAGCGATGAGAATTAGAGGTAAATTCTTTGCTTCGGATAATTGCTTGATTTTCAATGACATCTTTACATTTCAATTTCAGGATGCTTCTCCACCGACAAATTCCTGCAACTTAGATTAATAATTCACTGCACCCATAGGACTGCCTAGAGTGCTCATCACTTAACTTCGAAGTGGAGGTTTGATATTGCACATTTCAAGATGTTAGTGGATTATCTTTCAAGGTAAGAGTTTTTTGAAACGTTGGTAATGTAAATAATTCCTTTCATCGGATGTGACAATGTAAATGATTCTGCACGATGGAAATGAAATGAACCTATAAATTGAACGACAAAGGTGATCGATTTACAATCCAAGAATCAGTGTCTTTATGGGTTATATTAAAGAGTATTAATCAGTTCAATAATGAAAAACGCAGTTCGGCAAACAGAAACTTGCTGTTATGATTCCCGGATGTTAATTACACATTTGGGTAGGTATCATTTACAAGGTAGGAGGTTTTTGAAGCATTAGTTTCTGATAACATTTCCTTTTGTTAGATGTCACACCAATGAGACCAATGATGTGATTTCCAATTGATGAATTTAAGATCCTGAGTGATGAATTGAATCAGTTTTAGTACTTGGGTGATGGGAAAGGAAACTTTGCAAGCAGGGAGTATCGTTTTCATGCAAGGATACTGATTGCACGTTTGAGCAAGTAAGATGATTTCCCTTGACGATAAGAGGTATTTGAAACAATGATTTTTGTTCAACTTTTCTTTCATAAGTGGTCAACTCACTTTACATTTCTGCAAGATGAAAGTTATACGAATCTATAAGGTTGAAAGAGAATTAATATAATAATTTCCCTTGGATTGATGGGTGTGCGTAAGGGATAGTTTTCATTTCATTCGATGATGGAATGGGCAATTCGGCAGGCGGCGATGAGCACTGTAAGCGAGTCTCCACATCTGCTGAGATACCGTGTTTCCCCTCTCGGATAACTATTTTATTACCTATCGTTTTTCAGGCACCGAACGAACAACGAGATACATGTCTCCCTTGCTCCTAAAACATTCTCTTATTTACAGGTGTATTCTTTCTGTAGGTACATCTAGCAAGGAAACAAGGCCGGGAGGACGGACGAGGAGTGAGCTAGGTTCTTTTCTACATTTGGGCAGGAGATTAGAAGCAACTTATAGAACGACCAACATAGTGAACATCTATTTTATGTGATGCAAGAGGATGTGAATTGAACGTATCGCTTGCCATGTAACTGATGGTTGAAATGCAATAAAGTTTCTATTTTAAATGGTTGAAAACTGGGTTTTACTCCACTCCCTTCAAGAAATATTAGTAAGAAAAAACGTTTAAAGTTAAATGCATACCCTTAGGTTTGACCGCTCTCCGAGTAAAGTTAAAGCACTCGTTAGGGTATTATTACCTCGAGGGCTTTCGTGAGAGCTCGACAAATTTCCATCGATTGCTTTCCTTTAAACTACCTATCATCAATAAGATTTTAAAAATTCATCTGAGTCATGAGGATGCCCCGCAATGGTGCAAAAGATTTGGATAGGAACGCTCTCATATTTTAACTCATGCGTTACCAACGTGATGAACATTTTCGGCGATAAGTCTTGTACTAATCACAGAAACCTGTTCCACCATCGGGCTTAAAATTGCTTCCACATTACGAATCTTAAAGATTTGGAATAGAAGAACTTGCTCTACATTTATTTGTCACCGACACCTCTAAAGCTAATCGAGGAAAGGAGAAAATGGAACGACGGTCGTCGTCTTTTTGCCCCGAAATTGCTAACCGGAATCCGACAGAGGGCCAAGTATTCGTTCAGTTGCTCGGTCCGTCTCGCGAGTAAACATCGTGCTCGTATCTTGCGAATAGAGAAGCTTTCTCGTAGTGTACGTTCAATTCTCATCTCTCCCGCGGCCAGTGGAATCTTGAAGATTGCCCCTGGAGAAAGCGACAGTGATGTTGCGTTTAGTGGTCATTGGAGAACATATAGGATATAATCGATGTGGCAGATTCGCACGGGACTGCATTGTGACGTCGTCGAGTGAGTGAGGCGAGAAGCTTCGAGCGAGGTTCACGGAGAATTTTAAAGGTGAGACCCATCGGAATGTTTTCCTCGTCTCTTTGCCTTCGTTGACAAGAATGTGCATCGCAATTTAACCTCCTGATTGCTTCGAAACGCGGAGTTTGGAGTGCCCTCGGCTGGGGGATATCTTGATCACCGTAAATAAGACCAGATGTAAACAACAGCGAACGAATGCTTCATTGTCTCAGCTGTATCGTTCACATGGACTCGCATATTATCGCCTGGACGCGAACTTTATTAAGATTCCGAAGCCGTTTCTACAGTCAAAGCGCTTCCTCGTAGCATCATAGTTTACGTGAGGATGATTTCGTCTTCAATCGTGTTGATTTCATTCGAGGAAAGGGAAAATAAGGGACTGGGTATGGGAACGAAGTGAACGCGGCGAAGCCGCCATGGAAAGTGCAAAATGCATGGCGGCATTTCGAGGCGCCATTGTTACCGGTGGGAATCTAAAATTGAAAGAAGATTTTTCGAAATTAACCTGCGGTCCGTCGTAAACGATAAAATTTTCATGAAGACTAGTATTTATTATGATTTTTTTCCTACTACGTGAGTCTTACCGCACAGAAAGACCATTTTCATAATGTATCGAAAGCTAGTTCTTCGGAATTGAGGAAAACCGCCATTACTCGCCGTCGACGTAAAAGAAGAAAGAAATTTTGAGGTCATTCGATCGGTAATTGGATCAACAATTATTCGCCATGAAATTCATTAATACAGCGTCTGCACTGACAGCGGTGGTATTTCTCTCGGCCAATCAGAATCAAGAAAAAAGTTTACCGGGAACTCAAATTAGATGAAATCTTCAAATGATAAATTAAAATTTGATTAATCGTTAAATGCGTTGCTGCTGCTACTTTCTGAAGCTAATACACTATCAGAATTGATCGCGAAAGACTTTTTTCAAGTATTCGTCGAGTAAAAGAGCCCTACCATGCATAGTACCAAAAACAGAAATACTGTGGGGCTATAGACTTCTCTACTTCATAATGTAATTTGCACTATTTCTTGGCTTTTGAAGGGTAAGAGACGAGGATTGGCTGCTATAATTAACTACAAGTCAATACGGTAGCTTTCATAGCGAGCAGAAGTAGAGGAAGATTCTTTGTTTTGAATAATTGCTTGATTTTCAATGACATCTTTCTATTTCAATTCCAGGATGCTTCTCCACCGACAAATTCCTACTGCTGAGATGAATAATTCACTGCACCCAAGGGACTGCAAAGAGTAGTCATCGCCTTACTTCGAAGTGGAGGTTTTATTAAACACATTTCAATATGTTAATGGATTACTTTTCAAGGTATGAGGTTGTTGAAACTATGATGTCCGTTCAACTATTCTTTCAAAAGGAGTTAACCTGACGATGACTTAACTATACTACAAGATGAAAATTATATGAATGCATATGGTGAAAAGCAAAGTTAATTTACTGTCTTGATCAAATTAGATGTAATCATGTAATGTTTCATTAAAACTTGATAAATCGTTAATTATGTTACTGCTGCTTCTTTCTGAAGCTTATACACTGTAAGATTTGATCGCGAAAGACTTTTTTCAAGTATTCCTTAAGATGAACAGCTCTTCCATGCATACTACCACGAACAGAAGTAATTACTTTTGGTGCTACTTATTTCCTTACTTCATTATGTACTTTTCTTAAGTCAGATAATTGTGCAGGGTAGGAGACGAGGAAAACTGCTAGAAATAATTAAAATCATTACGGTAGCTTCCATAGCGATGAGAATTAGAGGTAAATTCTTTGCTTCGGATAATTGCTTGATTTTCAATGACATCTTTACATTTCAATTTCAGGATGCTTCTCCACCGACAAATTCCTGCAACTTAGATTAATAATTCACTGCACCCATAGGACTGCCTAGAGTGCTCATCACTTAACTTCGAAGTGGAGGTTTGATATTGCACATTTCAAGATGTTAGTGGATTATCTTTCAAGGTAAGAGTTTTTTGAAACGTTGGTAATGTAAATAATTCCTTTCATCGGATGTGACAATGTAAATGATTCTGCACGATGGAAATGAAATGAACCTATAAATTGAACGACAAAGGTGATCGATTTACAATCCAAGAATCAGTGTCTTTATGGGTTATATTAAAGAGTATTAATCAGTTCAATAATGAAAAACGCAGTTCGGCAAACAGAAACTTGCTGTTATGATTCCCGGATGTTAATTACACATTTGGGTAGGTATCATTTACAAGGTAGGAGGTTTTTGAAGCATTAGTTTCTGATAACATTTCCTTTTGTTAGATGTCACACCAATGAGACCAATGATGTGATTTCCAATTGATGAATTTAAGATCCTGAGTGATGAATTGAATCAGTTTTAGTACTTGGGTGATGGGAAAGGAAACTTTGCAAGCAGGGAGTATCGTTTTCATGCAAGGATACTGATTGCACGTTTGAGCAAGTAAGATGATTTCCCTTCACGATAAGAGGTATTTGAAACAATGATTTTTGTTCAACTTTTCTTTCATAAGTGGTCAACTCACTTTACATTTCTGCAAGATGAAAGTTATACGAATCTATAAGGTTGAAAGAGAATTAATATAATAATTTCCCTTGGATTGATGGGTGTGCGTAAGGGATAGTTTTCATTTCATTCGATGATGGAATGGGCAATTCGGCAGGCGGCGATGAGCACTGTAAGCGAGTCTCCACATCTGCTGAGATACCGTGTTTCCCCTCTCGGATAACTATTTTATTACCTATCGTTTTTCAGGCACCGAACGAACAACGAGATACATGTCTCCCTTGCTCCTAAAACATTCTCTTATTTACAGGTGTATTCTTTCTGTAGGTACATCTAGCAAGGAAACAAGGCCGGGAGGACGGACGAGGAGTGAGCTAGGTTCTTTTCTACATTTGGGCAGGAGATTAGAAGCAACTTATAGAACGACCAACATAGTGAACATCTATTTTATGTGATGCAAGAGGATGTGAATTGAACGTATCGCTTGCCATGTAACTGATGGTTGAAATGCAATAAAGTTTCTATTTTAAATGGTTGAAAACTGGGTTTTACTCCACTCCCTTCAAGAAATATTAGTAAGAAAAAACGTTTAAAGTTAAATGCATACCCTTAGGTTTGACCGCTCTCCGAGTAAAGTTAAAGCACTCGTTAGGGTATTATTACCTCGAGGGCTTTCGTGAGAGCTCGACAAATTTCCATCGATTGCTTTCCTTTAAACTACCTATCATCAATAAGATTTTAAAAATTCATCTGAGTCATGAGGATGCCCCGCAATGGTGCAAAAGATTTGGATAGGAACGCTCTCATATTTTAACTCATGCGTTACCAACGTGATGAACATTTTCGGCGATAAGTCTTGTACTAATCACAGAAACCTGTTCCACCATCGGGCTTAAAATTGCTTCCACATTACGAATCTTAAAGATTTGGAATAGAAGAACTTGCTCTACATTTATTTGTCACCGACACCTCTAAAGCTAATCGAGGAAAGGAGAAAATGGAACGACGGTCGTCGTCTTTTTGCCCCGAAATTGCTAACCGGAATCCGACAGAGGGCCAAGTATTCGTTCAGTTGCTCGGTCCGTCTCGCGAGTAAACATCGTGCTCGTATCTTGCGAATAGAGAAGCTTTCTCGTAGTGTACGTTCAATTCTCATCTCTCCCGCGGCCAGTGGAATCTTGAAGATTGCCCCTGGAGAAAGCGACAGTGATGTTGCGTTTAGTGGTCATTGGAGAACATATAGGATATAATCGATGTGGCAGATTCGCACGGGACTGCATTGTGACGTCGTCGAGTGAGTGAGGCGAGAAGCTTCGAGCGAGGTTCACGGAGAATTTTAAAGGTGAGACCCATCGGAATGTTTTCCTCGTCTCTTTGCCTTCGTTGACAAGAATGTGCATCGCAATTTAACCTCCTGATTGCTTCGAAACGCGGAGTTTGGAGTGCCCTCGGCTGGGGGATATCTTGATCACCGTAAATAAGACCAGATGTAAACAACAGCGAACGAATGCTTCATTGTCTCAGCTGTATCGTTCACATGGACTCGCATATTATCGCCTGGACGCGAACTTTATTAAGATTCCGAAGCCGTTTCTACAGTCAAAGCGCTTCCTCGTAGCATCATAGTTTACGTGAGGATGATTTCGTCTTCAATCGTGTTGATTTCATTCGAGGAAAGGGAAAATAAGGGACTGGGTATGGGAACGAAGTGAACGCGGCGAAGCCGCCATGGAAAGTGCAAAATGCATGGCGGCATTTCGAGGCGCCATTGTTACCGGTGGGAATCTAAAATTGAAAGAAGATTTTTCGAAATTAACCTGCGGTCCGTCGTAAACGATAAAATTTTCATGAAGACTAGTATTTATTATGATTTTTTTCCTACTACGTGAGTCTTACCGCACAGAAAGACCATTTTCATAATGTATCGAAAGCTAGTTCTTCGGAATTGAGGAAAACCGCCATTACTCGCCGTCGACGTAAAAGAAGAAAGAAATTTTGAGGTCATTCGATCGGTAATTGGATCAACAATTATTCGCCATGAAATTCATTAATACAGCGTCTGCACTGACAGCGGTGGTATTTCTCTCGGCCAATCAGAATCAAGAAAAAAGTTTACCGGGAACTCAAATTAGATGAAATCTTCAAATGATAAATTAAAATTTGATTAATCGTTAAATGCGTTGCTGCTGCTACTTTCTGAAGCTAATACACTATCAGAATTGATCGCGAAAGACTTTTTTCAAGTATTCGTCGAGTAAAAGAGCCCTACCATGCATAGTACCAAAAACAGAAATACTGTGGGGCTATAGACTTCTCTACTTCATAATGTAATTTGCACTATTTCTTGGCTTTTGAAGGGTAAGAGACGAGGATTGGCTGCTATAATTAACTACAAGTCAATACGGTAGCTTTCATAGCGAGCAGAAGTAGAGGAAGATTCTTTGTTTTGAATAATTGCTTGATTTTCAATGACATCTTTCTATTTCAATTCCAGGATGCTTCTCCACCGACAAATTCCTACTGCTGAGATGAATAATTCACTGCACCCAAGGGACTGCAAAGAGTAGTCATCGCCTTACTTCGAAGTGGAGGTTTTATTAAACACATTTCAATATGTTAATGGATTACTTTTCAAGGTATGAGGTTGTTGAAACTATGATGTCCGTTCAACTATTCTTTCAAAAGGAGTTAACCTGACGATGACTTAACTATACTACAAGATGAAAATTATATGAATGCATATGGTGAAAAGCAAAGTTAATTTACTGTCTTGATCAAATTAGATGTAATCATGTAATGTTTCATTAAAACTTGATAAATCGTTAATTATGTTACTGCTGCTTCTTTCTGAAGCTTATACACTGTAAGATTTGATCGCGAAAGACTTTTTTCAAGTATTCCTTAAGATGAACAGCTCTTCCATGCATACTACCACGAACAGAAGTAATTACTTTTGGTGCTACTTATTTCCTTACTTCATTATGTACTTTTCTTAAGTCAGATAATTGTGCAGGGTAGGAGACGAGGAAAACTGCTAGAAATAATTAAAATCATTACGGTAGCTTCCATAGCGATGAGAATTAGAGGTAAATTCTTTGCTTCGGATAATTGCTTGATTTTCAATGACATCTTTACATTTCAATTTCAGGATGCTTCTCCACCGACAAATTCCTGCAACTTAGATTAATAATTCACTGCACCCATAGGACTGCCTAGAGTGCTCATCACTTAACTTCGAAGTGGAGGTTTGATATTGCACATTTCAAGATGTTAGTGGATTATCTTTCAAGGTAAGAGTTTTTCGAAACGTTGGTAATGTAAATAATTCCTTTCATCGGATGTGACAATATGAATGATTCTGCACGATGGAAATGAAATGAATCTATAAATTGAACGACAAAGGTGATCGATTTACAATCCAAGAATCAGTGTCTTTATGGGTTATATTAAAGAGTATTAATCAGTTCAATAATGAAAAACGCAGTTCGGCAAACAGAAACTTGCTGTTATGATTCCCGGATGTTAATTACACATTTGGGTAGGTATCATTTACAAGGTAGGAGGATTTTGAAGCATTAGTTTCTGATAACATTTCCTTTTGATAGATGTCACACCAATGAGACCAATGATGTGATTTCCAATTGATGAATTTAAGATCCTGAGTGATGAATTGAACCAGTTTTAGTACTTGGGTGATGGGAAAGGAAACTTTGCAAGCAGGGAGTATCGTTTTCATGCAAGGATACTGATTGCACGTTTGAGCAAGTAAGATGATTTCCCTTCACGATAAGAGGTATTTGAAACAATGATTTTTGTTCAACTTTTCTTTCATAAGTGGTCAACTCACTTTACATTTCTGCAAGATGAAAGTTATACGAATCTATAAGGTTGAAAGAGAATTAATATAATAATTTCCCTTGGATTGATGGGTGTGCGTAAGGGATAGTTTTCATTTCATTCGATGATGGAATGGGCAATTCGGCAGGCGGCGATGAGCACTGTAAGCGAGTCTCCACATCTGCTGAGATACCGTGTTTCCCCTCTCGGATAACTATTTTATTACCTATCGTTTTTCAGGCACCGAACGAACAACGAGATACATGTCTCCCTTGCTCCTAAAACATTCTCTTATTTACAGGTGTATTCTTTCTGTAGGTACATCTAGCAAGGAAACAAGGCCGGGAGGACGGACGAGGAGTGAGCTAGGTTCTTTTCTACATTTGGGCAGGAGATTAGAAGCAACTTATAGAACGACCAACATAGTGAACATCTATTTTATGTGATGCAAGAGGATGTGAATTGAACGTATCGCTTGCCATGTAACTGATGGTTGAAATGCAATAAAGTTTCTATTTTAAATGGTTGAAAACTGGGTTTTACTCCACTCCCTTCAAGAAATATTAGTAAGAAAAAACGTTTAAAGTTAAATGCATACCCTTAGGTTTGACCGCTCTCCGAGTAAAGTTAAAGCACTCGTTAGGGTATTATTACCTCGAGGGCTTTCGTGAGAGCTCGACAAATTTCCATCGATTGCTTTCCTTTAAACTACCTATCATCAATAAGATTTTAAAAATTCATCTGAGTCATGAGGATGCCCCGCAATGGTGCAAAAGATTTGGATAGGAACGCTCTCATATTTTAACTCATGCGTTACCAACGTGATGAACATTTTCGGCGATAAGTCTTGTACTAATCACAGAAACCTGTTCCACCATCGGGCTTAAAATTGCTTCCACATTACGAATCTTAAAGATTTGGAATAGAAGAACTTGCTCTACATTTATTTGTCACCGACACCTCTAAAGCTAATCGAGGAAAGGAGAAAATGGAACGACGGTCGTCGTCTTTTTGCCCCGAAATTGCTAACCGGAATCCGACAGAGGGCCAAGTATTCGTTCAGTTGCTCGGTCCGTCTCGCGAGTAAACATCGTGCTCGTATCTTGCGAATAGAGAAGCTTTCTCGTAGTGTACGTTCAATTCTCATCTCTCCCGCGGCCAGTGGAATCTTGAAGATTGCCCCTGGAGAAAGCGACAGTGATGTTGCGTTTAGTGGTCATTGGAGAACATATAGGATATAATCGATGTGGCAGATTCGCACGGGACTGCATTGTGACGTCGTCGAGTGAGTGAGGCGAGAAGCTTCGAGCGAGGTTCACGGAGAATTTTAAAGGTGAGACCCATCGGAATGTTTTCCTCGTCTCTTTGCCTTCGTTGACAAGAATGTGCATCGCAATTTAACCTCCTGATTGCTTCGAAACGCGGAGTTTGGAGTGCCCTCGGCTGGGGGATATCTTGATCACCGTAAATAAGACCAGATGTAAACAACAGCGAACGAATGCTTCATTGTCTCAGCTGTATCGTTCACATGGACTCGCATATTATCGCCTGGACGCGAACTTTATTAAGATTCCGAAGCCGTTTCTACAGTCAAAGCGCTTCCTCGTAGCATCATAGTTTACGTGAGGATGATTTCGTCTTCAATCGTGTTGATTTCATTCGAGGAAAGGGAAAATAAGGGACTGGGTATGGGAACGAAGTGAACGCGGCGAAGCCGCCATGGAAAGTGCAAAATGCATGGCGGCATTTCGAGGCGCCATTGTTACCGGTGGGAATCTAAAATTGAAAGAAGATTTTTCGAAATTAACCTGCGGTCCGTCGTAAACGATAAAATTTTCATGAAGACTAGTATTTATTATGATTTTTTTCCTACTACGTGAGTCTTACCGCACAGAAAGACCATTTTCATAATGTATCGAAAGCTAGTTCTTCGGAATTGAGGAAAACCGCCATTACTCGCCGTCGACGTAAAAGAAGAAAGAAATTTTGAGGTCATTCGATCGGTAATTGGATCAACAATTATTTGCCATGAAATTCATTAATACAGCGTCTGCACTGACAGCGGTGGTATTTCTCTCGGCCAATCAGAATCAAGAAAAAAGTTTACCGGGAACTCAAATTAGATGAAATCTTCAAATGATAAATTAAAATTTGATTAATCGTTAAATGCGTTGCTGCTGCTACTTTCTGAAGCTAATACACTATCAGAATTGATCGCGAAAGACTTTTTTCAAGTATTCGTCGAGTAAAAGAGCCCTACCATGCATAGTACCAAAAACAGAAATACTGTGGGGCTATAGACTTCTCTACTTCATAATGTAATTTGCACTATTTCTTGGCTTTTGAAGGGTAAGAGACGAGGATTGGCTGCTATAATTAACTACAAGTCAATACGGTAGCTTTCATAGCGAGCAGAAGTAGAGGAAGATTCTTTGTTTTGAATAATTGCTTGATTTTCAATGACATCTTTCTATTTCAATTCCAGGATGCTTCTCCACCGACAAATTCCTACTGCTGAGATGAATAATTCACTGCACCCAAGGGACTGCAAAGAGTAGTCATCGCCTTACTTCGAAGTGGAGGTTTTATTAAACACATTTCAATATGTTAATGGATTACTTTTCAAGGTATGAGGTTGTTGAAACTATGATGTCCGTTCAACTATTCTTTCAAAAGGAGTTAACCTGACGATGACTTAACTATACTACAAGATGAAAATTATATGAATGCATATGGTGAAAAGCAAAGTTAATTTACTGTCTTGATCAAATTAGATGTAATCATGTAATGTTTCATTAAAACTTGATAAATCGTTAATAATGTTACTGCTGCTTCTTTCTGAAGCTTATACACTGTAAGATTTGATCGCGAAAGACTTTTTTCAAGTATTCCTTAAGATGAACAGCTCTTCCATGCATACTACCACGAACAGAAGTAATTACTTTTGGTGCTACTTATTTCCTTACTTCATTATGTACTTTTCTTAAGCCAGATAATTGTGCAGAGTAGGAGACGAGGAAAACTGCTAGAAATAATTAAAATCATTACGGTAGCTTCCATAGCGATGAGAATTAGAGGTAAATTCTTTGTTTCGGATAATTGCCTGATTTTCAATGACATCTTTACATTTCAATTTCAGGATGCTTCTCCACCGACAAATTCCTGCAACTTAGATTAATAATTCACTGCACCCATAGGACTGCCTAGAGTGCTCATCACTTAACTTCGAAGTGGAGGTTTGATATTACCCATTTCAAGATGTTAGTGGATTATCTTTCAAGGTAAGAGTTTTTTGAAACGTTGGTAATGTAAATAATTCCTTTCATCGGATGTGACAATGTGAATGATTCTGCACGATGGAAATGAAATGAATCTATAAATTGAACGACAAAGGTGATCGATTTACAATCCAAGAATCAGTGTCTTTATGGGTTATATTAAAGAGTATTAATCAGTTCAATAATGAAAAACGCAGTTCGGCAAACAGAAACTTGCTGTTATGATTCCCGGATGTTAATTACACATTTGGGTAGGTATCATTTACAAGGTAGGAGGATTTTGAAGCATTAGTTTCTGATAACATTTCCTTTTGATAGATGTCACACCAATGAGACCAATGATGTGATTTCAAATTGATGAATTTAAGATCCTGAGTGATAAATTGAATCAGTTTTAGTACTTGGGTGATGGGAAAGGAAACTTTGCAAGCAGGGAGTATCGTTTTCATGCAAGGATACTGATTGCACGTTTGAGCAAGTAAGATGATTTCCCTTCACGATAAGAGGTATTTGAAACAATGATTTTTGTTCAACTTTTCTTTCATAAGTGGTCAACTCACTTTACATTTCTGCAAGATGAAAGTTATACGAATCTATAAGGTTGAAAGAGAATTAATATAATAATTTCCCTTGGATTGATGGGTGTGCGTAAGGGATAGTTTTCATTTCATTCGATGATGGAATGGGCAATTCGGCAGGCGGCGATGAGCACTGTAAGCGAGTCTCCACATCTGCTGAGATACCGTGTTTCCCCTCTCGGATAACTATTTTATTACCTATCGTTTTTCAGGCACCGAACGAACAACGAGATACATGTCTCCCTTGCTCCTAAAACATTCTCTTATTTACAGGTGTATTCTTTCTGTAGGTACATCTAGCAAGGAAACAAGGCCGGGAGGACGGACGAGGAGTGAGCTAGGTTCTTTTCTACATTTGGGCAGGAGATTAGAAGCAACTTATAGAACGACCAACATAGTGAACATCTATTTTATGTGATGCAAGAGGATGTGAATTGAACGTATCGCTTGCCATGTAACTGATGGTTGAAATGCAATAAAGTTTCTATTTTAAATGGTTGAAAACTGGGTTTTACTCCACTCCCTTCAAGAAATATTAGTAAGAAAAAACGTTTAAAGTTAAATGCATACCCTTAGGTTTGACCGCTCTCCGAGTAAAGTTAAAGCACTCGTTAGGGTATTATTACCTCGAGGGCTTTCGTGAGAGCTCGACAAATTTCCATCGATTGCTTTCCTTTAAACTACCTATCATCAATAAGATTTTAAAAATTCATCTGAGTCATGAGGATGCCCCGCAATGGTGCAAAAGATTTGGATAGGAACGCTCTCATATTTTAACTCATGCGTTACCAACGTGATGAACATTTTCGGCGATAAGTCTTGTACTAATCACAGAAACCTGTTCCACCATCGGGCTTAAAATTGCTTCCACATTACGAATCTTAAAGATTTGGAATAGAAGAACTTGCTCTACATTTATTTGTCACCGACACCTCTAAAGCTAATCGAGGAAAGGAGAAAATGGAACGACGGTCGTCGTCTTTTTGCCCCGAAATTGCTAACCGGAATCCGACAGAGGGCCAAGTATTCGTTCAGTTGCTCGGTCCGTCTCGCGAGTAAACATCGTGCTCGTATCTTGCGAATAGAGAAGCTTTCTCGTAGTGTACGTTCAATTCTCATCTCTCCCGCGGCCAGTGGAATCTTGAAGATTGCCCCTGGAGAAAGCGACAGTGATGTTGCGTTTAGTGGTCATTGGAGAACATATAGGATGTAATCGATGTGGCAGATTCGCACGGGACTGCATTGTGACGTCGTCGAGTGAGTGAGGCGAGAAGCTTCGAGCGAGGTTCACGGAGAATTTTAAAGGTGAGACCCATCGGAATGTTTTCCTCGTCTCTTTGCCTTCGTTGACAAGAATGTGCATCGCAATTTAACCTCCTGATTGCTTCGAAACGCGGAGTTTGGAGTGCCCTCGGCTGGGGGATATCTTGATCACCGTAAATAAGACCAGATGTAAACAACAGCGAACGAATGCTTCATTGTCTCAGCTGTATCGTTCACATGGACTCGCATATTATCGCCTGGACGCGAACTTTATTAAGATTCCGAAGCCGTTTCTACAGTCAAAGCGCTTCCTCGTAGCATCATAGTTTACGTGAGGATGATTTCGTCTTCAATCGTGTTGATTTCATTCGAGGAAAGGGAAAATAAGGGACTGGGTATGGGAACGAAGTGAACGCGGCGAAGCCGCCATGGAAAGTGCAAAATGCATGGCGGCATTTCGAGGCGCCATTGTTACCGGTGGGAATCTAAAATTGAAAGAAGATTTTTCGAAATTAACCTGCGGTCCGTCGTAAACGATAAAATTTTCATGAAGACTAGTATCTATTATGATTTTTTTCCTACTACGTGAGTCTTACCGCACAGAAAGACCATTTTCATAATGTATCGAAAGCTAATTCTTCGGAATTGAGGAAAACCGCCATTACTCGCCGTCGACGTAAAAGAAGAAAGAAATTTTGAGGTCATTCGATCGGTAATTGGATCAACAATTATTTGCCATGAAATTCATTAATACAGCGTCTGCACTGACAGCGGTGGTATTTCTCTCGGCCAATCAGAATCAAGAAAAAAGTTTACCGGGAACTCAAATTAGATGAAATCTTCAAATGATGAATTAAAATTTGATTAATCGTTAAATGCGTTGCTGCTGCTACTTTCTGAAGCTAATACACTATCAGAATTGATCGCGAAAGACTTTTTTCAAGTATTCGTCGAGTAAAAGAGCCCTACCATGCATAGTACCAAAAACAGAAATACTGTGGGGCTATAGACTTCTCTACTTCATAATGTAATTTGCACTATTTCTTGGCTTTTGAAGGGTAAGAGACGAGGATTGGCTGCTATAATTAACTACAAGTCAATACGGTAGCTTTCATAGCGAGCAGAAGTAGAGGAAGATTCTTTGTTTTGAATAATTGCTTGATTTTCAATGACATCTTTCTATTTCAATTCCAGGATGCTTCTCCACCGACAAATTCCTACTGCTGAGATGAATAATTCACTGCACCCAAGGGACTGCAAAGAGTAGTCATCGCCTTACTTCGAAGTGGAGGTTTTATTAAACACATTTCAATATGTTAATGGATTACTTTTCAAGGTATGAGGTTGTTGAAACTATGATGTCCGTTCAACTATTCTTTCAAAAGGAGTTAACCTGACGATGACTTAACTATACTACAAGATGAAAATTATATGAATGCATATGGTGAAAAGCAAAGTTAATTTACTGTCTTGATCAAATTAGATGTAATCATGTAATGTTTCATTAAAACTTGATAAATCGTTAATTATGTTACTGCTGCTTCTTTCTGAAGCTTATACACTGTAAGATTTGATCGCGAAAGACTTTTTTCAAGTATTCCTTAAGATGAACAGCTCTTCCATGCATACTACCACGAACAGAAGTAATTACTTTTGGTGCTACTTATTTCCTTACTTCATTATGTACTTTTCTTAAGCCAGATAATTGTGCAGAGTAGGAGACGAGGAAAACTGCTAGAAATAATTAAAATCATTACGGTAGCTTCCATAGCGATGAGAATTAGAGGTAAATTCTTTGCTTCGGATAATTGCCTGATTTTCAATGACATCTTTACATTTCAATTTCAGGATGCTTCTCCACCGACAAATTCCTGCAACTTAGATTAATAATTCACTGCACCCATAGGACTGCCTAGAGTGCTCATCACTTAACTTCGAAGTGGAGGTTTGATATTGCACATTTCAAGATGTTAGTGGATTATCTTTCAAGGTAAGAGTTTTTCGAAACGTTGGTAATGTAAATAATTCCTTTCATCGGATGTGACAATGTGAATGATTCTGCACGGTGGAAATGAAATGAATCTATAAATTGAACGACAAAGGTGATCGATTTACAATCCAAGAATCAGTGTCTTTATGGGTTATATTAAAGAGTATTAATCAGTTCAATAATGAAAAACGCAGTTCGGCAAACAGAAACTTGCTGTTATGATTCCCGGATGTTAATTACACATTTGGGTAGGTATCATTTACAAGGTAGGAGGATTTTGAAGCATTAGTTTCTGATAACATTTCCTTTTGATAGATGTCACACCAATGAGACCAATGATGTGATTTCCAATTGATGAATTTAAGATCCTGAGTGATGAATTGAACCAGTTTTAGTACTTGGGTGATGGGAAAGGAAACTTTGCAAGCAGGGAGTATCGTTTTCATGCAAGGATACTGATTGCACGTTTGAGCAAGTAAGATGATTTCCCTTCACGATAAGAGGTATTTGAAACAATGATTTTTGTTCAACTTTTCTTTCATAAGTGGTCAACTCACTTTACATTTCTGCAAGATGAAAGTTATACGAATCTATAAGGTTGAAAGAGAATTAATATAATAATTTCCCTTGGATTGATGGGTGTGCGTAAGGGATAGTTTTCATTTCATTCGATGATGGAATGGGCAATTCGGCAGGCGGCGATGAGCACTGTAAGCGAGTCTCCACATCTGCTGAGATACCGTGTTTCCCCTCTCGGATAACTATTTTATTACCTATCGTTTTTCAGGCACCGAACGAACAACGAGATACATGTCTCCCTTGCTCCTAAAACATTCTCTTATTTTCAGGTGTATTCTTTCTGTAGGTACATCTAGCAAGGAAACAAGGCCGGGAGGACGGACGAGGAGTGAGCTAGGTTCTTTTCTACATTTGGGCAGGAGATTAGAAGCAACTTATAGAACGACCAACATAGTGAACATCTATTTTATGTGATGCAAGAGGATGTGAATTGAACGTATCGCTTGCCATGTAACTGATGGTTGAAATGCAATAAAGTTTCTATTTTAAATGGTTGAAAACTGGGTTTTACTCCACTCCCTTCAAGAAATATTAGTAAGAAAAAACGTTTAAAGTTAAATGCATACCCTTAGGTTTGACCGCTCTCCGAGTAAAGTTAAAGCACTCGTTAGGGTATTATTACCTCGAGGGCTTTCGTGAGAGCTCGACAAATTTCCATCGATTGCTTTCCTTTAAACTACCTATCATCAATAAGATTTTAAAAATTCATCTGAGTCATGAGGATGTCCCGCAATGGTGCAAAAGATTTGGATAGGAACGCTCTCATATTTTAACTCATGCGTTACCAACGTGATGAACATTTTCGGCGATAAGTCTTGTACTAATCACAGAAACCTGTTCCACCATCGGGCTTAAAATTGCTTCCACATTACGAATCTTAAAGATTTGGAATAGAAGAACTTGCTCTACATTTATTTGTCACCGACACCTCTAAAGCTAAACGAGGAAAGGAGAAAATAGAACGACGGTCGTCGTCTTTTTGCCCCGAAATTGCTAACCGGAATCCGACAGAGGGCCAAGTATTCGTTCAGTTGCTCGGTCCGTCTCGCGAGTAAACATCGTGCTCGTATCTTGCGAATAGAGAAGCTTTCTCGTAGTGTACGTTCAATTCTCATCTCTCCCGCGGCCAGTGGAATCTTGAAGATTGCCCCTGGAGAAAGCGACAGTGATGTTGCGTTTAGTGGTCATTGGAGAACATATAGGATGTAATCGATGTGGCAGATTCGCACGGGACTGCATTGTGACGTCGTCGAGTGAGTGAGGCGAGAAGCTTCGAGCGAGGTTCACGGAGAATTTTAAAGGTGAGACCCATCGGAATGTTTTCCTCGTCTCTTTGCCTTCGTTGACAAGAATGTGCATCGCAATTGAACCTCGTGATTGCTTCGAAACGCGGAGTTTGGAGTGCCCTCGGCTGGGGGATATCTTGATCACCGTAAATAAGACCAGATGTAAACAACAGCGAACGAATGCTTCATTGTCTCAGCTGTATCGTTCACATGGACTCGCATATTATCGCCTGGACGCGAACTTTATTGAGATTCCGAAGCCGTTTCTACAGTCAAAGCGCTTCCTCGTAGCATCATAGTTTACGTGAGGATGATTTCGTCTTCAATCGTGTTGATTTCATTCGAGGAAAGGGAAAATAAGGGACTGGGTATGGGAACGAAGTGAACGCGGCGAAGCCGCCATGGAAAGTGCAAAATGCATGGCGGCATTTCGAGGCGCCATTGTTACCGGTGGGAATCTAAAATTGAAAGAAGATTTTTCGAAATTAACCTGCGGTCCGTCGTAAACGATAAAATTTTCATGAAGACTAGTATCTATTATGATTTTTTTCCTACTACGTGAGTCTTACCGCACAGAAAGACCATTTTCATAATGTATCGAAAGCTAGTTCTTCGGAATTGAGGAAAACCGCCATTACTCGCCGTCGACGTAAAAGAAGAAAGAAATTTTGAGGTCATTCGATCGGTAATTGGATCAACAATTATTTGCCATGAAATTCATTAATACAGCGTCTGCACTGACAGCGGTGGTATTTCTCTCGGCCAATCAGAATCAAGAAAAAAGTTTACCGGGAACTCAAATTAGATGAAATCTTCAAATGATAAATTAAAATTTGATTAATCGTTAAATGCGTTGCTGCTGCTACTTTCTGAAGCTAATACACTATCAGAATTGATCGCGAAAGACTTTTTTCAAGTATTCATCGAGTAAAAGAGCCCTACCATGCATAGTACCAAAAACAGAAGTACTGTGGGGCTATAGACTTCTCTACTTCATAATGTAATTTGCACTATTTCTTGGCTTTTGAAGGGTAAGAGACGAGGATTGGCTGCTATAATTAACTACAAGTCAATACGGTAGCTTTCATAGCGAGCAGAAGTAGAGGAAGATTCTTTGTTTTGAATAATTGCTTGATTTTCAATGACATCTTTCTATTTCAATTCCAGGATGCTTCTCCACCGACAAATTCCTACTGCTGAGATGAATAATTCACTGCACCCAAGGGACTGCAAAGAGTAGTCATCGCCTTACTTCGAAGTGGAGGTTTTATTAAACACATTTCAATATGTTAATGGATTACTTTTCAAGGTATGAGGTTGTTGAAACTATGATGTCCGTTCAACTATTCTTTCAAAAGGAGTTAACCTGACGATGACTTAACTATACTACAAGATGAAAATTATATGAATGCATATGGTGAAAAGCAAAGTTAATTTACTGTCTTGATCAAATTAGATGTAATCATGTAATGTTTCATTAAAACTTGATATATCGTTAATTATGTTACTGCTGCTTCTTTCTTTAATCCTTAAGATGAACAGCTCTTCCATGCATACTACCACGAACAGAAGTAATTACTTTTGGTGCTACTTATTTCCTTACTTCATTATGTACTTTTCTTAAGCCAGATAATTGTGCAGAGTAGGAGACGAGGAAAACTGCTAGAAATAATTAAAATCATTACGGTAGCTTCCATAGCGATGAGAATTAGAGGTAAATTCTTTGCTTCGGATAATTGCCTGATTTTCAATGACATCTTTACATTTCAATTTCAGGATGCTTCTCCACCGACAAATTCCTGCAACTTAGATTAATAATTCACTGCACCCATAGGACTGCCTAGAGTGCTCATCACTTAACTTCGAAGTGGAGGTTTGATATTGCACATTTCAAGATGTTAGTGGATTATCTTTCAAGGTAAGAGTTTTTTGAAACGTTGGTAATGTAAATAATTCCTTTCATCGGATGTGACAATGTGAATGATTCTGCACGATGGAAATGAAATGAATCTATAAATTGAACGACAAAGGTGATCGATTTACAATCCAAGAATCAGTGTCTTTATGGGTTATATTAAAGAGTATTAATCAGTTCAATAATGAAAAACGCAGTTCGGCAAACAGAAACTTGCTGTTATGATTCCCGGATGTTAATTACACATTTGGGTAGGTATCATTTACAAGGTAGGAGGATTTTGAAGCATTAGTTTCTGATAACATTTCCTTTTGATAGATGTCACACCAATGAGACCAATGATGTGATTTCCAATTGATGAATTTAAGATCCTGAGTGATGAATTGAACCAGTTTTAGTACTTGGGTGATGGGAAAGGAAACTTTGCAAGCAGGGAGTATCGTTTTCATGCAAGGATACTGATTGCACGTTTGAGCAAGTAAGATGATTTCCCTTCACGATAAGAGGTATTTGAAACAATGATTTTTGTTCAACTTTTCTTTCATAAGTGGTCAACTCACTTTACATTTCTGCAAGATGAAAGTTATACGAATCTATAAGGTTGAAAGAGAATTAATATAATAATTTCCCTTGGATTGATGGGTGTGCGTAAGGGATAGTTTTCATTTCATTCGATGATGGAATGGGCAATTCGGCAGGCGGCGATGAGCACTGTAAGCGAGTCTCCACATCTGCTGAGATACCGTGTTTCCCCTCTCGGATAACTATTTTATTACCTATCGTTTTTCAGGCACCGAACGAACAACGAGATACATGTCTCCCTTGCTCCTAAAACATTCTCTTATTTTCAGGTGTATTCTTTCTGTAGGTACATCTAGCAAGGAAACAAGGCCGGGAGGACGGACGAGGAGTGAGCTAGGTTCTTTTCTACATTTGGGCAGGAGATTAGAAGCAACTTATAGAACGACCAACATAGTGAACATCTATTTCATGTGATGCAAGAGGATGTGAATTGAACGTATCGCTTGCCATGTAACTGATGGTTGAAATGCAATAAAGTTTCTATTTTAAATGGTTGAAAACTGGGTTTTACTCCACTCCCTTCAAGAAATATTAGTAAGAAAAAACGTTTAAAGTTAAATGCATACCCTTAGGTTTGACCGCTCTCCGAGTAAAGTTAAAGCACTCGTTAGGGTATTATTACCTCGAGGGCTTTCGTGAGAGCTCGACAAATTTCCACCACGCAACCATTTGCTTGCTGATTTGATGCTGCCGCGGGGGTTATATTAGAAGCGGCTAGAATTGACGATTTTTAAACATTAATTACGGAGAAACGAGGGAGCGTTGGCCCCTAGTATTTTCAGGTTGTTTTAAGTAATATCTAAGCTACACTTCCATACCGGTCCTATCCAATATCCCGTGCCGCAGTCCTAAAGGTCCCCTTGTAAAATATAAATTATTAATATCGAAAAATTAATTATAAATTAAATATGTAAAATTATTTTTGAATTCCGAATACAAATATTTGTTCAGAATTATTAGTAACTAAAATGCTCTGATCAAAGATCATCACGAAGAGCAAATCAAACCCGGGACTGCATCGATAGAAGTCGTACGGACCTCAATGTGAATCTCTCCACAATTTCTAAACCCGAATGAGACTGTTCTGGGATACTAATTCGTCTTCTGCGAGCAAATGAATTTCGAAGATAACACGATACTTATCAATGTATCAATTTCAGTCTTGCTTGGGACTGTGAACTGAGGAGGCTTCCCACCCCTCCAACCTCGTCTCAGAAGCCAGTTGGTGCCAACCGCTTCAAAAAAGTCAGCAAATGATCCTCCCTGTGTTCTGTTAGTTTTCTAAGTTACCACTTTTCGTGCTCTGAGACGCGACCGTTAAATTCGGAAATCTCCGAGCGCTACAGCAGCCTTAATGGAAAAGAAATAGGAAGTACTTATTGTCATATAAGACCTCTTCCGAGCTCCATCGTTATCACCGGGTTCGGCGGTAATATTAATAACTAATAAAATAGAAAAATGGTAGAGAATATAACTGAAGGTATAGATAAAAACTTGAAGAAACTGATAAGTTTGAGAATGAAGGGTACCAGATGAAATGGTCAACTGCACAAAAGAGGGGACGTTTTCAATTTCGCTTTGCCGTAAAAAAAAGTGCACTAATTGAGCCAACGCTTTTCAAAGTTTTTATTGTGTTCCGCGAAATTCCTTTCTGATTGAGCGATGTGGACTGTTGAAATGTGCTTCGTACGGAGTATGGAAATCCAACCGAGTTAATCCGCTTATCAGTTTTACTATAGATCTATTCTTCTTTCTTTTTTACGCCCTTTTTCCTTTCTATGCCTTTTTTGGCATAGAAGCCATAGAGGCATCTTTTCCCAAATCAGCTTACATCCGTTCGCTGTTGAAATCAATCTTATCATTATCCTGGCATTTTGTAAGTACCGCAGACGGTTGAATCTGTGAGATAGGCCGATTAAAGAAAGAAGGAAGGTTAAATTCGCATAATTCTAGAGTAATTTATAGTACGATAGTATAGTACGTACAAATGTACCAAAAGTAAGACTACTACGCAGGGAACACGTTTATTGTAAGAAGAAAAGGATGACCGTATTTTATCTATAGTCTGTTCCACTTTTCTATAGTCTGTTCCACTTTTCTAGGCAGTATGGGCTTATGGAGAAATCAAATAGCCTCGTACGCCGGGTCATTTTTCCGGAATATCCGCGATATCCACAAAATTTGCCTTCGCAACGGATGAAATTCAGATTTTCAACTAAGTTTGGTGGATTTTTTTTCCAATTTTTTGGTGAAATTTGGACAAGGAAGGATGGTTCCTTATATTGACGAAGTTTCTTCATTACCGAGGGAGTAATTGATTTAGCGCTCTGTTTGCTAATCATTGTTACTTTTTGCTCGAGACTAATAGACCCGTAAGCGTAATTCGGATTGATCCGGACCCGCTCTCGGTTATAAAATTCAAAAACTAAAGTTCTATTCAAGATATCGACTCAGAATAACCTGTAAATGAAAATAACAACATTTATCTCAATTTCTCTTGCGACAAGTTTTTCGTAACGTATGAAACAAAAAATTTTTAGGCGATGTATAAATTTGACTGCACGATCCAATTTTTTGGAGGTTGCGTTCCACTTAAATTATTTTTTACTAAAATTTTATCACTCAAAAATTAATATAAGTTGACTTTTTTGTATTCATAGAAGTTACTCAGAAATAATAAACTGACGCCTTTTGAGAGGCTAGGTTGCTCCCTTATGGGAATTTACGTGCATTTATTTCCCCATAAGCCTCCCGTACTTTTGTGGAACGGACTATAGTAACCAACCCTGCTCAACTTGGTGAGTTAATGATGTTACCTACTTCGGTAACAAAATTCTTCTATATTCAACATTTCTACTTATTCTTTATCTTTCATGAGACAATGTCATTTTTAGGTCTTCTCCAGTTAAATATGTGTTCTCTTCGAAATTTTCGAGATCCAAAGTTTAGAGTAGCACATAATTAAGCATATCTTACTCCGAACTAAAATGGTACTGTGATGATTGATTTTATCATTTTAATAAAAGTAACGCAGATAGTATATATGATTTCCTTATAATAGTCTTGCAACGTGGATAACTACCTACCGCTCATATAGTGAATGGATTTTCTACAGAAAAATATAAGTACGATACATAAATTTCTGCAGAATTTATACTTTATCATTTATTGTCTGAATATTACAAATTATATTAAATTTTAAAATATTTTAAATACACGAATTGAATTTATTTTAAAATTTCAACAAATTAATTTAAATTACAAAAAAGAACATTTACGCATTTGACGTTCAATTTTTCGCTAGCGAATTCTAATAATTATAAACATGGCGTCAAAAAACTTATTGCGAGAATAAATGATTAATATTGAACTTAAAATATGTTACTAATTTTCAGCTAAAAAAATAATTAGAAATACTTTTTCACAACAACGCGTGAACGGGTACAAGAAGTTCTGTTATAAAATCATTAATGAGATAAAAAATTTAAATTAAATTTAAGAAGCATCACTATTTTCCTGCATTCGTAATTTCATATTTATTTAGCACTTCAGTTAGGTCAAAAGAGGATAATAATCTTCTTTTGGCCGAACTGAACTATTACTATGAATTCTATTTCAATTTAATATAACTTGGCAAAGTGCTGAAGAAGAGGGCAAGGATCAGTGTTATGGTAAAAGTTTGGTATGTAAGCGTCGCGCGGGGTCAGTCACGGGTGGAAACGAAGGCCACGGAAGTTTAAAAATCTAGTTTTTGCTTTTGAAATTCTATTCTCAAACTTATTTCGCCTACTACCCATATATTGTTACTAATAAAACCTGCTGCTGCTATTCTGCGCGTCTCCAATACTATCGTTTACAGTGCCTTTCAATCTGGAATAAAGATATCGGTACAATGCATTAATATATCGACAACTCTTCTACTTTCGTTCCAGATTCCTCGAATTACTGCTCATGAGAGTATTTCAATAGAGGAAGGATAGCAAAGGACGATATCTTTCAAGATATGGATAGATATTTCGATTCGGAACTGCAACTGAGAATGAGTGCCTTGAGTTAATGTATTGAATTAAATGTAACGCTGTTTTGATGTAAATGACTGTACACGGTTAGAAAATTCATATTGAAATACTTTTATGTTCGTATTTCATTACCCTCCAGATGGTGCCGCACATTTTTTAATTAAATAATCATTTTTCAATATCTACTACGCTAACTATTTCCTTGGTATTTCTTGTATTGAAAGTCATTGCAATCTCATATGAATCTTTCGTATGTAACGAAAATTCTCTATAATAAGTCATTCAGCAGCAGTGATGTCGGAATCTTAAAACCGTGTCTTAAACCATTACTCTTTTCAAACGATTCGGAAAAAGCGACTCTACTATTCATGACTCATACGTTTGTTGTTTTCATATGATTTCTTTATCAAAGATTTACATTAATTTCGAAATGTCTTCTTACTTCCCAGGTACTTTTAACAACAAACAATCATTATTATGTTCCAACAAATGAGGGTTTAAATATAACTTCTTGTAAAATATTCAGAATGAGAGGCGTCCCTAATTCAGACGAAAGAATGTGGCAGATCTTTAAGAATTAAGTTTTGAAGTATGTACCAACGGAAGCATCAGAAAAAATCCTTATTCTCAATAATACAATAATAAAATTAAGTCCCTAAACAGAAATGCCAGATTAGTGCATAAATGTACGGACCGGGATTCAGTGTCTATCGAAAAGTGTAAGAAAATAATAAGAGAACTATCTGCCGAGAAAGTAAGCGTAGAGGAAATCTATGTGAAAAAAGCTTATGACAACAGATTTCAAAACAAATTACATTAATACTTACGCCGTAGACGAGGTAACTACTCCCTCACCATTAAGAGAGATGCTGGTGACACCCAGACTCAAGGGCTGATTCATTTAACGACTGGATCCATTAAGTTTATAGGAACGCTCAAAATATTGAAAAAAGTATTGAACTCAAGCGAAGGGATCAACTGTAAATAAATGCGTATTTCAGATTCTGTTACTTTAAGGAATATTCTAAAATAGAACATTCGGAAATCGGAAGGATCTGAAGATAACTGCAGCGACGCTATTTAACAGGGAAATAACGCAATCGTACCTTACCTTAGAAAATTGTTCCTTCAACAATAATCGCATTCCTCATGATTGGACTTTTGGCGATTTTATATCCAATACATGAAGCAAGATCTAAAATATCCGTAAATAGCTGTAGATCCATTACTCTCTACATCTCAAGTGTGCAAACTAACGGAGAAATTCATTGCTGATCATTTCCTTAAATAAAGGAAGGAAAGTATGAAGCTAGAGGAAGCACGGATTCGGGCAGGGATTCTCGTGTAAGACGCAGCTCCATGGGATACTTCAAAACTTTACCGAATCTATGGATGAGCTAGACGAAGTTGATGCAATTATTATTGATTTTGCTAAGGCCTTTATAAAGTACCCCATAATTAGTTTTCGAATTCCCAAAAATATAAAAATATTTAAAGAAAAAGTTAAAGGCTATTAATTTTACGAAGATTGTTCTTTATTCATTAACACTAGAACAGCGGGAAACGGACACCCCCCTAGAACAGCGGAAGGTGTCCTCAGGACACCTACACTTGCGCTTCTTTTAAATTGAATGAGGCAGTCGTATTTAAATTTTTAGTCTTTCCTTATACGCTTAAAAATTAATAACTAAGTATGGGTACTTATTTATCGGCAGATCATGAGGTAAATAGTTGCTACATATTTAATATAGAAATTGTTGTTGAGTTCAATCAATTTCATGAGACTCATATTCCGATATAAAAATATACAGAACAGTAAAGCCAGAAATAAATTATATGAATAAATTAATATAAAGCCTTTTCGAGATAAAATAATTATTTGCTTGAATAACTTTTGAAAATTACCCGATTTTATCAACAATTTACATGGGGTACAAGAAAAAATAAACTCGCGTAATAAAACTTTACCGCTTCACGTACCTTCCTTTGATTTTATTTGACAACAAAAAGACTAGAAATAAGGTTTAAGACACAAACTGGACCTTAAATGTTATTTGCATACGCAATTATATTAATTTTTCTTTTTTAGCACAATGATGCTGTCACGAAATAATTACTCCACAGAATCCTTCCACGAAGCTAATACATAAATCTTCTTGATGTTACAGTTTCTATTAACCTATTCCTTGCACTTCTTACACTTATCTGATGCTATATTTCACTTGTATTTTCTTTTGAACAGATATCGGTGGCTTCATTGGATGATGTCTCGTGCATCTAGTGTTTACTTAGGTCCTTCTTGAGATCTCTTTAGACAGCTTAGGTTTTACTTGGTTTATCTGCGATTCGTTGCAAGAATCTATATCTGGTTATTTGGCGACCTCTTTTCTGCTTGCAAATAACCTATACATTGACTTCTGCTAGATAAATTTTTATGTAAAAAGAATGCATTAGGCAACGTCGTGAGTCTGTCTCACCGTGTGCCTACGCGCCATTTGGTCCACTACGCCGCTTTTTGTACAATTATGGTACGTCACCGCGTCTGATTTTCTTTTACTAATACTGTCAAATACGACATTAGAAAGCATCTAAATATCGAGAAGATCATGTTTACTCTGTTTAATTTTATAAACAGGGATTATTCTTCATTTTTGACAACATCGGAATTCACGTCAGATCTTTGCTGATTTTCAACTCCAGCGACTCTCTCCACAATTTGTTCTATGTTCCAAATAAAAAAATACCTGCTTTCTTCAGCCTTTTAAATAGTTTCTTTAATTTAAAATAATTATCGGTCATTAGGTTCATTCCTTTTATATAGAAAAAGTTCCATCAAGGTCATGACCACATGGTTCAGGAAGATGGCCTATCCTCCAACTCGACAAATCATAGAAATTCATTCAATGCATATTTGGAATTAAAATCCATTACTAACCGAAACTTAAATACATGTTTATCAGGTTTATTAAGAATAAATTGTGTGGATAGACATCAACACTTTCTGGGAAAAAGCTGATCATTCACCGTCACTTTTGTACCGGAATTGTAGCAAGCTTGGCAATATTCAATGAGTGAGTGTCACAAAAAGATATAAGACAAATTAGTCAATTGCAAAAATAGAAATGGGAAACGTATCTTATAAATGGAAATATTAGAAAATATAAGGCAAAATGTTTCCAACTCAAATCATCATTAGAATTGCTACCTCAAATTTTTATACATAACAATATAATTAATTAATTTTAGAGAACGGGGACAAAATAATAGCAAAAAGCAATATTATCTCAAAGTACATTCGTAAGAGCTTCTAATATAAAACAATGAAGGTTTTATCATAGGAAATAATAGTAAATATTACGTAGGTGTCCTGAGGACACCTCCACTGTTCTAGGGGGTATGTGGTAGGATCTCCTTTGAAAATGTTCCAATAATTATAAAACTTGGTATAAATACGCAGAATATTAAATAATTAAAAGTCACGAAACGATTCTTTTCTATGATACAAATTACAAAAATGGTGCGTTTTCTTCATGGGCGAGGTGTCCTGAGGACACCCTCCGCTGTTCTAGTGTTAAAATAGAATCGTGATGATTGAAATAGAAATTTTGTCTCTATAATTTATTCTGAAGGGTCTTTTAATTTAAATATGAATTATCTAGAGATATAATAATTACATTTTTCCAAAGAATCCAAATATTTTATTATAGTTGGCAGTTTATGACGGGAATAGTTGAGAAGAATTTCCTGTTTCCCTGACTGATCATACATTCTGTCCGTAGCAGCATTGTTTTGTCGCTGGCCCCTCTCAATACTTGTTGAGCATAGACAGAACGTAGGAATCCACATACCATCCGAGGTAATATTACTGGAGCAGTTTGGGTGAAGTATGTACAGATGCAAATCTGTTGATTTTTATCCGAAGAAGAACGTTTTACGAATCGATTATCAGAAACAAGGAAGAGCTTCAAGGGACTAACCTTGCCTTCTAATTAATATTTATCGTTAGTCACGAAGATCTTGCCATCTTAAATTTACACCACTTATAATTGAACATTACTGTACCTCGTGTAAAAGTATATCATAAGACTCTAAATATCAAAAAGATATCACGTATATACTTAATTTAAAGGTAAATAACTCTTAATCTTTTTCTTAATCTTTTATAGGTTTTGACTAAAACATTTCTTGATTAGTCTTTCCAGGAATAATTTGATCGACCATCACTCGAAAATTAATTTAAGAAATTGGAAATGAGAAATTTAAAAATAAAATAATGAATTTTGAAGTTTATACATTAAAAAAAACAAACAAGCAATCCACGAATCACTATTTCAATTGTAATAAAAATCAAAATATTTTATCTTTCAGTTTATTCCATGCTCAGTCTAGCATCGATTCGAATGACATAAATAAATATCATTTTAATTGAAGAATATGCTCTCAAATTAAAATTCACCAAATTGTAAACAAAAAATTTGTATTATGATAAAAAGAGATTTTAACTGCTAACAAAAACCTATCTATCTTATCTTTACTCAAAAGGGGCGGGAACTTCTTTCGGAAATGCATTCTTGCCGAACGGCTCGATGAATTTACTTAAATTTCTTAATTTTATTATTGAATAATTAATTATTTTTATGTTGCAAACAAGATCCCATTTGAAAGCTATGAAATTAAATTCAACATGTCCATATACGTAAAATTTTCTTTATAAGCAACGGAAACTACTAGATTTTGTTACATGGAAAAAGAGGTTTCGACCTCATAATGTTAAGGGTTTGAGTGTTATTTTATCGTGACGAGAGATTCCGATGTAGTGGATTCAGGATTAATTCCACATGAGTCATTTATAATCAAAAATAATGTATCACAGACAATTTCGAAAATATATGACACAGAACTTAATCAACAAGAAAGAGTTGACTCTTTACCTTTGTCCCAAAACGGAGATCAAAAGTCCATGCTGCTCTCACTTTCAGTCAACCGCCTGGTGTTCCCAATTCCCGGGGTGCAGGGTGGGGGAACCACTGAAAGAAGAACATTCATCATAAATAGATATGCTGCCCAGAAGGCCTCCCACGTCATATGATAATTCCTGAGGAACTAATACCGCACACTCGATATTCAGGCTTGAAGGAAATATTTACATTAATTTATGGAGTTTTAGGAGAAGATTAAGAAAACGTCACATGAGTTCCCAAATTATGTTTCTATAAATGTGCATTGTCCATTGAAATATTAGCAAGTTTCTTTAATATGTAACGAAAATTTTTATTTCAGCATATCAACAATTTTATTCAAGCGATTTGTCCGTCAGTATACCGTCGGTCAATGCTGCTCACTCGGCCGAGTGAGCAGCATTGACCTATCGATCTAATCAAATAGAATCTATCAATCTAATCAATTAGAATTTAAACTGATAAATAACGATTAAGATAAACAACAAGGAACATTCAGTGACCTAAAAATTAGGATTCACTCATGAAAACTTCTATTATAGGCATACTTTTCTCCAAAATAATCTCATGGCCTCAGTTTAACAGACAAATAGCCTCCTCGAACATAATTGGAGTCGTTTGATGAAAAAATATTTTAAAATGTCTTAGTGAATCGAAGGAAAATAAATTTAGAGCATCAACCTACGCAATCACTTAAACCTGAACAAAAACTAGACTACTGTACTTACGTATTACATTAATACGCGTTAATTGCACTTCACCAGAATTAGGTCGAACATTCGTGCTACTCTATGTGCTCCTCTAAGGGGAACACACAGCTGGATGAAAATTTCCCCTTCATACTTCATTCCTAAGTCAAACGATTTGACTAGGGCGTATTGTGACGGGGGTAATCCTTTCCAATGCTTCCAGTGCGTTCCATCGCAGAGAAGTAGAATTTTAACTCGCTGTCAGCTGGACGAAGTATTTTGAAGGAAAGATATAATTTATTTTAATGGCTAATGATTTTACCCCCGGAAATAGGACGATGCGTTTAAGATATTGCTGAGAGCTTGAGTGATTGAATGGTTGGCAGTGTATCCATTATATTTTCCTCTTTTAAAAATGATGATATATTTATACATCTTTAAAAGGAATTAATACTTTCTTATTATCTCAACATGATTAAAGCAGGTTAAAAATGGCAAAATGACTTTATGTGATCCCGTACAACCCGTCTCGGGTATCCGATTACTAATCAAATCATAATATCCTCTCCAAAGAGATAAACGAATCCCTTGGCCGAGAATCTCTCGAGGTTAAAAGAAATGAGTAGAGAATCAAATTATTCGGGAATTCAAACCGATCAAGCCAATCGAAGGTTATATTTATAATCCCTAACCTCTGCAGTTATGCCCTTGCACAAAGAGAATTCCGATTCCACGAAAGTTAATGAGGCCGTACCTGATTGACCAATAAATATGTAAAGGTATAGAAATGAGAAGCAAGAATAGTGGAACAGAGAAATAAATTCATGGACAAGAAATATTTGACACGTATTTAATTGCGTTGGTGAACTCAAGAGTCCAAGTCTTAGCCATCTGCATTACAGACATGTTCGTGATAATTGAATAATACCAGTAGTAAAATACTGGCTCACAATTCACTTGAATTGTAAGGTAAGAAGCCAATCACAACCTTAGGAAAGAAACAATATTAGAATAATTCATTTGGTTGGATTGAAAAATCATTAACTTATTACAATAAATTACTCTCGATTCGGTCTACATAATAACATATTACCTCATCATACATGTTATAATCAGAAAAATATATGGACGATTTGATAAGTATATATTATATGTGATAGTATAAAAAAGGATGATTCTACACATACTGAAGATTTATTATCTCCATAGCAAAATAAATAAATTTTACAGCGGAATAAAGAACTGGTTGCCTAGGTGGCCGAGAACATTATGAAAAACTGTCATTGCTTTCATTCTATCCGGCATAATATGTTAGTTTTCTCTTATATTAGTGTTTATACCTTATGACTACATAACAGTCAAATTATACTAATTTTGAAGTAACCGAATTTTATAAAAAATAATGATTTAAATGGAGCGAAACCTTCGAAAAATAGAACGTATTTACGAAAATCATTGAGATAAATTTTATTTTCACTAACCGGTTATCCTGAGTCGACTACTTAATATTTAATATATAATGATTAACGATTTATAATGATAAACATGAAGGCAAAAAATCATAGGTTTGTTAAGTCAAAGCACCCACATCAACAAACAAAATATCCGAGTAGCTCATATGAAAGCTTTTGCGTTCGGGAAACTGGTAATTTGAAGCCTGAATTTACTCCAAGTCGGAATCCTTCGTTTGATATGAGAGTTATTATTTTACCCAATATTGAATGATGATGATTTCAATGTTTTAAGCGCAACAACCATTCCTAAAAGACATTAATGGATATAAATGATATTATTTATCAATACAATTCATTAATTACCATATGATTATTGATTTATATTTTTAAAATACTTAACATTGAATTTGAATATTTTCTTAGTTATTATTCAGCCAAAACTTGCATTAATTTACGTAATATTTCTAAGAATAAATTCAGAAAACTTTGAGTTGTTTTTTGGGCATAGATTCCAATAATACAATAAGCCATTCTGTAATATTACTGGTTGGAAATATTTTATCCCTTTAACTTTCTATGAGTTCACATAGTTAGTTATTTTTCAAATGAGGAGTCTTTTTCATTGAACCTAAGCAGAGTTTTAAATAATACCATCTGGGTTTATGTGAGAGTGGTAGGAACTAGGGGATAAATATCAATGTGGAGAATAATTGAGTGAGGAAATCAATTTTCCAAGCATAAGATAATTATGAAACTTCGTAACTGACTGTAACCTTCAGAGGTTTAAATCTAAATTTCTAAAACATCTCGCCCATTTTGGATATTAGTTCATGTGGCTTTGCCGTGGCTCTCTACCAGTGAGTTAACATAATGTCTTCCGTATCAAAGTTTCGGAGAACATTTCCAGTGGCCACAAGATATGTACTACTAATGCATAAGAGTAAATTGTAAATGCAGGAATTTTCTCATTCACAGGGTTCAAATTGTGTTTGTATTTCTGCTTGTTCCAGATTTCTATATCCATTTCGCTTCATCCCTTATTTTATTACTAGGAGGGGTTTTTTTAATTTTCTTATTCACTATAATTTATTATGAATATATTATACGTAAAAGAACGTAATTATCTTCATACAATACTAACTGTTTACATATCAATAATTAATCTTTACGGAAAGATAAATCAATGAAGGCTCTTCTTCCAATCTATGCCATATGGACAAAGGTAATGTTTTTTTTATTTTGATTATTGATACTCTAAATATTCAATATGTATCCTAAGACAAGTTATACCCTGAACACTCATCTCTTACTACGCTTTTCTTTTATTTTGGGGATAAATATTAAATAAAATCGATGTTAACTTTTACTGAATAGCTAATTGCATTATAATATATCCAATAATATACTCATATACATATACTATAGAATATAAACCTCAAATTATATATATTTGATAATAAAAATTGTTATTCTTTACTCTTGCTAATGTTTAATAAACTATAAATCTTAAATCTATTAAATAATAACGAGATAAAAAGTCCGTAATTAGATCGTATGGATAGAATTAAAAAATAGAAATAGACAGAGAAATCAAAGACATCCTAGAATTTATCTATTTATCATATTAATGTCTGAATGAACATATTTAGCGTAAAAAAACTCAGCGAAACTTCTCATATTATAGTTTTATAAATTTGGGAAATATTTAAAGAAATAGATGAATGAAAATTTTTTGTATTTGATATAATATAAAGTAAGAGTAGAGATGCTGAATTGCGGCGAATCGATGGAGTTTTGTGAAATTTTCATACAGCAATCACTATTTAGGAGCTATCCTTATTAGAAAGCTGCAATTGAACCATTCGGACGTATAAAAGTCCTTCGCGAATCCATTTGAAGGGCATTAAAAATCAATAATCTCTAATTGGTACACGACGTGCGTTTTTTATTACCAGCATTAATGTGGAGTTTAACGCTAAGGTTATTTCAGGCGGTTGAATGTTATCCCTTCTACATGTGTACTCTTCCATTGGTTCTGAGGAATATATTGCCACAGAAAAATAAATTTGGTGATCCAAAATCATTCTGTACAGAGAGGAAGTGGTTTTCCAAGGTTATTGTATGTATTTAACTATCGCATTCGATATATCGGCACTTTAGATTAATATACTGATGCAACGGGAATCAAAAACCAATCTAGGGCAGCTTTTTGTGTTTCTTACCCCCAAAAGAAAATCTCTTTTACAAGGTAACTTTTCTTCCTTCCGCAAGCTTTTTTTGGATGGGGGAAGTCAGAGGATGAAATGGGAGACATTTTTCATCAAAGGAATGGATTCTTGCGGCTCCCAAAGGTTTTGATGGCTCATGACGGCGGTCGTGCCTTTTTTAGACCATAATACTGCGGAGACCACGTGACCATCCAATTTTTCCTTCTTTAGTACTTCAGGTATCCAAGATTTGGACTGTGGCAATAGAAGTCTTTGTATCAATCGATTACCGGATGTAACGTATTTGAAAATCACATTAAAGGTCACAATATATGATACTAGTAGTAGATATTATTCTATGAGTTCTATCTATTTCATATATATATCATAATATTGTTATTATAAATCACAAAGGATTAATTATGAATTTTGGAGATTTCGCGTAGTATACATTGTTTGCAATGGCATGTATACTATTGATGGAGAAAATTCTCTATTCTTTTATTATATCTGACTTAAAACGATAAGAGTATTTAGCATATTAAAAAAGATGATCCAGTATATCCTTGAAGGAAAAGTACTTGACTAAGTATTTGTAAATAACTTAAACAAAACAGTATTCCTTTTATATCGGCAGAATCATTGGGGATTAAATAATGCTCTTTTCGCATAGCTTAAAATTTATTAGACTGTTTAAATTATGTTGTTTGATAATTGTTCTTGGTTCAGCTTAATCACGATTTGAAAATTTAAATCGCATCTCCTTATAAAAAAATGAAATTTTCAATAAAATGCCTTGAATTAACAGATTTAACGAATGTAAAAATTATAATTCTTATCTAAAAAACTCTGAATATTATATTTGAATTTCAAAATGAATTAACAGAAGATATAAATGTACTGGAGTAGGAATTTATTTTGCGATTTTGGAGTTCAATATTCAAAATATAATCTCAAGACAAGTATTAAGTATTTCTTACGCGGAGATTAGACTATGTAGTATGCCAACTTTTCACATTTAAACCCTTGTTATAAATGGTACATAACTTTTCATTAGATATAGACTTTGTGGTTTGTATAAATGATAATAATAATTTTCCTATTTTTCAGGAAAAAATAATTAGTATACAACGTTCATATTTATTTTTTTAAATCATTGAAAATACTATTTCACCCTCGTATATTGTCACTAGTAGCTTTAAATCGTATTACGTCTTAACTTTTACATATGATAGCTGAACTAAAATATTAATCTTGAAATGTAAATGCCAACAAATCTGAACCAGTCTTAAGGAACAGCTTCATAAGAATATTGACTTTTAAGGAATGATGGACTCCAAAAAATCCTTCACTGAAATCTGGATTAGCTGCTGATACGTCTTTTTAAAGAACCTTAATCAATAAGGACTTGGTAACACCTCCGCGATCCTTCGTTTTTCGTTAAATGAGTTTCTTTTTGAAACTCCAATGAATTTGAATCCCTATATTCACCTCATTCGATTTAATTTCTTCTTCATATTCCTAAAATATATCCCTGTAACTTAAAGGTACATAGACTCCTAAAATTAAAGAGTAGTTATGAGATTCTGAGTTCTGAATATTCAATTTTGCTATGGTTTCCTCATATTATCAGCAAATTAAAGAATCATAATTAATATTACTAAGAGAATACTATAATTACGAAGGAATATGATTCTTTCTAAATTAAAGTTGCATTTACATATAAGCACCAAGCAGGTTTAAGAACAGTCCTATGTAAATAGTAAACAGTAAATCATGCTGTTGAAATAAAACATTGATATGAACACTGAATGTGACGCATTTTTTTATCGAAGAACTTTATTTATTATTTTATTATTATTAATTTAAAATATTGTCGCAATTAATTTGTTCATACCCAAAACGAATGGGTTCTTTGAGAAGTGGATAGAAAGACTAAGAAAAAAATACAACACATGAACACACACTTTGGCAGAATATATTACACGTATTGAACATCTCCGATCTGAAATTCTATTTCGGAAAAGAGTAAATGAATTTAAGAGTCATGAAAAAGGGTGAAACTGCAGAATTTAAAAACATAATATTATATTCGAGCACTTTTTTGTTTACAATCCATTTTGGAAATTTAGGTTGGAAAGAATTCCATTTATCTTAAGGTCTAATTTAAGGAGGAATTCGCGGTTTAAGAATTGGAAAATCGGGATTATTCTCTCAGCAGGATCTTAGACGCATTTCCATCGCTCTTTGAACTTTCCCTGCTTCAACCTCCTGGGGGGCCTTTCTTCCTGATCACCAGAGGGCGGTCTACTGCTCCAATTTATTTGCATCTCTTACCTCATTCAAGGTGTTACATTGAGACCTAATTCTGCAGACATTATATTTCACCGAATTTTGTTAGCCTAATCCTTTTCAATTGTCAATCATCATTCACCCATTCTTTAAAAGATATTCTTTTGATAAGGATTACTATTGGCCACCACAAACATATATCTAGAACAAATATAAATTTCTTAATTGGTTTACTCATTTGTGTATAATTTTATATAGTATTCCATTTTTAACATAAGCTTTGCTATGAATACTTGTCGTGTATTATACTAGCGGTGTGAATAAAAATGTTGTATCATGAAACCTTTCACGTCAACGATTACCAGGAGGTGAAACCGGATTTGTTTAACGTTTGTAATCACATTTATTGAACACTGCCGCTGATACCTTTATTGGAAACACAAAGTTCTGTTTAAATTTCATTCAAGATAAAAAAAATTATTTTCACATTAATCAGCTTTCGGCGAACGGAAATCTCCTCTCATCCAAGCGACTGATAATCCACAAATATCTCGTGATACGTAATCTCGTTAATGTTTTGAGGCTATATGTAAAATGGCATTCTAATGACTTTATTGGCAAATACATGCTATATATCTTTCAAGATTGATAAAATATATTCCCTTTTCCGACCGACCCTTTGCCTGTTGAACCCTTTTTTCCCATCAGGTCCCCGTAATTAAAAAGATATAAGCAAGGATTTGGGCAAATTGAGGATATAAGTTTAACTTCCCAACGAGAAATCACTTTCTGGGTTTTCCGAAATATTTCCTGCTTTGTATCTGAATAAGCGCGAGGGATTGCATGAAAATTAAGTTGAGTTTTTAACTCCAAATAACTTGGAACGAGCAATAATTTTACCCGTTCATTCTTTCAAAATACGGTGATTGTCGTACCATATTCCAAGGAGAAGGAATACGATCAATATGAAATTAACGCTTTACTTATAAATCACGAAATCTTTGCAAAATAACGTTTTCTGTAAAACTAAATTTTTTATGGGTAAAGTAAGTAAAAATTGAAAATGAGATGTAAAAAGCGATTTTTAAAAATTAGTGTGGAGCCTCTAAATTTATCGTTTTCCTATTTTATTAACAACTTTCATCATTCACGCGTTAGAAAGCCAAGATACGTCGCCTTTGTATTCGAATTGGAGAAATACGATGCCCTATACCGACTTCATACCGAAACACCTATTTTAGGGAGAGAATTGCTCGGACGTTCTTATGATAAAGGATTGGGAAAACATTTCCCCTGAAATAGCTTCTGTTCTCTTCCTAACAATCTGAGTTGCCCGTCTTTGTTCCCATACTGTTTACTGCTCCTTACGATTCGGGATTTACGAAACCTCCCTCACGTATGCCAACTCTTTCCAGACACGGCTAAGAACTAATTAACAGGTTAAGAACTAATTCAGCTAAATTAGTTCTTAACGGTCCGGGTTTTCATTTTGAATTCAGAAAATAAATCAAAAAGATAAATGTAAATGGCTAAGTTTTTAATTTACTCTCATCTACTTTGGAACTAAAAGGCTATATGAATGATTAATTAAGCAAGGAATTGTCTCTATTGAGTTCCATCAAGATAGAATTAAAGGCTGTTGAGGTAATGACTTTTCAACTCCGAGTTACGTTTATTTTTAAATATTTTTATGCATTACGTTCAATGCCCTGAGCTTCATTAAACTTACAAAATAGTTACGATTCAAAATGTTTTATCAACCTTTATCTTTCAAATTTTATAAATTATTACATTTTTTAGGGGATGTGAACTTGATATAAAAATGTTCAATTATTTTATTATTATTTGATTAAAATAGAGTCCGTTTTGATTTTCAAATTAATTAGTTGAATCCTTAAAAAGCTAATCATATTTCATGATAAGTTAAATTAGAAGTATCATAATAATTGTATCAGTGAATTGACAATATAATCCGTAAATATTTTTTATGGCAGTAAAAATAAATATATAAATATTAAATATATTATAGAAAGAATGTGTATGAATAAATAAAATGGCTGCCTAATTGAAAATCTAACGCAATTATGAAATAATTTTGAAAATTTCTGGAAACTATACATACATTTATTTAATAAAGAACATTTTAAATTTATGAAAACGTAATATTTTTATGAGGATCAAAATCCTAAGCTCCTTTTCAAATAAAACCAAACCAAATTTAAATATTTATCACACTTCATACCAACTGGTTGGATTGGAATAACTTTAATCAACCAAATACGAGCGATCCTAAACCATAAAAAATTATGCGACATTAAGATTAATTTTTAATTTCTCGAATCCGATAACAATGGAATAATTGAGGATTGGATGCTAATCCAACAATTAACTCATCGCTTATCCAATAAAACGTCAATCCCTCGTTAATTCCGATCGCTGCAGTCACTTTTCATTACGAAGTATAAAAGCATGTTCCTGCACTTCCAAGTAACTGTAAACAACCTCACACTTGCATACTGCCGATATTGCCATGAATGAAAATTCACATAGACCGAAAACAAAATACTATTGTTTGAGGAACACTATGTCAACCAAATATCATTTAACGTTTCTTTGAATGTTAGGCTAAGAAAACAACAGTTATATTACGGTCATTTCAAGATTGTTAGCCATTTTATTGGCTTAGAGTTTGAAAATTTGACGTATCGCCTCTGATTGTTACCTTCTTCCAAAGAAATTACTTAAAAATCAATTTGATGAAATATTGATAATTAAAATCATCTCATCCTTATCTTTGGTTTTATCTTGTAAAAAATTATGATTAATACTGAAACACAATATGTACTGAACATAAATACTGACCTGTAGATGCTGAAGATCTGAAAAGATGGAATTTACCCGCATATAAGTTTATATTTATCGAGTTGAAACATTCTTAAGTAAGATGATGAAGACCTTCAAATGATAATTTTAATGAACTTCGAAAACGAGGTAAAATATTTATTGAAATAACCGTTAACTAAATAATTGATCAAAGAATATCAAGACAGTAAATAGTCGATTTAGTAAACGTTTACTAATCTAATCAAAGAGCATAGCGTTTTCTATGAATATAGATTTAAAATGAAAATACGTCAAAGTCCCTACGAAATGGATTTGCCTTCACTTTGGAGGCATGACATAACGGGTAATATTGTCACAGAGAAGTCCTCAATTCTTGGTTTAATCCCTCCGATGTCAATACTCTATTTGTGGAATTACACCTCCTACTTGTTTTGCTTCATTGTGGTGCAATCGGCTTCCTTGCTCTCCTTTAATTTCTTGCAACGTTTGATTCCATTGGAACTTCGGATAATCACAGGAATTGGTAATAAGGGATTTGAACTGAGCCGTCCGTCAAAATGGGCGCCTAATTGGCTTTGCACGTTTCATTAGCACTCGGGTCCATGTTCGAGAGAGGAATCGAACATCTCCGAATAATATCGTATTAATAAAAAAGAATTTCGAGGTCACGATTAAATTTGATATGATCGATTTAAAATATTCTTACCAAAAGATTGAAAGCAATTTATTTTATTACAGCCAATGCAATCAATATCCTATCGTTGCTGAGTACATTGAAAATTAACAGTATTAATATTACCTCGTAAAAACCTTTTGAATGGAAATTAACTACCACTTCTACAATTTACTTTCAATATATTTATTTCAACTATTTATTGATGGTGTTTCCACATGAAATAAATATATCAATTGTCTATTTTCATAATTAAAAAGGAAGGATTAAGAATTCTGAGCAAAGTTAGGATCCTTCAATTCTTTGAAAGATCCTTATCTTTTTCTAGACAACAAATAAAATAAATTCAAAAAATCTTAAATTTTTTACATCCATACCGTATTTCAAAGGTGGTGAAATGTTCACGATCAAATGCATGAATGCTTACTACGATTTATACTAAAAATTAAACTAATCGTCCCAATGAAGAAGACCCAAATCAGACCTTTTGCCTTAAACACGGAGATTTAAAGACAGAAAGAATGAAAGAGTCCGGACTTCGTATTGTAACGGTTAAAAAAGGAAAAGCTTTTTTCTTGGATGCAGTTCCATTGTGCTTGGATCAGCACAGAAGTGATAGTTCTGTGATTATGAGTGACGTACTGAAGTGAAACAGACTCTCATTAAAGAGATACGATAATCTATTTCTGCGGTCCATAACATTTTGAGGATTTCAGAGGAAGGGATGCGAATGGATATCACTCACAAAATAAAAGATGATTCAGTCAGCATCTAATTGAGGATTTTCTTGACAAATTAAGATGTCCTTACAGTTTTTGACCAATTTCACAGAGCTCACAGTTTAGCTAAGTTTAGCATGAATTATGTTTATAGAACATAATTTATCTGAGAACTCCAATTTAAGAGTTTTAATCAATGATAAGAAATAATTTTAAAAATAGAAAAAGACAGATAAATGAAACTCTGAGCGAATAATGTGCATGAGACAAATTTAAACGAAAGGAGCGAAACTGCTGGTGGAAGGGAGGGAGGTTGATTAAAAGAGGGCAATATATATAAAACGAAAATTGTGAAGAATTATCGGGTGGTCAAACATCAGCTGTAAGTGGATTGGAAATTCATCAACACGATCGACGTGAGCAGCAAACGAGATGCAAAGGGGTTAAAAAAAGAGCCGTAGAGCTCCGATAGGTAGGGTAGCCGATTGGCTGGATAAGCATTTTCAAATTTCTGTGTGGGAAGAGGAAATGAGAGGAAAAAAAATATTCGCACCTTTGGATGAAAGTAATGGCCTACAGGTAGATTCGTCCGAACCGAGTTCCACACTATAAAATTCGCGTTTCCAAAGTGTGATATTCATCTTTAATATCAAAGATACCGTATCGATGGATACAGGATATTTTCAACAAAAGGAGTTTGCTATTGTTAAATATACGCCATAGATATTGACTGGATTGAACTTAAACAATATTTTAATACTATAAATCTTGTAAATTTAGTCCGCGTATGAATTCCTTGCTTTGAACATTCCTTATACATTACGAGATTGGCAAAATTACTTCAGAAAATATACGTTTTCTTTACTAAATTCTTAAGTGGCCATGTTATGAACTTTAGGTAAAACAAGTAAATACATAACATAAAATTACTTATGATTTATAAGACATGAATTTCATAGCAAACCTGATATATTTTTCTTCATAATAAATGAAATAGTATTTTCCTAGAACAATTTCATTCAAATTCAAAATATTCTAAATGTCAGTATTTTTTGTTAGAATTACATTTACTTTGACCAGATTCATGTAAACTATTGACCAGACATATAAACTATTTATGTTCAAAGATTAAATAATGATTTAAATTACACCAAGTAAAATATAAAAAGTAATTTGTAATTTTTACGTGAATACCATGTATATGGCACATCCATTTCACACTTCAAGATATTCATCAGCATTATATTTAATATTCCACAACTTTATTTTCTTTGGGGTGACAAAGAAAATAAATAAAATATCCGATAAAAACGTAGTTTAATTCCCAAAGAAAGAAAGCTTTCCACCTCTCATGTCAGTATATTGATATCTTATGTTATATGTACAAACTGAATGAATCTGACATAAATTGCTTCTATTTTGATAATTAATTACGGAAAAAACTAATTCATCGTGAATTTAATTTCCACGCTCAAAAGTTTATTCTAGGCCTTTAATTAGTTCACTCTCCTAGAAATTTGAAAACTTTTCGAAGTGTTTCTAGATTTTCTCGGATCACTTTTTGCTCCAAGGTTCAGATCGAAAGCACATTTTCCGAGCGATATCATAACTTTTCCTACTGCTTATTTGCTTTTATGACATCTGCCTCGCTTCTTTCCACTGACATCTATCACCCATTCACAGCTGAATTAAGCGGCGAATGCCCTTTCTTGCTTTTTTGACCGATATTAATGAGTGGACACGATTTGCACGGTTGCATGCGCTTTTGCACGCCACATCCTTTCTAGCCATGGAACCTGACGTTCAGGATGCATTTCGGAGAGGATAAACGTGCTAAAAATGACATTTTGGCAAATATAAACGCTAAAGGATCAGGACTGGAGATCTTCTCAAAATGATAAGGAATAACTGCTGATGAAGCTGAATATAATCTTTTAAATTTTTATAACAATATATCTATATATCTTGTACAATCTGAAATTAGTTTTTCTTTGATGAAAAAATGCAATTGTTTACGTTAAAAAGATGAATTCTGCATTAAGATCGCCGTAAATTAATATTTAAGATTGCCAAGGCTGAGAAAAAATACATCTTTTAAACTCAACTTTGGCCTAACTAAATAACTAAAGTGATTACTCTATAATTACTTGATGTTTAATTACTTAGGAACACCGCTTTATCCGTGATCTGGAGAAATATTATACCAGAAAATTTCCATCATCTATTGATAAACTCCTATCCACTAGTGAAATAAGTATCTAAAAAAATATATTTAAAATTGAAATATGAATTTTAATGAGTTTAGAATAGTTAGGTGTACATTTTTAGGTGGTTTATCTTATTTGATACACACAACATAATATGATTTTAAGAAAAGATGTTCATTTAGGATTTCAAGTTTAAGATGATTCTTTGGAACATATCATTATGCTATAATTTTAAGTTCTATGATTTTCAGAACGTTAATTTTCTATGCAAAATCTATACATAGTAAACGCATTATTATGATACCCAATGCTAATTAGAACACCATTATTACTTTGCATTAGTTTCATAAATAATATTGAATATTATTAATTACTCGAATTCCAAATATTGGCTGGCAATTAGTTTGCTTCAAAACAAGCAGAATAATAATTAATTAACTTTTTCACTAATTTTCCTATTATTTATTTACTTAACATCGTGTACTGTTAAAGAAGAGAACTTTCACTCCTTTATAAATCTAACCGGAAAAGCTTTACTTATTCTTTAAATTCTCGAGAGAGTTAAAGAACACTTCCAGTAGCCATTAAATCATTTCAAGTCCTGGAATCCTAGAAAATAAGTTTAGCTGCAACGGAGCCATACAACCCAACAAAGCTATTCCAGATGACAAATTAGGCTTAAAATACAGCTTAAAATTTTGTACAGTTCGTTTTAGGAAAAGAAATATTTAAAATAATACATTTTTATAGATTTGAAATAATATAATGCTAAAATCTTACTAAAAGTTTCCATACATGTAGTTCATTCAGCCTTTCCGGTTAACACTATAACTGTTATAACATCTAATAACTGATCTTTAAAAATAATTAGAAATAAAACAGTAAAATCTCTTAATAGTATTATAATGAAAAAAGAGTTGCTAGGAAATTTTATAAACTTATCAGAATAGAACATACACAATACACTAAAAGGAATAACGAAATATATCTTAATTAAGTAATATAAATACATCCCTGAAAAACCTATGTAATTTATTCTGCAATAGGTTTGAACCCCTTGAACTGGCCAAAGGGGGAAATCGCTGACAGATGATTAATCTCATGTGCTAATGATCAAGTGCATTCCACCCCCTCTCTTAACTTAAGTGTCTATCCTTCAGACTTTTTTTAACACCCACCTTAATTTCTCGATCAATTTAATCTCATTTATGGCCAACCAATCACAAAGGCTTAGCAGTGTTTGAAAGGGTTGGTTGTGCTTCGTGAAAACTAAGACATCGTTTCCTATACACAATCAAAATGAGCACATTTATTTAGGTAGCAAATTGATGAATATTAAGAAAAGTATTATGGAATGGTGTTATTATATCATTAAACAATGTATGGCCAATTTACAGTCGGTCATCATCTATCGGTCTATCATCGCGCATCATAGCTATGTGCATTTATCTTTAAGAAAAATTTCAGAACCATATCGGCTAAATTACATACAAAAATATAATTGGCGCTAATAACTCGTCTTATTATCCATAAACTTTTGTACAAAATTAATATTGCATTACATACAATAATCGTTACTGTTACATTAACAATAATATTTATTATTCGCTCAATATCTATGAAATGTTACTCATGAGGATCATTACGAAAGGCTGAATCATGAGCAATAAGTTCTCGATCTTCAAAAATGCCGATAATATTGATGTACTAACTTGTATAATCAAGTTGTAGAGAACTCTGATCGCCTTCTATGTAATTATTAATCATGAGCGTCCGTATTAGGCAAAGTCCGTATACAGTAATTGGAGGTGTATTCTCTATTCACGCTGGTTGCATCCATCTTTACCGAGTGATTTAGCCAACTCGTAACTTGTTGTACCTTAGTTACTTTTCGTCCGCTCATTTTAATTTCATTTAACTTGAACGGAAGTAAATTAGGATATACCTCAATTTCCATCTCAATTCACAAGCTTTATTTCTGGCATTCGATTGACGATGGCAGAAAATACAAGGTACCTTATAACAAAACGAAATATTAACTAATACTTGTAAATTTAAGAACGAGGCAAAATGCAGCAGTCATGAGCCATCGCGGATTGCAAAAGGAAATGTTTCAGATATGCAAACTTATGGTTGATGTACACTCGTTTTATCTTGAGACGGAAATATGCTACAATCATCCATTCCGCTATCTATTCCTAAATTCCCTTGCAGGTAGTTTAACTAAAAATCGTTATTTTCCTTCACCTTACGCATCTCCCACAATTATTTAATGTTCATTATTTATAGCCATGATTTTAATATCTCGAAGTAAACTTAATCGATCTAAATTACGGATTAGAAATAAGAGGTAAATTCATAAACCAAATCAACCACATACAAAAGATAAAGTCTTATTATTATTTTATTATTACGAATAAAATCGACGAAAACCGCAGATTTTCAGCACATTTTATAACCTGAAGATTTCGATTCAAAAGTTCCTTGGGCAAAGCTTTTCATCCACACTTTGAGATCAGTCCAATGGAATACTTAAAATTAATGAGAAGGGAAATACGGAAGGAGAGTATCTACAAAGGACTCAGTCGGCACAGCTCAAACAATCCAAGGAGATAAAGGAACGAATGTCACCGTGTTTGAAAGTCCGGGATTCGAACGACATCGACTGAAAAGGGCGTTCATTAGATAGGGAAAAACGGTGATAATAGAAGGAAGCGTACGGAAGCTTCTAAGGTTACATAGATTTGGGTGAGTCAATGGTTCAATCTTTGAGCCTTTCATCCTACAGATTTGACTCACTCAAATCAAGCTCTGTGCCCTGCGGTTTCTTTTGCAAAATATTTCCAGACGTGCTGTTTTATGGGGTCATTTGACCTCGGCTCTTCCTTGCCCTTTCACTTTATTGTCTTCGAGCCATCGTTGCAATGCGGGGAAATATGTTTTTAAAGGACGGGTGAAGGTGATCTCAACCTTTGTTAAGTAGATTGTTATCTCGATTGCTTTAGAGGTCTGCTGCAGAGACACCTTGAGGGGATATCCCGTGATACATGTACAAAGAAGCGAGGCTACTTCATTTACGCAAATTACGCGCAAAAAGCTGCATAAAATACCTTTGAAAATGGTAAATAACAGGATGATAATATCAAAACCATGCAATCCGTTATAAAGTGATTGATACAGATATCATTGACTCTAATTGAACAAAGCAAATTCATCAGTTTCCCCGAATTGAAATGCTGGGTTAAGATATTAAAGCAGCTATACATAATTAAGACCATTACCCCAATCATTCTAGTTTTACCTGCGAATTACAGTGGAATTTGACCAACTCGTGTGACTAATTTGGTAAACTATCAATTCGACAACTCATTTACTCGTGTATCAATCGGAAATCTGCTGCTCGACTGAACATTTTGAAATTGCAAAAAGGGAAGCTATTCACTCTGAATGTCTTTTGATTAGCTTTGATCTACTCATCGATATGATAAATGACGATGTATAAGGGCGACGTTATTCTACGCATCATACATTTCTATACGAAAACTATCTATAAATTGAAAATACAAAATGAACTAATAATAAAATCAAAACGCTCTTTACATCAATTCGATAATATCATGCTTATCTTAAATGATGGTTTAAACCACTTTGTTGAAGCTGAAAATAATCAAATTATAAGCAGATAGCACGAAATACGACTCTGTATAATCACACGGTTGACTTGGCAACTCTGTTCGAATCGCGTGCGTGAATAAAAAATTCCTTTAACGTTAATGAGCGATTAAATGACAAATAAATAAACGTAAAGAAAGGACAATCACTCTATTACAAAGCATTTCCATCACATTTTAACGATTAATTCGAAATTAAAGAGATTCAATGAAGCACGACCTTTCGAAGGACAGTTCAATTATTTTGTCAAAACATTACATCGCGAAAAATTAATAACACGCACAAGGTATGATAATTATGATTCGAAATTAATTTCTGCATTTTTAATACGCTACAATCTTTAGAATTTCTCAATTCACAGCCGAAAACGGCCGTTTTCGCCTGTCTCATTTCCCAAATTACGAGATTAATATTCATTGTAGAGATTTCCGGTTTTCAGTATTTGCAAGAGAAATGATCGATGTTATTGATGGTAAATCAATATGGTGGATTCGATTAGCATCTGCACGAGTATTTAGCTCAATTGCTGATGAAATCACCTTTTGAGAGTTTTGCATGCTTTTGATAACATTTTTAATTTATCCGTAAAAATACCTAAAAGACTGTTGATACATTGGGGTGTATTTCTGTGGAATAATGTATATTCTACACATTGGTAACGCAATTAAAACGTTTACATTTATCTGCTACGGTCCTTTAAATTTTTTTATTTTAAATATGTTTAAATTATATGAGCCATGAAAAATAAAATAATAAGACAGCATTTAAATTGATTAAATGTTTTTCAAAAGAAGAAAGTGATTGAAGGAAAAAAAACAATGTTAAAACCGGTTCGAACCACGTGCAATGATATTATGTCTAACATGCTAGCACCACGCAACCATTTGCTTGCTGATTTGATGCTGCCGCGGGGGTTATATTAGAAGCGGCTAGAATTGACGATTTTTAAACATTAATTACGGAGAAACGAGGGAGCGTTGGCCCCTAGTATTTTCAGGTTGTTTTAAGTAATATCTAAGCTACACTTCCATACCGGTCCTATCCAATATCCCGTGCCGCAGTCCTAAAGGTCCCCTTGTAAAATATAAATTATTAATATCGAAAAATTAATTATAAATTAAATATGTAAAATTATTTTTGAATTCCGAATACAAATATTTGTTCAGAATTATTAGTAACTAAAATGCTCTGATCAAAGATCATCACGAAGAGCAAATCAAACCCGGGACTGCATCGATAGAAGTCGTACGGACCTCAATGTGAATCTCTCCACAATTTCTAAACCCGAATGAGACTGTTCTGGGATACTAATTCGTCTTCTGCGAGCAAATGAATTTCGAAGATAACACGATACTTATCAATGTATCAATTTCAGTCTTGCTTGGGACTGTGAACTGAGGAGGCTTCCCACCCCTCCAACCTAGTCTCAGAAGCCAGTTGGTGCCAACCGCTTCAAAAAAGTCAGCAAATGATCCTCCCTGTGTTCTGTTAGTTTTCTAAGTTACCACTTTTCGTGCTCTGAGACGCGACCGTTAAATTCGGAAATCTCCGAGCGCTACAGCAGCCTTAATGGAAAAGAAATAGGAAGTACTTATTGTCATATAAGACCTCTTCCGAGCTCCATCGTTATCACCGGGTTCGGCGGTAATATTAATAACTAATAAAATAGAAAAATGGTAGAGAATATAACTGAAGGTATAGATAAAAACTTGAAGAAACTGATAAGTTTGAGAATGAAGGGTACCAGATGAAATGGTCAACTGCACAAAAGAGGGGACGTTTTCAATTTCGCTTTGCCGTAAAAAAAAGTGCACTAATTGAGCCAACGCTTTTCAAAGTTTTTATTGTGTTCCGCGAAATTCCTTTCTGATTGAGCGATGTGGACTGTTGAAATGTGCTTCGTACGGAGTATGGAAATCCAACCGAGTTAATCCGCTTATCAGTTTTACTATAGATCTATTCTTCTTTCTTTTTTACGCCCTTTTTCCTTTCTATGCCTTTTTTGGCATAGAAGCCATAGAGGCATCTTTTCCCAAATCAGCTTACATCCGTTCGCTGTTGAAATCAATCTTATCATTATCCTGGCATTTTGTAAGTACCGCAGACGGTTGAATCTGTGAGATAGGCCGATTAAAGAAAGAAGGAAGGTTAAATTCGCATAATTCTAGAGTAATTTATAGTACGATAGTATAGTACGTACAAATGTACCAAAAGTAAGACTACTACGCAGGGAACACGTTTATTGTAAGAAGAAAAGGATGACCGTATTTTATCTATAGTCTGTTCCACTTTTCTATAGTCTGTTCCACTTTTCTAGGCAGTATGGGCTTATGGAGAAATCAAATAGCCTCGTACGCCGGGTCATTTTTCCGGAATATCCGCGATATCCACAAAATTTGCCTTCGCAACGGATGAAATTCAGATTTTCAACTAAGTTTGGTGGATTTTTTTTCCAATTTTTTGGTGAAATTTGGACAAGGAAGGATGGTTCCTTATATTGACGAAGTTTCTTCATTACCGAGGGAGTAATTGATTTAGCGCTCTGTTTGCTAATCATTGTTACTTTTTGCTCGAGACTAATAGACCCGTAAGCGTAATTCGGATTGATCCGGACCCGCTCTCGGTTATAAAATTCAAAAACTAAAGTTCTATTCAAGATATCGACTCAGAATAACCTGTAAATGAAAATAACAACATTTATCTCAATTTCTCTTGCGACAAGTTTTTCGTAACGTATGAAACAAAAAATTTTTAGGCGATGTATAAATTTGACTGCACGATCCAATTTTTTGGAGGTTGCGTTCCACTTAAATTATTTTTTACTAAAATTTTATCACTCAAAAATTAATATAAGTTGACTTTTTTGTATTCATAGAAGTTACTCAGAAATAATAAACTGACGCCTTTTGAGAGGCTAGGTTGCTCCCTTATGGGAATTTACGTGCATTTATTTCCCCATAAGCCTCCCGTACTTTTGTGGAACGGACTATAGTAACCAACCCTGCTCAACTTGGTGAGTTAATGATGTTACCTACTTCGGTAACAAAATTCTTCTATATTCAACATTTCTACTTATTCTTTATCTTTCATGAGACAATGTCATTTTTAGGTCTTCTCCAGTTAAATATGTGTTCTCTTCGAAATTTTCGAGATCCAAAGTTTAGAGTAGCACATAATTAAGCATATCTTACTCCGAACTAAAATGGTACTGTGATGATTGATTTTATCATTTTAATAAAAGTAACGCAGATAGTATATATGATTTCCTTATAATAGTCTTGCAACGTGGATAACTACCTACCGCTCATATAGTGAATGGATTTTCTACAGAAAAATATAAGTACGATACATAAATTTCTGCAGAATTTATACTTTATCATTTATTGTCTGAATATTACAAATTATATTAAATTTTAAAATATTTTAAATACACGAATTGAATTTATTTTAAAATTTCAACAAATTAATTTAAATTACAAAAAAGAACATTTACGCATTTGACGTTCAATTTTTCGCTAGCGAATTCTAATAATTATAAACATGGCGTCAAAAAACTTATTGCGAGAATAAATGATTAATATTGAACTTAAAATATGTTACTAATTTTCAGCTAAAAAAATAATTAGAAATACTTTTTCACAACAACGCGTGAACGGGTACAAGAAGTTCTGTTATAAAATCATTAATGAGATAAAAAATTTAAATTAAATTTAAGAAGCATCACTATTTTCCTGCATTCGTAATTTCATATTTATTTAGCACTTCAGTTAGGTCAAAAGAGGATAATAATCTTCTTTTGGCCGAACTGAACTATTACTATGAATTCTATTTCAATTTAATATAACTTGGCAAAGTGCTGAAGAAGAGGGCAAGGATCAGTGTTATGGTAAAAGTTTGGTATGTAAGCGTCGCGCGGGGTCAGTCACGGGTGGAAACGAAGGCCACGGAAGTTTAAAAATCTAGTTTTTGCTTTTGAAATTCTATTCTCAAACTTATTTCGCCTACTACCCATATATTGTTACTAATAAAACCTGCTGCTGCTATTCTGCGCGTCTCCAATACTATCGTTTACAGTGCCTTTCAATCTGGAATAAAGATATCGGTACAATGCATTAATATATCGACAACTCTTCTACTTTCGTTCCAGATTCCTCGAATTACTGCTCATGAGAGTATTTCAATAGAGGAAGGATAGCAAAGGACGATATCTTTCAAGATATGGATAGATATTTCGATTCGGAACTGCAACTGAGAATGAGTGCCTTGAGTTAATGTATTGAATTAAATGTAACGCTGTTTTGATGTAAATGACTGTACACGGTTAGAAAATTCATATTGAAATACTTTTATGTTCGTATTTCATTACCCTCCAGATGGTGCCGCACATTTTTTAATTAAATAATCATTTTTCAATATCTACTACGCTAACTATTTCCTTGGTATTTCTTGTATTGAAAGTCATCGCAATCTCATATGAATCTTTCGTATGTAACGAAAATTCTCTATAATAAGTCATTCAGCAGCAGTGATGTCGGAATCTTAAAACCGTGTCTTAAACCATTACTCTTTTCAAACGATTCGGAAAAAGCGACTCTACTATTCATGACTCATACGTTTGTTGTTTTCATATGATTTCTTTATCAAAGATTTACATTAATTTCGAAATGTCTTCTTACTTCCCAGGTACTTTTAACAACAAACAATCATTATTATGTTCCAACAAATGAGGGTTTAAATATAACTTCTTGTAAAATATTCAGAATGAGAGGCGTCCCTAATTCAGACGAAAGAATGTGGCAGATCTTTAAGAATTAAGTTTTGAAGTATGTACCAACGGAAGCATCAGAAAAAATCCTTATTCTCAATAATACAATAATAAAATTAAGTCCCTAAACAGAAATGCCAGATTAGTGCATAAATGTACGGACCGGGATTCAGTGTCTATCGAAAAGTGTAAGAAAATAATAAGAGAACTATCTGCCGAGAAAGTAAGCGTAGAGGAAATCTATGTGAAAAAAGCTTATGACAACAGATTTCAAAACAAATTACATTAATACTTACGCCGTAGACGAGGTAACTACTCCCTCACCATTAAGAGAGATGCTGGTGACACCCAGACTCAAGGGCTGATTCATTTAACGACTGGATCCATTAAGTTTATAGGAACGCTCAAAATATTGAAAAAAGTATTGAACTCAAGCGAAGGGATCAACTGTAAATAAATGCGTATTTCAGATTCTGTTACTTTAAGGAATATTCTAAAATAGAACATTCGGAAATCGGAAGGATCTGAAGATAACTGCAGCGACGCTATTTAACAGGGAAATAACGCAATCGTACCTTACCTTAGAAAATTGTTCCTTCAACAATAATCGCATTCCTCATGATTGGACTTTTGGCGATTTTATATCCAATACATGAAGCAAGATCTAAAATATCCGTAAATAGCTGTAGATCCATTACTCTCTACATCTCAAGTGTGCAAACTAACGGAGAAATTCATTGCTGATCATTTCCTTAAATAAAGGAAGGAAAGTATGAAGCTAGAGGAAGCACGGATTCGGGCAGGGATTCTCGTGTAAGACGCAGCTCCATGGGATACTTCAAAACTTTACCGAATCTATGGATGAGCTAGACGAAGTTGATGCAATTATTATTGATTTTGCTAAGGCCTTTATAAAGTACCCCATAATTAGTTTTCGAATTCCCAAAAATATAAAAATATTTAAAGAAAAAGTTAAAGGCTATTAATTTTACGAAGATTGTTCTTTATTCATTAACACTAGAACAGCGGGAAACGGACACCCCCCTAGAACAGCGGAAGGTGTCCTCAGGACACCTACACTTGCGCTTCTTTTAAATTGAATGAGGCAGTCGTATTTAAATTTTTAGTCTTTCCTTATACGCTTAAAAATTAATAACTAAGTATGGGTACTTATTTATCGGCAGATCATGAGGTAAATAGTTGCTACATATTTAATATAGAAATTGTTGTTGAGTTCAATCAATTTCATGAGACTCATATTCCGATATAAAAATATACAGAACAGTAAAGCCAGAAATAAATTATATGAATAAATTAATATAAAGCCTTTTCGAGATAAAATAATTATTTGCTTGAATAACTTTTGAAAATTACCCGATTTTATCAACAATTTACATGGGGTACAAGAAAAAATAAACTCGCGTAATAAAACTTTACCGCTTCACGTACCTTCCTTTGATTTTATTTGACAACAAAAAGACTAGAAATAAGGTTTAAGACACAAACTGGACCTTAAATGTTATTTGCATACGCAATTATATTAATTTTTCTTTTTTAGCACAATGATGCTGTCACGAAATAATTACTCCACAGAATCCTTCCACGAAGCTAATACATAAATCTTCTTGATGTTACAGTTTCTATTAACCTATTCCTTGCACTTCTTACACTTATCTGATGCTATATTTCACTTGTATTTTCTTTTGAACAGATATCGGTGGCTTCATTGGATGATGTCTCGTGCATCTAGTGTTTACTTAGGTCCTTCTTGAGATCTCTTTAGACAGCTTAGGTTTTACTTGGTTTATCTGCGATTCGTTGCAAGAATCTATATCTGGTTATTTGGCGACCTCTTTTCTGCTTGCAAATAACCTATACATTGACTTCTGCTAGATAAATTTTTATGTAAAAAGAATGCATTAGGCAACGTCGTGAGTCTGTCTCACCGTGTGCCTACGCGCCATTTGGTCCACTACGCCGCTTTTTGTACAATTATGGTACGTCACCGCGTCTGATTTTCTTTTACTAATACTGTCAAATACGACATTAGAAAGCATCTAAATATCGAGAAGATCATGTTTACTCTGTTTAATTTTATAAACAGGGATTATTCTTCATTTTTGACAACATCGGAATTCACGTCAGATCTTTGCTGATTTTCAACTCCAGCGACTCTCTCCACAATTTGTTCTATGTTCCAAATAAAAAAATACCTGCTTTCTTCAGCCTTTTAAATAGTTTCTTTAATTTAAAATAATTATCGGTCATTAGGTTCATTCCTTTTATATAGAAAAAGTTCCATCAAGGTCATGACCACATGGTTCAGGAAGATGGCCTATCCTCCAACTCGACAAATCATAGAAATTCATTCAATGCATATTTGGAATTAAAATCCATTACTAACCGAAACTTAAATACATGTTTATCAGGTTTATTAAGAATAAATTGTGTGGATAGACATCAACACTTTCTGGGAAAAAGCTGATCATTCACCGTCACTTTTGTACCGGAATTGTAGCAAGCTTGGCAATATTCAATGAGTGAGTGTCACAAAAAGATATAAGACAAATTAGTCAATTGCAAAAATAGAAATGGGAAACGTATCTTATAAATGGAAATATTAGAAAATATAAGGCAAAATGTTTCCAACTCAAATCATCATTAGAATTGCTACCTCAAATTTTTATACATAACAATATAATTAATTAATTTTAGAGAACGGGGACAAAATAATAGCAAAAAGCAATATTATCTCAAAGTACATTCGTAAGAGCTTCTAATATAAAACAATGAAGGTTTTATCATAGGAAATAATAGTAAATATTACGTAGGTGTCCTGAGGACACCTCCACTGTTCTAGGGGGTATGTGGTAGGATCTCCTTTGAAAATGTTCCAATAATTATAAAACTTGGTATAAATACGCAGAATATTAAATAATTAAAAGTCACGAAACGATTCTTTTCTATGATACAAATTACAAAAATGGTGCGTTTTCTTCATGGGCGAGGTGTCCTGAGGACACCCTCCGCTGTTCTAGTGTTAAAATAGAATCGTGATGATTGAAATAGAAATTTTGTCTCTATAATTTATTCTGAAGGGTCTTTTAATTTAAATATGAATTATCTAGAGATATAATAATTACATTTTTCCAAAGAATCCAAATATTTTATTATAGTTGGCAGTTTATGACGGGAATAGTTGAGAAGAATTTCCTGTTTCCCTGACTGATCATACATTCTGTCAGTAGCAGCATTGTTTTGTCGCTGGCCCCTCTCAATACTTGTTGAGCATAGACAGAACGTAGGAATCCACATACCATCCGAGGTAATATTACTGGAGCAGTTTGGGTGAAGTATGTACAGATGCAAATCTGTTGATTTTTATCCGAAGAAGAACGTTTTACGAATCGATTATCAGAAACAAGGAAGAGCTTCAAGGGACTAACCTTGCCTTCTAATTAATATTTATCGTTAGTCACGAAGATCTTGCCATCTTAAATTTACACCACTTATAATTGAACATTACTGTACCTCGTGTAAAAGTATATCATAAGACTCTAAATATCAAAAAGATATCACGTATATACTTAATTTAAAGGTAAATAACTCTTAATCTTTTTCTTAATCTTTTATAGGTTTTGACTAAAACATTTCTTGATTAGTCTTTCCAGGAATAATTTGATCGACCATCACTCGAAAATTAATTTAAGAAATTGGAAATGAGAAATTTAAAAATAAAATAATGAATTTTGAAGTTTATACATTAAAAAAAACAAACAAGCAATCCACGAATCACTATTTCAATTGTAATAAAAATCAAAATATTTTATCTTTCAGTTTATTCCATGCTCAGTCTAGCATCGATTCGAATGACATAAATAAATATCATTTTAATTGAAGAATATGCTCTCAAATTAAAATTCACCAAATTGTAAACAAAAAATTTGTATTATGATAAAAAGAGATTTTAACTGCTAACAAAAACCTATCTATCTTATCTTTACTCAAAAGGGGCGGGAACTTCTTTCGGAAATGCATTCTTGCCGAACGGCTCGATGAATTTACTTAAATTTCTTAATTTTATTATTGAATAATTAATTATTTTTATGTTGCAAACAAGATCCCATTTGAAAGCTATGAAATTAAATTCAACATGTCCATATACGTAAAATTTTCTTTATAAGCAACGGAAACTACTAGATTTTGTTACATGGAAAAAGAGGTTTCGACCTCATAATGTTAAGGGTTTGAGTGTTATTTTATCGTGACGAGAGATTCCGATGTAGTGGATTCAGGATTAATTCCACATGAGTCATTTATAATCAAAAATAATGTATCACAGACAATTTCGAAAATATATGACACAGAACTTAATCAACAAGAAAGAGTTGACTCTTTACCTTTGTCCCAAAACGGAGATCAAAAGTCCATGCTGCTCTCACTTTCAGTCAACCGCCTGGTGTTCCCAATTCCCGGGGTGCAGGGTGGGGGAACCACTGAAAGAAGAACATTCATCATAAATAGATATGCTGCCCAGAAGGCCTCCCACGTCATATGATAATTCCTGAGGAACTAATACCGCACACTCGATATTCAGGCTTGAAGGAAATATTTACATTAATTTATGGAGTTTTAGGAGAAGATTAAGAAAACGTCACATGAGTTCCCAAATTATGTTTCTATAAATGTGCATTGTCCATTGAAATATTAGCAAGTTTCTTTAATATGTAACGAAAATTTTTATTTCAGCATATCAACAATTTTATTCAAGCGATTTGTCCGTCAGTATACCGTCGGTCAATGCTGCTCACTCGGCCGAGTGAGCAGCATTGACCTATCGATCTAATCAAATAGAATCTATCAATCTAATCAATTAGAATTTAAACTGATAAATAACGATTAAGATAAACAACAAGGAACATTCAGTGACCTAAAAATTAGGATTCACTCATGAAAACTTCTATTATAGGCATACTTTTCTCCAAAATAATCTCATGGCCTCAGTTTAACAGACAAATAGCCTCCTCGAACATAATTGGAGTCGTTTGATGAAAAAATATTTTAAAATGTCTTAGTGAATCGAAGGAAAATAAATTTAGAGCATCAACCTACGCAATCACTTAAACCTGAACAAAAACTAGACTACTGTACTTACGTATTACATTAATACGCGTTAATTGCACTTCACCAGAATTAGGTCGAACATTCGTGCTACTCTATGTGCTCCTCTAAGGGGAACACACAGCTGGATGAAAATTTCCCCTTCATACTTCATTCCTAAGTCAAACGATTTGACTAGGGCGTATTGTGACGGGGGTAATCCTTTCCAATGCTTCCAGTGCGTTCCATCGCAGAGAAGTAGAATTTTAACTCGCTGTCAGCTGGACGAAGTATTTTGAAGGAAAGATATAATTTATTTTAATGGCTAATGATTTTACCCCCGGAAATAGGACGATGCGTTTAAGATATTGCTGAGAGCTTGAGTGATTGAATGGTTGGCAGTGTATCCATTATATTTTCCTCTTTTAAAAATGATGATATATTTATACATCTTTAAAAGGAATTAATACTTTCTTATTATCTCAACATGATTAAAGCAGGTTAAAAATGGCAAAATGACTTTATGTGATCCCGTACAACCCGTCTCGGGTATCCGATTACTAATCAAATCATAATATCCTCTCCAAAGAGATAAACGAATCCCTTGGCCGAGAATCTCTCGAGGTTAAAAGAAATGAGTAGAGAATCAAATTATTCGGGAATTCAAACCGATCAAGCCAATCGAAGGTTATATTTATAATCCCTAACCTCTGCAGTTATGCCCTTGCACAAAGAGAATTCCGATTCCACGAAAGTTAATGAGGCCGTACCTGATTGACCAATAAATATGTAAAGGTATAGAAATGAGAAGCAAGAATAGTGGAACAGAGAAATAAATTCATGGACAAGAAATATTTGACACGTATTTAATTGCGTTGGTGAACTCAAGAGTCCAAGTCTTAGCCATCTGCATTACAGACATGTTCGTGATAATTGAATAATACCAGTAGTAAAATACTGGCTCACAATTCACTTGAATTGTAAGGTAAGAAGCCAATCACAACCTTAGGAAAGAAACAATATTAGAATAATTCATTTGGTTGGATTGAAAAATCATTAACTTATTACAATAAATTACTCTCGATTCGGTCTACATAATAACATATTACCTCATCATACATGTTATAATCAGAAAAATATATGGACGATTTGATAAGTATATATTATATGTGATAGTATAAAAAAGGATGATTCTACACATACTGAAGATTTATTATCTCCATAGCAAAATAAATAAATTTTACAGCGGAATAAAGAACTGGTTGCCTAGGTGGCCGAGAACATTATGAAAAACTGTCATTGCTTTCATTCTATCCGGCATAATATGTTAGTTTTCTCTTATATTAGTGTTTATACCTTATGACTACATAACAGTCAAATTATACTAATTTTGAAGTAACCGAATTTTATAAAAAATAATGATTTAAATGGAGCGAAACCTTCGAAAAATAGAACGTATTTACGAAAATCATTGAGATAAATTTTATTTTCACTAACCGGTTATCCTGAGTCGACTACTTAATATTTAATATATAATGATTAACGATTTATAATGATAAACATGAAGGCAAAAAATCATAGGTTTGTTAAGTCAAAGCACCCACATCAACAAACAAAATATCCGAGTAGCTCATATGAAAGCTTTTGCGTTTGGGAAACTGGTAATTTGAAGCCTGAATTTACTCCAAGTCGGAATCCTTCGTTTGATATGAGAGTTATTATTTTACCCAATATTGAATGATGATGATTTCAATGTTTTAAGCGCAACAACCATTCCTAAAAGACATTAATGGATATAAATGATATTATTTATCAATACAATTCATTAATTACCATATGATTATTGATTTATATTTTTAAAATACTTAACATTGAATTTGAATATTTTCTTAGTTATTATTCAGCCAAAACTTGCATTAATTTACGTAATATTTCTAAGAATAAATTCAGAAAACTTTGAGTTGTTTTTTGGGCATAGATTCCAATAATACAATAAGCCATTCTGTAATATTACTGGTTGGAAATATTTTATCCCTTTAACTTTCTATGAGTTCACATAGTTAGTTATTTTTCAAATGAGGAGTCTTTTTCATTGAACCTAAGCAGAGTTTTAAATAATACCATCTGGGTTTATGTGAGAGTGGTAGGAACTAGGGGATAAATATCAATGTGGAGAATAATTGAGTGAGGAAATCAATTTTCCAAGCATAAGATAATTATGAAACTTCGTAACTGACTGTAACCTTCAGAGGTTTAAATCTAAATTTCTAAAACATCTCGCCCATTTTGGATATTAGTTCATGTGGCTTTGCCGTGGCTCTCTACCAGTGAGTTAACATAATGTCTTCCGTATCAAAGTTTCGGAGAACATTTCCAGTGGCCACAAGATATGTACTACTAATGCATAAGAGTAAATTGTAAATGCAGGAATTTTCTCATTCACAGGGTTCAAATTGTGTTTGTATTTCTGCTTGTTCCAGATTTCTATATCCATTTCGCTTCATCCCTTATTTTATTACTAGGAGGGGTTTTTTTAATTTTCTTATTCACTATAATTTATTATGAATATATTATACGTAAAAGAACGTAATTATCTTCATACAATACTAACTGTTTACATATCAATAATTAATCTTTACGGAAAGATAAATCAATGAAGGCTCTTCTTCCAATCTATGCCATATGGACAAAGGTAATGTTTTTTTTATTTTGATTATTGATACTCTAAATATTCAATATGTATCCTAAGACAAGTTATACCCTGAACACTCATCTCTTACTACGCTTTTCTTTTATTTTGGGGATAAATATTAAATAAAATCGATGTTAACTTTTACTGAATAGCTAATTGCATTATAATATATCCAATAATATACTCATATACATATACTATAGAATATAAACCTCAAATTATATATATTTGATAATAAAAATTGTTATTCTTTACTCTTGCTAATGTTTAATAAACTATAAATCTTAAATCTATTAAATAATAACGAGATAAAAAGTCCGTAATTAGATCGTATGGATAGAATTAAAAAATAGAAATAGACAGAGAAATCAAAGACATCCTAGAATTTATCTATTTATCATATTAATGTCTGAATGAACATATTTAGCGTAAAAAAACTCAGCGAAACTTCTCATATTATAGTTTTATAAATTTGGGAAATATTTAAAGAAATAGATGAATGAAAATTTTTTGTATTTGATATAATATAAAGTAAGAGTAGAGATGCTGAATTGCGGCGAATCGATGGAGTTTTGTGAAATTTTCATACAGCAATCACTATTTAGGAGCTATCCTTATTAGAAAGCTGCAATTGAACCATTCGGACGTATAAAAGTCCTTCGCGAATCCATTTGAAGGGCATTAAAAATCAATAATCTCTAATTGGTACACGACGTGCGTTTTTTATTACCAGCATTAATGTGGAGTTTAACGCTAAGGTTATTTCAGGCGGTTGAATGTTATCCCTTCTACATGTGTACTCTTCCATTGGTTCTGAGGAATATATTGCCACAGAAAAATAAATTTGGTGATCCAAAATCATTCTGTACAGAGAGGAAGTGGTTTTCCAAGGTTATTGTATGTATTTAACTATCGCATTCGATATATCGGCACTTTAGATTAATATACTGATGCAACGGGAATCAAAAACCAATCTAGGGCAGCTTTTTGTGTTTCTTACCCCCAAAAGAAAATCTCTTTTACAAGGTAACTTTTCTTCCTTCCGCAAGCTTTTTTTGGATGGGGGAAGTCAGAGGATGAAATGGGAGACATTTTTCATCAAAGGAATGGATTCTTGCGGCTCCCAAAGGTTTTGATGGCTCATGACGGCGGTCGTGCCTTTTTTAGACCATAATACTGCGGAGACCACGTGACCATCCAATTTTTCCTTCTTTAGTACTTCAGGTATCCAAGATTTGGACTGTGGCAATAGAAGTCTTTGTATCAATCGATTACCGGATGTAACGTATTTGAAAATCACATTAAAGGTCACAATATATGATACTAGTAGTAGATATTATTCTATGAGTTCTATCTATTTCATATATATATCATAATATTGTTATTATAAATCACAAAGGATTAATTATGAATTTTGGAGATTTCGCGTAGTATACATTGTTTGCAATGGCATGTATACTATTGATGGAGAAAATTCTCTATTCTTTTATTATATCTGACTTAAAACGATAAGAGTATTTAGCATATTAAAAAAGATGATCCAGTATATCCTTGAAGGAAAAGTACTTGACTAAGTATTTGTAAATAACTTAAACAAAACAGTATTCCTTTTATATCGGCAGAATCATTGGGGATTAAATAATGCTCTTTTCGCATAGCTTAAAATTTATTAGACTGTTTAAATTATGTTGTTTGATAATTGTTCTTGGTTCAGCTTAATCACGATTTGAAAATTTAAATCGCATCTCCTTATAAAAAAATGAAATTTTCAATAAAATGCCTTGAATTAACAGATTTAACGAATGTAAAAATTATAATTCTTATCTAAAAAACTCTGAATATTATATTTGAATTTCAAAATGAATTAACAGAAGATATAAATGTACTGGAGTAGGAATTTATTTTGCGATTTTGGAGTTCAATATTCAAAATATAATCTCAAGACAAGTATTAAGTATTTCTTACGCGGAGATTAGACTATGTAGTATGCCAACTTTTCACATTTAAACCCTTGTTATAAATGGTACATAACTTTTCATTAGATATAGACTTTGTGGTTTGTATAAATGATAATAATAATTTTCCTATTTTTCAGGAAAAAATAATTAGTATACAACGTTCATATTTATTTTTTTAAATCATTGAAAATACTATTTCACCCTCGTATATTGTCACTAGTAGCTTTAAATCGTATTACGTCTTAACTTTTACATATGATAGCTGAACTAAAATATTAATCTTGAAATGTAAATGCCAACAAATCTGAACCAGTCTTAAGGAACAGCTTCATAAGAATATTGACTTTTAAGGAATGATGGACTCCAAAAAATCCTTCACTGAAATCTGGATTAGCTGCTGATACGTCTTTTTAAAGAACCTTAATCAATAAGGACTTGGTAACACCTCCGCGATCCTTCGTTTTTCGTTAAATGAGTTTCTTTTTGAAACTCCAATGAATTTGAATCCCTATATTCACCTCATTCGATTTAATTTCTTCTTCATATTCCTAAAATATATCCCTGTAACTTAAAGGTACATAGACTCCTAAAATTAAAGAGTAGTTATGAGATTCTGAGTTCTGAATATTCAATTTTGCTATGGTTTCCTCATATTATCAGCAAATTAAAGAATCATAATTAATATTACTAAGAGAATACTATAATTACGAAGGAATATGATTCTTTCTAAATTAAAGTTGCATTTACATATAAGCACCAAGCAGGTTTAAGAACAGTCCTATGTAAATAGTAAACAGTAAATCATGCTGTTGAAATAAAACATTGATATGAACACTGAATGTGACGCATTTTTTTATCGAAGAACTTTATTTATTATTTTATTATTATTAATTTAAAATATTGTCGCAATTAATTTGTTCATACCCAAAACGAATGGGTTCTTTGAGAAGTGGATAGAAAGACTAAGAAAAAAATACAACACATGAACACACACTTTGGCAGAATATATTACACGTATTGAACATCTCCGATCTGAAATTCTATTTCGGAAAAGAGTAAATGAATTTAAGAGTCATGAAAAAGGGTGAAACTGCAGAATTTAAAAACATAATATTATATTCGAGCACTTTTTTGTTTACAATCCATTTTGGAAATTTAGGTTGGAAAGAATTCCATTTATCTTAAGGTCTAATTTAAGGAGGAATTCGCGGTTTAAGAATTGGAAAATCGGGATTATTCTCTCAGCAGGATCTTAGACGCATTTCCATCGCTCTTTGAACTTTCCCTGCTTCAACCTCCTGGGGGGCCTTTCTTCCTGATCACCAGAGGGCGGTCTACTGCTCCAATTTATTTGCATCTCTTACCTCATTCAAGGTGTTACATTGAGACCTAATTCTGCAGACATTATATTTCACCGAATTTTGTTAGCCTAATCCTTTTCAATTGTCAATCATCATTCACCCATTCTTTAAAAGATATTCTTTTGATAAGGATTACTATTGGCCACCACAAACATATATCTAGAACAAATATAAATTTCTTAATTGGTTTACTCATTTGTGTATAATTTTATATAGTATTCCATTTTTAACATAAGCTTTGCTATGAATACTTGTCGTGTATTATACTAGCGGTGTGAATAAAAATGTTGTATCATGAAACCTTTCACGTCAACGATTACCAGGAGGTGAAACCGGATTTGTTTAACGTTTGTAATCACATTTATTGAACACTGCCGCTGATACCTTTATTGGAAACACAAAGTTCTGTTTAAATTTCATTCAAGATAAAAAAAATTATTTTCACATTAATCAGCTTTCGGCGAACGGAAATCTCCTCTCATCCAAGCGACTGATAATCCACAAATATCTCGTGATACGTAATCTCGTTAATGTTTTGAGGCTATATGTAAAATGGCATTCTAATGACTTTATTGGCAAATACATGCTATATATCTTTCAAGATTGATAAAATATATTCCCTTTTCCGACCGACCCTTTGCCTGTTGAACCCTTTTTTCCCATCAGGTCCCCGTAATTAAAAAGATATAAGCAAGGATTTGGGCAAATTGAGGATATAAGTTTAACTTCCCAACGAGAAATCACTTTCTGGGTTTTCCGAAATATTTCCTGCTTTGTATCTGAATAAGCGCGAGGGATTGCATGAAAATTAAGTTGAGTTTTTAACTCCAAATAACTTGGAACGAGCAATAATTTTACCCGTTCATTCTTTCAAAATACGGTGATTGTCGTACCATATTCCAAGGAGAAGGAATACGATCAATATGAAATTAACGCTTTACTTATAAATCACGAAATCTTTGCAAAATAACGTTTTCTGTAAAACTAAATTTTTTATGGGTAAAGTAAGTAAAAATTGAAAATGAGATGTAAAAAGCGATTTTTAAAAATTAGTGTGGAGCCTCTAAATTTATCGTTTTCCTATTTTATTAACAACTTTCATCATTCACGCGTTAGAAAGCCAAGATACGTCGCCTTTGTATTCGAATTGGAGAAATACGATGCCCTATACCGACTTCATACCGAAACACCTATTTTAGGGAGAGAATTGCTCGGACGTTCTTATGATAAAGGATTGGGAAAACATTTCCCCTGAAATAGCTTCTGTTCTCTTCCTAACAATCTGAGTTGCCCGTCTTTGTTCCCATACTGTTTACTGCTCCTTACGATTCGGGATTTACGAAACCTCCCTCACGTATGCCAACTCTTTCCAGACACGGCTAAGAACTAATTAACAGGTTAAGAACTAATTCAGCTAAATTAGTTCTTAACGGTCCGGGTTTTCATTTTGAATTCAGAAAATAAATCAAAAAGATAAATGTAAATGGCTAAGTTTTTAATTTACTCTCATCTACTTTGGAACTAAAAGGCTATATGAATGATTAATTAAGCAAGGAATTGTCTCTATTGAGTTCCATCAAGATAGAATTAAAGGCTGTTGAGGTAATGACTTTTCAACTCCGAGTTACGTTTATTTTTAAATATTTTTATGCATTACGTTCAATGCCCTGAGCTTCATTAAACTTACAAAATAGTTACGATTCAAAATGTTTTATCAACCTTTATCTTTCAAATTTTATAAATTATTACATTTTTTAGGGGATGTGAACTTGATATAAAAATGTTCAATTATTTTATTATTATTTGATTAAAATAGAGTCCGTTTTGATTTTCAAATTAATTAGTTGAATCCTTAAAAAGCTAATCATATTTCATGATAAGTTAAATTAGAAGTATCATAATAATTGTATCAGTGAATTGACAATATAATCCGTAAATATTTTTTATGGCAGTAAAAATAAATATATAAATATTAAATATATTATAGAAAGAATGTGTATGAATAAATAAAATGGCTGCCTAATTGAAAATCTAACGCAATTATGAAATAATTTTGAAAATTTCTGGAAACTATACATACATTTATTTAATAAAGAACATTTTAAATTTATGAAAACGTAATATTTTTATGAGGATCAAAATCCTAAGCTCCTTTTCAAATAAAACCAAACCAAATTTAAATATTTATCACACTTCATACCAACTGGTTGGATTGGAATAACTTTAATCAACCAAATACGAGCGATCCTAAACCATAAAAAATTATGCGACATTAAGATTAATTTTTAATTTCTCGAATCCGATAACAATGGAATAATTGAGGATTGGATGCTAATCCAACAATTAACTCATCGCTTATCCAATAAAACGTCAATCCCTCGTTAATTCCGATCGCTGCAGTCACTTTTCATTACGAAGTATAAAAGCATGTTCCTGCACTTCCAAGTAACTGTAAACAACCTCACACTTGCATACTGCCGATATTGCCATGAATGAAAATTCACATAGACCGAAAACAAAATACTATTGTTTGAGGAACACTATGTCAACCAAATATCATTTAACGTTTCTTTGAATGTTAGGCTAAGAAAACAACAGTTATATTACGGTCATTTCAAGATTGTTAGCCATTTTATTGGCTTAGAGTTTGAAAATTTGACGTATCGCCTCTGATTGTTACCTTCTTCCAAAGAAATTACTTAAAAATCAATTTGATGAAATATTGATAATTAAAATCATCTCATCCTTATCTTTGGTTTTATCTTGTAAAAAATTATGATTAATACTGAAACACAATATGTACTGAACATAAATACTGACCTGTAGATGCTGAAGATCTGAAAAGATGGAATTTACCCGCATATAAGTTTATATTTATCGAGTTGAAACATTCTTAAGTAAGATGATGAAGACCTTCAAATGATAATTTTAATGAACTTCGAAAACGAGGTAAAATATTTATTGAAATAACCGTTAACTAAATAATTGATCAAAGAATATCAAGACAGTAAATAGTCGATTTAGTAAACGTTTACTAATCTAATCAAAGAGCATAGCGTTTTCTATGAATATAGATTTAAAATGAAAATACGTCAAAGTCCCTACGAAATGGATTTGCCTTCACTTTGGAGGCATGACATAACGGGTAATATTGTCACAGAGAAGTCCTCAATTCTTGGTTTAATCCCTCCGATGTCAATACTCTATTTGTGGAATTACACCTCCTACTTGTTTTGCTTCATTGTGGTGCAATCGGCTTCCTTGCTCTCCTTTAATTTCTTGCAACGTTTGATTCCATTGGAACTTCGGATAATCACAGGAATTGGTAATAAGGGATTTGAACTGAGCCGTCCGTCAAAATGGGCGCCTAATTGGCTTTGCACGTTTCATTAGCACTCGGGTCCATGTTCGAGAGAGGAATCGAACATCTCCGAATAATATCGTATTAATAAAAAAGAATTTCGAGGTCACGATTAAATTTGATATGATCGATTTAAAATATTCTTACCAAAAGATTGAAAGCAATTTATTTTATTACAGCCAATGCAATCAATATCCTATCGTTGCTGAGTACATTGAAAATTAACAGTATTAATATTACCTCGTAAAAACCTTTTGAATGGAAATTAACTACCACTTCTACAATTTACTTTCAATATATTTATTTCAACTATTTATTGATGGTGTTTCCACATGAAATAAATATATCAATTGTCTATTTTCATAATTAAAAAGGAAGGATTAAGAATTCTGAGCAAAGTTAGGATCCTTCAATTCTTTGAAAGATCCTTATCTTTTTCTAGACAACAAATAAAATAAATTCAAAAAATCTTAAATTTTTTACATCCATACCGTATTTCAAAGGTGGTGAAATGTTCACGATCAAATGCATGAATGCTTACTACGATTTATACTAAAAATTAAACTAATCGTCCCAATGAAGAAGACCCAAATCAGACCTTTTGCCTTAAACACGGAGATTTAAAGACAGAAAGAATGAAAGAGTCCGGACTTCGTATTGTAACGGTTAAAAAAGGAAAAGCTTTTTTCTTGGATGCAGTTCCATTGTGCTTGGATCAGCACAGAAGTGATAGTTCTGTGATTATGAGTGACGTACTGAAGTGAAACAGACTCTCATTAAAGAGATACGATAATCTATTTCTGCGGTCCATAACATTTTGAGGATTTCAGAGGAAGGGATGCGAATGGATATCACTCACAAAATAAAAGATGATTCAGTCAGCATCTAATTGAGGATTTTCTTGACAAATTAAGATGTCCTTACAGTTTTTGACCAATTTCACAGAGCTCACAGTTTAGCTAAGTTTAGCATGAATTATGTTTATAGAACATAATTTATCTGAGAACTCCAATTTAAGAGTTTTAATCAATGATAAGAAATAATTTTAAAAATAGAAAAAGACAGATAAATGAAACTCTGAGCGAATAATGTGCATGAGACAAATTTAAACGAAAGGAGCGAAACTGCTGGTGGAAGGGAGGGAGGTTGATTAAAAGAGGGCAATATATATAAAACGAAAATTGTGAAGAATTATCGGGTGGTCAAACATCAGCTGTAAGTGGATTGGAAATTCATCAACACGATCGACGTGAGCAGCAAACGAGATGCAAAGGGGTTAAAAAAAGAGCCGTAGAGCTCCGATAGGTAGGGTAGCCGATTGGCTGGATAAGCATTTTCAAATTTCTGTGTGGGAAGAGGAAATGAGAGGAAAAAAAATATTCGCACCTTTGGATGAAAGTAATGGCCTACAGGTAGATTCGTCCGAACCGAGTTCCACACTATAAAATTCGCGTTTCCAAAGTGTGATATTCATCTTTAATATCAAAGATACCGTATCGATGGATACAGGATATTTTCAACAAAAGGAGTTTGCTATTGTTAAATATACGCCATAGATATTGACTGGATTGAACTTAAACAATATTTTAATACTATAAATCTTGTAAATTTAGTCCGCGTATGAATTCCTTGCTTTGAACATTCCTTATACATTACGAGATTGGCAAAATTACTTCAGAAAATATACGTTTTCTTTACTAAATTCTTAAGTGGCCATGTTATGAACTTTAGGTAAAACAAGTAAATACATAACATAAAATTACTTATGATTTATAAGACATGAATTTCATAGCAAACCTGATATATTTTTCTTCATAATAAATGAAATAGTATTTTCCTAGAACAATTTCATTCAAATTCAAAATATTCTAAATGTCAGTATTTTTTGTTAGAATTACATTTACTTTGACCAGATTCATGTAAACTATTGACCAGACATATAAACTATTTATGTTCAAAGATTAAATAATGATTTAAATTACACCAAGTAAAATATAAAAAGTAATTTGTAATTTTTACGTGAATACCATGTATATGGCACATCCATTTCACACTTCAAGATATTCATCAGCATTATATTTAATATTCCACAACTTTATTTTCTTTGGGGTGACAAAGAAAATAAATAAAATATCCGATAAAAACGTAGTTTAATTCCCAAAGAAAGAAAGCTTTCCACCTCTCATGTCAGTATATTGATATCTTATGTTATATGTACAAACTGAATGAATCTGACATAAATTGCTTCTATTTTGATAATTAATTACGGAAAAAACTAATTCATCGTGAATTTAATTTCCACGCTCAAAAGTTTATTCTAGGCCTTTAATTAGTTCACTCTCCTAGAAATTTGAAAACTTTTCGAAGTGTTTCTAGATTTTCTCGGATCACTTTTTGCTCCAAGGTTCAGATCGAAAGCACATTTTCCGAGCGATATCATAACTTTTCCTACTGCTTATTTGCTTTTATGACATCTGCCTCGCTTCTTTCCACTGACATCTATCACCCATTCACAGCTGAATTAAGCGGCGAATGCCCTTTCTTGCTTTTTTGACCGATATTAATGAGTGGACACGATTTGCACGGTTGCATGCGCTTTTGCACGCCACATCCTTTCTAGCCATGGAACCTGACGTTCAGGATGCATTTCGGAGAGGATAAACGTGCTAAAAATGACATTTTGGCAAATATAAACGCTAAAGGATCAGGACTGGAGATCTTCTCAAAATGATAAGGAATAACTGCTGATGAAGCTGAATATAATCTTTTAAATTTTTATAACAATATATCTATATATCTTGTACAATCTGAAATTAGTTTTTCTTTGATGAAAAAATGCAATTGTTTACGTTAAAAAGATGAATTCTGCATTAAGATCGCCGTAAATTAATATTTAAGATTGCCAAGGCTGAGAAAAAATACATCTTTTAAACTCAACTTTGGCCTAACTAAATAACTAAAGTGATTACTCTATAATTACTTGATGTTTAATTACTTAGGAACACCGCTTTATCCGTGATCTGGAGAAATATTATACCAGAAAATTTCCATCATCTATTGATAAACTCCTATCCACTAGTGAAATAAGTATCTAAAAAAATATATTTAAAATTGAAATATGAATTTTAATGAGTTTAGAATAGTTAGGTGTACATTTTTAGGTGGTTTATCTTATTTGATACACACAACATAATATGATTTTAAGAAAAGATGTTCATTTAGGATTTCAAGTTTAAGATGATTCTTTGGAACATATCATTATGCTATAATTTTAAGTTCTATGATTTTCAGAACGTTAATTTTCTATGCAAAATCTATACATAGTAAACGCATTATTATGATACCCAATGCTAATTAGAACACCATTATTACTTTGCATTAGTTTCATAAATAATATTGAATATTATTAATTACTCGAATTCCAAATATTGGCTGGCAATTAGTTTGCTTCAAAACAAGCAGAATAATAATTAATTAACTTTTTCACTAATTTTCCTATTATTTATTTACTTAACATCGTGTACTGTTAAAGAAGAGAACTTTCACTCCTTTATAAATCTAACCGGAAAAGCTTTACTTATTCTTTAAATTCTCGAGAGAGTTAAAGAACACTTCCAGTAGCCATTAAATCATTTCAAGTCCTGGAATCCTAGAAAATAAGTTTAGCTGCAACGGAGCCATACAACCCAACAAAGCTATTCCAGATGACAAATTAGGCTTAAAATACAGCTTAAAATTTTGTACAGTTCGTTTTAGGAAAAGAAATATTTAAAATAATACATTTTTATAGATTTGAAATAATATAATGCTAAAATCTTACTAAAAGTTTCCATACATGTAGTTCATTCAGCCTTTCCGGTTAACACTATAACTGTTATAACATCTAATAACTGATCTTTAAAAATAATTAGAAATAAAACAGTAAAATCTCTTAATAGTATTATAATGAAAAAAGAGTTGCTAGGAAATTTTATAAACTTATCAGAATAGAACATACACAATACACTAAAAGGAATAACGAAATATATCTTAATTAAGTAATATAAATACATCCCTGAAAAACCTATGTAATTTATTCTGCAATAGGTTTGAACCCCTTGAACTGGCCAAAGGGGGAAATCGCTGACAGATGATTAATCTCATGTGCTAATGATCAAGTGCATTCCACCCCCTCTCTTAACTTAAGTGTCTATCCTTCAGACTTTTTTTAACACCCACCTTAATTTCTCGATCAATTTAATCTCATTTATGGCCAACCAATCACAAAGGCTTAGCAGTGTTTGAAAGGGTTGGTTGTGCTTCGTGAAAACTAAGACATCGTTTCCTATACACAATCAAAATGAGCACATTTATTTAGGTAGCAAATTGATGAATATTAAGAAAAGTATTATGGAATGGTGTTATTATATCATTAAACAATGTATGGCCAATTTACAGTCGGTCATCATCTATCGGTCTATCATCGCGCATCATAGCTATGTGCATTTATCTTTAAGAAAAATTTCAGAACCATATCGGCTAAATTACATACAAAAATATAATTGGCGCTAATAACTCGTCTTATTATCCATAAACTTTTGTACAAAATTAATATTGCATTACATACAATAATCGTTACTGTTACATTAACAATAATATTTATTATTCGCTCAATATCTATGAAATGTTACTCATGAGGATCATTACGAAAGGCTGAATCATGAGCAATAAGTTCTCGATCTTCAAAAATGCCGATAATATTGATGTACTAACTTGTATAATCAAGTTGTAGAGAACTCTGATCGCCTTCTATGTAATTATTAATCATGAGCGTCCGTATTAGGCAAAGTCCGTATACAGTAATTGGAGGTGTATTCTCTATTCACGCTGGTTGCATCCATCTTTACCGAGTGATTTAGCCAACTCGTAACTTGTTGTACCTTAGTTACTTTTCGTCCGCTCATTTTAATTTCATTTAACTTGAACGGAAGTAAATTAGGATATACCTCAATTTCCATCTCAATTCACAAGCTTTATTTCTGGCATTCGATTGACGATGGCAGAAAATACAAGGTACCTTATAACAAAACGAAATATTAACTAATACTTGTAAATTTAAGAACGAGGCAAAATGCAGCAGTCATGAGCCATCGCGGATTGCAAAAGGAAATGTTTCAGATATGCAAACTTATGGTTGATGTACACTCGTTTTATCTTGAGACGGAAATATGCTACAATCATCCATTCCGCTATCTATTCCTAAATTCCCTTGCAGGTAGTTTAACTAAAAATCGTTATTTTCCTTCACCTTACGCATCTCCCACAATTATTTAATGTTCATTATTTATAGCCATGATTTTAATATCTCGAAGTAAACTTAATCGATCTAAATTACGGATTAGAAATAAGAGGTAAATTCATAAACCAAATCAACCACATACAAAAGATAAAGTCTTATTATTATTTTATTATTACGAATAAAATCGACGAAAACCGCAGATTTTCAGCACATTTTATAACCTGAAGATTTCGATTCAAAAGTTCCTTGGGCAAAGCTTTTCATCCACACTTTGAGATCAGTCCAATGGAATACTTAAAATTAATGAGAAGGGAAATACGGAAGGAGAGTATCTACAAAGGACTCAGTCGGCACAGCTCAAACAATCCAAGGAGATAAAGGAACGAATGTCACCGTGTTTGAAAGTCCGGGATTCGAACGACATCGACTGAAAAGGGCGTTCATTAGATAGGGAAAAACGGTGATAATAGAAGGAAGCGTACGGAAGCTTCTAAGGTTACATAGATTTGGGTGAGTCAATGGTTCAATCTTTGAGCCTTTCATCCTACAGATTTGACTCACTCAAATCAAGCTCTGTGCCCTGCGGTTTCTTTTGCAAAATATTTCCAGACGTGCTGTTTTATGGGGTCATTTGACCTCGGCTCTTCCTTGCCCTTTCACTTTATTGTCTTCGAGCCATCGTTGCAATGCGGGGAAATATGTTTTTAAAGGACGGGTGAAGGTGATCTCAACCTTTGTTAAGTAGATTGTTATCTCGATTGCTTTAGAGGTCTGCTGCAGAGACACCTTGAGGGGATATCCCGTGATACATGTACAAAGAAGCGAGGCTACTTCATTTACGCAAATTACGCGCAAAAAGCTGCATAAAATACCTTTGAAAATGGTAAATAACAGGATGATAATATCAAAACCATGCAATCCGTTATAAAGTGATTGATACAGATATCATTGACTCTAATTGAACAAAGCAAATTCATCAGTTTCCCCGAATTGAAATGCTGGGTTAAGATATTAAAGCAGCTATACATAATTAAGACCATTACCCCAATCATTCTAGTTTTACCTGCGAATTACAGTGGAATTTGACCAACTCGTGTGACTAATTTGGTAAACTATCAATTCGACAACTCATTTACTCGTGTATCAATCGGAAATCTGCTGCTCGACTGAACATTTTGAAATTGCAAAAAGGGAAGCTATTCACTCTGAATGTCTTTTGATTAGCTTTGATCTACTCATCGATATGATAAATGACGATGTATAAGGGCGACGTTATTCTACGCATCATACATTTCTATACGAAAACTATCTATAAATTGAAAATACAAAATGAACTAATAATAAAATCAAAACGCTCTTTACATCAATTCGATAACATCATGCTTATCTTAAATGATGGTTTAAACCACTTTATTGAAGCTGAAAATAATCAAATTATAAGCAGATAGCACGAAATACGACTCTGTATAATCACACGGTTGACTTGGCAACTCTGTTCGAATCGTGTGCGTGAATAAAAAATTCCTTTAACGTTAATGAGCGATTAAATGACAAATAAATAAACGTAAAGAAAGGACAATCACTCTATTGCAAAGCATTTCCATCACATTTTAACGATTAATTCGAAATTAAAGAGATTCAATGAAGCACGACCTTTCGAAGGACAGTTCAATTATTTTGTCAAAACATTACATCGCGAAAAATTAATAACACGCATAAGGTATGATATTTATGATTCGAAATTAATTTCTGCATTTTGAATACGCTACAATCTTTAGAATTTCTCAATTCACATTAAGGCTCCTGTAGCGCTCGCCGATAACGGCCGTTTTCGCCTGTCTCATTTCCCAAATTACGAGATTAATATTCATTGTAGAGATTTCCGGTTTTCAGCATTTGCAAGAGAAATGATCGATGTTATTGATGGTAAATCAATATGGTGGTTTCGATTAGCATCTGCACGAGTATTCAGCTCAATTGCTGATGAAATCACCTTTTGAGAGTTTTGTATAAAGCATACAATTATGATTACATTTTTAATTTATCCGTAAAAATACCTAAAAGACTGTTGATACATTGGGGTGTATTTCTGTGGAATAATGTATATTCTACATATTGGTAACGCAATTAAAACGTTTACATTTATCTGCTACGGTCCTTTCAATTTTTTTATTTTAAATATGTTTAAATTATATGAGCCATGAAAAATAAAATAATAAGACAGCATTTAAATTGATTAAATGTTTTTCAAAAGAAGAAAGTGATTGAAGGAAAAAAAAACAAAATGTTTAAACCGGATTCGAACCACGTGCAATGATATTATGATCTAACATGCTAGCACCGCGCAACCATTTGCTTGCTGATTTGATGCTGCCGCGGGGGTTATATTACAAGCGGCTAGAATTATCTATATCCAAATATCTATATCCAATAATAGGAGACGGAAAGATGCCATAAATCCTGCTCTAGAAGTGTTTTGAGGGATATTAAAAGCACTAGCAGATATGCAAAGGATTGAGGGTGAATACTATGAGGTGTATTGTACTTAAATTAGATACTTTTTAAGAATAGTAAAAATTCAGCGTACCTTTCATCATGATCAGCATTCAAATACTTTAATGACGTATTCGGCTGACTCCACTTGAATGCTCTGTTTATTTAACTTTGATTTAATGGAGCAATCATCCGAAACGACGTCTCTGTTATACAAGTAAGGTACCGAATATAATTTGCCGCATCTGAAAGAAGTAAAAAAGGGAGATAAACATCCTTACAGACGCTTCCCCGACCACGTCGATAAAATTCGTTCCCAATCGACACCCTCTGACCTCCGAGGCGCGATATCGTTCTCCGCCCACACACCCTTCAATTGTTCCAATAAATCCCAACCACTCTTTGGGACACACCCTCCGCTGCATTTCCTCAATCCGTCCTTTTTAACGCCTATCGACCACAACTCACTGTCAGAGTATATCCGACTTTATAACGCGAGGAAATAAAAGAAACAGAGCCCTGAATACGTAATGGCCTCGACGGAACTTATTTTCGTTCATTCGAATGGGGAATTTAAGTGATGATATTCCCTGGAGTAAATTATAGTCGGTTTACAATTATAGATCGCCATACTTCATGAAGTATTTTAAAGCGAGGATTCAAAATCGAACGCCCTCTGTATCGACGAGGGATTAAATCAAAGCGTAAAATTACAGTGTTCTATGATACTTCTAATTTTGTAAGTAACTTGTTGCGTGAGAGCATTATTACTGTCATTGATTTCTCATTTTTGGAGGATAAGAGATGAGTTGCCGTATTTGACGGCACATGGGACTTCATAAATTACGAGTCAAAAAATTTACCCGCGTCTTAGGGGTGAATGACTCAAGTTAATTTTTACACGCACAGAACTTTTTTCTATGTCATAATTATTTTATCAGCTTTAACTAAATTTTTGCCAACAAAAATACAGCTCGACAAGAGAACTGGGATAGTTTCCTTTCGACACCGCACCGTCCCGTCAAAAAGTAAACCAAACTATAGGCCGTTCCAAAATTCTAGGCAGTATTGTCCCATGGGGGAATCGAATGGCCTCGTAGGCAGGTGCATTTTCCGCTAAGTTCCGTCTCAAACGGATAAAATTAAGATTTCCCGCTAGGTTTGGTTGATTATTTTCAGAAATTTAGGAGAACTTTGAATAAGAAAATATAATTCTACATATTGATGAAGACTTTACATCCTCATAACAAAATAAATTAATAATAAAGCGGAATGAAAAAAATAACTTCGAACATTATTGTAACTGCCCTAGCTTCCATCCTAAACAACATAAATTGCTAGTTCTTTCTTAGATTACTCTTCGCACCTTTTGAATACATAAAAGTCAAACTGTACTAATTTCCGAGTCCCTTGATCCCTTTTGGCAATTTACGTGCATTTATTTCCCCATTAGCTTCCCGAACCGTCAGCTTATGAGGAACGGACTACTACGGTCTAAGGACTACGGTCGCCCTCTGTGCCGAGTTGGCCATGTCCTGGTGCGGAGAAGCGCGGACTAGCACATTGTGCAATAGTACTCGTTCAACGCCCGACACACTTGTATGGGAACAAATATATATACACGTTTCGGTATCGGTGTTTAAAACCAATCGTGTATAAATACCCTCGGAAATGTGACTAAGGGAAACAAGAGATTAAGCCACACCGTTCAGTATGAACTAGAAGAGTTAAATTACGCATGTGCATGGAAGCATAGCAGCAGTAGGTCATTACGTTATTGTGGTACCGCGATGTCGAACGGACTATTAAAACTAGTTTTCATTGTGCGTGGCCTACTAAATGATGCGTCTAACATGCCAGTGCGTCTTACATTCCGTCAAATACGTTATTAAGGGTACTAAAAACTGAGAAATCTACACTGCAACTGCAACACTGAAAAAAATATTTAAATTCATGCAAAAGATAATCCAGATTGTATAAGAATTGTTGTTTAGTTTCAAGATTGATATTAACTAACAACCATCACCATTTTTCCCTTCTAAAAAATAATTTAACATTCATTTTATGATTGAGTCGATTGATGCGTAATTGCGTGTAAATATTTTGAAGATACTATCCATATAGCCGAGCTTAAAATATTTGATAAGTATAAGCATATTTCAGGACAGAATCATTCATTGCATTACCGATTGGTATTTCGACGGGATACCTAAATGTCCGTTCGTTATATAAAACTTGAGAGACATTCCAATTTAAAGGAAGATCCACCCTTGGCCACAGAGTAATAGTCGTCGGAAATAAATGGTGCGCTGTCCAAAGAGGAGAGTGCAGTTCATAGGTAACGGAATCAATCAAAAGGGAATTTGGAAAGTTAATTACCTTGGGGGAAATTTTTTTAGGAATTAATTTGAGAGAGGATTAATGATTAACTGTGGAATTATATCCCGTATACTTCCGATACATTTTACTTCCATATTTCAACTATTACAAATCTTTTAAAAATTCATCTTTCTCTATTTTATATGCACTTTAAACTGCTTATGAAGATTACGACATTAATTACGATAGATAGTTGGAATTTCGACTACGTATCTTTAACAGTGTTTATATAATAGGACAAAACCTTGCTTCTCGATGTTTGCTTGTTATTTCAATGCAATAATTATTTTACAATTTAAGGATGCTATCTTTTTCCAGAGATTACATTCATGTATCGATGAGGACAGATGCTGTCTTCACCGAATGCAATGCAACTTCTTCTTCCATTCAAGAGTGAAATGTACTACTTTAACATTAGAATATGTGAGTATGATAATAATAAAAAATAAATAATTTTTAATAAAATAATTTTTAATAAAATAATTTTGCGGATAATATATAATTTCGGTTAACATAGAAAATGGAATAATGTAACTATCACTACATGTTATTTCCAACGCCTCTCAAATATTTGAAACACAGAACTTAGTTCTCTCTCCGCCATTCAAAAGAAATAATTCATTCCTAAATGTGTCTCCAGACACAATCATATATTTAGTTATTGTATGTCTTAACAACTAGGAAGTAATTAAGATAGTGAGAAGTTTCATATCAGAAAAATTCAACTACTTTATTCCGAACCAAACTTATTAACGAATTTTTCATTGTGAAAAATCAATATCTTTCGACTGAAAGATAAACAAAGTCATTAATAAAGTTCATAATCAAATGCATAACAACCATCCCTGTTTGATTTGTTTGTAAAGCTCTAATTAATCTCCAGTTAATCTTTTAAATACTTTTTTAACTGAGGCTAATGAACTGTATAACAGATTCGTCTGGAATGTACACATACGATACTGCACAGTTAAATAATTCAAAAGTTTGTATGACAATGCCTGGCTTTAAATTGCATATTTACCCAAACTTGGAAATCAAAACTTATTAAATTTACTTGAAAAATGAAAATATATAATTATTTCTTGTAATTAAAAGTAACGAAGAATCTAACTAAAGAGACAAGTAAAGAAGAACTTTTATTCTAAAATAATGTTATGCTACAATATACAAGGTCATAAGAAAAGCAAACATCCTATGCTATGGTTAAAATATTAATGGATAATGATATTACAATCATTCCAGCAATTACAAACATCATTAGAAAAAGTATCAAATTAAATGCAACAAATTTGACTGAGAACTGAAATAGTCATTACAAGTTGACATAATGCTAGCAGTAATAGTATTATAAAATCAAACATCATAAACTAAACTCATTTCATCATTTGAACAAGAGACAAATCAAAATAAAAATGACAAAGAAACTTTTGCATGCAAGTAAGTTATCAAACCCTCCCCAAATTTTGTAATTACAATAAATCAAGTTCAAACTGAAAGCTTTAGGTTGCTGAACCCTCTTTCAACTATCTCCAGTACATAATCAGTGGCAACAAATCATACAAGCTGCACTAAAACAACTAGCTAATTCTAATAGGTTGCTGTACAGAGTAAGTATAAAAGTAGAGTCTCAAACTACATGATCAAAGATGCACATAATATGCAAGAGAAAAGTTAAGATCATATGGAATAATTAAACAGTAAAATTGAGATGATAAATTCTGAATAAGTAAAATAATTACTTGGTGTACTCATATTACACAAAAGCAAAACATATGGAAGTATAAAAAACAAATTCACCAATATATAACTGTGTGTAACGATGTATTTATAACTGTGTATGACAAGACTGTTCTAAATAAAACCAAATACAATATAGGATTACACAGAGCGAATTCAAGAAAATTTTCAAGAAAAAGAACATGGAAAATTAAAACAGAACATTCATAATCAATACACTTTAACAGTGGTAAGTACAAGATGAGCCTTTGTATAATGTACAAAATAAAACAAGAAAATTCTGAGAAAGAAAAAGTAACTAGTACCAAAGATTACGAGTGAAGTGGAGTACAAATATATGTGCATTCTGTAGATAACAACCATGTTACACAAGTATTATATAGACTATGTTCCTAACATAACAATCATTAAATAATAAATGTAACCTAAATTAACACGAACTATTAGTAAATAGACAATATTCAAGTAGAATCAGAAACAAATCCGATTGAAATAAGACTAGAAAAGCATTTAGATCAAGAAAATCATCGCGAACAGAAGAATTTTAATTATGCTAAAATTAATTAATTATAAACAATATATATATATATATATATATATATATATATATATATATATATATATATATATATATATATATATATATATATATATAACAATTATAATAAAAACACCTACCATGGTGCCAAGGATAACAATAAAAACACTGTAAAACGAATATAAAAGAGAGAAACCACTAAATCTTCGAAATCTACGACACAAAGCACTTAACACTCTTCACCTTGACAGGCTACTTCACGATCTGAAATCTCGAACAATTCTGGAGAAGTTTAGTATCTTATCGAAAATTCCGCTAAAACCGTGTCGTTTGCATCGCCTGTGCAAGAACAATCGACGATCGAAAACTGTCTGCTTGCAGAAAGCGCAGCGAATGTAAACCGACATTATTCGTAACTTTTACTGAATTTTGACGGAAATGAAATTTAAATTTACTAATATTATATGTATATATAATAAATGTACTTCACGAAGCATCGATTAAATGCCAAATAAAGGAGAATGAACGAAGATAGAATGCTTTAACTTTTAATGATTCAGTGACCCAATTATAAAACATGATATATTATAAAAATGAAAGCCATAGAGGACCATAGCTGATGAATAGGCATAAAATAGGATTAGCAACCCAATTTTGGCAGTGACGTAATTAGATCATAGGAACTAAAAATATCGTCCACTAATTGCATATGACGCTGAAGCAAGCAGAATATTTTTTATACATGGCAAAATATATTCTCCTAGATAAATTAATGCTTTGAAATAAATATCGAGCGATAGCCATGGGGTTAAAAAAACTTCTATAGTCTGTTCCACTTTTCTAGGCAGTATGGGGCTTATGGAGAAATCCAATAGCCTCGTACGCCGGGTCATTTTTCCGAAATATCCGCGACATCCACAAAATTTGCCTTCGCAACGGATGAAATTAAGATTTTCAACTTAGTTTGGTGGATTTTTTTCAGTTTTTTGGTGAAATTTGGACAAGGAAGGCTGGTTCTATATATAGACGGAGTTTTTTCAACATTTAAACAAAAGAAATAAATTTTATAGCGGAATGAGAAAAAAATGGTCACCTCACCAGCCGTGAACAATATTAAAACTGTCATTTCTCTCATCCTATCTAACGTAAAGTGCTAGTTTTTTCTTAGATTAATCTTTATACCTTATAAATACAAAAAAGTCAACTTATATTAATCTTTGACACACAAAATTTTAGTAAAAAATAATTTAAGTGGAACGCAACCACCGAAAAATTGAATCGTGTAGTCAAATTTATACATCGCCTAAAAATTTGTTGTTTCTTGCGTTACGAAAAACTTGTTGCGAGAGAAATTGAAATAAATGTTCTTATTTTCATTTACAGGTTATTCTGAGTCGATATCTTAAATAGAACTTTAGTTTTTGAATTTTATAACCGAGAGCGGGTCCGGATCAATCCGAATTACGCTTACGGGGTCTATGAGTCTCGAGCAAAAAAGTAACAATGATTAGCAATCGGAGCGCTAAATCAATTACTCCCTCCAAGGAGCCTTCCCTCACCTATACGATTTTTGCTCTTTTTTCTTTCGCAAGAGGTTGTCCGTAGGTAAGGAAAGTTCACCCGCATTAGAGGCATTACGGTTCAAATTCATCCTATCCGAATAGCCTAAAGTCCAAAGAAAGAGAAATACTCCTATTTGGATAGGCACACTTTTTGATTCGAGGCATTAGAATCGAAATTTTAAAGAATCGAAGTGTATACCGAGTTTGCTCGATCTTTATTCTTCTTCCTTTTCCCTCGCTCCTTCTATTTACCTCTTCCATTTTCCTTTCTTAATTACCATCTTCAATTAACTTCTTCTTTAAATACTTTCTCTTTCTTCTTTCCAGTTCTTACAAACGTTAATCATCATCTTTGTTACCTTTGGAAATATTTTTCAGCATCTTTCCAATGCTTAAACTCTCTCTAATGATATAGAAACTTTACATGTCTATGAAAAGTATTGCTCTGTGTAATTTCTTTGATATTTGATGTAGATATATAAATATAAACGAATGTTTATTATTCATGTAAGCTTTATATTTTTCAACTCTTTTTTTCAGCATATTTGATATTTTATGTTTTGGGATTTAGTAATCTAGGTTAACTCTGATAAGATTCGATAAATTTTATTTATTTCAGTTGTTAAGTAAATAAAACCTCCTTGGATACAAACACCGCGAGGGGAGTCAAACCTTACTACAAATATGTTTTATTCTAAGGAAAGCATTCTCTCTCCTCATGATGAAACTCAAATAAGGAAGGAAAAGGTCTGCCATCATTAGGCCATGCCATTCGAATGGAAGGAATTCTATTTGGTGCGCAAATAAAAGAAAGACTCTCACACTTCCACTCATAGCTGTGATTGAATGAAAAATATGAGAATTACAAGGGAAATGAAAATTAGCGCCAAGTCACTCCGTTTTCTTTCCATCAAATCGCTTAATCGTTCGAATAGGAAAAATAATGTTCCGAATTCTCACAAGCGAGTGAAAACAAGTTGAGAGGGTTAGGAGGCAGGAAGTATTGCTATTTGCAGAATTCATTCTAGCGAATTACCAATTAATCTGAAGAGATACTACGCCTTTGAAAGATTGGCATCAAAATAGAGAATATATTTATTATATATATAAAAATATATTTTATACTTGCTGCACAGACCCTTTCTAACTTCAAAAAAAAAATAAAGTAAACATAAAGAGGATATTAAGATAGATCTGCATGACATGAAATAATGAGTAATGAGAAAAATTGAAGATTTTGATTAATCAAGGCTGAAATGTACTAAGTTTCAACATTTTTCTATTGTAACTATAAAAGTTGATGAGATTTGTTATGAAAAAGAAGTTCAACTAGATAGATTTTAAGATAAATTAGACCAAAAAAGTTTAAGCAGTTAGTTGATATTTGATCCAACCAACATGTGACCCATTTCAAAACTGTATTTCAACAATTGTAACTTGCATTTCATTTATTAAATTTACAGACCCACAGGCATCTTCAAGACAAAAATAAATTTTATTTATAAAATTCAAAGCTTAATTCCATTCTTCCAAACTCTCATCCACACCTGATAGAAATTCAAGTAGTCTAGGTAAAGAGCAGGTGGCAATCTGCTTCAACAGTTCTTGTCCATCAAAATTTGCTCTCCCTTGAGTTTTCTTCCTGAGAGAATATGAATGGAAGAATTTTAGCTCATATTAAATTCCTCCAAAGACAACTAAAACTAACAACAGCTCAATCATTCACAAACCTAAGATGAAAATGAAACTAAAAAATAATAGAATAACATATCATCTTTGTAATAGAGATGTTTCAAATCTCCAAACAGCCGTAGCTTCGACCTAGAAAACAACAACTGGTTGATGAAGGTGAAATAAAGTTAAAAATAGCAAGATGATTGAGATTAAAAACCAAAACTAATTGGGTTGCATTCCTAGAAGCAATTTTTCACCTCCATTTATATATATTATCAAGTTAACTTTATCTTATCTTAACTAGCAGGGGATTGAACTTTTTATGGGCAAGGCTTGAAACAACAAAATTTGGGATCAAACCATTTACAAAAAATTGCATGCCTTGAATTCAAAATAAGGAAGTTATTCTTTTGATGTGCTTAAAGTAAATGTAAGAGATAAATAATGATTGGTTGGATAAACTTCCATCAAAGAAATATGTTTGTTCTTTAATTTAATTTAGAGATTGTGTATTTAAGTAAAACCACCAACTCACCTTGGATGCATGTATATGAGGCAGTTTTCCTTTAGATGTTGAACACAGAGCTTAAAATATCTAATATAAAACTTTGTACTTTTTCACTTTCAGGACTGTTCTTTTCAAATGATACCTACAAATAATCATGTTGCAATATTGAATTAAGAAGAGAAATTTTCAGTCATCAAATAAACACAAATTTTGAATTAGGGGTAGAAGATAAGTAAGGATTGAGCTTGAAGACAGAAGAATAGACCTTAAAAGAATAAACACAATTAATAAAACTCATGCTTTCCATTTCCATATTATAATTACCCAATTAATTCTATAGAATGTACAGTTTGAGATTTATCTCAAATAAGAAATGTTTTATTACTGGAAAATTAATATGAGAAAGATATACATTTTCATTTTAAATCATTGAATATAGTGATGATGGTGAATCATAGTAAAAATAGTAATTTAATATTTACAACTGCTTGTAAAGTAATCTAGATTAATTTCATAGATAATAATAATTTTATTGTAGCTTCTCAATTGCCTATTTACTTTCAAATCTGAAGAGTAAATAAGAAACATGCATTTTTTAGCAAATTAAATTTTTCAAGCCGGAAAACTAATAATTATGGAAAAATTTTACCTCTACATTAAGCAAATGATAATTTGAAATTATTTTGTAATAAAATAGAATGCTCTATTACTGAAGTATAAACTGATAAATTGAATAATAATCAAGCGTAAATAACGCAGTATAAGAAATGTACATTTTCACGTTGAACAATAAGTCATGCAAATTACTCACAAAGAATAAACCTTCAATGTTAAACTTTAAAAAATGACAAATATTATGAGATAGAAACATCTACATATAGAGTACATTATATTGAACCAATATATCTACAGGGAAAGAGCTTATAAAAACTTCCCAACAAATAGCAACAGATAACAGCAGAGAAATACTGTATTTTGATTTCAAGATGCATTCTAATAATAATCAAGAGTCATTTTGATAAGAAAAACCAAAAGAAATTCTAGAAATAAGAGTTTTCCTAGATTTCCTAGAAGATAAGTAAGGATTGAGCTTGAAGACAGAAGAATAGACCTTAAAAGAATAAACACAATTAATAAAACTCATGCTTTCCATTTCCATATTATAATTACCCAATTAATTCTATAGAATGTACAGTTTGAGATTTATCTCAAATAAGAAATGTTTTATTACTGGAAAATTAATATGAGAAAGATATACATTTTCATTTTAAATCATTGAATATAGTGATGATGGTGAATCATAGTAAAAATAGTAATTTAATATTTACAACTGCTTGTAAAGTAATCTAGATTAATTTCATAGATAATAATAATTTTATTGTAGCTTCTCAATTGCCTATTTACTTTCAAATCTGAAGAGTAAATAAGAAACATGCATTTTTTAGCAAATTAAATTTTTCAAGCCGGAAAACTAATAATTATGGAAAAATTTTACCTCTACATTAAGCAAATGATAATTTGAAATTATTTTGTAATAAAATAGAATGCTCTATTACTGAAGTATAAACTGATAAATTGAATAATAATCAAGCGTAAATAACGCAGTATAAGAAATGTACATTTTCACGTTGAACAATAAGTCATGCAAATTACTCACAAAGAATAAACCTTCAATGTTAAACTTTAAAAAATGACAAATATTATGAGATAGAAACATCTACATATAGAGTACATTATATTGAACCAATATATCTACAGGGAAAGAGCTTATAAAAACTTCCCAACAAATAGCAACAGATAACAGCAGAGAAATACTGTATTTTGATTTCAAGATGCATTCTAATAATAATCAAGAGTCATTTTGATAAGAAAAACCAAAAGAAATTCTAGAAATAAGAGTTTTCCTCCTAAAGATAGACTTACCAAAAGAGGATGCAGAGATGGTGAGAATGTTCAATTCTTTTCATGAAGCCTTGGCAAATAATGGATAATCATAACCTTTAAGCAGCACTTAATATATGGGTCAGTATTAGGAGACAGTTTAGCCAATCTATGTGCAAACTTGTGAAATTAAATTAAGGTTAATAATATATGAATAAAGTTTATAGACCTAAAATCATAGGCTAAGGGAAAAAGTAAGAATTTTGATATTCAGAACAATCTAAATTATTATATTTATCATTTAATCTTAATTATTTGAACAAAAATTCTTTAAAAATCATAATGGGCCAAAGTGATACATTAGTTTATTTCCACAATAAAGCAATTAGTAATTTTTAAAACTGGCTGAATAAATGCTTCCCAGCATATGTTACCACAATAGAAATGAGTGACACTGATAGTTTATTTTTAGTATAGTACATAATGTATAATTCATACATTATTTAAATAAAGTAAAAAAAGTAAGATTTTAAATTTTTACTTGCTTTTAAGTTGTCAAAAAAAATACAATATTTTTTGAATACGTAGCCCATATTTTCTAGTCATGCAGCTTAGCAGAAATTATACTTCCTTCCTTCTTTGCTCATCAATTTTAAAGCCTCATGTAATTAGATTTAGAAACCTTTCACATCTAAGAAGGAGGTATTAAGTGTAAGTTGGTTAAATATTAGAAAAGAAAAGACAAATATGATACCATTATTAATGACTTCCTTGAAGCATTCAAGATTTATTTATTCATTTTTGATTTTGGATTATAAATACGGGCTGGAAGTATCAGATGAGAAATTATTGATATCAAAACACAATTTGGGATCCCCTGTGAAATAAAATAGATAGCTCACAATTATAGTGCAGAAGTATTTGATTCTCCATCTCAGCAATCTCATTAAATGATAACATACCTTTGTATATATAATATTTCCACAATGGAGAGCCATAAGACCACAGACATGATGGTTGCTTATTACATCAGCCTGAGATGTAGGAGCACGAATGTGAGGTGCAATTATTTTATCTACTTTTGAAAAGTACACCAAATATTGTTCACAAAATTTAGATTTCTCAAGTAAAGGCTGTCAGAGAAAAATTAAAATTACAATTTAATACATTAAAATAAAACATAAAATAAAGGAATACCTTGATAAAATAAATAAGGAATTGGATGATTTTGCCCTTATTTTGAGTTAGCTTACTTGAATCTAACTACCTTGAAGACAAAATTAATAAATATAACATCAAATATTTTAGTGGATGACAATCAACTAAATAAGTACCATCAGTATCTTGGATAAAATAAAATTCACTTACTTGATATGAGCCATACTTCTCTGCAATGAGGATAAAGAAATCTTCAAATGTGTAGTGTACGTGAAACTTTCTGAAGTTTAACTACAGTATGTGTTAATTCCTCTAATTCACCTCGATTGAATACATCTGATGATAAGAGGGAACTCCTGTAAGATGCAAAGAATATAATATTACCATGAAATATAAAAACAAAATATAATCAACAACTAATAATGTTAGATTAATACAAATATCATAAAATGCAAAACATAACATGCAGTTTTCTAATCTATGTTAGTAAGATATGAGGTAAATTACTCTTAATGATCCAATATATAAGGTAATAATTTTTTTCTATATATAATGTAATACATAATTATATTATATATATAAACATTATACATTACTCTGTAATTTACTGTGTTTATTGAAATGAATATTATTACAGTTTCAAAGAAATAAAATACTACCTGACCCAAACTTGAATGATTATATCTTGGTAATCTCTGAGATGAATAGACAATGCCTTCATAAACTTCTCATTACTAAGTAAATCAGAAAGGTATCAACAACTTATCCTAAATGTTAAAGATAAAAAATTATAATTCAAATATCAAAATTATTTATATACAGATTTAACTGAGTACAATGTGGAAGTGAAATGTTTTACAAGAAATGAAAATACTGTTACCTATATAATTTATATTATCTGATGAGGCAATCTAATTGAATAACTGAGTGAAATTTTCACTGCAACTACTTGCTAATGTAAATATAATATAAATATAATAATATAAAGCTTGCCAATGTAAAGTAAGCAGCTATGTCAGCTATTTGAAGTGGAGGATCAGAATCAAGGCTTAAGCTCTGAACTGTTGGCAATATATTTTCCACAAGAGCTGTCTCCATTTTCTTCCACTGCTCCTTCACTGAGAGAAATTTCATTTCAAAAAAATTGCAAACAACAATATATCTTCTTTATATAATATAGTTTTAAAATTATAAATAATAAATAAATTTAGGTGAATTATAAATGAAAAAGTTAAAGAATAAGCTTTCATTGCTTATTCAAAATTATAACTAGTATACTAGACTTAAAAATTAAAACAGACATGTGAGCTATGATTAAAGGCAAGATAGTGACATAAGTATCAATTATGAGAGAAAATAAGAACTAGAAATTGAATGTTTTTTAAAAACCTTCTACAATGTTAACTGATTTAGAGCTTCACTGCATGTTAACCTTTCAAGAAGGTTTTGTTTTAAAATTGTCGATTCAATAAGAGTGAGTGATGTAAGTTTATATCCCAGAATAAAGTTAAGATATATTAAAATTTATGACAGTATAAGGTCTTAATCAAAGGACATAAGCAGTAATGTGTATTAGTATTTTGCAGAATATAAAGTCACTTTTTAAAATGGAGATAATATTTGAAGATTATGAAATACACATTTTATTTCAAAAACTCTAAGCTCATATACTGCAGAAATAGATGTTATTCTTCAATTAAGGAAATCAAATTAATGGCACAAACTAATTTAAGATTTTTATGGACAATATTAGCTTACTGCGAAGACTTCCTTCAACATCCTCATTTCCTTCAGTGAGAGTGCTCCCATCCCACAAACAAGAAGCACTCACATGAACAAGAACCACAATGTTCCTACACCAAAATATTAAATAGGACTCCACAAAATTATATAGAAAGTGAGACATTATACATACATGTAAAAGATAACTTGGTGAGTCACTCCAATTCTCTGAGTCTTCCTTATGCCAAACACAGATTTTTACAACTAACAACAATTTTCATTCATAGGTAAGAATTAAATAACTGTATTACTTATGATTCCCTAAACACAACTGGAAAAAAACAGATTTAACTCTGAAATAATGCCCCAAGGTTAGGTACAAAAAGAAATTTTCATTCTCTTAGTTTTACATCAAGAATTAAACACAGTTTATTGAAAAATGTGCTGTTATTACAAGATGACTCAATCAGATGAAAATATTAAATTTATGAGGAAAGGGTTTGACAGGTTAGAATCTGATTGATGGATTCTAATATCTAGCCTTCTGTCTGCTCCTACAACCATCAAAACTTTGGAAAATTATTATTCATAAGTAGCAAAAATTTTCGTTTCTTTTGATCTATCTTCTCTTAGATGTTGTAAAATAAGTTAATAAACATCAATATCACACAGAATGGATTTATTTGATACTAATTAAATAAATACTATATATTAACAAATATACTAATATCACCTTGTAAATGATGTTTGCAGACAAAAATTACATTTAAAAATAATTTAAGTCTAATAATCTAAAACATATGTAAATAAAGAAATTACTCGTAAATGTTTCCTGATGAAATAGTAAATTTACTTACCACTAACTTAATATCAACAAACATAGAGAGCATTAGAAAAAGGTGGACATGTCTGTGAAGTCCCAAATGAGAAAGTTCTTTTACTTTGGTAGGAGCAAGTTTTGAATACAATCACTCCTTAATCACTGGTATTTTCGGATTCATTTGCTTTTTGCGCATTTATTCGCTTTTTGCGGATATATTCGCTTTTCTCAGATTTATTCGCTTTCATCGGATTTATTCGCTTTTTGCGGATTTATTCGCTTTTCTCGGATTTATTCGTTTTTCACGGATTTATTCGCTTTTCTCGGATGCATTCGTTTTTCTCGGATTTATTCGCTTTTCTCGGATTTATTCGCTTTTCTCGGACTTATACGCTTTCATCGGATTTATTCGCTCTTTACCGATTTAATCCCTTTTCTCGGATTTATTTCCTACTCTCGGATTTATTCGCTTTTCTCGGATTTATTAGCTATTCTCGGATTTATTTGCTTTTTGCGGATTTATTAGCTTCTTGCGGATTTATTCGCCTTTTTTCGATTTATTTGTCTTTTTCGGATTTATTCGTTTTTCTAGGATGTATTCGATATTCTCGGATTTGTTCGCTTTTTGCGGATGTATTCGCTTTTCTCGGATTTATTTGCTTTCATCGGATTTATTCGCTCTTTGCGGATTTATTTGCTTTTCTTGGATTTATTTGCTTCTCTCGGATTTATTCGCTTTTTTCGCATTTATTCGCCTTTTTCGGATTAATTCGCTTTTCTCGGATTCATTCGCTGTTCTCGGATTTATTCGCATTTCTCGGATTTATTCGCATTTCTCGGATTTATTCGCTTTTCTCGGATTTATTCGCTTTCATCGGATGTATTCGCTTTGCTCGGATTTATTCGCCTTTTTCAGATTTATTCGCCTTTTTCGGATTTATTCGCTTTTCTCGGATTTTATCAAATAAACCCGAGAAAAACGAATAAATCCGAAAAAGGCGAATAAATGCGAAAAAAGCGAATAAATCCGAGAGAAGCGAATAACTCCGAAAAAAGCGAATAAATCCGAAAGAAATAGAATAATTCCGAAAAATTCGAATAATCCGCAAATGGCGAATCAATCAGAGTAAAGCGAATAATTCCGAAGATAGCGAATATATCTGAGGAGAACGAGTAAGTCCGGAAATAAAAAAAAAGTCCGGGAAAAGCGAATTATATCGAAAATGGCGAAAAAATCCAAAAAAAGCGATTTAATCCGGCAAAAGCAATTAAAACCGAGAGGATTAAAGGACCACAAAACGTTATTTGACAAACTGAAGGTAGAACTTGAGGAAAGAGATTAATATCGCAGAAAATCCTATTTCATCAAAACACCGTCTCAGCAGTTTCCATAGCGAAAATCCACGCGTTATTTGAACTGCTTGACCCTCTATCACCTGATCTCAAAACTTCGCTCGTGGTTCGGAGATCTTCGTCAAATGAAGAGGCCTTCGTGAACAGTGATTTTGCAGGGGAGAACTCTAAGTACCATACGGATGATGATGGAAGCATCATTGGTAAATTAAGTTACATGAAGCCAATTTTGAAATATAAGAAAACGTTTTTTTAAATATGTATCTTATCTTTGTTAGGTCAGAAACTTTTCAGACCGCTCATCTAAGAGTGATACTTTTAATATTTCAACATTAGTGTATTTAACATTTTTAAAATATATCAAAACAGAAGAGCATTGCAAATATAATGAATATTTCACATGAGGCACAATTTCATTACAATCTTTTAGATCAATATTTCATTGCTTGAATGTTGATGTGTATTTTTTCATGAACATATTATAAAAAGTACTTGAATATTGCAACCTAACCTATGGGTACTGAAACGAGAATCCGGAGAATAATCGTGAAACTTGAGGAATTTCATTCTAGGAAAATTATACGACGGGTGGTATCAAAATCTTATATTATAACGGGTGCTTCCAATTTATTTTCCTGGAAAAATATAACTCTTTTAAATAGCTCTTAAAAATGATTTCCACACCCTTATATCGGTTCGATTTGGGGAAATAACATACAAGGTCAATTCTTATCTCCAAAATCTTTGAAATCGATACCAGTAGTTATCTTACATTGCTATGAATACTCTACAGTGTATTATATTTATTTTTCCTTTTGGTAAGGAATATTTTCCCGAAAAAAAATTTTCATTTGATTTCAATTTAATCGCTTGTAAACTTTTGAGTAAAATGTCAGCGTACATCCCACAACTTCAGATATAATTTAAAACAACAGCAAAGCACACGCTTATTATGGTGAAAATATTTGGTCCGTGATTTATGAAACTTCTTTCCTCGAAAATTGCTTCTTTAAAAAGCTATCAATTTAAATATGGTGCATTTAATTTCCCTGACATCTAACCTATGAAAACTTGATCTCACATATCACCTTTGTAAAATTTTGAAAAAATCATTCTGTACTAACGTAAATGTTCCGAAGTTTCTCAACTATGATGGAACAAAAATAGTTTTTTAAGCCTCTAAACCTCTACGTACACAATAAGCTTATATTTTTAACTTCTATTTAGTGAGAAATGTTTTTACGTGTTTTTTTTAGAATTTAGAAAGAAAGCATTCCTGCAGACCGTCTTACATGAAATTGCTCATAAAAGTGTAACTTCACAGAGTAAATCTCTTTCTGGTTATTAACCGAGAAAATACAGTACCTTTTGCGCTTTTTATTCGTATTTCAGTAAATGACAGCAGACTTCTTTCTCTGATAATAACCCTTCTTACAGAACTGCAATACTATAGCGTGTACAGCAAATTTTAATTCATGAAATCGATATCTTTCACTAAGTACGCGGTTGAATCCACAATAAGGCGCCCATTAAACTCGCATCTCTTTATTTGGCACAAAATTCAAGCAGAATCCATTACGACTCAATTTCCTCTCTAAATTGGCCCTATTCATACGAATTACATAGTGGAGCATCTCATTGGGATTCCTCTGCGTTCGAGGGAAAGCGGACTTCTTACCTACGAAATCATATAAATTATAATAATTCATTGGACATCACTGTAAACGTGATTATATTTTAAATTGCCTTGGGATTCTCAGGAAATGAGCCAAATAGTTTGAAATTATTCTTCTCAACATCAGTGACGTACTTTTTTTTTTCTCAACAAAGTCTCGTTAAATGTCTCAATAATTGGAGTCTTAACAGCTTCCGGAGATTAAAAGTTTTTGAAATGATCAGTTGACATTCTTAAATTTACGTTACGAAATATAAATTGCTCTAAAAATAGTCGCAAGTATCCACATTCTTAATGAAATTAAGAAGGTGAATACTTGCTTTCATTAATATTTACATTCAATTAATTTTCACTCGATTATGATATCTAACTTAATTTTGAAACTATCATTTCGAATATAGGGTGAAAATTTTATTCTTACGAATACGTAAGCATCCTTCTCAATCCAGACTTCTCATTATAGATTCTTTGTAGACCTTGTTCAACCTGTTCGTCTCCAATGGCCTCCATCCAAGGTCATTTAGGATCTTCCTCTGTTCACTCAAGTGCTCGGCTGCGACGGAGCACCATGGTGAAGTATCTATTCCCACTGAAAGTGTAACATCGTAACGAAATCAGAACAGTATTGAAATTGAATTTATAATCAAGTAAAACGAAAAATCTTTCCTCGAATTCTCATTCCGGTTAAATTAGAAATTCGATATAATTAACTTGGTCATACCGATGAATGTATTAATTATGCAAATCGAATATTTTACGTTGAAAATGATTTGTGAATCCTCTCGTTGCGTCCGATGATATATTTAACATCCGGTTTTTCTCTTTTTTTTCAGACGACCTACACGGATAAAGGACCCAAGGTTTGTAATTTTATGTTTGCATAGTTCAGTAAATTAAGTTTTTTCTCGACAAATCGAACGAAATTAAGTTTTGTGAAAAAAGTTTTTGGTGTATATTTCATACCAAGAGTAAACGAAGGTGCTTTAAGAAACACAAGAATTTACATCATATTGCTGTTCGTAGATTTTACACTCCTTGCAGTTTTGTTGCATATGAAACCTTAACTGAAAGTGAAATTTTTCGTTTTATTAACAATTAAATATAAAGGAAATTTACATTACTATGCTTCGATTTGATTCTTCTGATTGGAAACAAGTCCTCAGTATTTCACATCGTTTTTGCCAAAAGGATGTAAATTTCTGCTGCAAATGATAAAATTATTAAAATATCAATCTTTTTCATAAGCCCGATGGAGGACGTTTCATCTGCTTCGACCATATCACCTTTTGGGTGGGAAATGCAAAACAGGTAAGATCCTTTCTTAGTTTAAGATTTCAAAGCTTTGAGTAATTGAAAAACGTGGATGTTGATTTCCGATGGATGTTTACTTCTTCATTCTACTCTCTCTAGATGCGTCCTTCTCACTTATGCTTTCTACCCTCTCTCCTTTCTTTTTGAGTCTGTTTCCGAGTCTTATAATGATAATCTCCTAAGACAGAATCAATTCAAAGAAAAATTCTCACTCTTTCTCGGACATTTCCTTTCTATATTATCAATAACAAAATTGACTCTCCATTCCGTCTCTATCCTTCAAGGACAACTCGCTTTTACGATATGTTCTTTTTAGATCAGTTGTAAAACGGTCTACTTTCGTATACCTTCATTTTTCAATTCCCTTTCTTCCAATAACCGCTTTGATCCCTAAAATCAGTACTAAACATGGTGCCCAGAGACATGGATCCCAGTTAATATTTATGTAATAATTAAATTGTAATATCATTTGTTGTTGTTTTTATTACTTTTATATATACTCTGTTTGCTGTTGTCATTGCTCTTGTATATTTTATTATTTTTATATTTTTAAAATTATTATTGTTTTTCCATCATTAGCTGTAATTGGCCTCGTGCTGTACGTTTTTGTCGTACAAATAAATAAATGATAAATAAATACTAACGATGACGCGATCGCTATTTTTCCACCGCAGTAAACAGATCCCTCGACACCAACTGGCCTAATTTCATGACTTCTCATAAACAGTAAATGACTACCCTATTTGTGTGGTTACATGTTTTACCAACATGAATAAAATTGGACGACATTCTATATTTATTTATATAATATTTAGTTATATTTTTACAGATAATACATAAGGAGCGAAATTGTAATCCAATTTTCATAGAATATTCTTTCGTCTAAAATATCTCTCTTAGAATCATTCCAAGACTTTTTAAATTATAAAGAATAGTATTAAACCATTCAATCAGTGCAATAAAAATTCAAATAATATGTATTCAATCAAAGGGTTCGACTTAAATATTTCTGAAATCGTAGGTCGATCTCTTCGAATTTCATTTCGATCATATGATAATCGATCATAAAGTTCACCAATGGAATATGTACTTTTTCACGATTTAAAGATTGAAAATTTTTTCGATGAAGCCATTCGTTTTTGATGAAGAATCTATAATTTTTCAATCGATGTTTTCAATATACCTCTTTATAAATGAGAAAGCAATATGGTATCAAGGGAAATTCGTTTATTTAGTGTCAACCTTTGTCTATTTTGTTCTTAAAAAGGAACAGTAATAACCGCATAATTTGGATGAATTTTACGTTAATCGTGCTTTCTATATCACTCGGGAGTGGTTGATGATTTTACCGCAATGAAGACACTTTCATCTCGGCAGAGTAATCTTTGGAAATTATTTCGCTTACTTGAACCATCCGTGTAATATATGAGCAGTGCTGCAAGTGGGATACTTTATTTCTAACACTCCAGCAATTAGCGATTGAAATTTTGCTTTCGTAGACAGATTCGTTTTCCGTTATACATTTTTGAAGGAGATCCATATTTCGCATATCTGCGCGAGCAGTTTAATGTTTCGACTCCCAATAACTGGACGTAAAAATATCATGAATCATACATACGAGCAGCATCATAGCAGTGTAGAATGGGGAATAAGGGCCACTCCCATGTCTCTATAGCCTCGAGTTTGACCCGCCAAAGTCCATCCAATGCTGCAGATGCTTCATTTTTATTCCCTCAAAGTCAACAAAGATACTCAAAATTTTTTCGACACCAGATCTCATTGACATGGGCTACCATGCACAGAAGAGATGATCGATGTTTAATGAAACATTGAATCCATGACGAGTAACTTACGATTGCAATTACATAATGCAATTACTTGCGTAAGCGGTGCTAATCGTCTCTATAGGTTCATTTATACGTATTATTCTATATAAGGTCACATTGAGCGCAATCTGCATTACTTAGGAAAATCTCTGCCCTTAGAATGATCGAATTTTTATTTATGACTTCAAGATATTCTGGCGTGAGAAAATAAATGTTTCACGTAAATTGCACTCACTGTGAACACTACGATATTGAACAGTCATCTCTTTGGCAATCTCAGAATTTCCATTCGCCCTTGCCGCTGTCCTTAGCTTGACTGGAATCTCAAGTACGTGCCAACAATAGAGATGCTAAAGAAAGTATCGGAAAACAATTTCTCGGACTTCATAACCATTTACCGGAACTTCTTCATCTACGTAGTAGAGGCGAAAAACATGGCGATTCGGGCTTATTTTTTAGTCATTTCTAATATTTCCCGAATATCTGATCTCCTTTAAAATTGTACCAGCATTTAGGTATTTTCATTTTAACGTTCAGAGCGATAAACCTTTAATTTTTTTAAAATTCCTTCGCAACCGCTAATATCGACATTTCTAGTAGTATATAGATAAGTAACCTTATATGGAGAGCTCATAATGTCGGTTATATACACCAAAGGTTTGTAAGTTATGATCTTCATTCTCATCAGTTCTCCTTTTTGGATGAAGTAAAAAATTTTCACATCTCCACCAACTACATTTTCTTTCTATGAACATTAGGAACAGCTACTGCCATTTTATATTTTTTAAAATCAGTACTGTTTTCCAATAACTTTTCAGAGATCATGAAAATTTAATGGCTTGTGAATGAGTGAGGCATATTCTACTAAAGTTTTGCAATTGTTCTCTGTGGTTTGTCAAATTAAGTAGGAATTTTAATCTCACGTTCTTATTTCAGCAAATTCTATCTCAAAAACATTTTTCAGGCAGCTTCTTTCTACTGTGCACGTATGGGATTTGAACCTCTTGCTTACCAAGGTCTAGAAACTGGATGTAGAAATGTGGCTTCTCATGTTATCTGCCAAAACAAGGTATTTTCTATGACTAAGATTAAATATTCCTTAGAAATAGATGTGTACATGAAAAGTAATGATTTCAACCTACTTATAATAACTATTTCTGTAACTAATTAGAGTAAATCATTCACACTATTAGATGTTTACATGAAAAGTAATGATTTCAACCTACTTATAATAACTATTTCTGTAACTAATTAGAGTAAATCATTCACACTATTTCTTAAAAAGAAGAGTAAAATTCATATTTTATATTATATATATCTCAATAAAATACTTGAAGATTTTAACTTATGTACATGGTTAAAGTTTTCTTAGATATATATTTTTATATCATTAAAATCTTTTCCAAAAAAATTAACCCATTTGATTAAATTAAAATTTTTCAATGATAAAATTTAATGTCAATATACATGTATTTAAATGGTCAATAACGTGATAATGTTTCATTCACAGCTAATATAATTCATTTGAGAATAAAAATTTTCCAGATCATTTTTGTCTTTAAATCAGCTTATGAACCCAATAATGAGGAAATGGGAAAGCATTTAGTAAAACATGGAGATGGAGTTAAGGATATTGCTTTCACAGTGGAAGACTTGGATACAATTTTCAAGGTAATGAATCAGCGATGAGATAGATAAAATCTCATTACAATCTTTTGAATGTTAAAATCAAATTATTAATTTAAGGAATGTTTTTGATCAAACAAAACCTATATCTTTTATGAATTGATCAATATTTATGACCTTGTCTTGGGTTTGTAGTTAAAAATTATTGTAGATTTATAAAATTTTCTGTTGCAACAAAACAGAAAAAAAATCATTTCAATAATCTTTGAGTAAGTATTTCACTTCAAGATTAAATACCATTCTTACACCATCAATAAGTATTTTCCTCCCAAACACTTTTTCTTGGTTTCAATATTTGTTTTAGTAATTGAAATTGACTTATAGAAAGCAAAAGAGCGTGGAGCCACAGTAGTGAAAGGAATCACAGAAGAAAGTGATAAGCATGGAACAATTAGATATGCTACTGTACAAACCGTAAGTGATAGCAAATTGTAAAGTTCACTAAAAGTTCTATTATTAAACTTAATAATGATATTTCAACTGCATTAACTAATTTCAGTATGGGGACACTACACACACCTTTGTTGAGAGATCAAAATATAGAGGCCTTTTCATGCCAGGATATCATCCTTCCCTTCATGTTGACTCTCTTCTCTCCAAGCTGTGAGTAGACAAGAGAAATCATGCTTTTAATTAATATAAATTTATGATAAAATAAATTATGATCAAAAAACAATGTATACCTTTGAATTAAGAAGCTAATTCATATTAACAGCATGTTCCTTTTGATTAAGAAGCAAATTGTCATTACAGAAAAATTAGGCAGTGAACTTAAATGGAACCTTTTGGTCCATAATACAAATAATAATATGATAAACAATGAAAAATGTTAGCTTGTTTCAAATTGGTTTGTAAAAATATTGGTGTAATATTACCTTGTTAATATAAAAAGGGTGACATTATTTTTTATTTGCCATATACTTTAACTTTAAAGAGCATGATGAAATGGGTTTACTCTTTTATTTATCCTAATAAATAATAAAAAGATTTGCTAATTCTTAAATACATTATTCCATATTCAAAATTGAGCAATAGAACATTAAAAATTTGGATAGAGAATAAAATATCTTAAATTGTATAAATTATTCATGAGCCAGTTACTTGGAATTTTCTATAATATTAATTAATGTATTGACTTAATTATTATGCATATTATTGTAGTTCATTAATTCATATGAGCATTAAAAATTTTCATAGACAATAATAGTGACCTATCTACTGGTGAACTAACATGAAAAAAACTACTTGTAAGAATTATTGACTGTTATTATATTTTAGGTGCTTCTAAAATTGATTTGGTGAAACATATTCAAAAAGAAATACAATAGAATGAAAACAATAGATATGCTCTTTCCTTTTAAAAAAATATTATAATTATTTTTCATGATTTAATATCACTGAGTGTCAGGGGGATTTATCTATGTATTTATACATAGCTTCCATACAGCAAAATTGAAATAATAAAATTCATAAATTGAAAGACATTTCGTCTGAGTCAAGAAGTTTGATTTCCCAAGCAAATGTTATGGCCGCACCCAGGCATCGAACTAAGGGCATTCTACACATATAATTATCATAATTCGTATAAATAATTTTGAGGCACTTCCATATAATGAATTTTGAAACTTGGGGATCGTTTAAAGAACATGAATCTGAAGCGAATAATATGCAGTCTTGGTACAGATTGTCCTTAGATGCCCAGATGGGAAAAATTCCCCCAAAGCATCTCTACATAGTACAAGTAAAACCTATCGGTTAATATATCTAATAGCATTTGCTGAATGTTTATGTTGCTCACACATTGGTGCACATAAAGTAAAGGGTATTATCACAGTGTATTTTAAATTGAGTTATCTTTAGAACCCATTACACAAAGACAACTACTAATTTTTTCAAGGTTGATTATATACAAACCTATAAGTTTAAGAGGTTTGACTGATCTAGATGCCATATTAAGCTAGATATGATTTCTTTTAATTTGAAAATACTTCACCACATAAATGGTAAACGCCCCCTAGAAAAGAAACCGACAACCATTTGCAACATTATTACCAAATCAAAAAACATCATCAGCCCTTTTCAATCCGACATTAGATGAAGGCCTCCCCAAGCCTTTTCGAATTCCCTCTATTTTGAGCCACGTTACTCGTAGGTTTTGATGATATCTCTGTTCCATCTGTCCTTTGGTCTACTTCTCGGTCACTTTACATTCCCAGGTATCCAGTTGAGTACGGTTGTCGTTTCTTCGCCCACATTAAGGATCTTCTCTGTTGCATCTCTGTCATCTTCCTCACCCATGTATTACGCCCTTATCCATCCAGCGTTCCATACTTATTTGTGTGGTCTGCAATTGCTGAGTAATTCCTGAATTCAGAACCCATGTTTCACTACCGTACTTTAGGACAAAATGATTTGATAGAAGACCTTTTTCAGTTCTATAGGTTTTCTTGAGGTTTTATGATTTTTTCCAAAGGCACGCCATTTTGAATCATCGGTTTACTCCATTAATCTCCTATTGTCACTAGTTGCCTAAGGTATTCCGAGCACAGGGCGATTTCTTCAAGGTTTACCTCCTTTGCAAAGGAATTACTTTACTAAAAATAATACTTTATGCTAGTTTTGCTGAAGTTTATCATGAGTCCTGTCATATTTAGCTCTGGAAGCCTTGAAGCTAATTCCTCTCCATTGGTGGCGAAAAGTACGATAAGCAAATCGCAGATATTCTCCATTTACCCGATGGCTCTTTTCCTCCCAGCTAATGTTTTGAAAATTTCTTCAAGAACAGGTGTGAAAAGGATAGATGAAAAGCAATCAATCAAAAAAGTCCTTTTCCGATTACTTCAATGTCTTCATGTATCATTAATGAAGCATTTTATAAACGTTACGAAGATGATGAATGTATTCTCCTTCTACCCCTTGTCTATCTAGGGCTTTTGGAATGAAGGAGTTACTTACCGAATCAAAAGCATGTGCACAGTACTAATGGAATTTCGTATTCATTTGTCCTGTTGATAATTTTCTGTAGAGTATAGATCGTGTTGAAACTTCTTCGGAAACCGGCTTGTTCTCTTTGCTGCATAGCTGAAAGTGTTTTCTACAAACGTTCGCCTATTGTCTTCGCCTATTATCCTCATCAATGACTTTTAGATCACTAGGAGGAGACAGATGAGGCGGAAGTTCTTCAAATCCTCCATTTTGGTGTAGAAGGATAATCATTGCGTGGTTCCAATCTTTCGTTATGTCTCCTTCCTTATCCCATTTAGTAAACACTAAGATGGAAGCGATTTCTGTCTTTCCAAATTTAAAATATTCCGCCAATACTTCATCTGCTCCATCATTTCCACTTCTTCATCCTTTTAATAGCTGCCGTTACCTCTTCTGGTAGAATGGAAGGTATGATTCTTGAATTTCCTTTGAAATCTTTCTCATCGCAGTTACCTGTCTTCTTGAAAGGCAACTGAAGTATTCTTCTACAGTCTTCAGTATCGTTTAAGTATATACTTACTTATACGATACTTATATACGTATCTATACGTGTAAAAAGTTTGAATCATCTACATCTTATCATATTAAGGAAGCTAGGATTTTTTATGATCTGAAAATATTTCACCTACTGGCATCGAACCCAGGACCAGTTGCAGCTAAATCACACCATTATTCCGTAGATATATAAAATGGCAATAGCTCCATGAAATCTTATCTTTATAACTCAATGGGAAGTATTTTAAAGAATTATTTGAAAAACGGCCCCATGCATTCTTACGGGGGAAAGTCGATTTTTGGGGCCATTTACGACAATCTTATGGATGCTTTTATATGAGAATGATCCCTTATATGGCTGTGTGAAATTTTGAACCTCTGCGCGGTTGGGAAGCGTCTGTTAAACTTATCAAAAAGTCTGTTAAAAAATAAACTGTTTTCGGAAATAAAATGTTTGTATTCCTTATGAGAAATATCGAGATTACGGGACGCTCTGGAATCGAACCCATGGTACCTAGATAGGTGAGATTTAGTGGGCCGATTGACAGTATAAACACTACAAATTTCAAATGCAAATATATTAAGGAAGAACCTCAAAATGAGTCCTTAATTCCCTATGCATTTCTTAGGATGTTACAGTTAACGCCCCCTAGAATCGAACCAACGACCATTTACGACAATCTTAGGGTTGCTCTTAAATGAGAATGGTTCCTTTTATGGCTGTTTGGAATTTCGAAACTCTGCGCGGTGATTTATAGAGAAATAACCACCGAGGAAGATCATGTTTATTTATCAAGGAATCTAAATCGTATTTAATGTTGGTGCGAAAATGGCAACTTGACCTTAACGTTAGTGTATGCTCCGTAGTAAATTTCTTCGAAAGAAAACAGTTGCGCAAGAGTATAGCGTACCAAGCTATTAAATATTATATATTAAAGTAGTATATTCGGTTGAATATCTCGGAATTACTCTCGCTAATAACAAGAATTGGATACGAAATATATGCGGTTAAACAAAAAGAAAACTCGGCTTCGCGTATTGTTGGTAGAAGCGACGAATGAGTGAGAAAACGATGTTACTTCGCTTTAGTTAGACCACAACTAGAATACGCATCTAGTATTCGGGATCCCGCGGACGGAATACCTACGCACTACTCCTGCGAACTCGGAAAGGCTCAACGTAAAGCGATAGTAAGCGCTTTGTAAAGAATTGCTACGGAAAAAGGCGAGTTTAACCCAATTATTATCGGAATCGGGTTGGGAAACATTAGCAGATAGAAGTTTTGCAGCTAGATTGCGTTTAATAGATAAGTCTAGGGAAAGTACGTTTTCGGAAGACGCAATTGAAATTATGCGACCACCCTGATACATAGGCCGATTTGATAATGTGCATAAACTACGCGAAATAGATGTTGGGACGCATCGATTAAAGCATACCTTCTTCCCGCGCACGATATGCTAAAATACGCGATGACATAAAATAGGTGTTTACACCCCGTGCCACACTCCGGAAGGCGGCTTGCAGGGTACTTATGTAGATGTAACTTTTTTAAAATTCATGAGGTAACTTATGAATATTATTTTAAAATAGACATTCTCTTTATGAACTATGATATTTATATATGATCAAGTATTGAAATTGTGTTTCTAAACATTGTAATCAAGACCCAGAGCTAAATTGGAGTTCATAGACCATGTTGTAGGAAACCAACCAGACCTTGGAATGGAACCAGCTGCTAAATGGTGAGGAATACATTAATCATTCACATGATATAAAGTCCTTAATTTAAGTATTACTAATAATTTTTATATTTTTAAAATATTTCATACATTATTACTTCAAATAGGTACGAGAGAAATTTAATGTTTCATAGATTTTGGTCAGTGGATGACACTCAGTTACACACAGAATATTCTGCATTACGCTCCATAGTAATGACCAACTGGGAGGAAACTGTTAAGGTAACTAAATTCATATTCAGCCAAATTATTCCTAAAAAGCTCTAATGTACCGTATTTTTCGGACCATAAGACGCACCTGGTTTTTAGAGGAGAAAAATAGGACAAAAAATATTCTGAACCAAATAGTGCAATAAATATTTAATAATGTATAACAGAATAATATTTGAACCATATAAACTGAACAGCAGTCAACAGTGGCATTAAGAACCGTTATCACACATAAAGACAAAGGTTTGAGTACTCTAGTCCAGGGGTCTCCAAACTTTCCAGCCTTAGGGCCATACTGATTACTCCAGCAAGTTCCGAGAGCCAAAACCATATTATACCAATTACATAAATCTCATTAGTATTTCATATGTCATTATGCTTGTTATAAGTTATGTTTTTATTTCAAATGTATAAAATGTTAGTTGGATTTATTTCAATAATTTGTTAGTTATTATATACTGAAGTTAAATTTTCTGCGTATTATACATGTATTTACTCATTACAATTCTGTGTTTCTTTATTCAACTCATCACAAAAACAATAAGCCTATAACAATGTTATGAGTAGTTAGCCCATGACCATATCAATGTAGATGTCATATTAATAATTATTCAACATAAAATTAGAATTCTTCAGTAAACTAAATTTAATTTCCTATTAAAAATATGTCCTCTAAAAGGAGTTTTCAAGTATGCTAGCTCTCCGCGGGCCAGACAAAATCTGTCCGCGGGCCGGATGTGGCCCTCGGGCCGTAGTTTGGAGAGCCCTGGTCTAGTCTTCTGTAAACCCCGTGCAATGCGCACTGCTGTGTAGTGTAACACCGCCTACTACATGCTATCCTCCATTAGCATACGGCTGTGACACAGCACAGAACAGCATCGCGCCTCCTGCAAATGCCCCGCATTAGTGACAGCGGGTCCCGCTGCCGCTCTGCTTCTATTCGGACCATAAGTCGCAGGCACTTTTCTCCCCACTTTTTGGTGAAAAAAAAGTGCGTCCGAAAAATACGGTATTTTTTGATTGATAAATAACATAAGAACCAATGTAAGTCTTACAAAAACTACAAAAAATAAGAGTGTATTTAAGAGAAATGTATGTCATAATGTTTAATTTTTTAAGCTTTTGATGAAAATTAAACTAAACTCTTCTTAAAAAGGATTAATAGCTAGGTATATTTTATCTTAAAAGATTCCCATAAATGAACCAGCACCAGGAAAAAAGAGGAGCCAAATTGATGAATATGTGCAGTATTATGGCGGTGCAGGAGTACAGCACATAGCTCTAAATACTTCAGACATCATAGGAGCAGTAAGATTAATATTCTTAAAAGAGTATTCAATGAGAAGATGAACATTTTGTGTAATAATATTCTCTATGATTCCTTCAATTGAGTAATATTTCATTTATAGATTACAAACTTGAAGGCAAGAGGAATGGAATTTTTAAAGATTCCAGACACCTATTATGATGCTCTTAGGAAAAGACTCAAAACAGCAAAAGTTAAGATACAAGAAGACCTTGATGTGTTGCAAGTGAGTTTTATGAATATCCTCCTCCATGTAGGAGAAAAATGAAATCTAAAAATTGTATCTGTATCATATTGTAATTATATATGTAATATTGTATCTTAATTTCTCCAGGAATTGAAAATATTAATTGACTATGATGATAATGGCTACTTACTACAAATTTTCACTAAAAATATGCAAGATCGTCCAACTGTCTTCTTAGAAGTCATACAAAGGCATAATCACAATGTAAGTATTACCAATAAGGGAAAGGATACATCAACTCTAAATTCAATCATAACATTATGAATATGGCATATTAATTTATGATGACGGATTCTTAATTGATGATTATTAATTGATGATGACATTCTTTCGAGTTTGACTTAATACAGATAACACTGAATAATAGATAATGTTATTCCAATAATGGTATATAATACTTATCCTTTATAGGTCATTTTATCATCAATTGAATTATAGCTAAATATTTTCTTATAGGGATTTGGAGCTGGCAATTTTAAGGCACTGTTTGAATCTATTGAGTTGGATCAAGAAATTCGCGGGAATCTATAGACACTAAGGAATAATCCAAATCAGATTTTCTTTTTTTTATCTAAATCAAATTTGTGCTCTGAAAATTGTTTAAAATGCTTAATAGTAACCACATTTTAATGAAGGGTATAGCAAGCCCTCATCATAAAAGTAATAAAAGTAGTTTTATTTAGATTTTTATTTCTGTATTGATGTACTTAAAGAGTATTCGATATGACATTCTCAACTCTTATTCGTGGAAACAACTCTCACTTGGAGCTATTCCAAAAATACTTGAAAAAATATATAAAATCTGTTACAGGCACTTTATACAGGAGTGCACTAAAATAATCCTAAAAATATTCAAGAAGCAATTATAAAAATATGTATTATATAAGTTTTCCTTGTCAACTTTTAGATCCCAGGTAATATTTTGAGAGAATGATGATAATTGTAAATCCTGCATAATATATCCTATTTACTGTTAATAATCATGCTTATAGGAAGAAGACTAATAATTTTATTTCACATATACAATTTCTTTTTTCTGTTACTTTGAAATTATAACATATTAGTCTATCATCAAATAAAGGTGAAAGGTACTCTAGTAGTTTTTGTGTTTCGAAAAATATGTGGATAGTTATCTTAAGCAATCTTGATAATCTGAAGCTATAGATTCTGAAATATTATAAAATTTTATAGATCCTTTTGTATCTTGAAATCTTTATATATAAGTATATAAGTAAGTATATATAAGTAAGTACAGATAAATAAGTGCAATTAACCCTTAAGTTGATCTGTCCACCAATGAATCATTAAAATTTTAACCTTTGTATTTTATACAAATTATCTAAAATTAGTCAACCGTAATTAAATGCTTAAAACCTAATCTGAATAATTAGAAAATGAATAGACTACTTTTACATAATATAAATTTTAATCTTTGCATTTATTTTAAAGAACACTAATTTTCAAGATGGTTTATTAATAAATATGATTATGACAGATAAGAATACACACATTACTTCTTCATAATTTTATGCTTTAGTGATTAATGTTTAGGTGTTATAGCACTAAAGCTAAGATACACAATAAGATTTTTATGAAACGTTACCTAATAACTTGGAACAAATTTGGAAATGAAAATAACATTTAATTCCTAATGGCACAGTTTCGAATATGTAAATATTCTGTGCAAATGTTAAGAATCTAAATAATCCCATGATCTACTCCAGAGGTTCCCAAACTTTTTTGTGTCATAGACCCCTTGCCATGTTTTTTGGTAGACATACCTGAAATTATTTTTTTGTAAATTTTTTGCTGTGGTGAAGTTTACTGTTAAAAACTTATTAAATCTATTAAGAAGCATTAGAATGCAATATTATTTAATAAGTACTCTTTCCTTCTTTCAACGATAATGACTGCTAGTGGAGCCGAAGTCAATATGTTTTCAAATGCTCACTACAGGTTACGATAAAAACGTCGATTCTAATTGCAAACATTTTATATGGGTAACTGTAACCATGAAGCAGAAAGCTGAAACTTCGGATTTTTATGAACAATTAAATATGACGTTTCACACAAATCCTTTAACGGATGACATTTCATGTTGCCAAAATTTCATGATCATACAACTCATATTATAAAATATTAAAATGTAAGTAATTAGGTACTATCAATGTATGTTTAAATACCTGGACTTTCATTCCATGGACCCCCAAATATTTTTCCCGCTGTTTTAGACCCTTACAGGTTGTCATAGACCCCTGGGGGTCGATATTGACCACTTTGGGAATCATTGGTCTCGTCAATCATGCAATGAACTCCCATCTCGATGGAAATTTAAAAAGATAATTTCTGCTTTCTTTCATTTCACTAAAATCTTATACAAAAGGATCGAAATTCAATATAAGTTCAACTAAGAGTTTAATTTCTAGTATTAAATATTATCAAAGGTATTTTGTTCCTAGAATACAAGGTTCGTAAAACTGTCGTACAAATAAATTAGAGATGCATTCGATCGCTCTCGCTGATCTGTAGGCGACAGAGGAACAATTCAGACATTTTCAAAATGCGTCTACTATTATTTGAGAGGAGTGTTAACTCAAAAAGATTTAAATTAAACTAAAATAAGGTTTTAATGCATCCCATAACGTTCGAATGAATACCTCGAACCTATCCCCATCACAACAAATATAAGTGCGTTCAATTATATTGCACAACTGTTGTCATCGACTACGATCAAGATGCGTGACTAAGTGAATCGATTTCTCGTATCCCATGGAAACAACACGAGTCAACAAGAACCTTAAGGCGCCGACTTAACGCTATGAACCATTTATTTGAAGCGATTACTCTGTACAAGAGAAGAAAATTTGAGGAGAGCATCAAAATTTGCGAGGCAATACTTCATAAGCACAAGGTTTTTATAAAATTCTCTTTTTAACTTTGGTACTTTGATTTCTTACAATACGTTATTTTGATAATATGCTCTGAATTTAGAATATTACAATTCGGTCTTGGAGACTCTTACATCACATCATATTTGTATTAAAACCCTTCATTTTATAACAATTCGACTTTTGTTCGTGTCACCCAACATTCCCTAACAATAAGGACGTAAATACATAGGTGTGGATGTATTTTAGTGTATTTATATATAGTTTGAAAAAAATAAGTTAGTTTTTAAAAATTCCACAGAGAGCCAATCAACGGGGATCTATTGTTTACAACGAAAACTTCGTGTTCATACTTCTAGGTTAAAATTTATATTGATATATGGTTATTTTAAATGATTAATCTACTTTAAGAAATCTAATTGAAACTGAGTCCTGAATTCCCAATGAAGAATAATGTTGTGGCACTTCCTTAAGGTATTTAACTGTGAAATCTGGGGAATTAAGAAAGATGAGGATGCATAAGCGAATGAAGGATGTTCTTTAGAAGCATGTTCTGCTGAGGGCTGAAAATGCTCAGCCTTATGAAATGCATGGGAATACAAACTCAATGTTCGTATATATGCCCTCCGATAATTTCGTTTAGTATATCTTTAGCAATGTGTTCGAAGATTAACCTTCCGAAAAATCTTATTTTTCATTAATAATATTATAGCTTTGTTTGCTGTGAGCAAGCATACCTTTACTTGTATAAGTTAAAATGTGGCCCTTTAATGCATGTGTGAAATGTAAAGCTTCTTCACTATCGTAAAGAGCCCTAAAAGTTTTCGAAAAACCTAGTATACTAGTACACCATAAAATGATATAAATGTAATGGAAGTTAGAATGATCTATGTATCATATTTAGCGAGATATGATTTTTCAACATTTGAAAATATGTCGCCTCCTGGCATCGAACCAATGATCTTTTGTGGATGAAAAATAGCATTTTTTCGTAAATACGTATAATTTCTACAGTCACACGAAATTTTATTGTTCTAAGTTCTCGTGAAATATTTTTTTAAAATTATCAAAAATCGATTCTTATTCTTTACGAATTCTTACGGGGGAAATTCCGATAGGGGCCTCCGAGAATCGAACCCATGATAGGTAGCGTAGGGTTTTGAATTATTCCTGGGTAAGATTTACATGGCCATTACGCAAATAAGTCGGCGACCTCGTGGCCCCAGCGGCCTGACAGTCATATCTTCCTATCCATTACGCATAGACGCTTCGGCGGGATATCTATTCATATCTATTACATACAAGTTAAGGTGTGCTTGATAAAAGCAAGTATTGCAATTATATATCTTGTAATGAAAAATAAGATTTTACGAAAGGTACTTCGTACTCATCACTAAATATAAGTTAAACGAAATTATCGGAGCGCATATAACGTATACTTTGACATGGTGTTCCCGTGCTTTTCTTTAGGCAGCATTATAAGCACCTGGCGTCGAACCAAGTCCATCCTGCGCAAGTCATTGTCATCTTTCGTTTAAGTATGATTATCTTAATAAACACTCCGAATTTCAAGTGGAATTACCTTAAGGAAGTACCTCAAAATAAATCCATATTTCCCTAAGCATTTCATATGGAGATATGGTAAACGCCCCCTATAATCGAACCAATGACCATTTACGACAATCTTAGAATTGTTCCTTTTATGGCTGTGTGAAATTTTGAACCTCTGCGCGGTTGGGTAGTGTCATAAAAAGCTTTCGGAAATGTGGTCAATTCTTTCCTTAGGAGAAAATCGAGAATACGGGACGCTCTGGAATCGAACCCGTGACACCTAGGCAAGTGTTGATTTTTTTTCAAAGTACAATATATACGTATCTATTCGTGTAAAAAGTTTTAATGATCTATGTATCATATAAAAAGAGCTACGATTTTTAAAAATCTGAAAATATTTAGGAAGTGTCGGTTTTCGATTTTTTCCTAGGTGAGATTCAGTGAGCCATTGCGTAAAAAAATCGGCGATTCCGTGGCCAAAGCGGAAGGCCACAAAAAACGACTTTCCCCCTTTAGAATACATGGGGCCGTTTTTCAAATAATTTTTTAAAATACTTCCCATTGAGTTATAAAGATAAGATTTCATGGAGCTATTGCGATTATATATATCTACGGAATATTGGTATAATTTAGGTTTGAAAAATAGTTTCTCTCTGAATATGACACATGGATCATTCAAGCTTTCTATACATATAGATACGTAAATAATGTACATTGAAGAAAATCAGTAGTTCCCGTATCAGAGGGACCTGTAATCTCTATTTTCCCCGTAAAAAATACATTGACCATACTTGGACCAAATCTTTACATGACAAATTTACGTGTATAATATAATGATCAACGAAATGAAATTTCCATCGATGGAAGTTTCTAGCACAAGTAAATTGAGAACAGAATTCTATCAACAGAATCTTTCCAAGAATAACGAAGGTATCCTTTTCAAATAAAAAATCCATATAAATTAGCAATGAGCGTAATGATCAAATATGGAGCACGTAATTTCATGTAATACTTTTTCAAATAATCTTTGATTTCCTATACACCAGGGGGCATGGGTTTTATTAATGCAGTGTGAGGTTGAGAAGTCGTGGCAGAATGAATGGACGGAAGAACCTATCAATTTCATAAACGAGACAAGATCCTCGTCTAGACGTACTAGATCATCACTTGGAAGCAGCAACAGGAAGTACGAGAATTTTACCACTCTTTTGCTCTAAGTTGTGATGCGAAGTTGTGAGCACCATGGTGAAGTATCTATTCCCACTGAAAGTGTAACATCGTAACGAAATCAGAACAGTATTGAAATTGAATTTATAATCAAGTAAAACGAAAAATCTTTCCTCGAATTCTCATTCCGGTTAAATTAGAAATTCGATATAATTAACTTGGTCATACCGATGAATGTATTAATTATGCAAATCGAATATTTTACGTTGAAAATGATTTGTGAATCCTCTCGTTGCGTCCGATGATATATTTAACATCCGGTTTTTCTCTTTTTTTTCAGACGACCTACACGGATAAAGGACCCAAGGTTTGTAATTTTATGTTTGCATAGTTCAGTAAATTAAGTTTTTTCTCGACAAATCGAACGAAATTAAGTTTTGTGAAAAAAGTTTTTGGTGTATATTTCATACCAAGAGTAAACGAAGGTGCTTTAAGAAACACAAGAATTTACATCATATTGCTGTTCGTAGATTTTACACTCCTTGCAGTTTTGTTGCATATGAAACCTTAACTGAAAGTGAAATTTTTCGTTTTATTAACAATTAAATATAAAGGAAATTTACATTACTATGCTTCGATTTGATTCTTCTGATTGGAAACAAGTCCTCAGTATTTCACATCGTTTTTGCCAAAAGGATGTAAATTTCTGCTGCAAATGATAAAATTATTAAAATATCAATCTTTTTCATAAGCCCGATGGAGGACGTTTCATCTGCTTCGACCATATCACCTTTTGGGTGGGAAATGCAAAACAGGTAAGATCCTTTCTTAGTTTAAGATTTCAAAGCTTTGAGTAATTGAAAAACGTGGATGTTGATTTCCGATGGATGTTTACTTCTTCATTCTACTCTCTCTAGATGCGTCCTTCTCACTTATGCTTTCTACCCTCTCTCCTTTCTTTTTGAGTCTGTTTCCGAGTCTTATAATGATAATCTCCTAAGACAGAATCAATTCAAAGAAAAATTCTCACTCTTTCTCGGACATTTCCTTTCTATATTATCAATAACAAAATTGACTCTCCATTCCGTCTCTATCCTTCAAGGACAACTCGCTTTTACGATATGTTCTTTTTAGATCAGTTGTAAAACGGTCTACTTTCGTATACCTTCATTTTTCAATTCCCTTTCTTCCAATAACCGCTTTGATCCCTAAAATCAGTACTAAACATGGTGCCCAGAGACATGGATCCCAGTTAATATTTATGTAATAATTAAATTGTAATATCATTTGTTGTTGTTTTTATTACTTTTATATATACTCTGTTTGCTGTTGTCATTGCTCTTGTATATTTTATTATTTTTATATTTTTAAAATTATTATTGTTTTTCCATCATTAGCTGTAATTGGCCTCGTGCTGTACGTTTTTGTCGTACAAATAAATAAATGATAAATAAATACTAACGATGACGCGATCGCTATTTTTCCACCGCAGTAAACAGATCCCTCGACACCAACTGGCCTAATTTCATGACTTCTCATAAACAGTAAATGACTACCCTATTTGTGTGGTTACATGTTTTACCAACATGAATAAAATTGGACGACATTCTATATTTATTTATATAATATTTAGTTATATTTTTACAGATAATACATAAGGAGCGAAATTGTAATCCAATTTTCATAGAATATTCTTTCGTCTAAAATATCTCTCTTAGAATCATTCCAAGACTTTTTAAATTATAAAGAATAGTATTAAACCATTCAATCAGTGCAATAAAAATTCAAATAATATGTATTCAATCAAAGGGTTCGACTTAAATATTTCTGAAATCGTAGGTCGATCTCTTCGAATTTCATTTCGATCATATGATAATCGATCATAAAGTTCACCAATGGAATATGTACTTTTTCACGATTTAAAGATTGAAAATTTTTTCGATGAAGCCATTCGTTTTTGATGAAGAATCTATAATTTTTCAATCGATGTTTTCAATATACCTCTTTATAAATGAGAAAGCAATATGGTATCAAGGGAAATTCGTTTATTTAGTGTCAACCTTTGTCTATTTTGTTCTTAAAAAGGAACAGTAATAACCGCATAATTTGGATGAATTTTACGTTAATCGTGCTTTCTATATCACTCGGGAGTGGTTGATGATTTTACCGCAATGAAGACACTTTCATCTCGGCAGAGTAATCTTTGGAAATTATTTCGCTTACTTGAACCATCCGTGTAATATATGAGCAGTGCTGCAAGTGGGATACTTTATTTCTAACACTCCAGCAATTAGCGATTGAAATTTTGCTTTCGTAGACAGATTCGTTTTCCGTTATACATTTTTGAAGGAGATCCATATTTCGCATATCTGCGCGAGCAGTTTAATGTTTCGACTCCCAATAACTGGACGTAAAAATATCATGAATCATACATACGAGCAGCATCATAGCAGTGTAGAATGGGGAATAAGGGCCACTCCCATGTCTCTATAGCCTCGAGTTTGACCCGCCAAAGTCCATCCAATGCTGCAGATGCTTCATTTTTATTCCCTCAAAGTCAACAAAGATACTCAAAATTTTTTCGACACCAGATCTCATTGACATGGGCTACCATGCACAGAAGAGATGATCGATGTTTAATGAAACATTGAATCCATGACGAGTAACTTACGATTGCAATTACATAATGCAATTACTTGCGTAAGCGGTGCTAATCGTCTCTATAGGTTCATTTATACGTATTATTCTATATAAGGTCACATTGAGCGCAATCTGCATTACTTAGGAAAATCTCTGCCCTTAGAATGATCGAATTTTTATTTATGACTTCAAGATATTCTGGCGTGAGAAAATAAATGTTTCACGTAAATTGCACTCACTGTGAACACTACGATATTGAACAGTCATCTCTTTGGCAATCTCAGAATTTCCATTCGCCCTTGCCGCTGTCCTTAGCTTGACTGGAATCTCAAGTACGTGCCAACAATAGAGATGCTAAAGAAAGTATCGGAAAACAATTTCTCGGACTTCATAACCATTTACCGGAACTTCTTCATCTACGTAGTAGAGGCGAAAAACATGGCGATTCGGGCTTATTTTTTAGTCATTTCTAATATTTCCCGAATATCTGATCTCCTTTAAAATTGTACCAGCATTTAGGTATTTTCATTTTAACGTTCAGAGCGATAAACCTTTAATTTTTTTAAAATTCCTCAGAAAAAATAGTCTTTCAATTTCGGGATGGAGGAGCATTGACTTCCGAAAAATCTTTAACACATTCATTTTCAGATAAATTAACGAACTGCTAACTGTATGTAAGCAATCTTTTACTCTCAGTTAATATAACTTGTTCCTTATTTCTTTGCAGTATGGGGAAGGATTTTCTTCGGAGTGTATTTGGAATGTCCACTGAAGCGTAGTCATATAATTAAACTTTATGAATATGGATAAAATGTTCTTATTTTCTCCTATATATTTACCGACCCAATTGTCATGCTTCGAAAATTTCTATCGCATCTTAAAGAAATCACTATCTACATGAAATCACTCTTATCAACTTTTTCTATTTAACCTTTAACTTGTAAAGCACGAGAGCAGCTGCCGATCATTCATCTTCTGTGATCAGCCCTCGGACTGTGCACGACGCAGCTAAACCAGGATGGGCCAAGCAAATATTTGAGTACACTCTGCTGAAAGAAGGCAATATACCAAAGGTGATTGGTAAAGTATTAATAAAACGTCCTTTTACTTATTAAATTAGGAATGGGATGAGGAATTGAAAATCTGCAAACAAATATCATAAAATCACTAACACTATTTGTATTTTAGAACAGCATAATCTTATTTATTTTATAAAATTCTTAGATATTTTACATATAAGATGATTAAAAGAAATCGATTTCCTTTCACTGAAATGACTTTTTTCAGAAAAAATTATGTAATTATTTGCACGTAGTTGGACTAACAGTCTGAAGCATATAAAAAACAATCCTTATATAATGAATCAAGTAATCCCTCAAACGTAGTACATGAAAACCTCAGCAATAACTTACCTCATAAAAACAACGACCAATTACACGGCTATTCATATAAACTTCATTGTACCAAGCATTAAAAACAAAATTACAATATTACAGCTAAAATTACAATTATGCCAATACCTTCATATGAAATCTTCCTTATTCTTTGGTTAATAGACCCCTTTGCATCGTTGATTATATTTAGAAACAAATAATTAGCCGCTCTCTGTCTTCTCAATTCTGCTTATAAGACGGTTCATTGTTAATTTAATATATTCTTCATTTACTCTGAAACCATTTCTCACCTGAAAGATGCCTATTAATTGATGTAACCATAAATAAATATATATAATATAATTAAAGGGTTAAAATGGCTAATTCCTTAATGGCGTTGAGATCTTTAAAAAATTTCGTTAATTCATCTACATGTACATAAGTACCCTGCAAGTCGCCTTTCTGCGTGTGTCAGGGGCTGTAAACACCTATTTTATGTTATCGCGTATTTAAGCATATTACTGTCGCATATCGTGCGCGGGAAGAAGGAATGCTTAACGTATATTCAACTCATTACATTCATATGTTCAAAATGAAAACGAAGATGAAAAATTTACAGAAACGAAAAAAAACATAATAAGCTAATATTTAAAACTTACATTACATTACTTATTCAAGTTAGATTTAAATTTTTTGGAATTCTTTGACATTGGAATGAGAACTTCTCCAGGTAATGCATTCCGTTCCATTATTCCTCTATTTATAAAAGAAAATTTTGCCAAATCAGTCTTTTGTTCACACTCTTTAATTTTAAGAAAGTGGTCGCCGCATCCGATATAAGCAGTTTGGAACCTATGGTGCACTTAGTCCCATACACCTTTACGGTTCCACGTGTTATATATACCCGTCTGGAAGTTTTCCTCCGTAGCGATTCCCAATTCATCTATCATTTTGCTCTCGTCCTTCCTTACGAACAGGCTGCCTCGCAACGCCTTCTTACGCCCGTCTCAACGCTCGGCGCATATTCTACAACCATAACCATGGTTTTGTACACCCTTTCCTTAACTTCCCACTTTATCTTAGGTTTCGCAATGCCAAAGTACTTGCATTCCGGTACTGAGTTAATGATTTGAGGGTGTAATTATTAGATCCATTCGGCCGACAGTTGTAAATCATTTTATAAGATATCTCTGTCCTGTCTTTCCTTTATACTTCTATGTATTACATGGGCAAAGAGCCAAACTTCTGATCTAATATTTTTAGGCAGATCCTTTAAGTAAATTAAGAAAAGAATGCTGGAACTCTACCCTGTGGAATACCCAAAGTGACTTCAATCTCGTGAGAATAGAATTTTGTATTATAATAGAAGCAAATCGTCAGATATATCCTGAATGTGAGCTTTAAACGATAAGTTGATACTGAATGTAACGCCTAAGTGTTTGTGCTAACGAATGCTAGTTTTGTGCCGCTGACGAAGTAAGGAGTTTGGCTAGAGGTTGGATTCTGGGATCGGTTCATAGTCATTGCTACACATTTGTCTACGTTTAGTTTGATCTGCCAATCTTTACACCATTCGGTAATGGCGTCCAGGTCGCGCTGTACTATTGATTTATCTTCCTTATTCTGAATTTTCCTATAAATAAGGGTATCATCCGCGAATAGTCGCACCTTACTCTCGATACTGTCTTTATCGTTTATGTAAATCAGTAACAAAATTGGTCCAATTACACTGCCCTGAGGAACCCCTGACGTTACCTCTATTACATCGAAAAACGCGCCATCTAACACCAACCTTTGGTTTCTGCCACTTAGAAAGGATTTAATCCAACGAATAATATGTTCGTGTACACCGTAGGCTTTTAGTTTGTGAAGTAACTTCGCGTGCGGAACAGTATCGAATGCTTTCCTAAAATCCAAGAATATCGTGTCCGTCCCAAAACCTTCGTCGGCTGATCTCATTATGACGTGATGGAAGAGTGCTGACTTTCACAGAAGCGCCCTTTGCGGAAGCCATGCTGACTGCTGAATAGCGGCATTGTTGCTGAGGAAAAGCTGTCGTCGGCTTCGTCTTACGGCTTTTCTTTGGTACTGGGGTGATATGCGCCTCCTTCCATGAGGATGGAATAATTCCTTCGCTTAAAGATTTATTATATAGTACGACGAGAAAGTTCATGCGCAAGAGTAGATATTACGCAAAAAGCTAATATTCCCTCAAGGAGTTTGTTATGTGAGAAAAAGATGCCCGCTTCTTTCACCGCAATACATTAGATGATAGTTGTTTCTTCGTAGCGATCTCATGGTCATAGAGAGTGGAAGTAGCTCCCGAGTGGACCTCCAGTGTGACGAACGAGCGCATGTTAGCCGGTGTTTTGCAGTTTCTGTGGTCCAAAGCTGTAGTTCCATAGGAGTAGTGTTGTGTCCAATTAAGGCTTTATTTTCTTATATTTTTCAGGAAATTTCCATTTAGTTTTCTTATTTTTCGTTCAGAAGTCAGTGTTTAGTTGTCTCGCATTGTCTATGAGGAACTCAACTTTAGTTTAAACGCTCGAATTGCCTTTGCCGTAGCTCTTAAATAAAAATTCTCTTATCTGCATAAGATTCGTCCTTCTCCTCTTAGTTCCTTCAGTTTTTCTTTGGTCAATTAGTTTTTCATTAAGATTTAAATACGTCAAGAAGAGTTTTCTCAGTTTATTAAAACGAGTTTTAGAATGGCCTCTCCGAGGACTCCCGTTTCCTCCTTTTGATCCGCTGGTCTCGAGTCCCTCAGGGCCAAGGGAACTCAGAAGGTTGGTTGCGGTCTCTCTAGGGTGGAAAGGTTGGAAGCTGTGGAGTCTGACCCCGAAAGCTGCGCCAAGATGGGATCGATGGAGCTGTTGGTGATAGGGAGCTCCGACGGATCCTTGACGGGCCGGGAGTGTGTGAGCGGGAAGAACGATTCTACGAAGGAGCTGAGGATGGCGGTATCATCCTCAAAAAAGCTCCGAGTTACGGGTGATGGGCAATAATTACGCCTTTAGATTCGGATCCGAGGTGATCTTGGATTCTTTTAAAGATCTGATATCCGAGGCTTCCCGTGCACTGAGTCTGGTTTCCGGATCGAATGACGAGGCTATGTAAACGCACCCTTAGAGGCACACGCTAAGGCCGCGTTTTATTTTAGGAATATTATCATAAATATCAGTTTGTATTATATAATTTTAATATTTTGTTTTGAATCCAGAAAATTTGCAGATGTTTGATTTGAACAGGCAATGGAGCTTGCAAGAGTGGCTGTGAAGGAGTGCGTTGGAGGGGATGAGTGTTGGTGGGAAGAGCGGTTGGGAGTCTGTCTGTTGCTCTCCGGTCGCCTGAGGGAGTCGAGGATTGCCTTGAGAAGTTCGATGGGAATGCCACCTGGAGGAGAGGTGCAGGTCTTTAGAAAGTTAAACGATTTAAGAATGGTAATCCAAATTGGGACAAATTACAAAATGAAGTAAATAATATTAAGGTTTTTCCTATTTTCTTTCATAGGTTTTGGAAGGGTATGGGATATAATTGAAAAATAATATAGTTTTAAATGTAAAAAATTCTCATATTGCGTAATTTCATTTGAAATAACATTTTGCAAGTTTCAGGTATCCCTTCGTTCAAGTTGAACTTTCCTATCCACAGCAAATGTTAGAAATAATTCGATGCTAGAAAATGAATCAATTTGTTGATAGAAGAATCAACGGCTATCAAATAAATATTTGCAAAATTTCCTAATACAGGGAACCTCTTGCATAATATACAACAAGGACATCTACTTAAGTACCATGCAAGCCGCCTTTCGGCGTGTGGCAGGAGCTAAGTATTAATTACCAAGTAAAAGATGGTTAATAATTTGTTCTTCTTATTAAAAGATAACCAATACTAAGGAAATAGGTTTGAGAATGTAAACCGATAAATTTATACATAAGTATAAATATATAATATACATAATTACTTTAAACATTTCAGTTTCCATTTATGTGGAGATATAAGTCGCACTGAGAATCCTCCAATTCCATTGATTTTAAAGACTTCATCGAAATACTGTCAAGAAGTTTCTTATTTATTAAATTACAATCTTTCAGAGGCACAGTTGCGTGTTTTTCAACGATATTTAATTGTATTAGTTACAGGATCATCTCTCAAATCTTGAATCAACCATATGGTAGTAATTTTGGAAATATTCTCTTTGGAAGAATTAAAGTATGCATTTAAAGTATAGTTACTAATGCCTTAATGACGATTTATATTTGAGATCTTTAATAATAGTAAAAAGTTCATATTCCTTACATAAATCACTTTGGGTAATTCGGGTGACTAACATTTGATATATACATACAATAGATAATACATACAACGGAAAACGATTAATACCGTATGTAAATATATGAATGTAAAAATTATAACTACTACATTCTGATGAACATTTGATTTATTAATCTTCAATATATCAAATCTCTCCTAAATTGAATTACACACATCGCAATGTATACCCAAATTGATAAATCTTTATCACTTTAAAAATTTTCAATATTTCAAGATAAAATACCATCTAAAAGAGCTTCAAAAATTGTTCCAATTTACCTATGCATTTCCTATGGAGATAAAATGAACGCCTCTAGAAAAGAACTCATGATATACTGCAGAACGATTTGATTTTTATACATTAAGTATCCACAAACTATATTTATGCAAAATTACAGCTGTCCATCTCGGAATTAAGTACTTTAATATAATTATTCAAACTCACCTCCTATGTAAATGAAATAGAAGAATTTCAAATGATCCTGGCATCGAACCAATGACTGTTAGCAGAAAATAAATGGAAGAAATAGATTGGCGTATATACGGATCTGTGAAATCTAAAACTTCTTGGTAGCAGATTTATTCTTAAAAACTTTTTACTATCTACTACTAACTATTGGACCAATATATTCTTAAAAGTCCGATCTTGGTACTTCCAAAATGAGAACCAATGATACGTGGATTTTTTTAAGTGGATTAATGCGTAAATAAGTGAAGGTGGTGTAAGAACGAAAAAAATCATTGAAAATGAACGACCTATTAAGATTATGTTTTCATGAGGAATTTTCTCCAGAAACATATCTACGACGAGAATATATCTAAAAACGCTTTGGGTTCGATTGAGGATGATGAAATATAGTTTTCGCACTTTTTTTAGAAGAATAACCTTTTTTATCATTAGTTCAAATATATTTGTACAATACAATAATATACAAAAATATTAAAAAATATTACACTTTCACAAACCAAAAATACAATCATAAATATTTCTAAAAATTAAAATTGTATAGTCACAATACATTATAAAAAGCTTGTTGGTATTTATAAACTTCGGTATAAGTAAATACATGTTTCATCGAGAAAATATTCAATTTTCACTTGACATGTTTTATGTCTTATATATTATAGTTGCTTTATTAGCCATTTTTTATTTTGTTTTATGCCTCAGTATTGTGACATAATTCTTTTAGATTTTTGGAAAAAATGATGAATAGCCTTGGTACTGCTACTTCCAAATATCTTTTCCCATGTTTTGTGTAACATTTATTTTACATGTATATTATGTTATCCCGTAGAGGTAATTTGGGCCGTATCAAGTATTTTGTATTCATTACAAAAATAATTGTTGGTAATGATTGCATAGTTAAATAATTTATCTACTGGGAGTATACCCAAATTTTTTCATCATTTACAATTCTTTTGTCTTTGAATTTTTCGCCCGAAATTTTTTCCATGAATCGTCTTTGTTTCTTTTTTAGTGCATCTATATTTGTTTTCCTGCTTGATTCCTAGACCCTGATTCCATATCTGAGTATACTCTCAATCAATGCTAAATAACTTATTTTCATCATGTCAAAGTTTAATATTTTAGCTATACAGTTCCATTTGCACAGTACGTAATTTAGTTTATTATTAATTTTACCCGTATTAGCATTAAAGTTAAGATTTTGATCCATTATTACTCCCAAACGGTTAAATTTTTCAACCTTTTCTAGTATAGGACATTGGCAACTTTTTGTATATGAGTGTATGCTTGCACTTTAACATTTCTTCTATTGTTAATTTTGTGATTTACATGCATAACCATAGTTTTGTTGCCATTGGTAATTAATCTGTTGTCATGAGCCCATTTACACAAGTTATGAAACTCAATATTCATGTGCCTCTTAGTTATGTATGTCTGCATGCATATTCAGCTCAAAAAATTACAAGAATGAACAATATCATTAATGTATATCAAGAACAGCATTGGTCCTAGAATGAATCCTTTATGTACTCCCATTTGAACTCTAAACTTTTTGCCCACAGTATCTTTTATTTTTGTTATCATTTTCCCATTATTTAGATAATTGCTGAACCATTTGTGTGCCCACAATTACCAATTTCTGTTATATGTTAAGGGGTATATGATGGTCTATCATGTCAACAGCCTTCTTAAAATCTATGAACCTTATACCCCATCCCCTCTCTAGCACTGTTTAGCACCCTTTCTAAAGCATTTGTAGTCCCTTTGGAATCCATACTGTACATTTTATATTATTTTATATTTCTCTAGGTAATCTAATAATCTATCAGCCATGAATCTTTCACAAACTTTCGATACTAATGGTAGTTTAGAAATTAGCCTAAAGGTGCAAAAATCTTTATGTGATTAAGTCAACCCTTATAAACTGGATTAGCAACTTCTTTTTTTGCCATCAGGTATCTTTGTATTGATGATGGATTTATTAATTATCAGCTTTAAAATAGGAATTAAATTTAGACACATTTTCAGATATGACGTTTTTAAGTCATCATATCTACTAGTTTTATTTTTCATCTTTCTCAGTATTTTTTTGACATCTTCATCAGTAGCTTCACGTACTACCATAGAGTTGATAACTCCAACTTCTGTGTCTAAATACATTTTTGTATCAGAGTCGCTTCTAAGCATAGAAACATCTTTGGTAAATGTATAGGGAAACTAGTTGTTAATTCTTTTAATGTATAGATTTTACTTAAGTTCTTAATGATTTTAATTTCTGCATTACTCTTTTTTTTCTCCCCTGATAAGTTATTTAAAAAACTCCATATACCCCTAATGCTACCTTGGTTTTGAATAATTTGGCATTTATAGAAGTTGTATTCAGCTCTTTTTTATTTCTTAATTTACTGAGTTTCTATAATTTTGATAAAATCTCTCGCATCTTTTATTTGAGGGTGAAATTTTCTATTGTTTAAATAAAAGAAGAAAGAGTGAAAATAACGAAGGTATTTTGGATAATGTGTCTTCTTAAAAGACAGTAGGCTCTATGCTTATTCTTTTATGTAAAAATCCTGTTAATTTTTTACCCAAATAGGGAACTTTTAGCTTTAAAATACAAATTCCATAATTGCAGAGATTCCTCGATGCTGCCTGAAATGGAAAGTGGAATTAATTAATCACTTTTTCCACAGGACATATGTTCAGAAAGAAATATAATAAATTATATAATGTTAAAAGGGATGAAAATGAAATAATTTTAAAAAGGAATTTTTAGCACTATGCAATTGAAATTCCCTGTTCATTTTCAGCTTCTGAGATATGAATCCTCAAGATTAGAGCAGAGAAAAAAAAGTATCAGCGGAGTAATTAGACTTGCACGAGTGGACACTTACCTAGACCAGCCATTGGCTGCTATTTCAGTTTGTTTAGCAGCACTTGAATGTTTTCCAGGGAATACCTTTCTCCTAACAGAAATAGCTCGGTAAGTGAAATGTTTGACGCAAATACGAAATCAATCATCTATAACATTTGAGCATTTAATTTAATGATGAATAAAATATTATCCTTCATTGGTATATCATTATATTACCAAATTTAATGTAAAATAAATACAATGAAACCAGTTATAAGAGCTGATATAAGCTGATTTCAGGATATCGGGTATGAATAATGCTAGCTGAGTTTCGCACGATCTAGATTTTATGAAGCAATGTTTGTTCTAATCGAAATATTTAGGTCTATCTAAAAATTTCATGAGTAACAATGATGTGTTCCATTACTTTTCCCGTCAGTGGAGACAATAAGATATATTAGGTCTACCGGAAAGTTCTGTCCGTTTTTAGAATGAAACAAAAGAATAGATTTTTTCATACTTTGAATAAAGTTTTCTGAATAATTTAATTGCCACCATAATTTTTGACTTCTTTACAGCGTGACAGCATTTTGTATATGCCATTTTTAAAGAATGTCTTATCTCTGAACCTCTGTGCGGTTGGGAAGTGTCATTAAAAGCTTTCGGAAATATGGTCAATGTATTTTAAACGGGAAAAATCGAGTTTACGGGACTCTCTGGAATCGAACCCGTGACACATAGGCCAGTGTTGATTTTTTTAAAGTACAATATAAACGTATCTATACGTGTAAAAGGTTTGAATGATCTATGTATGATATTAAGAGATCTACGATTTTTTAAAATTTGAAACTTTTTCAACGCCTGGCATCGAACACATGACCGTTTGTACATAAGCAATAGCATTTCTCCGAAGATATATATAATATAAATAACTGTATGAAATCTTATGCTTCTAGCTTAGTGGTAAGTATTTTTAAAATCATTTGAAAAACGGCCCAATGCATTCTTAATGGGGAAAATCGATTTTTGGGGCCTCCTATATCCTACCCATGATAGGTAGGGTCAGTTTCCGAATTCTTCCTAAGTGAGATTTAGTTGGCCATCACGTAAAAAAATCGGCAGCTTCGTGGCCCCAGCGGTTTGGTCCTGACATTAATATCTATTATATACAGACGCTTCGGGGGGATATATATATCTATATCTATTATATATAGACGCTTCGGGGGGATATATATATATCTATACATATAGACGCTTCGGGGGGATATCTATACATATAGACGCTTCGGGGGGATATATATAACATATATATATATATATATATAGGATATTAATGTCAGGCCCAAGCCGCTTTGGCCACGCAGCCGCCGATTTTTTTACGTAATGGCCAACTAAATCTCACCTAGGAAAAATTGGGAAACCGACCCTACCTATCATGGGTTCGATTCTAGAAGGCCCCAAAAATCGATTTTCCCCGTTAAGAATGCATTGGGCCGTTTTTCAAATGATTTTAAAAACACTTCCCATTAACCTAGAAGGATAAGATTTCATGTAGCTATTGCTACTATATATATCTACGGACAAATGCTATTGCTTACGTCCAACCGGTCATGGGTTCGATGCCAGGAGGTGAAATATTGTCAAATTTCAAAAAATCGTAGCTCTCTTAATATGATACATAGATCATTTAAACTTTCAAAGCCTATATATACGTATAAAATGTACTTTGAAAAAAATCAACAGTTGTCTATGTGTCACGGGTTCGATTCCAGAGCGTCCCGTAATCTCGATTTTCCCCGTTAAGAATGCATGGGGCCCTTTTTCAAATAATTTTTAAATTTCTTCCAATTGAGTTACAGCGATAAGATTCCATGTACCTATTGCTAATATATATGTCTACGGAAAAATGCAATATTTTACGCACAATCAGTCCTGGGTTCGATGCCAGGAGGTGAAATATTTTTGAATTTTAAAAAATCGTAGCTCTCTTAATATCGTACATAGACCATTCAAACGTTCAAAACGAATAGATATTTACAAAATGTAATTGGAAAAAAATCAGCATTTGCCTATGTGTCACGGGTTCGATTCCAGAGCGTCCCGTAAATTGGATTTTTTCCGTTTAAAATACATTGGCCATATTTCCGAAAGCTTTTTTTGACACTTCCCAACCGCGCAGAGGTTCAAAATTTCACACAGCCATTAAAGGGACCATTCTCACTTAAAAGCGACCGTAATAGTATCGTAAATGGTCGTTGGTTCGATTCTAGGGGGCGTTAACAATAACTTCGTAAGAAATGCATAGGGAATTAAGAACTCATTTTAAGCTACTTCCTGAATGAATTTCCTTTTGAAATCTGGAGTGTTTATAAAGTCAAACATACTCAAGCGAAAGATTACAGTAATTTTAGCAGGATGACCTTAGTTCGACGCCGGGGCGGGGTTTTAGCTGCCAAAAGAAATGCATCGGAAATCAAATTCAGTGCATTTTCAGCTGCGTTAATGCCCTTTACTTAATGTTTAGCAACGTTTGAGCAGAGTAATCTTTCGAAAAATTTTATTATTCACTAAATATAAATTATTGCATTGCTTGCTGTAAGCAAGCGCACCTTAACTCGTATATATATATAGGGGATATATATATATAGGATATTAATGTCAGGCCCAAACCGCTTTGGCCACGGAGCCGCCGATTTTTTTCCGTAATGGCCAACTAAATCTCACTTAGGAAAAATTGGGAAACCAACCCTACCTATCATGGGTTCGATTCTAGGAGGCCCCCAAAATCGACTTTCCCCATTAAGAATGCATTGGGCCGTTTTTCAAATGATTTTAAAAATACTTTCCATTAACCTAGAAGGATAAGATTTCATGTAGCTATTGCTACTATATATATCTACGGAAAAATGCTATCGCTTACGTGTAACTGGTCATGGGTTCGATGCCAGGAGGTGAAAAAGTTTCAAAATTCGAAAAATTGTAGCTCTCTTAATATGATATATAGATCATTGAAACTTTTTACACGTATAGATACGTACCTAATGTACTTTGAAAAAAATCAACAGTTGCCTACGTGTCACGGGTTCGATTCCAGAGCGTCCCGTAATCTCGATTTTCCCCGTTAGGAATGCATGGGGCCGTTTTTCAAATAATTTTAAAAATACTTTCCATTAAGTTAAAATAATAAGATTTCATGTAGCTATTGCTTATATATATGTCTACGGAAAAATGTAGTATTTTACGTACAATCGGTCCTGGGTTCGATGCCAGGAGGTGAAATATTTTCAGATTTTGAACAATCGTAGCTCCCTTAATATCCTACATAGATTATTCAAATCTACTACAAGTATAGATACATACAGAATGTAATTAGAAAAAAATCAGCACTTGCCTATGTATCACGAGTTCGATTCCAGAGCGACCCGTAATCTCGATTTTTCCCGTTTAAAATACATTGGCCATATTTCCGAATGCTTTTTACAACACTTCCCAACCGCGCAGAGGTTCAAAATTTCACACAGCCATTAGGGGACAGTTCTCATATAAACGCTATCCTAAGATTATCATAAAGATCGTTAAGGCCCCAAAAATCGATTTTCCCCATTAAGAATGCATTGGGCCGTTTTTCAAATGATTTTAAAAATACTTCCCATTAGGCTAGAAGAATGAGATATCATACAGTTATTGATATTATATATATCTACGGAAAAATGCTATTGTTTACGTACAACCGGTCATGGGTTCGATGCCAGGAGGTGAAATATTTTCAGATTTTGAAAAATCGTAGCTCCCTTTATATCGTTCAAAGATCATTCAAACTTTTTATACGTATAGACACGTATATATTGTACTTGGAAAAAAATCAAAAGTTGCCTAGATGTCACAGGTTCGATTCCAGAGCGTCCCGTAATCTTGATTTTCCCTATTAAGAATGCATGGGGCCGTATTTCAAATAAATTTAAAAATACTTTCCATTGAGATAGAGGAATAAGATTTCATGTAGCTATTGCTATTATACATATCTAGGGAAAATTGTCATTGATTACGTACAACCGGTCATGGGTTCGACGCCAGGTGGTGAAAAACTTTCAAAATTTGAAAAATCGTAGCCCTTTTTATCTGATACCAAGATCATTCAAATTTTCAACACAAATATATAAGTATATTTTGTACTTGGAAAAAAATCAGCATTTGCCTATGTGTCACGGGTTCGATTCTAGAGCGTCCCGTAAATTGGATTTTTCCCGTTTAAAATACATTGGCCATATTTCCGAAAGCTTTTTTTGACACTTCCCAACCGCGCAGAGGTTCAAAATTTCACACAGCCATTAAGGGGACCATTCTCATTTGAAAGCTATCCTAAGATTATCGTAAAAGGTCGTTGGTTCGATGCTAGGGGGCGTTAATTAATACTCCATGTGAAATACATAGAGAATTTAGGACTCATTTTAAGGTACTTCCTGAATGAATTTCCTTTTGTAATTCGGGGTGTTTATAAAGTCCACCATACTCGAGCGAAAGATTACAGTAATTTTAGCAGGATGACCTTAGTTCGACGCCGGGGCGGGGTTTAAACTGCCAAAAGAAATGCATCGGAAATCGTATTCAGTGCATTTTCAGCTGCGTTAATGCCCTTTACTTAATGTTTAGCAACGTTTGAGCAGAGTAATCTTTCGAAAAATTTTATTATTAACTAAATATAAATTATTGCATTGCTTGCTGTAAGCAAGCGCACCTTAACTCGTAACATATATATCTATACATATAGACGCTTCGGGGGGATATCTATACATATAGACGCTTCGGGGGGATATATATAACATATATATATATAGGATATAAATGTCAGGCCCAAACCGCTGGGGCCACGGAGCCGCCGATTTTTTTCCGTAATGGCCAACTAAATCTCACTTAGGAAAAATTGGGAAACCGACCTTACCTATCATGGGTTCGATTCTACGAGGCCCCAAAAATCGACTTTCCCCATTTAGAATGCATGGGCCGTTTTTCAAATAATTTTTAAAAATACTTTCCATTAAGCTAGAATGATAAGATTTCATACAGTTATTGATATTATATATTTCTACGGAAAAATGCTATTGGTTACGTCCAACCGGTCATGGGTTCGATACCAGGAGGTGAAATATTTCCAAATTTTGAAAAATCGTAGCGCCCTTAATATCGTACATAGATCATTTAAACATTCAACGCAAATAGATAAGTATATTTTGTACTTTGAAAAAAATCAACACTTGCCTAGGCGTAACGGGTTCGATTCCGGAGCGTCCCGTAATCTCGATGTTCCCCGTTAAGAATGCATTGGGCCGTTTTTCAAATGATTTTAAAAAATACTTCCCATTGAGCTAGAAGACTAAGATTTCATACAGCCATTGCAATTATATATATCTACGGAAAAATGCTATATTTTACGCTCAATTAGTCATGGGTTCGATGCCAGGAGGCGAAAAAGTTTCAAATTTCGAAAAATTGTAGCTCTCTTAATATGATATTAAGATCATTCAAACTTTCTACACGTATAGATACGTATATAGTGTACATCGAAAAAAATCAACAGTTGCCTACGTTTCACGGGTTCGATTCCAGAGCGTCCCGTATTCTCGATTTTCCCCGTTAGGAATGCATGGGGCCATTTTTCAAATGATTTTAAAAATACTTTCCTTTAAGTTAAAAGAATAAGAATTCATGTGACTATTACTTATATATATGTCTACTGAAAAATGTAGTATTTTACGTACAATCGGTCCTGGGTTCGATGCCAAGAGGTGAAATATTTTCAGATTTTGAAAAATCGTAGCTCCCTTAATATCGTACGCAGATCATTCAAACCTTCTACAAATATAGATACATACAAAATGTAATTAAAAAAAATCAGCACTTGCCTATGCATCGCGGGTTCGATTCCAGAGCGACCCGTAATCTCGATTTTTCCCGTTTAAAATACATTGGTCATATTTCCGAAGGCTTTTTATGACACTTTCCAACCGCGCAGAGGTTCAAAATTTCACACAGCCATTAAGGGGACCATTCTCATATAAAAGCTATCCTAAGACTATCGTAAAAGGTCGTTGGTTCGATTCTAGGGGGCGAACCTTCGTAAGAAATGCATAGGGAATTTAGGACACATTTTGAAGTACTTCCTGAATGAATTTCCTTTTGATATTCGGAATATTTATAAAGTCAATCATACTCAAGCCAATAATGACAGCGTGTTTCGTTGGAGTCCTTGGTTCTATGCCAGGGCGGTAATAATGCTGCAGTAAGAAATGGTTGGGAAATTGGAATCAATGCATTGCTCGCTGCGAAAACACCCTTTACTTTACGTTTAGAATGGTCTTTCAGAATAATATACCGAAAAATTTTTCACTATTATTAAAATATATATTATTACATTGCTTGCTGTAAGCAAGCGCACCTTTACTCGTATATATATATATATATATAACATATATATATGATATTAATGTCAGGCCCAAACCGCTTTAGCCACGGAGCCGCCGATTTTTTTCCGTAATGGCCAACTAAATCTCACTTAGGAAAAATTGGGAAACCGACCCTACCTATCATGGGTTCGATTCTAGGAGGCCCCAAAAATCGACTTTCCCCCGTAAGAATGCATGGAGCCGTTTTTCAAATAATTTTTAAAAATACTTTCCATTACGCTAGAAAAATGAGATTTCATACAATTATTGCTATTATTAATATCTATCGAAAAATGCGATTGTTTACGTACAACCGGTCATGGGTTCGATGCCAGGAGGTGAAATATTTTCAAATTGCGAAAAATCCTAGCTCTCTTAATATAATACAGAGATCATTCAAATTTTTTACACTTATAGAGAAGTATATTATATACCCCGAAAAAAATCAGTACTAGCCTACGTGTCACAGGTTCGATTCCAGAGCGTCCCGTAATCTCGATTTTCCCCGTTAAGAATGCATGGGGCCGTTTTTCAAATAATTTTTAAAATACTTCCTATTAAGTTAAAGTAATAAGATTTCGTGTAGCTACTGCTAATATATATGTCTACGGAAAAATGTAGTATTTTACGTACAATCTGTCCTGGGTTCGATGCCAGGAGGTGAAATATTTTCAGATTTTGAAAAATCGTAGCTCCATTAATATCGTACACAGATCATTCAAACCTTCTACAAATATAGGTACATGCAAAATGTAATTAGAAAAAAATCAGCACTTGCCTATGTATCACGGGTTCGATTCCAGAGCGACCCGTAATCTCGATTTTTCCCGTTTAAAATACATTGGCCATATTTCCGAATGCTTTTTACAACACTTCCAAACCACGCAGAGGTTCAAAATTTCACACAGCCATTAAGGGGACAATTCTCATATAAAAGCTATCCTAAGATTATCGTAAAAGGTCGTTGGTTCGATGCTAGGGGGCGTTAATTAATACTCCATGTGAAATACATAGGGAATTTAGGACTCATTTTAAGGTACTTCCTGAATGAATTTCCTTTTGCAATTCGGGGTGTTTATAAAGTCTACCATACTGAAGCGAAAGATTACAGTAATTTTAGCAGGATGACCTTGGTTCGACGCTGGGGCGGGATTTTAGCTGCCGAAAGAAATGCATCGGAAATCGTATTCAGTGCATTTTCAGCTGTGTTAATGCCCTTCACTTTAAGTTTAGCAACGTTTGAGCAGGGTAATCTTTGGAAAAATTTTATTATTTACTACATATAAATTATTGCATTGCTTGCTGTAAGCAAGCGCACCTTTACTCGTATATCTATACATATAGACGCTTCGGGGGGATATATATAACATATATATATATATGATATTAATGTCAGGCCCAAGCCGCTTTGGCCACGCAGCCGCCGATTTTTTTACGTAGTGGCCAACTAAATCTCACCTAGGAAAAATTGGGAAACCGACCCTACCTATCATGGGTTCGATTCTAGGAGGCCCCAAAAATCGACTTTCCCCCGTAAGAATGCATGGGGCCGTTTTTCAAACAATTTAAAAAAATACTTTCCATTGAAATACAACAATGAAATTTCATTTGGCTATTGCAATTATATATATCTACGCAAAAATGCTATTTCTTACGCGCAAGCGGTCATGGGTTCGATGCCAGGAGGTGAAATATTTTCAAATTTCGAAAAATCGTAGCTCTCTTAATATGATACATAGAGCATTCAACTTTTTTACAATTATAAGAACGTATATAATATACTTCGAAAAAAATCAACAGTTGCCTATGTCTCACGGGTTCGATTCCAGAGCGTCCCGTAATCTCGATTTTCCCCATTTAGAATGCATGGGCCGTTTTTCAAATAATTTTAAAAAATACTTACCACTAAGCTAGAAGCATAAGATTTCATACAGTTATTGATATTATATATATCTACGGAAAAATGCTATTGCTTTCGTCCAACCGGTCATGGGTTCGATACCAGGAGGTGAAATATTTCCAAATTTTGAAAAATCGTAGCGCCCTTAATATCGTACATAGATCATTTAAAATTTCAACACAAATAGATAAGTATATGTTGTACTTTGAAAAAAAATCAACACTTGCCTAGGTGTAACGGGTTCGATTCCAGAGCGTCCCGTAAACTCGATTTTTCCCGTTTAAAATACATTGACCATTTTTCCAAAAGCTTTTAATGACACTTCCCAACCGCGCAGAGGTTCAGAATTTCACACAGCCATAAAAGGGACCATTCTCACTTATTAGCGACCGTAATTTTGTCGTAAATGGTCGTTGGTTCGATGCTAGGGGGCGTTAACAATAACTTCGTAAGAAATGCATAGGGAATTAAGGACTCATTTTAAAGTACTTCCTGAATGAATTTCCATTTGAAATTCGGGGTTGTTATAAATTCAACCATACTCAAGTGAAAAATTACAGTGATTTTAGCAGGATGACCTTGGTTCGACCCCGGGGCGGGAATTATGCTGCCGAAAGAAATGCATGGGAAATCGAATTCAGTGCATTTTCAGCTACGATAAAGTCCTTTAGTCCATGTTAAGCATGACCTTTCAGAATAAAATTTCGAAAAATCTTAAATTTTCTTAAAAGATATATTATTACATTGCTTGCTATCAGCAAGCACACCTTTACTCGTATCTATTATATATAATTAACTAGGGGGTTAAAAAAATTGAGGATACAAATGTCTGGCCCAAACTGCTAAGGCCACGGGCTCGCCGATTTTTTTGTGTAATGGCCAACTGAAATTAACCCAGGAAAAAATCTAAAACCCTCTCTACCTATCATGGGTTCGATTCTGGGAGGCCCCAAAGTCGGATTTTTCTCCATAAGAATGCATGGAGTCGATTTTTGACAATTAAAAAAAAATACTTTCCGGGAACGTAGTACAACGAAATTTCATTTGGATTTAGATAATTTATGTTTCTACACAAAAATCTTACTAATTATTCACATAAGATCATGGGTTCGATGCCAGGAGGTAAAATATTTTCAAATTTTGAAAAATCGTATCTCTCTTAATATGTTACATAGGTCATTCAAACCTTTTACGCTTATAGATACTTACATAATGTACTTCGGAAAAAATCAACAGTTACGTATGAGTCACAGGTTCAAATCCAGAGCGTCCCATAAACTCGATTTTTCCCGTTTAAAATACATTGACCATATTTCCGAAAGCTTTTTATGACACTTCCGAACCGCGCAGAGGTTCAGAATTTCACACAGATATAAAAGGGACCATTCTCACTTAAAAGCAACCGTAATTATGTTGTAAATGGTCGTTGGTTCATTTCTAGGGTGCGTTAACAATAACTTCCATTTACAAACCAACGACCATTTACGACATAATTTCGGTCGCTTTTAAATGAGAATGCTCTCTTTTATGTCTCTGTGAAATTTTGAAGCTCAGAGCGGATGGGAAGTGTTATAAAAAGCTTTCGCAAATATTGCCAATGCATTCCTTATGACAAAAATGGAGATTATGGGACGCTCTGGAATCGAACCCGTGGCACATAGGCAAGTGCTGATTTTTTTCCAAGTACATTTTCTAAGTATCTATACGTGTTGAACGTTCGAATGGTCCATGTACGATATTAAGAGAGCAACGATTTTTCAAAATCTGAAAAAATTTCACCTCCTGGCATCGAACCCAGGACAGATTGTACGTAAAATACTACATTTTTCCGTAGACATATATATTAGCAGTAGCTACACGAAATCTTATTATTTTAACTTAATAGGAAGTATTTTAAAAATTATTTGAAAAACGGACCCATGCATTCTTAAGGGGAAAATCGAGATTACGGGACGCTCTGGAATCGAACCCGTGACACATAGGCAACTGTTGATTTTTTCCAAAGTGCATTTTATACGTATCTATACGTGTAAAAAGTTTTAATGATCTATATTTTATATTTATAGAGCTACGATTTTTCAAAATCCGAAACTATTTCACCTCCTGGCATCGAACCCATGATCTTTTGTGAATAATTGATAACATTTTTGTGTAGAAACGTATATTATCTATAGCCACATGAAATTTCGTTGTACTACGTTCCCGGAAAGTATTTTTTTCAGGGTCCGGATGTTTGTGACGTCCGTTGTTGAGTTAGAAACCTCACTGTAATTGTCCCGTAAGAGGATGTTTGTGTGGTCTTGGTTAATAAATAAATAAAAACATATTTTGAGGTACTTCCTGAATGAATTTTCTTTTGAAATTTGGAGTGTTTATAAAGTCAACCATACTCAACCGAAACATTACAGTAATTTTCGTAAGATGGCCTTGGTTCGACGCAGGGGCGGGAATAAAGCTGCCGTCAGAAATGCATGGGAAATCGTATTCAGTGCATTTTCAACTGCGTTAATGCCCTTTACTTAATGTTTAGCAACGTTTGAGCAGAGTAATCTTTCGAAAAATTTTATTATTCACTAAAGATTTTAAAGCCGCCGATTTTTTTACGTAATGAACCACTAAATCTCACTCAGGAAAAAATCGGAAACCGACCCTACATATCATGGGTTCGATTCTAGGAGGTCCCAAAAATCGATTTTCCCCATTTAGAATGCATGGGCCGTTTTTCAAATGATTTTAAAAAATACTTCCCATTGAGCTAGAAGAATAAGATTTCTTACAGCCATTGCAATTATATATATCTACGGAAAAATGCTATTGTTCACGTACAACCAGGCATGGGTTCGATGCCAGGAGGTGAAATATTTTCAGATTTTAAAAATCGTAGCAAAATATGATATAAAGATCATTCAAACTTTTTACACGTATAGATACGTACATAGTGGACTTTGTTAAAAATCAACAGTTGCCTATGTGTCACAGGTTCGATTCCAGAGTGTCCCGTAATCTCGATTTTCCCCATTAAGAATGCATGGGGCCTGTTTTTCCAATAATTTTAAAAATACTTCCCATTAAGCTTGAAAAATAAGATTTCGTGTAGCTATTGCTTATATATATATCTACGGAAAAATGCTATATTTTACGCTCAATTGGTCATGGGTTCGATGCCAGGAGGTGAAATGTTATCAAATTTCGAAAAATCGTAGCTCTCTTAATATGTAACATAGATAATTCAAATTTTTTACACGTATAGACACGTATTATATGTACTTTCAAAAAAATCAGCATTTGCCTATGTTTCACGGGTTCGATTCCAGAGCGTCCCGTAATCTCGATTTTTCCCGTTTAAAATACATTGACCATATTTCCGAAAGCTTTTAATGACACTTCCCAACCGCACAGAGGTTCAGAGATAAGACATTCTTTAAAAATGGCATATACAAAATGCTGTCACGCTGTAAAGAAGTCAAAAATTATGGTGGCAATTAAATTATTCAGAAAACTTCATCCTGCAGGGTCATCCTGCTAAAATCACTGTAATTTTTCGCTTGAGTATGGTTGACTTTATAAACACCCTAAATTTCAAAAGGAAATTCACTCAGGAAGTACCTCAAAATGTTTCAAAATTCGTTTATTTGAAAATGGTCCCTTTTATGGCTGTGTGAAATTTTGACCCTCTTCGAGGTCGGGATGCGTCTTAAAAAGCTTTCGGAAATATGGTCAATGCATTTTAAACGGGAAAAATCGAGATTACGGGTCGCTCTGGAATCGAACCAATGGCACATAGGGAAGTGTTGACTTTTTTCAAAGTACACTATGTACGTATCTATAAGTATAGAAAGTTTGAATGATCTAAATATCACATTAAGAGAGCAACGATTTTTTGAAATTTTAAAATTTTTCACCTCCTGGCATCGAACACATGACCGTTTGTACGTAAACAATAGCATTTTTCCGTAGATATATATGATAGCAATAGCCACACGAAATCTTATTGTTCTAGCGTAATGGAAAGTATTTTTAAAAATTATTTGAAAAACGGCCCTCTGCATCCTTACGGGGGAAAGTCGATTTTTGGGGCCTTCTAGAATCGAACCCATGATAGGTAGAGTGGATTTCCGAATTTTTCCTGAGTGAGATTTAGTGGGCCATTACGCCATTATATATCTGTATATATATCCCCCCGAAGCGTCTATATATAATAGATATATCCCCCCGAAGCGTCTATATATAATAGTTATATATATGTTATATATATCCCCCTGAAGCGTCTATATGTATAGATATCCCCCCGAAGCGTCTATATATAATAGATATATCCACCCGAAGTGTCTATATATAATAGATATTTATATTCCCAAAGTCTATATGTTTAGACTGTGCTGACAGCAAGCACACCTTTACTCATATATGTATATATATATATAAAACATGCATTTAACATATTGTCCTTTCATAACTGTTAAACATCATTTAACAATGGTTTTAGCATTTTTTTGGGTTGATGCTGAATTTTATCCAAATCTGAGGATTCAATTGGGGATAAAACTTCCGCAATGAACTCTTATCATATAGTTTTGGTTTTCTACTACCTACAGCTATTTTATAAGTAAATGACACTGTCATAAGTATAAGTTACATCTTTGGTGAAACTCAGAATGTGACAAAAGATAGTAAGATGACAGAAGAAGAAATGCAGGATTGGATAATGATTATTATTGTTTTATGTTTTACATACGGGTAATAGAGTCTGTGTTAATAACTATGATGTTATATTTGTCATGTTCTTTATCTCACTTACCTTAACAGCTTATAGATACCATCACAAACATTACTGAGAACCTAGATTCTATGTTTTTTCTATACAATAACGTTTGCATTAAATTATAAGAAAATCTTGAAAGTATCTTTCGCATATTCTATTGTGTATAGGCTGTATGAAGGAATAGGAGAAGAGGAAGTTTCTGTGAAATACTACCAAAGTGTCTTACAACATGATTCAGTGAATACTGAGGCTTTAGCTAATGTGGCAAAGTATCACTTTTACAAGGAACAAGAAGATATGGCTCTGCCTTTCTACAGGTAAATTACTCCATTAAAATTGCATTTAACCATTTGTATCCTAAAACTAAATAGACACCTTTTTGAAATCAAGTTCAAGATTGACAAAGAGAAGTGAATCAAGACTAAGGGACATGAAATGTATGACAGGTGAAAGCGAATAAGGAAGTTTATTTATAATCATCTCTATAGGGATGTTCCTTTTAGCTGTCTTCAACTCAATCTATTGCTTGCCAAATCTTTAACTCTTGAAGTGAGCTGTAATGTATCCAAATGAAAAGTAGAGGGAATATTGGCCTTCGTCTCATAGCCTTATCTTAAATGTTTTCTTCTAAATTAATTATGAATAGAGAATTATGTTTAAATGCAGGTCTAGTGAGTTTATTTCTCTTTTTCTCATTGTTTTCAGCATTTACTTCTTCTTCATGGCCTTGCATCTGACCGTTTTTGTTCATCTATTGAAAATAATATTTATTAGTTTATTCAGGATTCTCAATATATTAGCATTTCTTTCCTTAAGATTTTCTGTGCACCAGGAAAAATAGTATTCTAAATGGTTTAAACCTGGATTGCATTGCCTAACAACCCAGAAGAAATTTAAAGATAAGAGAATTAAATCTTCCCTCCCTATAATGATCATGAAGACTTTTCCAAAATAAGTACACTTTTTATTGACAAAATTAGAAGGTTTAACTCAAATGTTTTCCTTTGAATTTACTCTACCATTAAATATTAAGCAAATTTGGAATTATATTAACTTATTAAGGAAGACAAATTTTTTATGTATCTTATAATGTTTTCTATAAATATTAACATTTATAGATACCTCATAAAGTCTATAAATGGTTAAAATTATCATATATTTTTTTATTTTAATTAATTGTTCAAATGATCATAAAACTAAAAATGATAATTATAAATGACATTTAAAAGATTGAATTAAAACATGCAGGGCAAAGCATGGATTATAGTAAATTACCAAGACTTTAGTAAACACCTATTAAAATTACAGGATCTAAAACCTAAATTATTACTAATAGATAATGATTAAACTTCATGGTGATTAAGGTACATCTTTCAATTCCAACAAACAGGCATTTACTTCAGCTAGGGCTGGGCACAGCAGAGATTTTGAATAATATGTGTCTCTGCTGCCTAGCAATACAGCAATTAGACGTTGCTTTGCCATACTTTTTCAAAGCATTATCTCTTGCTGAGGCATCAAGAGACCCAGAAGTCCTGGGCCAGCTATGGTATAATGCTTCACATATTGCTATGGTAAGTATTATATTTCCTTAACTTGTGATACTCAATTATGAGCTCGATTGCAGATTCCAGTAGAAGTATTGGATGCAATTCCACCATGGGAGTCGTCCGAAAATTGAGCAAAATCCAAGATTACCAGGATTGGAAATTTCAAGTTAGTAATTACTTGGAACATCAAGATCTCTGGGAGTGATCCTTTTAACGCAGAAGATAGAACATAAAAGGCAGTGGACTAGGAGAAGGATCGGAAGTCAAAGGCGGCAATATGTTTACCCGTCACAACATAACATTATGCTAATGTAAAGAACGTAGAAACTACAAGTATGGGATGATAGGAATCTTGGGCGTATAAAGGATGGAGAAGAAGAATGAATTTGCAGAGGTCTTTGTGACAGACTCGAAAACTTCAAAAGCATAAAGGAATCGCCAGGATGATGGTCGCAACAACTTGCAAACATCGGCGTATTTGCCAAAAGGACGATTGGCTACATCTTCTTAATGATAATAACGTGTTTATTAAGGGCCAATCTTAATTGGATTGACTCCCGAATATGGACCGATAATAACGGCTCTTGATAACTTAGGACAGGAAATCAATACCAAATTGGTGAAAGGAAAATGACTGATGCTCAAGGTTCAGAAGAATGTGTTCTGAGCATTCGACGCATTCTTACAAGGGGAGCTTTAGGACTGCGGCACGGGATATTGGATAAGATATTACTTACAACTACCTGAAAATACTAGGGGCCAACGCTCCCTCGTTTCTTTGTAATTAATGTTTAAAAATATTTATAGTATAATTTCGAATTAACCATTGATTTCCTGCTATCCAAAGATTAGTATTGTATACATGATATTTAATTTAACGACAGGTAGGGTTGGGATTATAATTGGAGATAATTTTCCTTGTGATTTGGTATCTCCAACGACCCTTTCTATTATGAAACACAATTAAAACGTGATATATAGATATCGAATACTTCATACTTAATTTGTAATGTTTTTGTACTGGAACTGGAACAAACCTTGTTTTATGATTATAATATGAAACATTTTTACTTCCAACCAAGGTTTGAGTAGTGAAGTAAATCAGAAAATTAAGAATTTTACCTTTCGTCATTGTCTAGAAAAAATGGTTTAAGTTTTTAAATAGAGGCTAATTTATTGCTTGTTTTATCTCCTTACATCAAATATTTCTCCAAAATGTAGTCTAACAATATAATTTTAAATAATGAATATTCATTATTTACAGAAAATTGGAGATATAAACCTGGCAATAATGTGCTTAAATAGGTGTTTGTCTAAAAATTCAAAGCACTCTTTGGCTCATAATAATATTGCAATATTGAAACTACTTTCCTTGGACTCATCCGATTCATCAAAATCTATTTTCTCTGAGAATGAATGCGGTACTGCTCATTTTCAGTCAGCTTTATCAACAGATCCTAACTGTCTTGAATCAGTAATCAACTTAGTTCTGTTGATGGAGAAGGTAAGGTCTTAATATATTTTTTTCATAGTAATGGTAGAAGTAACAAATCTATTTCTCATTTAAATTTTAAGGGATACTTTGTACGCATAAGCATTGCAGGTTCACCTTACCTATGAGATACGATCAGGGCATTCCTTAACACCATTTTGTATGACCTTCAAGAGGCAATTGGTGTGGATTATGCCACTTAGCCTGGACAGCAATACTAATGCCTATTGAGTATCCTTTAACAGTGTGTCTAAATTTTCTTGGAAGATAGCTCAATGGCAATAGCAACCAAAGTCAGTTGAGAAACCCTGGTTTGAATCCAGGTCCTATCATACTTCTTCACATCTATCAAGAGCTATAATACTTGTCACATTACTTATATCCATATTGTTGTGTAATTGTATCAGGCCTATAATAGCTATGAGACTGATAGTTATATAGTTATTTTGTTGCATCTATTTCTCTAAGAGTGGTTAAACATTTTATGCTCCCATATGCTGGGAAAAGGAACTACCTGTTTCTTAAAGAATATAAATTAATATATCATAATATGTTGGAAACAATATCCAGATGTGTGCTATGAAGAGCAGTGATGTTGAGACTATTGACAAGTATTATACCAATTAAGGCAATTGTAGAATGTGTATATGATGTATCAATTGAAGGCAATTAGTTACAGATTAATTTCTAATAAGAGGTAGATTAACAATTAGGTTGAATAACAATTCACTTTTCTATAGATTTCTTTTTTGCTCAATAAGCCACTTTTTTGGATTCCTTGTTCAACTCCTTCTCAATGATATATTGTGATGTATTTCTTTAAACATTGATGAATTTTGGATGTTTTTTTAAATACTAATATTTATTTAATATCAATATGATGCTGTACACTCTGCCACCTATTATCATTTATATTGTTCATAATTTATAATGTAATGTAATAATAATGTTCACAGTTTGATCATTTTCCCCATAACTAAAACAGTATCACTTAAAAAAGTTTTAAAAAATCACTCAAAGTTAACCATATAATTACTCTTTTATAAATTAACATGTAATTGTTACATTCAAATAAGTATTTTTTCATCTAGTAGCTAGAGGTATATTTAAAAAATAAATTATAAAATTCATCAATTTATATATCTTTAGATTAATTACCATAGTATTTGTCTTTCTGGAAATGATGTTCTAATTATTCTCATTCAAAAGTAATGTTATATTTACAGATGGGAAATGTTCACTTCAGTCAGTCCTTGGTAAAAACACTACTGAAGACTTGGTCAGGAAATGAAAAATACAGTCATATATTAAGAAAATTGAATATATTATTTTCCATTTGAGATATTATGTATCATTGATATTTTTTAGATTTCACTCACTGTCATTCTAAACATTTATAATAATTTTAGCGATTCAAGTTCAGATGACTTTAATTCTGTTACACTCAAAAAAATCTGGATTCTTGATTGTGAATCTCAACATTCATAGTGAAAAAAATAAAATCAAAACATGGAAATAAATCCCTCATCTAAGGAAAATTAAAAATTAAAAATAATAATGTAAATATTATCCTAATTTTCTTTCCTTTAAGTCCAATATTTTATCTAAAGATAGCATTCATATCCTATATCCTCAAATCTATTATATCAAGACTCTTCAGGGGGATTTTCAAAAGGAAATTCATTCAGGAAGTACCTTAAAATGAGTCATTAATTCCCTATGCATTTCTTACAAAGTTATTGTTAACGCCACCTAAATCGAACCAACGACCAATTACGACATAATTACGGTCGCTTTTAAGAGAGAATGGTCCCTTTTATGGCTGTGTGAAATTCTGAACCTCTGGGAGGTTAGGAAGTGTCATAAAAAGCTTTCGGAAATATGGACAATGTATTTTAAAAATCGAGATTACGGGATGCTCTGGAATCGAACCCGTGAAACATAAGCAAATGCTGATTTTTTCCAAAGTACATTTTGTAAGTATAAATACGTTTAGATGCCTGACATTAATATCCTATATCTATTATATATAGACGCTTCTCAGGGATATATCTATTATATATAGACGCTTCTGGGGGATATATCTATTATATATAGACGCTTCGGGGGGATATCTATTATATATAGACGCTTCAGGGGGATATCTATTATATATAGACGCTTCGGGGATATATATATATATATCTATACATATAGACGCTTCGGGGGGATATATATATATATATATATAACATATATATATGATATTAATGTCAGGCCCAAACCGCTTCGGCCACGGAGCCGCCGATTTTTTTACGTAATGGCCCACTAAATCTCACTCAGGAAAAATTCAGAAATCCACCCTACCTATCATTGGTTCGATTCTAGGAGGCCCCAAAAATCGACTTTCCCCCGTAAGAATGCATGGGGCCGTTTTTCAAACAATTTAAAAAAATACTTCCCATTGAGATAGAACAATGAAATTTCATATGGCTATTGCAATTATATATATCTACGCAAAAATGCTATTTCTTACGCGCAAGCGGTCATGGGTTCGATTCCAGGAGGTGAAATATTTTCAAATTTCGAAAAATTCTAGCTCTCTTTATATGATACATAGATCATTCAAATTTTTTACATTTATAGGTAAGTATAATATATACCTTGAAAAAAATCAACAGTTGCCTACGTGTCACGGGTTCGATTCCAGAGCGTCCCGTAATCTCCATTTTCCCCGTTAAGAATGCATGGGGCCGTTTTTCAAATAATTTTAAAAATACTTCCCATTAAGTTAAAAGAATAAGATTTCATGTAGCTATTGCTATAATACATATCTACGGAAAAATGCAATAGCTTATGTCCAACCGGTCATGGGTTCGATGCCGGGAGGTGAAATACTTTCAGATTTTGAAAATTCGTAACTCTATTAAAATGATATATAGATCATTCAAACTTTTTACACGTAGAAATGCGTAGATAGTCTACTTTGGAAAAAATCAACACTTGCCTACGTGTCACGGGTTCGATTCCAGAGCGTCCCGTAATCTCGATTTTCCACATTAAGAATGCATGTGGCAGTTTTTCAAACAATTTTAAAAAATATTTTCCATTGAGATAGAACAATGAAATTTCATATGGCTATTGCTATTTTATATATCTACGGAAAAATGACATTGATTACGTAGAAGCGGTCATGGGTTCGAAGCCAGGAAGTGAAAAAGTTTCAAATTTTGAAAAATCGTAGCTCTTTTTATATGATACGTAGATCATTCACACTTTTACAACAAATAGATACGTATATTTCGTACTTCGAAAATAATCAGCACTTGCCTATGTATCACGGGTTCGATTCCAGAGCGCCCGTAATCTCGATTTTTGTCATAAGGAATGCATTGGCCATATATGCGAAAGCTTTTTATGACACTTCCCAACCGCGCAGAGGTTCAAAATTTCACACAGCCATATAAGGGACCATTCTCACATAAATGAAACCGTAATAGTATCGTAAATGGTCGTTGGTTCGATGCTAGGAGGCGTTAACTATATCTCCATTTAAAATGCATAGGACATTTAGGACACAATTTGAGGTACTTCCTGAATGAATTTCCTTTTGATATTCGGAATATTTATAAAGTCAATCTTACTCAAGCCAATAATGACAGTATTAATCGTTGGATGGCCTTGGTTCGACGCCAGGGCGGTAATAATACTGCAGTAAGATATGCATTGGAAATCGAATTCGGTGCTTTTTCAGCTGCGTTAAGGTCCTTTACTTTATGTTTAAAATTTTATTTTTTACTAAAGATAAATTATCCAATTGCTTGCTGTCAGCAAGCACACCTTTACTCGTATATATATATATATAGACGCTTCGGGGGGATATATATATATACAGATATATATACATAGGATATTAATGTCAGGCCCAAACCGCTGGGGCCACGGAGCCGCCGATTTTTTTACGTCATGGCCAACTAAATCTCACCTAGGAAAAATTGGGAAACCGACCCTACCTATCATGGGTTCGATTCTAGAAGGCCCCAAAAATCGATTTTCCCCATTAAGAATGCATTGGGCCGTTTTTGAAATTATTTTTAAAATACTTCCCATTAACCTAGAATGATAAGATTTCATGTAGCTATTGCAACTATATATATCTACGGAAAAATGCTATTGCTTACGTCCAAACGGTCATGGGTTCGATGCCAGGAGGTGAAATATTTTCAAATTTCGAAAAATCGTAGCTCTCTTAATATGATAGATAGGTCTTTGAAACTTTTTACACGTATAGATACGTGCATAGTGTACTTTGAAAAAAATCAACAATTGTCTATGTGTCACGGGTTCGATTCCAGAGCGTCCCGTAATCTCGATTTTCCCCGTTAAGAATGCATGGGGCCGTTTTTCAAATAATTTTTAAAATACTTTCCATTAAGCTAAAAGAATAAGATTTCATGTAGTTATTGCTATAATATATATCTACGGAAATATGCTATTGTTTACGTACAATTGGTCATGGGTTCGATGCCAGGAGGTAAAATACTTTCGGATTTTGAAAAATCCTAGCTCTATAAATATGAAATATAGATCTTTCAAACTTTTTACACGTAAAGATACTTATAAAATGTACTTTGGTAAAAATCAACAGTTGCCTTTGTGTCACGGGTTCGATTCCAGAGCGTTCCGTAATCTCGATTTTCCCCGTTAAGAATGCATGGGGCCGTTTTTCAAATAATTTTTAAAATACTTCCCATTAAGCTAGAACAATAAGATTTCATAGCGCTATTGTCATCATGAATTTCTATGAAAAAATGCTATTTTATACGTACAACTGGTCATGGGTTCGATGCCAGGAGGTGAAATATTTTCAAATTTCGAAAAATCGTAGCACCCCTAATATCGTTCATAGATCATTCAAACTTTCTACGTTTATAGATACGTATAAATTGTACCTTTATAAAAATTAACAGGTGCCTATGAGCCATGGGTTTGATTCCAGAGCGACCCGTAATCTCGAGTTTTCCCGTATAGAAAGCATTGACAACTTTCCTGAAAGCATTTAATGACATTTCCCGACCGCGCAGAGGCTCAAAATTTCACACAGCCATAAAAAGGACCATTCTTACATAAAGGCGACCATAATAATGTCCTATATGGTCCTTGGTTCGATTCTAGGGGGCGTTAACAAATATTTCAAATGAAATGCATAGGGAAATAAAGACTCATTTTTAGGTAATTCCTTAGGGTATTTCGGTTTGAAATTTCTGGTGTTTGTACGGGATATCATACATAAGCGAAGGATGACAGTGATTTTCGTAGGATGGCCTTGGTTCGACGCCAGGGCGTGCATAATGCTGCCGTAAGAAATGCATGGGAAATCGAATTCAGTGCATTGTCAGCTGCAAAAACGTACTTTAGTACAGCTTTTCATGATTTATCCGATTAATCCTTCGAATATCGTAATTTTAAGTGAAAGATAAAATTTCCGATTGCTTGCTGTCAGCAAGCACACCTTTACTTGTATATATATATATATATATATATATATATATATATATATATATATATATATATATATATAGGATATTAATGTCAGGCCCCAACCGCTTTGGCCACGGAGCCGCCGATTTTTTTACGTAATGGCCCACTAAATCTCACTCAGGAAAAATTCAGAAATCCACCCTACCTATCATGGGTTCGATTCTAGGAGGCCCCAAAAATCGACTTTCCCCATTTAGAATGCACGGGGCCGTTTTTCAAATGATTTTAAAAATTCTTCCCATTAACCTAGAAAGATTAGATTTCATGTAGCTATTACTACTATATATATCTATGGAAAAATGCTATCGCTTACGTGTAACTGGTCATGGGTTCGATGCCAGGAGGTGAAATATCTTCGAATTTTAAAAAATGTTAGCTTCCTTAATATGACACTTAGATCATTCACACTTTTTAAACAAATAGACACATATAGAATGTACTTTGAAAAAAATCAACAGTTGCCTATGTGTCACGGGTTCGATTCCAGAGCGTCCCGTAATCTCGATTTTCCCCTTTAAGAATGCATGGGGCCGTTTTTCAAATAATTTTAAAAATACTTCCCATTCAGTTAAAAGAATAAGATTTCATGTAGCTATTGCTAACATATATGTCTACGGAAAAAGGTAGTATTTTACGTACAATCGGTCCTGGGTTCGATGCCAGGAGGTGAAATATTTTCTGATTTTGAAAAGTCCTTTTACGATAGTCTTAGGATAGCTTTTATATGAGAATGGTCCCCTTAATGGCTGTGTGAAATTTTGAACCTCTGCGCGGTTGGGAAGTGTTATAAAAAGCATTCGGAAATATGGTCAATGTATATTTTATACGGGAAGAATCGAGATTACGGGATGCTCTGGAATCGAACCCGTGACATATAGGCAAATGATAAATTTTTCCAATTACATTTTGTAAGTATCTATACGTGTTGAACGTTTGAATGGTCCGTGTACGATATTAAGAGAGCTGCGATTTTTTAAAATTCAAAAATATTTCACCTCTTTGCATCGAACCCAGGACCGTTAAGCAAAAAATATTGCATTTTTCCGTAGACATATATATAAGCAATAGCTACATGAAATTTTATTCTTTAAGCTTAATGGGAAGTATTTTTAAAATTATTTGAAAAACGGCCCCATGCATTCCTAACGGGGAAAATCGAGATTACGGGACACTCTGGAATCGATCCCGTGACACGTAGGAATTTGTTGATTTTTCCCGAAGTATATAATATACATTCCTATTACTGTAAAAAATTTGAATGATCTTTGTATCATATTAAGAGAGCTAGGATTTTTCGAAATTTGAAAATATTTCACCTCCTGGCATCGAACCCATGACCGGTTGCGCGTAAACAAAAGCATTTTTGCGTAGATATATATTATTGCAATAGCCATATGAAATTTCATTGTTCTATCTCAATGGAAAGTATTTTTTTTAATTGTTTGAAAAACGGCCCCATGCATTCCTACGGGGGAAAGTCGATATTTGGGGCCTCCTAGAATCGAACCCATGATAGGTAGGGTGGATTTCCCAATTTTTCCTGAGTGAGATTTAGTTGGCCATTACGTAAAAAAATCGGCGGCTCCGTGGCCGAAGCGGTTTGGGCCTGACATTAATATCCTATATATATATATATATATATATATATATATATATATATATATATATATATATATATATATATATATATATATATATATATATATGTTATATATATATATATACGAGTAAAGGTGTGCTTGCTGACAGCAAGCAGACGGAAAATATATCTTTTAATAAAACGTAGCAATTTACCAGAGATATTTGGATAAATCATGCTAAGTAAAGGACATTTTCGCAGCGGACAATGCACTGAATTCGATTTCCCATGCATTTCAATGGGAAGTATTTTTTAAAATCATTTGAAAAACGGCCCATGCATTCTAAATGGGGAAAATCGATTTTTGGGACCTCCTAGAATCGAACCCATGATATGTAGGGTCGGTTTCCGATTTTTTCCTGAGTGAGATTTAGTGGTTCATTACGTAAAAAAATCGGCGGCTTTAAAATCTTTAGTGAATAATAAAATTTTTCGAAAGATTACTCTGCTCAAACGTTGCTAAACATTAAGTAAAGGGCATTAACGCAGTTGAAAATGCACTGAATACGATTTCCCATGCATTTCTGACGGCAGCTTTATTCCCGCCCCTGCGTCGAACCAAGGCCATCTTACGAAAATTACTGTAATGTTTCGGTTGAGTATGGTTGACTTTATAAACACTCCAAATTTCAAAAGAAAATTCATTCAGGAAGTACCTCAAAATATGTTTTTATTTATTTATTAACCAAGACCACACAAACATCCTCTTACGGGACAATTACAGTGAGGTTTCTAACTCAACAACGGACGTCACAAACATCCGGACCCTGAAAAAAATACTTTCCGGGAACGTAGTACAACGAAATTTCATGTGGCTATAGATAATATACGTTTCTACACAAAAATGTTATCAATTATTCACAAAAGATCATGGGTTCGATGCCAGGAGGTGAAATAGTTTCGGATTTTGAAAAATCGTAGCTCTATAAATATAAAATATAGATCATTAAAACTTTTTACACGTATAGATACGTATAAAATGCACTTTGGAAAAAATCAACAGTTGCCTATGTGTCACGGGTTCGATTCCAGAGCGTCCCGTAATCTCGATTTTCCCCTTAAGAATGCATGGGTCCGTTTTTCAAATAATTTTTAAAATACTTCCTATTAAGTTAAAATAATAAGATTTCGTGTAGCTACTGCTAATATATATGTCTACGGAAAAATGTAGTATTTTACGTACAATCTGTCCTGGGTTCGATGCCAGGAGGTGAAATTTTTTCAGATTTTGAAAAATCGTTGCTCTCTTAATATCGTACATGGACCATTCGAACGTTCAACACGTATAGATACTTAGAAAATGTACTTGGAAAAAAATCAGCACTTGCCTATGTGCCACGGGTTCGATTCCAGAGCGTCCCATAATCTCCATTTTTGTCATAAGGAATGCATTGGCAATATTTGCGAAAGCTTTTTATAACACTTCCCATCCGCTCTGAGCTTCAAAATTTCACAGAGACATAAAAGAGAGCATTCTCATTTAAAAGCGACCGAAATTATGTCGTAAATGGTCGTTGGTTTGTAAATGGAAGTTATTGTTAACGCACCCTAGAAATGAACCAACGACCATTTACAACATAATTACGGTTGCTTTTAAGTGAGAATGGTCCCTTTTATATCTGTGTGAAATTCTGAACCTCTGCGCGGTTCGGAAGTGTCATAAAAAGCTTTCGGAAATATGGTCAATGTATTTTAAACGGGAAAAATCGAGTTTATGGGACGCTCTGGATTTGAACCTGTGACTCATACGTAACTGTTGATTTTTTCCGAAGTACATTATGTAAGTATCTATAAGCGTAAAAGGTTTGAATGACCTATGTAACATATTAAGAGAGATACGATTTTTCAAAATTTGAAAATATTTTACCTCCTGGCATCGAACCCATGATCTTATGTGAATAATTAGTAAGATTTTTGTGTAGAAACATAAATTATCTAAATCCAAATGAAATTTCGTTGTACTACGTTCCCGGAAAGTATTTTTTTTTAATTGTCAAAAATCGACTCCATGCATTCTTATGGAGAAAAATCCGACTTTGGGGCCTCCCAGAATCGAACCCATGATAGGTAGAGAGGGTTTTAGATTTTTTCCTGGGTTAATTTCAGTTGGCCATTACACAAAAAAATCGGCGAGCCCGTGGCCTTAGCAGTTTGGGCCAGACATTTGTATCCTCAATTTTTTTAACCCCCTAGTTAATTATATATAATAGATACGAGTAAAGGTGTGCTTGCTGATAGCAAGCAATGTAATAATATATCTTTTAAGAAAATTTAAGATTTTTCGAAATTTTATTCTGAAAGGTCATGCTTAACATGGACTAAAGGACTTTATCGTAGCTGAAAATGCACTGAATTCGATTTCCCATGCATTTCTTTCGGCAGCATAATTCCCGCCCCGGGGTCGAACCAAGGTCATCCTGCTAAAATCACTGTAATTTTTCACTTGAGTATGGTTGAATTTATAACAACCCCGAATTTCAAATGGAAATTCATTCAGGAAGTACTTTAAAATGAGTCCTTAATTCCCTATGCATTTCTTACGAAGTTATTGTTAACGCCCCCTAGCATCGAACCAACGACCATTTACGACAAAATTACGGTCGCTAATAAGTGAGAATGGTCCCTTTTATGGCTGTGTGAAATTCTGAACCTCTGCGCGGTTGGGAAGTGTCATTAAAAGCTTTTGGAAAAATGGTCAATGTATTTTAAACGGGAAAAATCGAGTTTACGGGACGCTCTGGAATCGAACCCGTTACACCTAGGCAAGTGTTGATTTTTTTTCAAAGTACAACATATACTTATCTATTTGTGTTGAAATTTTAAATGATCTATGTACGATATTAAGGGCGCTACGATTTTTCAAAATTTGGAAATATTTCACCTCCTGGTATCGAACCCATGACCGGTTGGACGAAAGCAATAGCATTTTTCCGTAGATATATATAATATCAATAACTGTATGAAATCTTATGCTTCTAGCTTAGTGGTAAGTATTTTTTAAAATTATTTGAAAAACGGCCCATGCATTCTAAATGGGGAAAATCGAGATTACGGGACGCTCTGGAATCGAACCCGTGATACATAGGCAAGTGCTGATTATTTTCGAAGTACGAAATATACGTATCTATTTGTGTTAAAAGTTTGAATGATCTTCGTATCATATAAAAAGAGCTACGATTTTTCAAATTTTGAAAGTTTTTCACCACCTGGCATCGAACCTATGACCGTTTGTACGTAATAAATGGTAATTTTCAATAGATATATATAATATCAATAGCCACATGAAATTTTAACTTTCAGGCGTAATGGGAAGTATTTTTGAAATTATTTGAAAAACGGCCCCATGCATTCTTAATGGGGAAAATTGAGATTACGGGACGCTCTGGAATCGAACCTGTGACACATAGGCAACTGTTGATTTTTTTCAAAGTACATTCAATACGTGTCTATGCGTGTAAAAACTTTGAATGATCTTTATGCCATATTAATAGAGCTACGTTTTTTCAAAATCTAAAAATATTTCACCTCCTGGCATCGAACCCATGACCAGTTGTGCGTAAAATATAGCATTTTTCCGTAGACATATATACAGTAGACTCTCGATAATTCGAATTTATAGGGACCAAACAAAAAATTCGAATTATCGAGTTTTTCGAAATAGCGAGGGTTCGAATTAAAGAGGGAAATATTCGAATTGAAGAAAGTTACATTCTATTTGTCATTGTATAAGATTGTGAATGCTGGTAGAAACAAAAATACATATTATAATAATACATGTGGATCAATTTATTTATTATAAAAAAGTTGTATCATTTCTTCATAAAAAAATCGGTTATTTTCGTTTGGGTCGCTTGGTTGGCTGCAATCTGGTCCACAGCATTTTCCAAAGTGCTCACTGCTTTAAACACACAACCAGGTTGGATGTTATCCATTTCGGATTGTTCGAAGAAACGATGCAACCCTCTTAAAAAAAGGTTGCTTCCTTAGAATACACCTTCGGAACATCGTCGTCTTTATCTTCACTGTCAGAAATCTGTTGACTGACTACAATTGACTGTTTCATAATGTCTTCATCAGACAATTTACCCGCTGTGGCAACATTATTGTCAATATTAACATCGTTGAAAGTTATGGGAACCTCTGGAAGTCTGTTCCAAGCACTCAAAAAGGTTTCTCATCTTGCAGATCTTGTTGAACCATATCATTTCCGTCCTTGCATTCCTAATCCTTGATGAATCCGCAGGCTTTAAAACAATTTGCGATTGTCTGTGAGCTAACCTCTTCCCATACTTTGTGAGCCATTTCCATTGCAGTAAGCATTGAAATGCTGCTCAGGTTATTTCCGTTTTCCATTGTGTCTATTACAGTTCTAACCACTTCTTTTCGATACAAGGTTTTAAAATTTTTAACAATTCCTTGATCTAGGGGTTGAAGAATTGAAGTTGTGTTACGGGGTAAATATTTCAGCTCTATATTTTCAAGTTAAGGGACATCTTTATGGGCTGAGTAATTATCGATAAACATCAAAATTTTTCGTTTTTCACTTCCCATTCAGCTTTCTCTTCTCTTCAGCATCAATGCTCATTGTCCATTTAGAAAACAATACTGCTGTCATCCACGCCTTCTTATTTGATCTGTAGATTAGCGGAAGAGATTTCATATTTTTAAACATCGAGGCTTAGCAAATTTTCCTATCATAAAAGGTCGAAATTTCTGTGATCCATCCATATTGGCTGCCAATAAGATTGTAACCCTCTCCTTGCTGTGTTTGCCTCCATGACTGGTGTCATCCTTAAATGCCAAGGTACAATCAGGTAATTATTTATAAAACAGCCCTGTTTCATCACAGTTAAAGATATCTTTCGCTTCATAATTAGCCAATAAAGGTAAATTCTTGGAAAAATTGCCTCGACACTTTCCATTAAATGACAAATTTTTCGAATTGTGGAGTGGGCTGGTCTAACTTCACTTCGAATTATAGAGGGGACCAAAATACATTGATTTTCTTCGAATTATAGAGGTTCTCTCAGGGGACCGAGGGTTTTCTTCGAATTATAGAGGTTTTCGAATTACCGAGGTTCGAATTATCGAGAGTCTACTGTATTAGCAATAGGAACATGAAATCTTATCGCTGTAACTCAATTGGAAGTATTTTTAAAATTATTTGAAATAATGCCCCATGCATTCTTAACGGGGAAAATCAAGATTACGGGACACTCTGGAATCGAACCCGTGACACATAGGCAACTGTTGATTTTTTCCAAAGTACATTTTATATGTATCTATTTGTTTAAAAAGTGTGAATGATCTAAGTGTAATATTAAGGAAGCTAGGATTTTTCAAAATCCGAAAGTATTTCACCTACACAATCACAAAGATCGTATTCAGTGCATTTTCAGTTGCGTTAATGCCCTTACTTAATGTTTAGTAACGTTTGAGCAGAGTAATATTTCGAAAAATTTTATTATTCAGTAAGGATAAATTATTGCATTGCTTGCTTACAGCAAGCAATGTCATAATAAAACCTTTAATACAAAAAAAAGATTTAATGGAAAGGATTTCGTCTTCATTAATATATTCAACGAAATTATCATAGCGCATGTATTCTTTGACATGTCCTTCCCATACTTTCCTTAAGGCAGCATTGTTACCGCCTGGCGTCGAACCAAGGATTTTCTGCGAAAAACGCTGTCATTTTTCGCTTGAGTATGATTATGCCTAAAAACACTCTAAATTTCAAAAGGAAATACCTTAAGGAAGTACCTCAAAATGAGTACTGAATTACCTATGCATTTCTTATGTATTTATAGTTAGCGCCCCCTAGAATCGAACCAACGACCATATACGATACAATTACGGTCGGTTTTATGTGAGAATGGTCCTTTTTATGTCTCTGTGAAATTTTGAAGCTCAGAGCGGATGGGAAGTGTCATAAAAAGCTTTCGGAAGTAAGGTCAATGCTTTCCAAATAGGAAAATTCGAGATTACGGGATGCTCTGGAATCGAACTCGTGACACATAGGCAAATGCTGATTTTTTTCCAATTTACAATATAAACGTATCTATGTGTTTTGAAAGTTTGAATGATCCGCGTATCATACTTAGAGAGCTACGATTTTTCAAAATTTCAGAATATTTCACCTCCTAGCATCGAACCAAGGACCGATTGTACGTAAAATACTACATTTTTCCGTAGACATATATAAAAGTTATAGCTACATGAAATCTTGTTCTTTTAGCTTAGTGGGAAGTATTTCAAAAATTATTTGAAAAACGGCCCCATGCATTCTTAACGGGGAAAATCGAGAATACGGGACGCTCTGGAATCAAACCCGTGACACGTAGGCAAGTATTGATTTTTTTCGAGGTATATTATATACGTACCCATAAGTGTAAAAAATTTTAATCATCCATGTATCATATTAGGAGAGCTACGATTTTTCGAAATTTGAAAATATTTCACCTCCTGGCATCGAACCCATGACCGGTTGCGCGTAAAAAATAGCATTTTTGCGTAGATATATATATAATCGCAATAGCGATATGAAATTTCATTGTTCTATCTCAATGGAAAGTATTTTTTTAAATTGTTTGAAAAACGGCCCCATGCATTCTTACGGGGGAAAGTCGAATTTTGGGGACTCCTAGAATCGAACCCATGATAGGTAGAGTAAATTTCCGAATTTTTCCTAAGTGAGATTTAGTGGGCCATTACGAAAAAAAATCGGCGGCTCCGTGGACAAAGCGGTTTGGGCCTGACATTAATATCCTATATATATATATGTTATACGAGTAAAGGTGCGCTTGCTTACAGCAAGCAGTGTAATAATATCTCTTTTGATAATATGTAAGATTTTTCAATATATTATCCTGAAAGGCCATGCTAAACATAACGTAAATGACATTTTCGCAGCGAGTATTGCATTGATTTCGATTTCCCATGCATTTCTTACGGCAACATTATACCCGCCCAGGCGTCGAACCAAGGCCATCCTACAAAAATTACTGTTATCTTCCGCTTGAATATGATTGACTTTATAAACACTCCAAATATCAAAAGGAAATTCATTCAGAAAGTACCTAAAAATGTGTCCTAAACTACCTATGCATTTCAAATGGAGATATAGTTAACGCCCCCAAGCATCGAACCAACGACCCTTTACGACAATCTTAGGGATGCTCTTATATATTAATGGTCCCTATTATGGCTGTTTGAAATTTTGAACCTCTGCGCGGTTGGGAAGAGTCATAAAAAGCTTTCGGAAAAATGGTCAATGTATTTTAAACGGGAAAAATCGAGATTACGGGACGCTCTGGAATCGAACCCGTGACACATAGGCAAATGTTGATTTTTTTCGAAGTATATAATATACTTACCTATAAGTGTAAAGTTACGCGCAAGCGGTCATGGGTTCGATGCCAGGAGGTGAAATATTTTCAAATTTCGAAAAATCGTAGCTCTCATAATATGATACATAGAGCATTCAAATTTTATTACACTTATAGGTAAGTATATTATATATCTCGGAAAAAATCAACAGTTGCCTATGTGTCACGGGTTCGATTCCAGAGCGTCCCGTAATCTTGATCTTCCCCGTTAGGAATGCATGGGGCCGTTTTTCAAATAATTTTAAAAATACTTCCCATTAAATTAAAAGAATAAGATTTCATGTAGCTATTGCTATAATATATATCTACGGAAAAATGCTATTGTTTACGTACAATTGGTCATGGGTTCGATGCCAGGGGGTGAAATAATTTCAAATTTTAAAAAATCATAGCTCCCTTAATATCGTACATAGATTATTTAAACTTTCAAAACCAAAAGATAAGTATATATAGTACTTTGAAAAAAATCAACACTTGCCTAGGTATCACGGGTTCGATTCCTGAGCGTCCCATAATCTCGATTTTTGTCATAAGTAATGCATTGGCCATATTTGCGAAAGCTTTTTATGACACTCCCCAACCGCGCAGAGTTTCAAAATTTCACACAGCCATTGAAGGGACCATTCTTACATTAAAGCAACAAAGTTTCCAGATTGTATACGAAGCAAAACGGTTTTTAATGTCGCTTTATAGGATAAACAATATACATTTTACACTATTAAAACTATATTTAACAGTTAGGATCATTTTGTTAGGTATAAATTACCCAATTTCATGTTGATAAATATCTCTTTTTTTGTTACATCTAAGAACGCAAATTTTATACCTTACATGTGGAGTATCGTTCTAAATTATGTATACTTCGCATTTATTACGGATAATATTCTACAGTATGCATAAAAATGCATTTAATGATATAATTTTTGTCTTACCCTCTGCCTAAATTACATTTACCGCCCGAAGAATCGGACATTCTCCTTGTGCCACTTCCTATTCACTATGCTGCTTTACTTCTTTGCTCAAAAATATCGATATTGTTATTGTTGTGTTGTATAAATGTCATTGGATCAGATTTTAGGCATAATTTCCATATGTAGTACTGATTTGAATACTCAGTCTACGTATTTCTTTTGGTCCCATGTATTTTAAATGGGAGAATCATGCGCGCTGATGCAACCCTGGTATATAAGAATGAAATCAGAAAGATTTGGGTTTAAAACTTTGCAGTATAAGGGAAAAAGATGTTTATACAACTTAGCACTAAGTAAACATGTCAAAAAACTATTACTTGGTAAATTAGAAACATTATTCTTTTCAAAAAATGCTGAGAATTGGTTGGGATTTTCTCCGAACCGAGGAATTTGGATCCGTTATTAAAGATATCTCATCTTTCTTGGTATCAATATTTGCCTCATTTTATTCACTTTCTACTAATGTTGTTAACTTTTAAGTTTTATTTAATGGAGAGAAATTATGGGAAGTTATCTAAGGAAAAACCATGAGTTTTCGGCAAAATGAGTTGAAAAATGTAGTCGCCAGCTACTTTTCGTTCTATTTACGTAAGAAAAAACTTCCTGCGAGAAAGTTTCTCAGACAACCCTGAAATAATTTATCCTTCAATTTTCAACACTCTATGTTCAACGGTATTGTCGATAACGAATTTTTATTACGACTGTAACGCGGACCTGCGCGCGCGGGAAATCGGGCGGCAGACGATCATTTTTTTTACAATACTAACCTGGATTCATGGAAGTACTAGGTAGATTTTGGAACGCTATATCAGGAAAATTGACTTTCTCATTCACCCAACTAGAATTACTCTTGACGAATCTTCCGTTTATATATATATATATATATATATATATATATATATATATATATATATATATATATATATATATATATATATATATCTCGTATCTCCTTCAGCATTGGATTAAGAAAATACAGACGGTTGTAACAAATGAGAGAGACTCAAAATCGCTAAATAATAAATATCTATAACCCATCATCAATATTTTTGCGTTGAAAATAATAAATAATATCCATTAACGTCACTTACCTGAAATTTCTTCTTCAAATTTTCTGCCCAGTTAACAGAAATATTGCAAATAACACTCGAGGAGCTTGGAATATATAGAACAGTGAACACTACTATAAGAGCACCGAAACACCACTAACCTTCACCATATACAAGACGTAACTGAAAGTCTTAGAATATTTCGAAATGGAAAATGCTAAAACGATTCGAAGGGTAACCGTTTATCCTTAGGAAGAGCAGCTGAGTGTCATAAAACTATCCATCCAGATTGTCCTAAGCAAAGGTTTACTCGAGGCGCGCGAAGGATCAGACGAAAAATGCCAGATGTTTGATTTCTTTTCCTTGCAATTGAGGGTTAAAGAGAAAGTTCAGTTTGACACACAGTATAACAACATCAGAAAATGTTAAACTCAAAACGGCACGTGTATCATCTGGAAACTTAGATAGGCACGGAGGACAGCCCTCCGCCGCGCGGATTTTGCCGTTGCATGGCTTTAGAAAAATCACTTTATTTTTCGAAGGCGCAAAAAGGCGCAGGATTTTATTTCAGATCCAATTGCAGGAAGCTTTCACGAGTACTGTGGTATAAGTAACTCCGTGTACATCGATGTCCCTCACAACTATTTTCCTCGCTTTGCGCGAAAATCACATCCAAAATAAGGGTCAGCCAATTTGTCCTGTAGAGTTGGAAATTTTCTCGAGTCTGATCATTTACATTGAGTATTATGAAGCATAAAGAACAGGATTATAAGATGAAATAGTTAATCCTTACTTCGGTCGTCATGAACGCAAACAGTTTATTCGTGGAAAGCCAATTCGGTTTGGGTATAAGTTTTGATGTGGTGCCACACGCCTAGGTTATATTTGTTGGTTTCAACCATATCAAGGTAAAAACCCAAACACTAATTATGAGGAATATGGTGTCAGTGCATCCGTTGTCCTACAATTTACTGAAGCACTCATGAAGGAGCACCCTGGATATAGCACTTTTTGATACACTCAGTTCAAATGGTCATCAACCAACCGGCACAGTGAGAAAAAATCGAATCGACAAACCCCTATTGGAATCAGAAGATGCTCTAAAAATAAAGATAGGGTTGCGTTTGATTACAGAATTGATGGCAAAGTCAATATGGATGCTGAATGATAACAGTGTTGTCACAGTTGCATCATCTGGGGCTGGCGTCAATCCGCTGTGCCTTGTCAATCGCTATTCACAAAAACATAAAAAGAAGATCCAAGTGCAGCAGCCAAATATGATAAAAGTATATAACAAATATATAGGAGGAGTAGTCAGAGAAGATGAAAATATTGACAAATATAGAGCTTCAATTCATGGCAAGAAGTGGTACTCAAGCTCTTTGTTCTGCTTCGAATTAGCTCTACAAAAAGCTTGGCAGCTGCATAAAACTTACAATCCAAAGCCAATGGATCTTTTGGAGTTTCGTCGTCGTGTGGCATGCTATTATCTGTAGACCCATGATAATCGGTCCCTAACTGGGAAGACCTTCTTAGAAACGCAATATTGACTCCCGTTATGATGGCCAGAATCATGTAATCGCAAAACAATCAAAGAAAACCAAAAAATTGTAGAATGCCACAAATATACCACTTTTTGCTGTAAAAAATGCAATGTTGCCCTTCAATTAAGTGCTCACAGGAATATCATACTAAAGAGTACATTTTACGTATTAGGTAGTGTATTTGCCTAATGTTCCATTTTTGGAACACCATGTAACTCTGTAAATATGTAACATAAATTAAATTTTATTTAAAATTCTTGTTTTTTAATTTTTTTTACCAAACATTTATGAAATTCATAAAAAAATTCAAAAATTTTTTTCTTTGGCATAAATGGGTTAAGCAAGCATGCCTTATCCGAATAAAGTCTTTCGGAAAATGTTAAGTTTTATTAAAAGATATATTTTTCGATTGCTTGCTGTCAGCAAGCACACCTTTACTCGTATATATATATATATATATATATATATATCTATATATATATCCCCCGAAGCGTCTATATGTATAGATATATATATATATATATATATATATATATATATATATATATATATAGGATATTAATGTCAGGCCCAAACCGCTTAGGCCACTGACTCGCCGATTTTTTTGCGTAATGGCCATCTAAATCTCACCTAGGAAAAAATCGGAAACCGACTCTACCTATCATGGGTTCAATTCTAGGAGGCCTATCTATCATTATTTCATGCTCTTTATTCTTCTTTTAGACTCTAATTGATGGCTGAATGCACTCAATCAAAGTTGGAATTGTGGAATTCTTAGGATTCTAAGAAAACTAACTTTTTTATTTTAAATTCCATTATCATAATTTTTTATAATTAATTTGCTCTATGTTGCTCACAAATATATTTTTCCTTTATGTTGAAAGGATTTTAAACCAAATCTCCACCAATTTGAAACAATATAGAAAAAGCTCTTTATGCTTTTTAAATAAATAAAACTTTTGATAAACACTTTTTACTGGTGTACTTATGAAGTAGAACTATCATTTATAATATAAACTACTTTTAAATTGACATATATTAACTTTTTATTCCAAAGTTAGACTTTAAAGAAACATCCACTAATACAGGACAAGAAAAAGGAGAAATTATCAAGTATAATGGGACAAGTATTATTTTTATAATTATATGTGTAATAATTATTTCCCTGATCATAATAAATCAGGGCAAATTCCCATACAGCTACTTAAAATTGGAAAGCACAAATTAATACAATATTTTAGATAGTATTTTAATGAGGAATATAGGAATACATAAGACGATACAAAATAAGTAAACCTAAAAAGCTATAAAATGTTAGCAAAGAGAGGAGATGAACAGAAGCAACTTATATCATCAAAAAAAAAAAATTTAAGCAGGAAAAAGATAATTAGAATAATTTATACCAAAATCTATGAAGTCAGATGTACAATTGAAAAATTGAAAAAAATTAAACAGTGTTGAAGTTGCAAAAGATTAAGTTTTAACTCAATTATTAGATCACCATATACAAGCAAACAGTAAGCAACAACAGAAGCTTTAGTGCAAAAACTAGCATTTTACTGGTAAGGAGAAAGGTTGTTGGAGAATAATTTCAATTGATTCAAGAATATTATTTATTTGATATATAAGGAATGTGGGAGTGCCAGGAAATGCAATTTTTAAGGATAACACCAAGGTTAATGAATTTTGAAATGGAATTGTTGATTCAGATACTCACAAGAAGAAGAATTTTGCTAAGAATGTTAAAGCTACATAACACAGTATATTAAAGAGATAAAATTGTAAATTATTAGCATTCAGTGTCTCAGAGATTAAACATCTCAAGTAATTGATTTAATTACAGGTAATGTACTAATGCCACCTTTAGCAAAACTTGCTAAGCATAAAACTATTTATCTGCTAAACACTGAATTTATGCATAATATAGGTGTAAAGGTATATTGTTTTCCTATTTTTAGGTATTACGGAAAGATTATTAGTATAGAAAAATTATTAAGAACTACATCAATGAACATTATAAAGATTTTAAATGCAAAACTAAGTTTAAACCAGAATAGTGGTTACAATGGTTGAGAAATGAAAAAACTTTTCAACAACTTAGTAGAAACTCTGAATAAATATGAAATGACAATCATTTCTGTTGTTAAAAACAATTTATTTTTTAAAGAACAATGAAATCAAAATAAATTTATGCCCGAAACTTTTTGAATAAAGGATGCTTTATCCCACTCATTGATGGTTTCTTGTATTCGTAATAGACAGTGTCATCTGCTCCCGACATGGAGCTCACATTACCAACCCTGCGGATAACCTAGATTAAATAAAGACCATTATATTTATTCCATGAACCAAATATAAGAAATAAATTGATTTCATGCACAAGATTCTTTCAAATAAATATGGATAACATTTTCAATACATTTTAAAATTTTAACAATCTCTTTAACTTCTATTCTGCTCCAGAATTTTGTCTCTGACTGATTTGAGTTATTACGTTTTTAAAGCTGACTAATTAATTTTTTAGTGTATCCTAGTTAAGTATTGATACATAACGTAGTAAGGACTCGAACCAAGACATACACCAATTTTAGGCATAATTAAATAATACAGAAGCAGATGTGCTATTAAAGTCATCTTACTCCTCATAGAATTCTTACAATGCTAAAGGCTTTGAGAATAAGAAAGGTTTATCATAGCTTAAAATTTTCTTTTTGAATTTCTCATAATAAACAGAATTATTTCATCAATAAATTAAAGAATTTTAATCTTTAGATGGATATAATTGAGACTCAATCAGATTAGTGATATTTACTAAAAGCCATACAGAAATACCATTTATAATCCTGAATAATAAATATTTAATAGCATATCCCATTTTCAGGAATATATTATTAAACTGATGTATTACAAAACTTACCCCAGGTGCACCACCTCTAGACCCATCACCGGGTATTCTTTCTTCATCAGCATCAATTTCACTAGCAGCCAAAACCTGCTGAAGAAGTTGTCCCTGTTCTTCCCTATTCTTATAACTCAAATCTTCCTATAGAAGAATGAACAGAAATATTTTTAAAATTATTAAGTACAATAAGATAGCCTTGATTTGTTTCAAGTATTCCATCATTAAAATTATAATTATGGACTTATAAACTTAACCACCCGGTTGTTTATTTAATGACCAAGGTTTTGACCTGTTGGATTCTTTTCAAATTTCTCTTTAAATTTCTAAATATTTTTTTTATAACTTTAGTGAATACAAGTAAAGGTGAGGTTGCTAATAGCAAGAAATCGATAAAAATATTTATTGACAAAAGATAAGGTATTTCAAAAGATTATTCTGCTTACAATATGCTAAATATACACTGAAGGACATTTTGTAGCATAAATTTCATTGGTTTTGATTTCCCTTGCATTTCTTACAGCAGCATTATTCCTGCCCTGGTATCGAAACAAGGACTTCTTGCAAAGAATGCTTTCATAATTCACTTGAGTATTGGCTATATAAACACAACAAATTTCAAAAGGAAATTGATTCTTGAAGTGCCTCATAAGGAGTTCCTATTTCCCTAAGCACTTCTAATGGAGATATAGTTAACACCCCCTAGACTCGAACCAACAACCATTTAGGATATTCTTGAGTAGTCTTCATGTAGAAATATTGCCCTTTAATACCTGTGTAAAATTGTATACTTCTATGCAGTTCGGAAGTGCCATAAAAAGTTTTCAGAAATCTATCCCGTGTATTTCTTATGCGAAAAATCAAGATTACGGGTCTGGAATCAAACCCATGGAACAGAGGCAATTGTTGATTTTTTTCAGAGTACATTATGTATATCTATAAGTATAAGAAGTTTGAATGATAAATGTATCATATTAAGATAGATATGATTTTTTTTAATTAGAAAATATTTCACCTCCTCAAATTGCACCAATGACCAAAAGTAGGAAAACACTAACAATTTTAGATAAAAACATATGATTTCTATAGCCACATGAAATTTTATTGTTCTACGTACCTGGGATGAAATTTTTTTAAATTGTCAAAAATCCACTCCATGCATTCTTACGGGGGAATGACAATTATTGGGATCTCCTAGAATCCAACCCAAGATTGATAGGGTTTGCTATTTTTTCCTAGGTAGATTAAAATGGCCAATACGCAAGAAAATCAGCCTGTGGCCTCTGCAGTTTGGGCCTAACATTCGTATCCTCCTATCTATTATATATAGATGCTTCGTGGGGATACATTCATATATCCATATATATTTAGGATATGAATGTCAGGCCCAAACCGCTGGGGCTACAGGGTCGCTGAATTTTTTATGTGATGGCCCGCTAATCCTCAACTAAGAAATAATTGAAAATCAATGCTACATACGTTTACTATATCTCCATAAGAAAGGCATAGGGAAATGGGAATATCGTTTGAAATACTTCCTACAAAAATTTCATTTTAAAAATTGTAGTGTTTATGAAGACCACCATACTCAAGTGAATTTTTTAAGTATCTCTCGCAGAATGTCCTTGGTTCGACTCCATGTCGGAAATAATTCTGCCGTAAGAAATGCATGGGAAATCAAAATCAAAGAAATGTACACTCTGAAGATGTCCTTTTTAGATGATGCCTAGCAATGAGTAAGATGAATAGAAGTAAAGTAAGATAATTCTACCAAAAAATTTTATTTTTTATCAATAATGTATTATATTATAATATGCTGTTAGCAAGCAATGCTAAATAGAATAGCTATAGGTATATGAAATCTTATCCTTCCGGCTAAATGAGAAGTATTTTTTTTTAATATTGGAAATAAGACCCCATGCATTCTTAGATATATATATATATATATAGCTTTGCTTGCTGTTAGCAAGCACACCTTTACTCGTATAATAGATATATACCCCCTCCCTGAACCATTTATATGTAAGAGATATCGCCAAAGCAGCTATATATAAGAATTGAATGAGAGAGTAATGAAGTATATTACTTAGTTTCAAACTAGCACAGCATGTTAAAAAGAAGTTTGAGTATTACCTCTTCCATCCCAGCCAACTTAGTTATCACCTTGTAACTGTAACCTTGGTTAACCAAAAAGCGCTGCCTTTTTCTAGAATAACTCATTTCAACTGTATCTTGTGAGACCAAGGTATAAAAGAAAGCATTATACTCTTCAGCAATGGCTCCTGTTTAAAAGAATATTGTAGCGAATCAGTCGTAAATTATTTGATAAAAACTGATAGAATTTATGAGGATAAGAAAAGTAAAAAGTGAGAAAGATAATGAAAATTATCTTATGAGCCATAAATTTTTAATATTTGCTAAATAAAGACAGTTCAATTCAAAATAAATTATTTTCAATTAAATGTATAGCTTACCTTTCTTGGCTCGAAGGATTCGTCCTAGTCTCTGAGCCTCTTGTCTTCTTGATCCTCCATGAGATGAAATTTGAATGAGAACATTAGCTTCTGGGAGATCAAATGAAGTATCTGCAACTTTACTTACAAATATAGTGTTGACTTTGGGATTATACTTAAAATTCTGCAAAATCTGAATTCTTTCACTCTGTAAACACATGAAGAGAATTGAATATTAATTAGCATATTATTATTAGTTCTAATAACTGATAGCTTTATTTAATAGTTTCTCTAAAACTGGAAAAAGGATTGTTTACAACACCATTCCATAAATTTTTGGTTTTAGATGAGTGATTTACATTCAGAGGCACAAAATGTTGCTCTGTTTTTTTTTTTCACTGAACCATCAGGTGTGGTGGAAAAAATTCAGTAGTATTATGAAACTTTCTGCAATGGAAGTAAAGAAATTCCTAACTTAATCATTGGACAAGGACAATAAGACCAAAATAAGTCTTGATATTTGGAAACCACCCAAAAAATTCTATTCCAGGATACTGAGTATGAAGGAAAGCTATGTTTTCTTCAGATTGTTCTACAATGCGGCGAGACAGAAATGTATGGAACATTTTGTGTTTAAAAATTTTGCTATGAATAAAATCTAGTAGGAATATTGCTTCACATGAAATGCAAAAATAAAAAAATTACAAATGCATAATTAGACACTATTTTTAACCAAACAGATCTGATTGAAGAGCTTCAAAGATCTGTGTAATTTTTCTTTAGAAGTGTTATTTTTATAAGAACAATGAACAGTTCAAATCAACTTAATTATCATTCCCTTCTCCACTTTTCACTATAAATTATTTAGAAATAAAGATAGAACTTGAAATGTAAGTACTCATTTGAGAATGGTTTGAAACTATTAAGGTCAGGCACCACCACACACCGTGAGAGTTACTGGAATGATGGGTATTGGTAATGTCTTTAATGTTAATTTATATGTCTCAGAGGCATAACAGTAATTAAGATACATTATAAAATAAATTTAAGCATAGAGCTTCCATAAAACATTAATAGAATTTTAGACAAATTTTACAGATCATAGTTAATGATATTCCACTTTTTTGAACTTTCTATTATATTTGGATAGTAATCATTTTTATCAGCCTCAAATAGAAAATTAGTTATTTGTGCAAAATTAAAAGATAAAAAGTTTCAAATTAGCTATAACTTTTTTTTAAATGTCATCATAATTATGGTAAAAATACCTAAACCATTAGACAATCCCCCAACAAGCCATTGGCAGTATTGAAAAGATTTCTTGAGGTTGAAAATAATTTACCTGAACAGTTGGTCCATAAATATATGGTTTATTCATCTTTATAGCATAATGCTTCAAAGCAAATACATTGTCTGAGAAGACAATGATTTTATCACACCTTCTTTCATGATATTTTATAAGGAACTGGCATGCTCTGAACTTATTTGGATTCATGACATAGAGAAGCTAAAAATATAAAGTTAAGCTTGCTTAATAAATTTATTACAAAGTAATAAATCATAAATATTTTTACAAAAAAGTATTGCAACATTTTTTGAAGGAGAAACAAACCAATTTTTTCTGGGTTTTGCACATGAGATATTCTCTGTAGAATTCAGAGGTCATCGGACACCAGACTTCTGCACACTGGACTCTAGCAATAAAACCTCTTTTTTGTAACTCAAGCCAATTAGCCTCATACAACTTAGGCCCAATCAGAAAATTCAGATCTGCAATTTTGTCATCTTCACGTAGAAGTGTAGCAGTAAGACCCAATTTACAATGTGACTGCACTATAGTTAAAACACGACGGAACATTTTGGCCGGAATTGTATGCACTTCTGTAAATAAATTTTCATCCATGGTAATAGTATACTACCTTTGAAACTATTCAAAAAATTATATATAAAACTCAAACCATCTAGAACCATGATTCCCCACTCCTGCTCTTGAAGCCAGCGCATTGTTTGCTCTGCTTCCCAAGATCTTTTTTGGGTATGGGTGATCATAGAATACGTGGTGATGAGAATTCCACAACCCATAGGCTTATCTTTGGCTTCAGATGTGAACCTGCATATCATACTGTCATCAGCTAGGAAAAATTAAGGTTTGAATATCAAAAAATTGAATTATTTTTTGTGAATGATTCAATCAGAAACAAAAAAATCTCCTAAGGACACATGTCTAATCATTAGAGTGCCATGTAACAGAATTTGAAAAAATATATCGTTGTCTATAAGGTCCATCTGTTCAAATAACGTTTTTCTTCTTTCATAAATATCTAACATTTGTAATCTAAGAATGTTCTTTTATTAACTGTACAGAAATATTTTTTATTTTAAGCGGAAATAATCAAGAGCTTTGAGTAATTATAATAAAAATATGCAGGGTTGAATTATCTCAGTGCTCAACCTTTTCAGTGCCATTGGGTTGTCGCACAAGCGTCTTGGTTATTTTGCTTTTATTGGAGGCCAATACTAATTAAATCATTTTTCATTTATTTTATGCTATATCATGTTTACTATCTGTATTTGAAAGCTAAAACATGCTTTCCAATAAGTATTGAAAAAATGTTTTTGCCTCCAATGGAATATTTTATATAACACCATGTAAATATATAGCTTTTTATTTAAAAAGAGTAAAGGTTGAATAATTTTTTTTTCACTTTGACCAAAACTTCAAAAAATAATATCAAAAATTAAGAAATTAAACATTAGTAAAAAACTTATTCTAGTAACTTAATTTATAATAATATGAGTAAATGTGTGCTTGATGATAGAAAACAATGCTATAATAAATTTTTAATGTAGAATATGATTTTCAGAGAATTACTCCGTTCAAACATTGCTAAAAGTAAAATAAAATAAACTAAAGGACATTATCACAGCTAACAATGCACTGAATTCGATTTCCCATGCATTTCTTACGGCAGCATTATTCCCACCCGGGCAACGAACCAAGGCCATCCTACGAAAATCACTGTCATCTTTCGCTTAAGTATGATAATCCGTATAAACACCACAAATTTCAAATGGAAATACCGTAAAGAAGTACCTCAAAATGAATCCTTGATTCCCTGTGCATTTCTTATAAAATTATAGTTAATGCCCCCAAGCATCGAACCAACGACCTTTTACGATAATCTAAGGGATGCTATTGTATGAGAATGGTCCCTTTTACAACTGTGTGAAATTATGAACCTCTGCGCGGTAGGGAAGTGTCATAAAAAGCTTTCGGAAATATGGCCAATGTATTTTAAACGGGAAAAATCGAGGTTACGGGTCGCTCTGGAATCGAACCCGTGACACATAGGCAATTGTTGATTTTTTCCAACGTCCACTATGTACGTATCTATACATGTAAAAAGTTTGAATGATCTTTATATCATATCCCCCCGAAGCGTCTATTATGTTATATCCCCCCGAAGCATCTATATATAATAGATATCTATACATATAGACGCTTCGGGGGGATATATATATATATATATAACATATATATAGGATATTAATGTCAGGCCCAAACCGCTTTGGCCACGGAGCCGGCGATTTTTTTCCGTAATGGCCAACTAAATCTCACTTAGGAAAAATTGGGAAACCGACCCTACCTATCATGGGTTCGATTCTAGGAGGCCCCAAAAATCGACTTTCCCCATTAAGAATGCATTGGGCGGTTTTTCAAATGATTTTAAAAATACTTTCCATTAACCTAGAAGGATAATATTTCATGTAGCTATTGCTACTATATATATCTACGGAAATTTGCTATCGCTTACGTACAACTGGTCATGGGTTCGATGCCAGGGGGTGAAATATTTTCAAAATTTAAAAAATCGTAGCTCCCTTAATAACGTACATAGATCATTCAAACTTTCAACACAAATAGATACGTATATTTTGTACTCCGCAAAAATCAGCACTTGCCTATGTATCACAGGTTCGATTCCGGAGAGACCCGTAATCTCGATATTTCCGGTTTAAAATACATTGGCCATATTTCCGAAAGCTTTTTATGACACTTCCCAACCGCGCAGAGGTTAAAAATGTCACACAGCCATTAAGGGTACCATTCTCATTTAAAAGCTACCCTAAGATAGTCTTAAAAGGTCGTTGGTTCGATGCTAGGGGGCGTTAACTATATCTCCATTTGAAATGCATAGGGAATTTAGGACATATTTTGAGGTACTTCCTGAATGAATTTCCTTTTGATATTCGGAATATTTATAAAGTCAATCTTACTCAAGCCAATAATGACAGTATATTTCGTTGGATGGCCTTGGTTCGACGCCAGGGCGGTTATAATGCTGCAGTAAGATATGCATGGGAAATCGAAATCAATGTAATTCTCGCTGCGAAAATGTCCTTTACTTAGCATGACACTCCGAATAATCTTTCGTAAATTGTTACGTTTTATTAAAAGATATATTTTTTCGATTGCTTGCTGTAAGCAAGCGCACCTTTACTCGTATAACATATATATATATATATTCATATATATAGGATATTAATGTCAGGCCCAAACCGCTCGGGCCACGGAGCCGCCGATTTTTTTACGTAATGGCCCACTTAATCTCACTCAGGAAAAATTCGGAAATCCACTCTACCTATCATGGGTTCGATTCTAGGAGGTCCCAAAAATCGACTTTCCCCCGTAAGAATGCATGGGGCCGTTTTTCAAATAATTTTTAAAAATACTTTCAATTATGCTAGAACAATGAGATTTCGGGTGGCTATTGCTATCATATATATCTACGGAAAAATGCTATTTTTTACGTACAACCGGTCATCGGTTCGATGCCAGGAGGTGAAATATTTTCAAATTTCGAAAAATCGTAGCTCTCCTAATATGTTACATAGATCATTCAAATTTTTTACACTTATAGGTACGTATATAATATACTTCAAAAAAAATCAACACTTGCCTACGTGTCACGGGTTCGATTCCAGAGCGTCACGTATTCTCCAATTTCCCCGTTAAGAATGCATGGGGCCGTTTTTCAAATAATTTTAAAAATACTTCCCATTAAGTTAAAAGAATAAGGTTTCATGTAGCTATTGTTAATATATATATATCTACGGAAAAATGTAGTATTTTACGTACAACTGGTCATGGGTTCGATGCCAGGAGGTGAAAAATTTTCAAATTTTGAAAAATCGTAGCTCTATTAATATGATACATAGATCATTCAAACTTTCAACAACGATAGATATGCATACATTGTACTTTGAAAAAAATCAACACTTGCCCATGTATCACAGGTTCGATTCCAGAGCGAACCGTAATCTCGATTTTTCCCGTTTAAAATACGTTGGTAAGATTTCCGAAAGCTTTTTTTGACATATCCCAACCGCGCAGAGGTTCAAAATTTCACACAGCCATTAAGGGGACTATTCTTATTTAAAAGTTATCTTAAGATAGTCGTAAAAGGTCGTTGGTTCGTTGCTAGGGGGCGTTAACTATATCTCTATTTGAAATGCATAGGGACCTTAGGACACATTTTGAGGTACTTTCTGAGTGAATTTCCTTTTGAAATTTGGAGTGTTTATAAAGTCAATCATATTCAAGCGGAAGATAACAGTAATTTTCACAGAAAAGCCTTGGTTCGACGCCTGGGCGGGAATAATGTTGCCGTAAGAAATGCATGGGAAATCGAAATCAATGTAAAGCTCGCTGCGAAATTGTTCATTTACGTTATGTTTAGCATGGACTTTCAGAATAATATTTCGAAAAATCTTACATTTTATTAAAAGATATATTATCACATTGCTTGCTGTAAGCAAGCACACCTTTACTCGTATCTATTATATATAGACGCTTCGGGGGGATATATATATATAGGATATTAATGTCAGGCCCAAACCGCTTTGGCCACAGTCTCTCCGATTTTTTTCCGTAATGGCCAACTAAATCTCACCTAGGAAAAATTGGGAAACCGACCCTACCTATCATGGGTTCGAGTCTAGGAGGCCCCAAAAATCGATTTTCCCCATTAAGAATGCATTGGGCCGTTTTTCAAATGATTTTAAAAATACTTCCCATTAACCTAGAAGGATAAGATTTCATGTAGCTATTGCTACTATATATGTCTATGGAAAAATGCTATATTTTACGCACAACTGGTCATGGGTTCGATGCCAGGAGGTGAAATATTTTCAGATTTTGAAATATCGTAGCTCTATTAATATGGCATAAAGATCATTCAAAGTTTTTACACGTATAGACACGTATTGAATGTACTTTTAAAAAAATCAACAGTTGCCTATGTGCCACAGGTTCGATTCCAGAGCGTCCCGTAATCTCGATTTTCCCCCTTATGAATGCATGGGGCCGTTTTTCAAATAACTTTAAAAATACTTTTCATTGAGCTAGAAAGTTAAAATTTCATGTGGCTATTGCTATTATATATATGTACGGAAAAATGCCATTGATTACGTACAACTGGTCATGGGTTCGATGCCAGGAGGTGAAATATTTTCAAATTTTAAAAAATCGTAGCTCCCTTAATAACGTACATCGATCATTAAAGCTTTCTAAATTTGAAAGTTAACCCCTTTAGTGATGATCTATCGGCCCAAAGGTTTTACGAGAAGAATGTTGATTCATTAGCCAATTGCTTTTATGCACATACCTTTTCCTTTCTGTATGTCACTTAGCTTTTTTTGAATATACTGTTAATATCTGTTAAGCTTCCTAATTATTGCCTCATATTTTATATTAACATTAAATATTGTTTTGATTTCTTGGCTACAGGAAAATAAGGTGTTTTCTGTGCTGCAATTTACCCACTTTTTCTGCATAGTAATGCTACTATCCATATTCTTTGACTTTGAACTCAGATTCTTAACTTTGTGTGCAGGTATATTACACCACCATTCTAGTTCAATTCAAACATTTTCACATGAATTGTTCTCTTGTTTAGAAAGAGTTGAACTTAAATATCTCAGATTCCTTGGATAATCTTTCCTGAATTTGATTGTATGCAATTGACATTGTAAAAGTAAATTGAATTAACAATGAAAGTTCAAGCAATTACCTGCCTTCTTATAACACCATTTATTAGAATACCATGAAACAATGATGTTTATGGTTATTAATTTTAAATTTTAAAAAGTTGATATTATTTGTAGGCACAATATTATTCAATAAAACAGTTTCAAAATAAAAGTATAACCTGAATTAAAATTGCTCCAAAAGAGTAAATTTTGTGGAGTAGAGCTATAAAAAATAAACTTGTAGCTTCAATAAATTATATTTAAGACTTTGATTTATTTTATAATGAGACTTTCTCAGGGAAGCAAAAAATGAAAGGGAAATGATGATTTTTGTAATCTATAAATACCTGTTGACCACATTTTAAATTGCTGTTTCCATTGTTCTACAGATACTCCTGAATTACACAGAACTAATGCTCTCTTCCGAACTGTGCAGCAAGCAGTTACTCCAACTAAACTTTTCCCAGCCCCTGAAAAAACAAATGAGATTTCTTTCTTTTATATCCATCTTAATTTTAAGAGAGTCAGACAAGAAAAGTTTGAAACTTGAATTGAGGTTTTTTACTCTCTATTACTCTGCACTAATCAATTATTTTTCATAAAATCCAGGGATTAAGGTAAATAAAAAAATCTAAAAGTTCATAGGTCCTTACTTTGAAGAAATATTACAGAATGGTAAGCACCTTGCATCATCTTGAGTAGTTTTTAAGAAGATCAATTTCATTACATCATAGTTTCAAATTACTGGAAATTCAAAAAATATCATAACAGTTTCTGGTGGTGAAGATGATGTTATAGGCAATTCAATACTAAGGAGATTGCAACTAATAATTATAATAATAATTAAAATAACGCAAACAGGTTGCCCCAATTACATTACAATATTGCAACATTATGTTACAATAAATATTTAAGAAGACATTCAATTGATGACAAAAATGGAAGAGCCAGACTAGATTTTTGGTAGATGGAATATCAGCAAACGTTGACAGTGCTCTATTCAAATATTGCCATTCTACTGATGATTAAGTGTTTCCTAGTAGCTTTAAATCTAACAATCATGAGATTATATTAGAAGAACCTTATTTTCAAAAATTTTGCTCCTGTTAGGTTGCAAGAGTTAATGGAGTTGGGACAGAGAGGATTTCCACAAGTATATACTTCTGAGATACAGAACCTAGATGGCAAACTCCTTAAAAGTAGGGGAAATCCATGGAAAAGCTAACTGCAGATATCAGTTTTGGCAGGATGAATTGTTGAAGATAACTTTTCTGACTTGCTGCAACCTTGCTTTTAAGGCTACTGTGACGTTTTAAAACTTTTGTTAATCAAAAGCTGCACCCCTTATTCAGGAAGAAAATGAATACATAAAAGAGTGAAAATTAAGAACTACAAATAAAATTGTCATGAGATGCAAAACAGACATATGAAGCAACATATGTGAAGAGCATATCAGACAAATTTTTAAGTACCCTGGATGTCAATACAAAGCATAGATTAGCGATATAATTAGATATATAGAGTATTACGACTGTTCAACATTCAATGACACAATTTGATAATTGTGTATGATTTTCAAATGCAAAACTTACTGAAAAAAAATGCTGACTCAAAGCAAACTCATACTTTATATGAACCACATCAAATATTTTAATAATTACCATATAGTAAAAATTTGAGTGAAAAATCTATAATTAATGTAATGTAATTCTTGGACAGTATTATATTAAAAGAGTGGCTGAAATCAAATATAATAATTTGAATAAACAATAATTGAGCTTACCACATGGCAGGACAATGACACCTGATCTAGCACGGCCATTCCCAAACATCTTTCTAAGACTTTTTTCTTGATAAGGCCGTAAAACAGCAGAAGGCTTCAAGTCTACACTAGAGAAACATTTAAATAACACATAATTATATACATACATTGCTAAAAAGATAGAATTAAAAGAAAATTTTCATACAATAGTACATAGATCTATATTCTTGCCAATTTATGCTTAATTATTTTATGCTAAAGCTTTAAAAACCTGATAACATTCGTATCTTCCATTAATTGATACATTTTCTGAACCCTGCATCAATTAATTACCTCTCTGTACATTCAATCTATTTCCTATTCAGACTTTCTTCTATTAGTTCCTCTTATCTAAAAGTAACCATCTAGCATTTTACTAGACAGTTTCCTGTAAAAATATTGAATAATGATGAGGAAAAGCAGCAACTCAGCAATAATCCTAGCAAATGAATAATTTACTCCACTCCACTATACTAAATGTACAATCAACACAAAGACAAATCTACAATAATTTCCTCTAAGATTCTCAAAAGTCCTTTACTTCTTCTCTATTTACCTATCACTCACAACAGTGCAATCCTCCTCAATGTATCAAGGGCATGAGAGAACAGGCTTATCATCCTATAATGCACTCTATAGCAACGATATCTCCATATGAAATGCATAGGGAATTTAGGACCCATTTTGAAGTACTTCCTGAATGAATTTCCTTTTCAAATTCAGAGTGTTTATAAAGTCAATCATATTCAAGCGAGAAATGACAGTGATTTTCGTAGGATGGCCTTGGTTCGTTGCCAATATAATATAACTAGTTCCTTATTTCTTTGCAGTATGGGGAAGGATTTTCTTCGGAGTGTATTTGGAATGTCCACTGAAGCGTAGTCATATAATTAAACTTTATGAATATGGATAAAATGTTCTTATTTTCTCCTATATATTTATCGACCCAATTGTCATGCTTCGAAAATTTCTATCGCATCTTAAAGAAATCACTATCTACATGAAATCACTCTTATCAACTTTTTCTATTTAACCTTTAACTTGTAAAGCACGAGAGCAGCTGCCGATCATTCATCTTCTGTGATCAGCCCTCGGACTGTGCACGACGCAGCTAAACCAGGATGGGCCAAGCAAATATTTGAGTACACTCTGCTGAAAGAAGGCAATATACCAAAGGTGATTGGTAAAGTATTAATAAAACGTCCTTTTACTTATTAAATTAGGAATGGGATGAGGAATTGAAAATCTGCAAACAAATATCATAAAATCACTAACACTATTTGTATTTTAGAACAGCATAATCTTATTTATTTTATAAAATTCTTAGATATTTTACATATAAGATGATTAAAAGAAATCGATTTCCTTTCACTGAAATGACTTTTTTCAGAAAAAATTATGTAATTATTTGCACGTAGTTGGACTAACAGTCTGAAGCATATAAAAAACAATCCTTATATAATGAATCAAGTAATCCCTCAAACGTAGTACATGAAAACCTCAGCAATAACTTACCTCATAAAAACAACGACCAATTACACGGCTATTCATATAAACTTCATTGTACCAAGCATTAAAAACAAAATTACAATACTACAGCTAAAATTACAATTATGCCAATACCTTCATATGAAATCTTCCTTATTCTTTGGTTAATAGACCCCTTTGCATCGTTGATTATATTTAGAAACAAATAATTAGCCGCTCTCTGTCTTCTCAATTCTGCTTATAAGACGGTTCATTGTTAATTTAATATATTCTTCATTTACTCTGAAACCATTTCTCACCTGAAAGATGCCTATTAATTGATGTAACCATAAATAAATATAAATAATATAATTAAAGGGTTAAAATGGCTAATTCCTTAATGGCGTTGAGATCTTTAAAAAATTTCGTTAATTCATCTACATGTACATAAGTACCCTGCAAGTCGCCTTTCTGCGTGTGTCAGGGGCTATAAACACCTATTTTATGTTATCGCGTATTTAAGCATATTACTGTCGCATATCGTGCGCGGGAAGAAGGAATGCTTAACGTATATTCAACTCATTACATTCATATGTTCAAAATGAAAACGAAGATGAAAAATTTACAGAAACGAAAAAAAACATAATAAGCTAATATTTAAAACTTACATTACATTACTTATTCAAGTTAGATTTAAATTTTTTGGAATTCTTTGACATTGGAATGAGAACTTCTCCAGGTAATGCATTCCATTCCATTATTCCTCTATTTATAAAAGAAAATTTTGTCAAATCAGTCTTTTGTTCACACTCTTTAATTTTAAGAAAGTGGTCGCCGCATCCGATATAAGTAGTTTGGAACCTATGGTGCACTTAGTCCCATACACCTTTACGGTTCCACGTGTTATATATACCCGTCTGGAAGTTTTCCTCCGTAGCGATTCCCAATTCATCTATCATTTTGCTCTCGTCCTTCCTTACGAACAGGCTGCCTCGCAACGCCTTCTTACGCCCGTCTCAACGCTCGGCGCATATTCTACAACCATAACCATGGTTTTGTACACCCTTTCCTTAACTTCCCACTTTATCTTAGGTTTCGCAATGCCAAAGTACTTGCATTCCGGTACTGAGTTAATGATTTGAGGGTGTAATTATTAGATCCATTCGGCCGACAGTTGTAAATCATTTTATAAGATATCTCTGTCCTGTCTTTCCTTTATACTTCTATGTATTACATGGGCAAAGAGCCAAACTTCTGATCTAATATTTTTAGGCAGATCCTTTAAGTAAATTAAGAAAAGAATGCTGGAACTCTACCCTGTGGAATACCCAAAGTGACTTCAATCTCGTGAGAATAGAATTTTGTATTATAATAGAAGCAAATCTGAAGATTTGCACTAAAATTAAGCCTCGGCGGCGGATGTAAAGAAGTATTCTTTTCTCAACAGGGGAACTTCAGAATGGAAAAAGTTACCTGTATCACTCTTAAGACCCTTGCCTAAAAATGTAAAATTCTTCAAAAAGAAATGCTCCACCATTTTATAGAAATATTTTAAGGGAAAGGGGGTGTAGCAATGCGGGGACTTCTGGACGAAGTAAGGGATTGCTTGACAGGGCGATGTTTCACCCCGCTACGTGAAGGCCTATCATGAACCGCAAAAAGCTCCAGAAAAAACTGTTAGGTTACAGCCTACTCGCAGTTGTAATAATATCGGCGTCATTACAAGTTCTCCAAATTTCACAACAAAATACGGAAGTGCCGCACATTTCTTTCAATAACATTCTATCTTGGCCTCGATCTAAGGATGTTCCACATATTTTTTTTTCATCAATAGGATCAGCATTATCATCAGATCAATATCAGCGTATTCATAATTTCTCCATATGTTACAGCAATATACATCAAGGAAGTGCCCTGAAAGGATGTCTGATTTCCCTTTGAATTCCTAGTGGAGATATAGTTGAAATCATCTAGAGTTGAACCAATGATCATTTACAAAATTATTATGGCAAACAATATAAAGTTCTGTCCTTAAATAGATGTTTGAAATTTAAATCTTCTTCTATTGACCTGATTTTCAATAATTCTTTAAAAAATATTCTCCGATTACCTAGAAGTTCAAATTTTACAGATGTTTCAGTACTTTTTCTCCAGCAATTCATATTCATCTCAATTTGAGGTCATGACTCAAATGTCAATGAAATGCTTTGTTTATGAGTCAGCAGAGGCTTTCCATGGCTCATAATTTTTAATATTTGAATTAATTATAGTGATACGTATATAACATACTGTGCCAACACGTATTATTAAAAAACTCAACTGAAGCCAATGGCTAAAAGTTGGGATATTGTTTTTCAAGTGCTAAACACAAGTAAAGAGGAATTTAAGCCAAGTTTCAACCATGCATGATTTAATGTAGAAATAAGTTTTCCATAAACTGCTTTTTATTTCATAGATATTGGTTTACTCTACTTGCAGCTATAGCTTTCTAAAAAAGATGGACAAGACATTTTATACAATCAATGGAATTGTAAGTTATACAATCATTTTAATTGTAGCTTATTCATAACGCTATTGCCATTTTCTTAAGCTGTTAAGTAAACTTTATAAAAATTTTTTACATATTTTTTTTCATAATGTATGATACATATATGATGAACAGCAACATAACGATCTTTGAAGCGCTTTATGAAAAATAGTACAAATTCGCATAAATACATATATCATAGAGAAGAAGAGATTTTTAAAATCGTGTCATCTAGTAGGTGTGTGTCATTTACCAGAAAATGTGGTAACATCTAATTGACTTAAACTACAAAACTGTTCTCTTTAATTTAATTTTCATTAAAGATGAAATGATATTTGAAGATATTTCACTTTCTTTAATGTTCACTCACATCAATTTACCAACCATATTTCAGTGGATCTAACACCTAACGTTTTTATAAATAATAAAGAGAAGAGTATATACTAAGAATAAGGGAAAGATTCTTCTACAGTTATATATCTGTAAGAATCTAAATACAAGGGCAAAAAGAAATAAAGCTCATTACAAATTGAACTTACTTTATATCTGGGTTATGTGTATCATTTCTGAAGTCGTATTCTGCCAGTAAAGGGTACTCCAGTTCTATGCAACGTTTTTGTATCACTTCAATTTTTTCCTGAAATGAAGATGAAAATATAAAAATAAATATTACTGTTTTGACAGGTATGAGTAACTTATTAAGCACATAGGTAAGTTCTCACCTGATTGACTTCAAAGGAAACTGTTTTTAAAACAGACTCTTCCTCATCATCTTCATCAGCTTTATCTATTTTATCATAGAAGCTAGATATATCTTCAGGTACACTGTTCTGATCCTTTCCATTTGTTTCATTGGGATCACAAGGATGTTCACTCTTCCCAGATTGAGTCGCCTGACTTGAAAACTAAATAAATATATTAAGGCATAAAGTGCAACACAGAAAAATTATATTCTTAAACGCTACCTTCTTAGATCAATCCTTCTCAGCTAATTGATTAACAGACGTTCATGTCATCTAGGAAAATACACCCTATAACTATACAAGGCAGCTCGTTCATAATTCATTTCACTCGCCTTAATCTAGGAAGTTCTCCATCGGACTATAAAACACCAAATCAATGATCAGTGAGTCATGCTCCCCCAAGGTCAGTAATCCATTGAACCTTTTCTGGGTCACAAACACCATAGAGGTTTGAAATGTTCTTGGAAATTTTATAAGAGATAACCTTGCACAATACAATGATATTCATTCCACAGTAAAATCCTCTCAGGTGAGTGCTACAGGGAGACACATGGATCTTTCATATGGAGAGATTTACAGGAAAGTATGATTTCAAGCACTGATTGGTAAAATAATTCATGAAAGGAGATATTCTGACCACTAAAAGAAAGCAATTCATTTGGTTAGAGAAGTTATGATATCAGTGATCTTGGATTACAGATTATCACTGGGCAAACAATTAAAAAAGAACATCCAATTACAAGAAAGAAAAAGATCAGAAAGGAAGAAATTGAACCCACAAACATGTACAGTCAACATAGCAAAATTATACCATCTGAGCTGACAACATTTTCTCCAAGAGGAATTCATAATATATTCAATCAAAGGCACATATCATAAATGGATCAAGTTTACAAATTTAATAGGAGACTATATTAATAAATAAAAAAGGATCAGTAACATTAGTACTATCTTCTATTCCACTGCATGAACTTTTCCAACCACCCTTGTTTAAAAATTTTGATAGCAACATCATAGATTCAGTGAATATTCAAGTTGAGTCCGAAAATGCAACTTAATATTGTATGCAATAACTTTTCAAACTCCAAAATAGCACTATATATACTTTATAGATTTTAATACACTACTTCAGATTATAAATAAAAGTTACAACAAATCATTTTACTAATGCTGCAATTAAGTTCTTCTTCCACCACTTGCCTGATTCACCAGTCACAGATGCTAGAGGGTCGAATCCTGATACACCCATATTTCTCTAGGTTTTTCCAATTTTTTGATTTCTAACAAAACACTCCCAAAATTTTTCATTTTCTCTTATAAACTTATATTCCTACCAAATACCTAATTAGGAAACATTTGGATTACTAAGCATGTTTTCGAAAATTTATAAAAAAGAATTTGCATTTGAATATTGTCCTTTTTGGTGCAGAAGCATTTGTTCTCCCTCTGAGGCACTAATGATTTTTATCAACTTCTAAAAAATTTTTCTTTATTCTGAAAATAAATCTAATATTTCATAGTCATTACCTAAGAAAGATTTTCCCGAATGTCCTTCATTGTTCATTTTGGATACTTAATATTAATCATTGAACTCAGTAAGTCAAATGCGATATTCCCCAGAGCTGGACTACCCTTCTGACACATCTCATTCCCTTTCATCTCTTTCCAGACCTTTTACCATCAACAGGAAAAGAAGAAGGCTCATAGTAAACAGAGAGCTTTGTGCTGCCAAAAGCCAGACATCTAAACTGATTAGACACGAGATACTTCTCTGGAATGAGTTATCAACTGCTATGTGCTATTCCTTGTTTTCAAACATACTGCAAAAATATTTATATTAAAATAAACCCTTATTATTGTTGAGTAATAATTAATACTTTTCTTAAACTTGTCTTATCTCTCACTATCAATATACTATTCATTTTGAATTAAAGGTATTTAAAATAAAAGCAAGGGTTATTTTTTGATCGTGTTTGCGGGTATTAAAACTGCAATGATATGAAAAGTAATTGACCAAGAAAATTAGAGGCATTACTCTATTTGAATTCCAATAATGATGAAGGAACTACAAAAATGACCTCTTAGGTAAAAAAGCTTGTAAATGGAAGGGGTTAAGGAACCAAAGACACTTATGAAAGGAAGAATAGGTTTTCAAACTGCACATTCAAGCATACGCTTTTCCACAAAGTGCAAAGTTTGACCTTTCTTAAGTAATCCTAGGGTGGGATTAATCCTTCTAAAATCTGCCTTGTTAGAAGACTAAGGTGGTTGGTGCCCCTGTGTATAGCACCATCACTTTGCTGGCAAGGCATCACCTAAATACAGAACTGGAATTGATGTGGTGTCGTAGTGGTTAGCATACCTGCTCAACAAGTGGGAGACCTGATTTGAGTCTTGGTCATGTTGTTATTTTCACTTCTGTTAAACTTTGTGAACTGAAGAAGAATAAACAACTATTTTTCCATTTCAATCTGCATATGCCCACCAAGTTTCCTCCTCATTAGGATATTTTAATTCGAGATAACATTTAACCCTAGAACAGTGGTGGTCGACACCTCCCTGAGTTCTCAAGGCGATAATTTTCCTCTTATTGTGGAGGCTAAAAGATTCTATGTTTTAGATAATAAGCACTAAGGTATTTTGAAACCATAATATGCATTTCTCATTTTAAGTATTTCTCTCTATATGCATCTGTCAAGAATAAATCATCTAGTGATAGTCAGTTAAAATATGGGGTTCTTTAAGGTTTTATACTTGGAACCTTCTTATTACTTATTTATGTCAATAACCTGAGTGTTTTTTGCACGGAAAAAGTCTTTCAATTTGCTGATGACACAACTATCATCTATCAAAATTAATAACTAGGTTGATGTTAAATCTTAAATTGAGACAGTTTAAAAAAAGTATAAAACCGGTTTCACCAAAACCTACTATTTGAAAACCCAAGTAAATGCCAATCCATCAAAATTTCACTAGCCAGAGATTTTATAAATAAAATACAATATTCCGTTGACTACCTAGTTGTTATGATTGATCAGAAGCTAAACTGTAGTGACCATATAAACTATCTTGCTTCAAAACTAAGCATTGCTCTTGATATTATAAACAAATTTACTTCAGCAGTTGGTAATTCTGTATATTGTAAAAGTATTTTTATTTTGCAAAAAAAGGGCTATTAATTAATTAAAAACACCAATGGGTATAAAATTGGAAGGAGAGAATCATGCAAGCCATTTTTAAAGGAGTGGAGTATTATGACAATGGACTCAACATACATTTATGCATGTACAAACTATATTCACCAAAACCTAGATGAATCTGAAAAACAAATTGATGTACATAATCACTGGAAGAAGTCATATGGACCCCATCTCATAGACATGATTTAACCAGACGAAGCATTGTAATTACCCATGAAAAATTTATGACAACTGCTAGTGAAATAAAGGAAACTAATGATTATAATGATTTTATATATTTATAATTATTGTGATTTATCCTACATACTTATGCCATCAAATTAATAAATTATTTTTATTTTAATCATTACTACCAAACACAAAATTTATATAAAACCATCAACAAACAATACATATGATAAAATATCCCTAAATATTGAAGATAAAACATTATAAATCACATTTTAGAAACAATGATCTTCTTTTGTATCTATGCATACTTACAGGAAGAGTTGAGCCTTTAGTTTGAACTTGAGTTATTAGACTATTGTCTTCATCTTCCAAGTTATGACGCAAGCGGCATTCCTGAATGACTGGATCTTTAAGGAGTTTTTGTAAAACTTCTGGATAAGGAGATTCAACAAAATACCGATTGTGCTTCAGGACGAGTTTAACCTGAGATATTTTTAAAACGATTATAAATATTTATTAACACACAATTCATCATAACTTGATTAAACAATTAAGTTCAAATATTCAGATAACCTAATCAATACCTTCAAGGTTGAATTATATAAATTATTATGTACGGATTACTGCTACCAATTTCTGAATATTGTTGGTATCGTTCTCCATTCTTTAGAGGGTTCTTCATCCACTATTAAATGAATGAGCTATTCTACAATGAATTTGTAACTGAATGTTCCACTTATTCAAATGCACATGAAGAGATTAGAGCACCACCTTCATATTAACAACAAAATAAACTATCAAAAGTGCAGACAAATAACTTCTTGACTGTGGAATAATATGCTAATAAGCACTGATATTACCACTAAAAGAGATGGTTAAGTAATTGAATATTGGGAAATTTTCCTAAGAACTATCAACTATATTCTTTATACCCATTTAAATTTCATCTAGTTATATTTCAGTAGATCAATTACCCAAGGAAAGAAATGCTGTATTTGAAGGTATATAAGATGCGCCTTTTTCCTAAATTAGGTATCAAAAAAATTACCTGCATCTTATATGTGAAGTTATTAGTATCAGTGCTCTAACTATTTGTTTAAAAAATACCCTCAGAAAAATGACCAAAGGAAGCAAAAGATTAAGCCACACCATGCAGTATAAACTAGGTGTGTTAATTATTTCTAAAAACATGGAAACAGAGCAGTAATAAGTCATTATGTCATTGGGGTACTGTGCTGTTGCACAGACTATTAGAAGTTTGTGTGGCCTACTTAATGAGGGTGCATCTTATATGCCAGTGTGTCATATATGCCATCAAACACAGTAGTTGCTTTAAGAATTAATTTTACTTTCTCAAACAATAAGCCAAATCAATCAAGGCGAGGGGATAGGCGAGTTTCAAGGTATAAGGTATTGCTAAAAACCTAGAATCAGTCTCTATTAATAGTTACTCCAACCAAATTCCAATAAGTATTATACCATTGTTTTTTGAAAAAATACAAGAAAAAGCTGACAACTTGCAACGCCTTACAGATTAAATACTTATTTTATGGGATTTGATACGGATATCAAAATTTGAGAATTTTAAGATAGAATGCAATAGAGAAAATTATACACCAATTGTTACTGATGTAAGGATAGGAGGATAATGGTCACTAGCCTTACCTTTCCGTATGATAAAGTGCAAAGTTTGATGAACTCCACTATCCCATCAGGTATACTAGTTTTGCTAAGTCGTTTTAGGTAATCTACTATATCGTGAGTTTGTAATCCCACACTCACTGCAGCATACAATGAATAAGCCGTCAATTTGTACTGAAAAATAGAATGACAGTCACTCTAATAATCCTCATAATTAACCGCAAAACAGAAAATTTTGAAATAAATGAAAAGCTACCTCATGAATATGCTCTGGTCGACAAACTGGTTCAGATATTGCAATCAAGAAATCGTGCGCATGCTTATAGACTGGAGAGAAAGATTCTAAAAATATGTGTCCATTGGGAGCCTAGCAACCAAAAGTAGGGCGTAAGTACAAAAAAATATCGTTCAACTGCAAATATGGCAAAATACTGATTACAACTAACCACCCATAACGGTCTAACACAATGATCCTGTTTCAGAGTCATTTGTGACCGATAATCCTTCGCCCCATACTCATCTTCTAAAGCAGCATTGTCAGCTGCATCGACAGTCTTAGTAGCAGCATCAGGAATTCCTTCTGTAAGATGTCTGATTATTGAACCAAACTATAAAAGTAGAGATAAATTCTGTTGAAAATTAAAACCTTAGTACCTGCATCAGCGATGTCACCTCCCTCATCTTCCATGTATACATCTTCCTCTTCATCTCTTTTCCGCTTTTTCCACTTCTTAGCGTCTAAACATATAGAATGCACATAAATAATTTTTAAAAGATATCCCATTTCAACAATGGAATAAAATAATAATATTCACCATTATCTTTTTTGTACTTCTTCGGTCCCCCCATGACCCAGGAAAGGTAGGATTAGCAACTTTCAACAGAGTACAAAATTATATGTAAACTGCAGTTGGGCAGTTCTGCGTTATCTCCAGGATGTGTCTACTCCATCTCTTAGATTTCCTTGCGTTGATAGTTTAGCAGTAATTGCTGAAGATGGCAATAGCGTCGAATTTGGCGGAAGTTTAAACGGCATGGCACATAGCATTTTTCTGATTTAGATATTTATTTAATATATTATTATTGTTTTGTCCTAAAATGAACCATTCCTTCAAAGGATATAGATAAATAAAAGTTAATATCAAAGAAATTATTTATTAGAATGACGATGAACGTACATTTATGTAAAACAAATATAGATTATGGTAAATATTTTCACAACAATATTCCTTGAAACTCAAGTTTCTTCAAAAAAAGGCTCTACTTTTGGTCCTTCACAAGAAATCATAAACTTTTGAATATTCATATGGCTAATAGGTATCAACATAGTCTTTCCACTTTTCCACAACCAACTTCATCAAGAAACCACCTTTCATCTACATCTACATATTTACCCTGCGAGCTCTCCCTGAATTTATCTAATAATTTAATTCTTTGCCTCGACCTTCTCTCTTCTATATAGTAATTCCCACCCGGCGTCCTTTAGCATTTTCGTCACGCTCGCTGTTTTATCGTATGAATTTCTTACGAAACGTATCGCCTTACGCTGGACCTTTTCTAATTCCTGAATGCAGTCTTTATTTGCAGGGTCCCATATGCTGCACGCGTACTCGAGGTGAGGCCTAACTAACGTGAAGTAACATCGTTCGCGAACCTTTTCATCGCTCCTACCGACTATTCTTTTGACGAAACCGAGTTTTCTTAGTGCTCGACCACATATGTTACGGATGTGCGCACTCCAATTTAAGTTATTCGTCAGCGTGACTCCCAGATATTTTACAGATTCAACTATTGCTAAATTTTTTCCTTTAATGCTATATAGAAAGTCATCGGTAGTGGACTTTCTCTTAAAGAAGTTAACTACTGAGCATTTCTGAATATTGAGCTCTAATTTCCAGTCATCGCACCATTTCCCGATGATATCTAAATTTTTCGATAGAGCTAACCTGTCCTCTCTACTATCTATTTCTCTGTAAATAACCGTATCGTCTGCAGATAGTCTAACGTTACTGTCAATGAGACTACCAAGGTCGTTAATGTAAACTAAAAAGAGTAAGGGCCCTATTACGCTACCCTGTGGTACTCCCGATGTCACTTAAACGGGGTTAGAGCTGACCCCATCTATCACTACTCTCTGTTCTCTGTCGGAGAGAAATTTTTCTATCCAGTTTATTACTTCGCCATGTATACCAGCAACTTTTAATTTGTATAGCAACTTCTGTTGAGGGACCTTGTCAAACGCTTTTCGAAAATCTAAAAATATTGCATCCACTTGCTTTTTCTTTTCGGCTGATGTTAAAATATCGTGGACCAATAATGCAAGCTGAGTCTCACAAGATCGCGTCTTACGAAAACCGTGTTGGTTCCTAAAAATTAATTTAGAAGTTTCAAGGAATCCCATTAAAGAACTAACGATTATATGCTCCATTACCTTACCGTTTAGTGACGTTAGTGATATTGGTCTGTAATTCGATGGGTCATCCTTTTCTCCGCTTTTAAATATTGGAGTGACGTTCGCGATTTTCCAATCATTTGGGACCCTACCTTCACTAAGAGATTTCTCAAATACTATTTTAAGAAAAGGAGCGACGCTTACCGCAACTTCTTTTAATACCCGGGCTGGTATATCTTCAGGACCAGGAGATTTATCGGACTTAATGTTGCGCAGAAGCTTAGTGATGCCGTCTTCACTGAAGGTGATTTTAGACATTTTTTTCAGGCGCGTCTAAATTTTGCATGGTACGCGATGAACAATTGGGCGTAAATACACTATGGAAAAATTCATTTAAAATATTGGCTTTGCCCTTAGCATCGTTAACTACTTTTCCGTTGTTACTTTTTAAGGAACCTACTGTTTCCACTTTGCCTTGAACCTCCCTAACTTAGGACCAAAAGGCTTTAGGGTCGTTGTCTAGGTGTTCGCATAAAATTTTCTCCTTGAACTGACGGAGCGCATCTCGCATGATGCGTTTAGTTTTTGATTTGGCTAATTTGTACTCGCTCAGCAATTTATTTGAATCGATCTTGTTCGGAATCCTCTCAGTGGATTTTATTTTAGAATGTAAGCGCCTCTGTTTCTTAAGTGCTTTTCTGGTTTCTTTATTGTACCATCTGGGTTCGTTATTGTGATTACAGTATTTTGAGGGCACATGTTTAACTATTAAATCACGCATTATACTAATGAACGACTTCCAAGTGTCCTCGGTATTTAAAGACATCGCGTGTGTTTCGAATGAAAGAAAGTTTGCTAACAGGTCATTACGGAACCCCTCAAAGTCCGCTCTTGAGTAGAGATATATTTTTCGTTTAGGTTTACGGTGCTTCACCAAATTAACATCAAGATTTATTATAATGGACTTATGATCGGATAGTCCTTCACATACCGCGATATTTGATATTCGCTCGGGCGTATTGGTGAGAAGATCTAATACACTTTGTTCCCTAGTGGGCTCTTTGACCATCTGACACAACGAATTTCTTTGCGCTATACTTAATAACTTTCTACAAGAATCACTATCCCGAGCTCGCTTTTTAACTATGTTATTCGGCCAGTCTATGTCCGGAAGATTGAAATCTCCACCTATTAAAGTTATGCTATTATTATTTTTTCGCGAATAAGAGTTTATTTCATCATTTAGATTGCGTAACAACTGACGTGGCGAGTTTGGTGGCCGGTAAAAAGCGCATACATCTAAATTCGGTTTGTTTGACTGACTAATTGTGCACCAAACGCTCTCGATGCTATCGTAAGAAGACGTGCGTGAACTACTGTGGAGGGAACTTTTTACCGCGATGAATACTCCACCGCCCGTTTTATCTACCCGGTCCTTTCGATATACTTTAAAATCTTTAGGAAACACTTCGCTATCGTTTATATCCCCCGTAAGCCAGCTCTCAGTGCCTATAATTATGTCTAAATCGTCACTGCGTATTAAATGCTCTAGGTCGGTTACCTTGTTTTTGATGCTCCGACAATTAACAATTGCAATCGATACATTATTTATACTGGGGGAAGCCCGAGTAACGCGTTGTGATTTGTCTTGGACTGGTTCGGGAACTGACACGCGGCTGGATGGTTTAAAATTATACCTCGAATTTAAATTTATTGTCGTCGGAGCATTCCTAAGTATAGACGAGCCCTTTATTCTAAAAAATGCCTACAATGCTCGTAAATCCTATGAGCCACCCTGCCCGCCGCTTCGGCAGTATAGTGGACCCCAGAGCCGTTTAAGGCGAGGGAGCACGATCGGAGAGTCGGCCGAAGGTCCACGAAATCAGCTCCCATGCCCTGACAGAAATCACGCAGCCTCGAATTCAGTCCTTCAATCTTCCTCCGAATTCGATGACCGCGGTCAGTCCGCGGGACAACGCTGCAAATGGAGAGCCGAACATCGACGCCAAGCGACGCCCGCACTCGCCCAACCTCAGAATTCAGGTCCTTAAAAGAACGCAGAATATCCTCGGTGGAGCGGTTACAAGCGTCGTTGACCCCAGCGTGGGCAACCACCCGCAACTTGGAACAACCCGTGCCCTTGGCCGCCGCGCCCAAAGCACTCGTGACATTGGGCACACACCCTGATGGAATACACCAGGACGTAGTGCTCAAGTCACCTCCCTTTCTCTCCACCTTTCGCCGCAAAGGAGCCACTATCCGCTTCACGTTCGAGCTCCCTATCAAAACAATCCCCCCTCCCTGACTTCCTTTAGGGACTGGCACTCTAGAGGGCAGAGACGCAAGTGTCGCCGCCCGAACAGGTTCAGCAACACTTTGCAGTGTTGCGAACCTATTGCGGACAGGAATAGGGTTCGGCTTCACCTCCCTAGCGCCCAGGCCAGCTCGCGCTGCTCCTCCACTCAGGCTCAAGTCGAGGTACCGACACCGGATGGACGGGCGTGGGCCGCACCAGCTCCGGGACTGCACGGCCAGCGTTCACTATCGGGCGAGCCCTAATCAGTGGCGCTGTACGAACAGGCCCAGAGCTGGGCGACCCCCTTCCGACCATCGGAGCAATTCCTCTTCTCATCACCACAGAGCGAAGCTCCTCCAGGGCTTTCTCCAGGTAGTGGATCCGTGCCCACAGGGGGTCGGTAGCCGCATGCCTTTCGAAAGACCCAAGCGAAGACCTTTAGGAAGCCATTCTAAAACTAAGGAATTTACTCTAACTTAAAAATAAAGAGAACTAGTGTTGGAAAATATTTACGAAGAGCGCAATTTACCACCCGCTGGGCTTTACCTGAGGAGCGAAATGGGCAAGAAGAGAGTCTAAAATTTAAACTTGAGGAGTTTCTTAAGATACAGTTACTGTTAAAGGAAGAAAATATAAAGTTTAACAAGAAATAATATCTATATTATTAGGATTCTAAGCAAAAAATAAAACTAGATATTTGAATACAAGACTAGATGTAAAGTAAAGGCCTTGTGGAGTTACTTGCGTGAGGAATCTGAAGTTGAAAGTCTATATGTGCGAATTAAAGATTCTACTTACACTAAAGAAAAATACAGGTAATCAACTTAGGAGGGAAGTATATAAAAAATATAAGAAAAAAGAAGAGAAAATAGGAATATGGGTGTGTTGTACTTAACGCTCGCACGGTCCGGATACTCTGCTATGAGGATCTCCTTCAAATTCCTCTAAATTACGACACTAGGCACTGTTATAAGCAAAAACTAAGCACTACACTGCACTATAAACTAACACTATATATACTAAATAAGCACTATAACTAAGAATTATAAGGCAGTAAAAGAGGTAATTCTAAAAAGCGCAGGTAGAAACTTCTGCGACTGCAGGTGCACTCAGGAGCGAGTGAAAGGTACGTCCGTCTCCTGTTATGCTTCATAAAACCGTTAATTTATATAATTTTAATATAAATGTATTTAATTTATATCTCCTAATTGGAAGTTGACCTCTCTCGCTTTATATTCCTTCGCTTGTTTATTTATTTATTGTGCGTTTGAGCCACAAATAGCTCTCTTTTCAGGGGGACAATACCTGGCATTCTTCTTAGTAGAGAGGAAAATCCCTCAATACCTCCCGTAGGTAGTGCGTCGAACAAAATTTAACAAAATAGATTTGAAAACATAAAATATTACATAATAATTACAAAATAAGATGATGTACAATCTACTAACTAAGATTACATCATTCTTTCAAACCTACTTACAAATACTTTGTAAGTATTAGGAAAAGGCTGCAACAACTTTCCAGGTAAAGGTTCCATTCCATCGTCGTTCTTTTCGCGATTTCTGTCATATTTCCTCGAATACGATGGCGTAATTGGTGAATTAATTACCAGAGGTTGTAAAATATCGTCGAAATGTCGCACAATGAGTGTACATCATTTCTGAACTAGTCAGAGATGTCCTTCCACAAGGTTACGCCTGAACACATATTGGATGAGTCCTAAAGGTCCCCTTGTTAGTAAAAAATATTAGTTTTGTTCAATAATTAATCTTTAGTAATGATTATTAATTTTATTTAATAATTATTATTTAGTAATTATTATTAGTTTTATTTAATAATAATCATTATATAAAGTAGTACTGGTATTATTTAATAATAATTATTCTACCTTTCAATTATTCTAAACAAAGAGTATGATTACTCTTCCAAATATATTTTTATTTATAATATGTTACTGTTATAAGTCACTAGTCGGGAAAAGTGTGTTTCTTCGTAATGCTCGATTGTCACATTCACGTTCCAAGGACGAAGCGACGAACTACAGTCCAGCTGCCCACAACATTGTAACTAAAGTCGTACGCTCATAGTCGTATGGATTACCTAGCGAATGGACTTACCTAAACACATAGTTCGGTCTCCTTCACCGCTTCACTTCAAAAATGCCACCCTGATCGCCGTCTCTCGGAGCATTTCCCCTCCAAGTCCTTTCCCCTACTTTCAAGCTATGCAGAGGTCGCGCGATATGCCACCTCGACAGAGGTGTTCCAATTCCCAAATTACTGCTGATTTTGATCTGTAATCCCCATATATGTTTACACATACCGTTATAGCAAGATTTGATGTCGGGTTTTGTCATTTTATTTTTTTCATAGTAAGCGAGTGAATTGTGATGAAAAAGAAGCTAATTTTTCCGAATTCCAAAGCATTCAACGTCCATTAAAGAATTTAAATTTAAATTCTAAAAACTTAAGTACGGTTTCGATAATATCTCTTGCAAATGCTGAAAACCGAAAATCTCTACAATGAATATTAATTTCGTAATTTGGGAAAAGAGACAGGCTAAAACGGCCGTTTTCGGCGAGCGCTACAGCAGCCTTAACAAACGAATACAATCATTTTAAGGAGGAGATTAGAGAATGAAATAAAATTCCAATAGAATATATAGTTTCAAGAAAAATTGGACATTCTTAAAAGTTTAAAGTTACCTGTTGGTTTCCTCATCTTATGTTCTTAGTGCCATAATTCAAATTTATATTTCACATGCGAGATTTATTAAGTTCATAATCATAATGATCATAATCGTTCCTCATTCAATGGGGTCATACTAGGCTGTCTACTTACAAGGATCCTTTAGGGCTAAGTTGCGACGTTTTTTATAAATTTGGTATGGGTATGTTTCTTGAACAATACTTATAAAAAAACGAAAATTAGAGAGGCCAACATTCTTTTGTTTCCTTGTAAAAATTTTTTTTTAATCGACGATCGTGGCTCTTACGCCTGAATTTACTTCGACTTTACCCTTTCGAGACGAATGCCGGAAAAACCCGGCGGGAATTTTCCAGGCTCAGAATACGAATGCCGGATTTTTCCGGCGGTAGTACATATCGTGCAAGGGTGCTGATGCAAAGGATTATGGTTTATAGTTTAACCTTTCCGACCTTTTTCTAGGGAGTTTCAGACCTTTTTCCTTAAAGGAAACCTTGCCTCGGGGGTAATTAAGCCCTTTTCCCTGCATGGTTCCGCTGCAAATTAATTTTTATTGCAAAAGTTTTGCTCAATATTTATATTAAGGAATAATTGTTTATATTGCCTTGGAAAAGAAAACCTTGTAATTTGACGACTTTGTACAATTTTTAAACGAAATTTTATCACAATAATAAGGTAGTTAATGAGTAACTCAATTTCATCATTATCATTAAGGTTTCACGCTATATAGCTTAAAATTGGCGTTAGAATTTCGTTTCAAATTTCTACATAGCCAGCGAAATGCAAAATTTTAATATTCATTGCAATATTTGCACGTAGTCCTACCAAAGCTATACGGAAATACTACTGTATTAATAATGGTCAACCTTCAAAGCAATGCTGTAAAAGAGAAAGTGGATTACCCGCGGACAATGTTCCATAATTGCCGTTGCTGAGGATAGCTCAGGACACCCCGCTGAGAAATGGGTACGCTCTATACCTGGCAAATTCAGAGTAGCGAAAACGCTCCGTATCACAGGGAAGATTTTCAGAAAATGTCTCCCTCTCGAAAGGGTTACATCAACTTCACCTTATCAATTCATTTGGTTTACTTTATATTTCTTTCGGCAAATTTTTTATCAATTTTATTGCTGTCGAAAGGTCCCCTTGTTATGTTAGTATCATTTAATCGAGGATACTCCAAATTATTTGTAGCTTCAAACGTTAAAAAATTCTCATTTTTAATGTCAATTGTTAGTTATGAATGATAAACAACAGTTCGTTTGAGAATAACTGCTCTCCTGAAGCTTAAAAATGTTGAGATGAATTGATGCATAAGTTATTGTGTTGATGATTCTGATAAATGCATGTCTTGTTGATAGATAAATGAGTGAATGGTACTCGGTTGCCAAATGACTTTCCAAAGTAAAGTTAGGATACTAAAACATTTAGTACAACGCTTACAGTGTAAACTGCTTGAATTTGACAACATCAACCTACAACGTGTAGGATGTAGGCACAGACAGACGCCAAGATAGGTGGGAAAGAAATAACATCCTTAACAAAGAAAAACAAGAGCAAAATAAGCCAGGAGTCACTTAAACACATTCCACCCCGGTCACCCATCATCCTGTTCATCCAAGAGAAATGAGAGACACTCCTTTTCCTCAATCACAACCCATTCCTTTATCTTCTCCTTATTCACCTCCGTTATTCATGGAAGCATCAGCACTTACACCTTTCTTGTCATAGGTCACTTTAACAATATCTCCACCTCCAGTAGAGAAAATCTCAGACCTATCTCTGTCAGATTTGTGTGTATCCAGGTGTAATAACCCAAGAAAGACTTTTTCTCTATATGAAGAGGAAAGCCACGCTCTTACAGTCATTTGTAAGGAAACTGAAGCTTTTACTTAAAATAGTACAAAATTGAAAGGGATCCCCATAACACTTAAATTCCTCCATGTCACAGGTTCAATGTAAGAGGAGACTCAAGTCTCAATTTTGCCCTAAATAAAGAGATTATACTATTATTGTAATTCTGCCATTCTTCTGGTATCGCCGTATGAAATCACTGAAGAGTGCCAGAAGAAAACCAAAGAGTAGAAAATGAAACCTTGTTAAAAATAGTGCCTTTATTGATGAGAAATCGCTTGCTATGGCCCTCTACAGAAAGAGCCTTAAACCTTATCCACTGATGTTATATGTTTTCACATTTCCTTCTCGATCATGTATTAAATCTATCCTTCATTTTTTGCGTTTTCTCTGAGAATTAATCAGATATTTGCATCTCTATCTGATTTTTTGGCTCAAATGGATGATTGTTATCATATTTGTGTTCTCCTGTTATATGAAACGTCAATCATGGAGCAATGTAATTACAATACTTTAATTGTAGGGTTAATTCATCCTTGTATGACAAATCATTCCATATTCTCTATTTTTAACCCTCCACACAATAAAAGCTATCAGATTAATTTAGTTATGGCTCATGAATTCCTATTTCCATAAAGATTTGGTGAAGATTGTCCATAAAACTTTATGTGCAGACACTGGGCAAGAGGCCTCACAGGAATAACTTACGTAATAATATTGTGAGGACTATTGAGCCCAAAATGTCCTTTCAATGGAAAGAATATCCTCCTCACCGGAAGGATCTTAAGAAGATTATTTTGGTGGTATAGAAGACAATTCTTCAGTGGTGAATCAAATCTGAACTTCAGAAAGTGAGTGTTAGTGATGTATTTATTAGAAATTTTGGATGGAAAAAATTGCAAATAAATATGTTTATATTGACCCATTTTGTTGAAATTAAGAGTCATACTAATCATCAGATTTTAATTATTGTCACGCTATTTAGGTTCAATGTATTGAACTTTAGAGTATTAGATAATAATAATCCATCTTAGATGCACTTATAGAAATTATCTTCTATGTAATTTGATAATGTGGAATGAAGAAAATTATTTTCTAAATGGTTGTTGAATTCCAGATTTAAACATAAGATATCCTATGACAAAGATAATCATCTTCCGAATTCAGTTTCTTTCATGTCAACTAAGCAGTTTCTTTGTGATTAGTCAGATTGTTTCAAAAAATACCAGTTTTTAATTATTTGTTTATTCTAATTGATTGATTGATAATTCAGCATAAGTTTAAACATGAATTATATTTTCATTGTTACTCACAGATTTCTCCTGCTCAAGGAAAAATGTTTTTAAGAATATTTCATATAAATTTATTATTCATATTATAATCAAAAGAAAATCCTTGTTAAAATGATATGTGTGCCAATATACTTTTAAATATACACTATTAAAAACTATTTTATTCAACTGTTCTATGTTTATTATAACATGTAAAATATCATTTCTTAATAACCATTACATTAAATAGGAACATCATATAAAATAAATGGTAGTGGAAGGGCCTTATATCCTCATATATTTGTCATGTTTTATTAACCATTTAATGCTTCAGATTGATCTTCTCTCTATTTTGTAGACTAGTCCTAAATCTTAGGTACAGGAATGGATTCTTGAAGCAATAACATCAGGTAATTAATTATGAGGAATTATTGTATAATAACAGACAAATGCAATGTTATAAGCGAAGGTACTGTAATATAAATATTTTACTATTCTTTCTCTGCTTCACAAGAATAACTGCAGTGATCATGGTTCTCAAATGCCTGCTGGGGATCTCTTTCCACTAAAAAGATATATGCTTTCATGTCTTTTATCTCCTGGGTGAATGCGCAAATAGTGGCATGGCTGAGCAGTATATTTGATGTATAAATACATAATATTATGTATAAATATATAATATCGTTAAAAACTGGTTATTAATCAATATTTAATAGATTGTAGTTAAGTTACAAGTAAAGAATGTAAACACAGCCTATTCTAGCTAAGTTGCACAAAAGCCTTGATGATCCTTGATGATGATGATTGAATCCTTGATTTAGCTATTCAGATTCTCTTTTGCATGCACTTAGAATATTCATTTACCTATTCGGCCAATCTAAAAAATTGATGAAAATACAAATTTAAATAATTAATATTGTTATAAGTAAAGAGAATTTTACACGAATGCAGCAAGGGCCTGTACGGCTTTTTATTGGTATCCAATGAAGGAGAGAGTTTTTCATAACAGTGGTTGGGATTTCTCCGTGATACTTACCGTCACGATAAATTTGTATTTTAGAAGCTCGTTATGAAAATTGTGAGATTTTTTAAATAAAGGATGGTTAATCACCATGCTATCCTACTGCAGGTTGTTTATTTATGTCCTTTGAAATATTTTAAAAGCTGTTGAGTCAGTGTCGTTCATAAACACTCTTCTGCTCCAAGGAACCATTGTTAATCGAAATAAACATATGTTTGGAAAAATTAATTACAAATGACCTTGATTACTAATTTTACATAGTTTCTTGGATTTGTATAATATTTATATTTTCATAAAATATAAACTCACAGCAGAATCCATTCCTCCAATCTTGGTGTGACCACCACTTCTCCGCTACTTCCTCTCGCCCAACTGAGGCGAAAGCCCTCAATCATCAGATCATCGATGGCCAAAAAGTACCGGAATCCTATTTGGTAATGGAATCGTAGCTCCAATGTTTGATGGATCCTTTAGGAGGGGAGCGGGTTTTTACCACGAGGTACGAATCCTTAACAAGTAGCTAAGAAGGAGGTCTTTAAAAGATTGTATGAAAATAGGACGACACGATGATTGTCATCGATTGCTGAGAGAACAGTGTATGCCACAAAATGAAAATATTGTTGTTCGTAATCAATATGCTCCGATTGACTTGTTTGCCATTGGCGAGTCGACGGAACTGCAAAGAAATGAGAGAGCGCATCCTAGAATTGCTGGGGGCCATTTCAATCGCTTTTAGTATCCGCAGCTATAACTCTGATGCAGGATATGAATTTATTTTTGGAAATAATCACTCAATCTGGAATCTAATTTGGAAATAATCTTGAAATTTAAATTAATGAAACGGTACCGCTACTAATGTTTTACTTAAGACTCTTTGATTCATGTCATTGGATCACCTGAAAACTTACTTCTTGTCTTCCTAATATCTCATCCAGGAAATCTGCTCATCGTACATCAGTTTAACAAAAGAATTAATTAGATATTATAAACAAAAATCCACCCTAAACTTCTCCGTAAGATATTTTCACAACAATTAAATTCAAGCAGTTTTCAGATTATTCGTGACTTTTGTGTTAGGACGCCTTTACGACGAAGAAATAAACAACTTCTACCACATGAAAACCTTTTATTTATGAGATTATTTTTATAAAGCGTTATAAGCCCTGTGACATCCTTAACTCATTTGCTATCTGTAGCACGTCTTCAAAAGATTGTATTAACGATGATTGTCATCGCCGAGGGCACAGGCGAAAAATTTTCGAGCTTCTAAACCCGTTTCCGAAAGTTAGCAGAAAGTAGCACGTTCCCTCAAGAAGGGCAAAGTGAGCAGAGAGTACCCTCATTGAAGAATGAAAAGAGAAATTTAGCAAAATATTTAATAAAGTAATTTATATTCATTATAAGATTGACAAGTAAATCCAGAATTTAATTGAAGGTTTTGAGATTCTTGGAATTTGGATGAAAGAATCTATGTGTACTTTGAAAAGATAAATATTCTTAATGCTCCTACGTTCGAGCGGTGAGCGGATGTGTTTTCTTGAGCGGTGCTGTTCTCGTTCAGGAGCGGCGATCAAAGGTAAGGTCCACAGGTTGCTTTCGGTGTTTAGCGAAAGATAAAGGGAAAGCATAGGGAAGTCTGTTTCTTTACCTAAGTTATGCAAAAAGTCGGTTAAGAACGGAGTTAGCTGTGGTGACTGTAAAAACTCGTTTCATTTTAATTGTAGCCAATTTAGAGCAGAAAACTGCATAGAAGATGATTGGAGATGCAGCAACTGCTCTTCAAAGAGAGAAAAGAGGACGCCCTGATCGAGAGGTTAAAGAAGGAGTTAGACGAAGAGAAGGAAAGAGTTAAGAAATTAACTTCAGAGAAGGAGGATCTTAGAAAAAAGTATTGAAAAAGTGAATGTGTCTGTTCCAAATTGAATAACTGATTTCTTTAAAAATTTCCAAGCAATTTTGAAGTGTATAGACGTGACAGGGAAGGGCGAGGAGGAGGCGTTTTTGTGTGCGTGACAAAAATTTTAATAGCATTCATTTAGAGACCGATGACACATACGAGCTTCTTAGAATTGCAGTTTTGGACCCAAGGAATAAGAAAAAGATTTAGGTAGTTGGAGCGTATAGACCCCCTAAGACATTGGGATATTAGAAAGGATCGCGGAAATGACCTGTGAAGAAAGATAACAAATCAAACCTACAATCATTGCAGGGGATCTTAACCTACCTGAAGTTAAGTGGTCAGGACAAGAGGGAGTTCTGAGTACAGCTCTTGGTAAATAGAATCGTTGGAGAAGGTGTATTCACACAGTACGTACATTGTCCAACCCGTAATGACAATCTGATAGACGTTTTTCTTGTGAGACCTCCTGAGATATTCAGTGAACTTGAGGTGTTTCCAGGGATAAGCGACCACTAGGGTATATACATGGACATTTTTTGAAACATTAAGACAGTTACCACTCCATCAAGCAGGATGGTATACAGGGTTCATTATAAAAGTAATGCGCATGATTTTATTGTGACGCGACTATCTATTGTTGCGTGCTCGGACCGGTCGGAAAATGAGGTGTGAAGTCTGCTCTTTTAAACGCGCCCAATTTCAGCTCGATACAAGCAGTGAGTGCTGAAAAACGTGTCTTTGCGTAAAGTGAGTTTTTTGTCATTGTCACACGGCGTGATGGACAGTTCGCAGTTTTTCCACAGACTCCGAATGCTATCCTTTAAGCTCTATCATCAGTCGGCGGAACAAAAAAGATCACACAGAGCTACATCGAGACTGTAAGGTGGCTGTAGGACCACTGGGGTCCTGCTTCGGGCCAGGAAGTTGGTTACGATGAAGGCCATGTGGCTGGGGGCATTGTCGTAATGGAGTTTGCCTGTATGCCTACAACAAGGCAAACATCTTCGCGTTTCAGAATTTTTGAGGAAAAGATACAATGAATAGTAGAGGAAAAACCGTTGAAGAAGTATGGAGTAACTTTAAGTCGATCCTAACTTCCGCGCTTAACGCTTGTGTACCTTTGAATTGAGTCAATTATTCGAAAGCCTGATATCTCTAAGATTTTATAAGCCGTTGAAATAAGGCATTAGTTCGTGATGTTTTTAACTGATATATTCCTAAACGTTGAAAAGCACATTATGTATAACATTGGATGCCCTTAAAAACTTGCCTTTACGTTGAAATTTGTTGTTATCGATTCAATGTTATGGGCCAATTTGGCTGTTTTTGAATCTAATTAAATAAATAAAATAAATAAAAATGATTATCATTCGCAATATCAGATGCTCATGATTTGATGATATAATTTCATGAGTTCTCTTTCTCAGACTTTCCTTTTGATGACTACTTTCAGGTGCATAAAATAAACTTGAAAACATCTGAACACCTATAAATTCATATTTTATTTCAAACAATCATGTTTTGAAATCTTACCTGAATTTTTTACAATTTCATCATCATAGTTCATACACCTAGATGGATGCACTTCTCTACTCACGCTTTGGATGTTCTGATAATATTGTAAATCCCGCAAGAGAGTGTAATTGGACCCTTACTCTTCCTAGAATATATGAACGATCTACCTTTTAATATAAAATCAAGTATTCGATTGTTTGCAGACGACTGCATGCTTTAGAGAAGGATTACGAACAACGAAGATAGGGAAATAATGCAGCGAGATTTAATTTTGATAGAAGAATGGGTGGCGAAGAATAGAATGAGTGAGTAAGAGTAGGTATGTCGCCTTTTCAAATAAGAGGTCGCTTTATTGCCATAGCTATAGTTTAAACAGTGAAATATAAAAAATCCAGATCACTGCAAGTATTTAGGTGTAACCTTTGATAGGAATCTTAAGTCGGAAAAAAAATGAATTTAATCGTAGCGAAGGCGTACAAAATGTTACCACATTATGCGATGAGGAATCTAAGGGGCAGTAGCAGGAAAGCGAAAGAAAGGGATATCTATCGCTTGTGACGCCAATAGTTGAATGCGAGACAACTGTGTGTATCATTGTTGTCAAATAAAGAAAATAGACAAAGGAAATACAATAAAATGTACAAAGGAAAGCTGCTCGATATATTATGGGAAGAAAAAGGGACGGCGTTACAGCAATGTTGGATACTCTTGGGTGGGATACTCTGGAGAAAAGGAGAAAATAAGTTGACCGGGTTGTACTTATAACATAATTGCAAGTAAATATGGTTGGGTATCGTTTAAAAATTCGATTGTGAAACCTGAGTTTTGCGGTAAAGATAGTCTCGAATTTAAAATTAAGCCTCGGCGGCGGATGTAAAGAAGTATTCTTTTCTCAACAGGGGAACTTCAGAATGGAAAAAGTTACCTGTATCACTCTTAAGACCCTTGCCTAAAAATGTAAAATTCTTCAAAAAGAAATGCTCCACCATTTTGTAGAAATATTTTAAGGGAATGGGGGTGTTGCAATGCGGGGACTTCTGGACGAAGTAGGGGATTGCTTGACAGGGCGATGCACGGTGGGGTTTCACTCCGAGACCGCTACGGTCTTTAGATCTTTATTTAGGTCTTTATTATGGAGGCGAGATTGAGACCAAATATCCATCTAACCTCTTAAAAAAGTTTAAAGTACAAAAATAATTAGAAAGAGAAAAATAATGATTATAAGAGAGATTTAAGTGGATATAAAAACCTAAGAAAATTCTTAGGAAAAAAATCCACTGCAGGAAAACACCTACAATGAAGGGGTGTGTGAAAAACCTGCACAAACCAACTGATAGAATTAACTAACAACAGAATACTAAAATTTCAATGTTACAAGAGCAATCAATGAGTCAGATCATGTTAAATTTGAATATATATCTTATAACTAAGCAGGTAATTATAAACCTTCAATGGTATATTTAAGAAGATTGCTGAAAAGAAAGGCAAGGTATAAATAATAAAATTATAAGATATTGGACCATAGAGCTGCAAAAAAATTAATTATAAATTATAGTTATATATAGTGCATAGTTAAATGAATTGGAGGTTAAGAGTGAAAGGAGCAGTAGAGACAGCATTGATCAGTGCTGTAGAGATGTGATGACTGTTGATGCAGGAGATAAATTGGATATATGATTGAGATGAGTAAGACATTTTCTTCTGAAAGATCGGGTGGAAATGGAAGATTTTATGTGGGAGGGAAGAGTATTCCAGAGCGTGGTTGCAGCTATAATAAATGATTTGTGATACGTCTCCGTTCTGTGATTCGGAATTAGTAAATTGAATTTCCCTCGAGTATTGCAATTATGGACGGACTCAAATCTTACAAATTCGGAAAAGAGATATTCAGGAGATTGCGTTCGCAAAACAGTGTATGTTAACGTTAGAATGTGAAGTTGACTGCGAGTTTCGAGTTTTATCCAATCTAATTTTTTAAATGCACCGGAAAAATGGTCGTATTTTCTCAAATTAAATAAAAATCGAACGGACGCATTCTGGATGCGTTGGAGCTTATTGGCTAGATCTCTTGATAGATCTTGGTAAACAATGTCACCGTTATCAAAGTGGGGCATTATCGATGAATTTACTAGCTGTAGTTTGATTGAGGGCGTTAAGAAACTACGTAAGCATCTCAAGGAATGAATAGTTGAATAAACTTTTTTGGATATTTTCACGACATGTTCCCTACTCCAGCTATTAATCCTTTCGAGGTCGTGGTTAACGTTTTGTATGCATTCACGGAAACCGGAGACGGTTGAATCAGTATAAATCTGTAGGTCATCAGCATACAAATGATATTCACAGTATTTAATAACTTGTGGGCAGTCATGTATGTACAGAGAAAATAGTAAAGGACCAAGGATCGATCCTTGTGGGAGGCCGCGGTTTATATCTATCCAAGCGGAAGAGATATTATTGGAAATTACTTTTTTTTACGATTTTGAAAATAAGAGGAAAACCAAGCAGTTGATGTTTCAGAAAAAACCCATATTACGTATACCCATACTACGGTAGCCGTGAAGGCCTGTCCCCGAAAAGCTCCAGAAAAAAACTGTTATTTATAGTACTTAAATATATTTGGTTATCAATGTGAGAAGGTGTGACTTCGTGGAATGCCATAGTAATAAAAACAACTTTGTAAATTTCCACAGAAAATTGGTATATTCGCGACCGGTTTCTTAATATAAAATTACTGAAAGATGTAATTTTATATTACGATACCGGTCGCGAATATACCAATTTTCTGTGGAAATTTACAAAGTTGTTTTAATTTCTTTGGTTATATTAAACTATTCAAGGAAATGTTATAATAATTAATAATGAGAATATAAAGAGGTAGCATAATTATAAAATTAACTTCATTGTCCGTTTGCTATCCTGTGTGTCTATCACTTTATAACATTCGAAGTTTTCCTCTAATGGACATTATTAAACAATTTGATTTTCTCAATGGATATTATGTTAAAGAAAAATGGAACCTATGTTTATTAAATAATGAAAGGATTCTGAGATTGGATTTTATCATTGAACAATAGTGTATTTTACATTTATTTTTTCCACTTATATCAATGAAAATTTTACGTTACCAATTATTAAGCGACTGAAATGTTTAGGTTTCGTTAGAAAATGGCGTGACTGCGGTACATACTGCAAGGGTGTGAATGTAGATAAATCTGCAGAAAATGTATTTCCTAATCAAAGATTCAGATGTTTCATATATAAATCATAATAATATCTGTTCAAGGGTCCATTCAAAAATTCTAAACATATTCCTTTACTCACCTCATGTCCAGACAGCGTATACATCTGTTTCGCTCCAGACATTTTGAGAACTTGCCCAAGGTCTTCTAATACCTCTTCAAACGGTTGGGTCGTCCTTAGGTTCAGCAGGACGCGACACTAAAAATTATGGCAACATAAAAATTGCTTGAAACTAATACACTCTATGAGTTAACTATTAATAAACTACGGGATTTTACGGTTTCGTATCCCTACTTGCAAACACAGACGCACACACAGAGAGTGGAAGAGAAATGTGAGACAAAAAAAAATTAGGCGAAAATTAAAAACACAGGTGACGAAGTTGTACAAATTACGAAAAAAATGTACAAGAAACTGAAAACCATTGCATATATTTCATGTGATGGTTTAGGTGACGAACCCTAACTTTTTCGTGAAGTGTTAATGATTAATTTGATTTCATTCATAGTTTCGTTCTAATAATCGAGAACAAGATCAATATTTACTCAAATCTTCATTGAACTTTGAATTTATAATGAATATATTTCAAACATTGAAATATATTTTTTGGTGCGAATTGTGCAGTAAAATTCTACCAGTTTAAGCAGATATACTCCTGTCACCGTTGTGTTTTAATAATGTGTAAGTAATGCAGCTTCATATCAATATTTTATTTCCCACTGACATTGAAAACATCCTTCTCAAACACTGCATATGATATATATTTGATTAATTGAATACGCGAATAAGCCATCTTGTAACTATTTAAGGTGATATTGCATGATTAAGTTGAAGAGAAGGCATATTTATCGTTTGCTAGGCCGATACTAGAGTATAGCGTTTGGGACCCTCATCAAAAAGGGCTTATATATAGCTAAACTAGAAAATATGCAGAGGCGAGCAGTAAGATTCGTTTGGGGCGAATCTAGAAAAATGGATAGCGTCAATAAAATGATTAAGGAACTTGGATGGGAAAAGATAGAAGTTAGGCGTAAAAACAAAAGGTTAGGAAATATATTTAAAACTGTGATAGGAAAGCCTTCGTTGAAGGAGTTAAAAAACAGACTTCGGAAACCTGACTATCTAGGGAGAAATGACCATATACATAAAATTGCCACTCTGAAACAGAAAACGGACGCCTGTAAATATTCTTTTCTAAATCGGGGAGTAGTTGAATGGAACAATTTGCCTGGAGAGTTACTGGAGCCTTTTCCTCATACTTACAATGTATTTGTGAATAGGATTAAGAGGATGGTTCTAGTTTTGTAGACCGTGCATCATCGCATTTTATAAATATTATGTAACATTTTCTCTTTGAACGTAGTTACTTTGTTTGATGAACTGCCTAATGGGGGGTTTCGCTGTCAACTAGGGCGAGGCAGTACTACTTATGCAGAGCTACCACCATTTGTAGTTCTAATAAATAAAAGCGAAAGTGTGATCAATGCACGGAACCTTAAGATGGTTTCAAGGTTGAAGAATGAAATGATTAAAGGAATTGAAGTATGGAGAACCTCCCAATTCCTTAAAATGTTTATTCCGAGGAAAGATTAAAAGTCCACGAGAATTTTTATTACTATTAAGTTTATTACTGTTTTTTTATTTAATTCTCTTTCAAATTAACTTTGTATAACATGTGTGTAAAAATGTGCATATAACTTGTGTATAGACATGTATATGATGCAATATTGTTACACAGTCATATTCAACTTTAGGTATATGAGTTGATTGAGGAGTGCATTCAATTGGTAGATCTAGAAAAGATTTCGGGAATTTGTAAATCGCCGTTGCCTAAGAGAAACTGTATGATGACCATGATTCAAATTCGAATGATTTCCGATACTTTTTATCACACTCATACAAATGATATCGGCAATTTATATGTACTGATGTTCCTTCGAGGTTCTACGAATAACTGGACAACTGTTGGACAAAAATCAGAAAATGAATTATTTGGACAAAATGATTCCAAGGTTTTACTAAAAAACATAACTGGCGTCATTTACTCTATTTTATATTAAATATTTTTAAGTGTTCTGAAGTCCAATGAACGGAATCGATCGAAATTAATTAATAAGCTGAGAACATTTATATACTTTCTGAAACTTAAGAGAATAAACCTAACTTATATCTTTGTGACACATTTCTTGGAGATTTTAAGGTATTTATTAATTAACAGTAAATGCTTTCGGAATCTATGGACTTATTTTACTGATTAAGACATGAATATTCAAAATTTCTTTATTTTCAATACCTTAATGTATTTGTGGTAAAGGAATTTCTCCAGATATTAAAACTCCCCCGTTAAAAGGTTTATCCTGGTTATTGAACTTAAAAACGGAGCATTTAATGTTCCAATTATTATTAAATCATTCCACTTGTTTAAGCACTTATGATTATTATTGATTATAATGGTAAATTTAAGAGAGCTTTGAAATACTCATTCCTAATTATTTGGATCTATAATTCATAAACAAATGTTTTTTGTGTTCGTCATTTATAATGCTTTTTAAACTTCCCTTCCACGTCTGGCGTAATTATCATCAAACCATTTCATTCTGAAATTGCATTACAATAAGTCTGTTGAGGTGGTTTGAAATGATGCCTCCGGAGCGGCAAATATTATGACTCTTTTTTGTGTTCATAAATTAGCTGCATTTCGCGGTTTTTGGTAAACGAATCAAAATACGAAGAGTAAAATTAGACTGATTTTGCCTTAAGTTTAAAAACGATTTATCTCAATGGATTGCAACGTAGGAAATGATTAAAATTTTCAAATATTGATCAATCATAATTTTAAATATTTATCCGTTTCTTTTAACGTGAATTCTTTGAAGTTCTAAATTCTTAAAAATTACAATAAAATGATTCACTCATAATCCGCTTTATAATTTTAAAAATTTTAAAGTATAAGAATCAGTGCAAATGAAACATGTATTTAATCCGCTTCTGTCATGTGTTGATTAATTAAACTTGATTGTTGAATTATTATTTTGGGTAATTTTGATTTATAGGATTTTTAATGACACAATTATTTAAAGAAATATCACTCAAGCTCATAGCTGGTTCCTAAATATAAATTTGATTTTAAAAAGTTTGGTGTGGACAATTATTTTTTAAATGTTTAGAACTTAATGAGTTATTTAAAAAATGAGGATGGTTTTGAACATTTTTTATATATAAATTCATCGCTGTAATGCACTTTGTGATGAAACGGTTTATATACGGAATGCACTCTGTAGCCCTCGATTGAAATTAATTGAACAATTTGATAAGTAAACTTTAATATTAGTCAATAGTTTCCTTTCTAAGGTATAATAGTATTCTTTTTTTAAATTAATATTTTTTTTGTTTATATTTTTTCAGTTTTTCTTTATTTCATGAAAATGTCTTGCACCTGTTATATAAGAATTCTTAGCAAGTTTGCGATTGTTCAGAAAGTTTTTCTCAACAAAAGTAAACGGCGACAGATTTTTCTTTTTTTCTGTTACTTTGACGTAAAGAATTTCATCGTCATTTTTTAAATACATATTTGATGATTGGTAACAATTTTGACATATATACATACAGATGTGTAAACCAGACTTCAAAAATTACTATTTTTGAATTTACTGATTGCTCACTGTAAGCATATCTTATAATATATGTAATAATTAAAAAGTTGCGCTTCTATTCAGGAGAAGTTAGATAGATTTTAGCGTAATTGATAATCATTACATTAATTACTGGTAATATTACGCACAATTAAGTTCATAATGAAAATAACCTAAAGACAACTTAATACTCCGTAAAAAGCGTTCTTTTTCATATATTTAAATGATCACTGCTTGTCACATGTTTTAGTAATCGTGAAAATTGATATAATTAAAGATTAAAAATTTTTAGTATATATTTCACGAGTTCATACAGAAATATGAAAGGTTTATAATGCAACTGAGAGTTATGAAGCGAAGAAATCAACTCGAGATTATGAAATTTAAGTTTTTTTATGTATTTCAGTTTCAGATTCCGTCGTGATCCATTATAGTAGCCGACGTTTTGGAATTTGAGGGATTTTGTTTCTCCTTTCATTGTCATAGAGGAATGAAATTATATTTTTTTTAATTTGCAGTATTTATTATAATAATATAGATAAATGTTTCTTTCTTGCTTAATACAAGACTTGAATTGGTCCGAAAACCAAAGCAGTCCCTCATTCATCAAAATATAATCGGACTTAAATTTCACTATTTTTTAAAGACGTATAAATAAGAATAACTGAGAGACCAAATAATATTTGGTATATTTATATCAGAGTTCGCCACTTTATGTTCCGCAGCTATAGTACTTCACGGATTTTTCCACAATATTGACTCTTTGTAATTAAAATATATAAACAAAGAAAAACCTACACAAATAATAATTATGCCACATTATTTATTTTTTGGTGGAAAAAAAGACTGAAAATATAGAGCTCTGTAATTTGTTTCCTTTTGATATTTTCAAAAATAATATCCAAGATGCATCATAGGTTTATAAGGACACGTATGATAGTAATGCAAAATTGGTAGGCTACGGTGTGAACAAACCTAGAGAATATTTTTCATCGTAAGGAGTTACAAAAGACATCACTCGGGATGTAAAATCGATTGAAGAAATTTCTGCCGTAAATTTCGGGCGATCATTTATTAATTTGAGATCTATTTCACAATGATATTTTGCACTGAGAATTCGCTGATTCTCCGTTAGCAGCTCTTTTTAGAGTCGATCCTTCAGTTTAGAGCACATGCATAACACGCAGCACACGCTGTTATCTATCTGTCAGGATGACAGAATTTTTAATTCTTTTGCTATCTTGAGGGAATGAATAAGGAGAAATACGAGCTCCAAACGAGAAAAGAGAAATAGGAAGAATTTAGAATGAGGAAGTACCCAATCGCTCGATCAAAAGATTAGAGCCACGCCTCGGCGACCCGGAAAAGGAAGGAGGGCGGAGTCTGTCGCTGATTGGTTGACGGCAGAGGCCAATGACGCGTATCATTTGGAGAAATACGGGGTTTCCAAAATGTTTTTCTCAGCGAAGAGAGTTCATCGACCGTTATTTTGAGAAAACGGCACTTAATAATTGATAGAAAGGGATAATTTTAAATATATTTTGAGATACGCTTCGAACGCATAATTACGGATACGGAATTCATCAGGTCATAAATACTCGATTTTCGATAGAGTTTCTCACTTCTTCAAGATGGCATCGTAAAGAGAGAATTAATACGAATTGATTCATTATAGGATCCGAATAGAGAAGAATGATACGTCAACGGTCGAATAACGAAAAAGCCCGGGTTAAATAATACGATGGACGAAAGTAGAGAGCAACAAGTAGTGCCATCTACTGCCGCCGTCGAGAAAGCCTTTTTGGGCCGATAACAATCTACTTCCGCGTTGCGGCTTCCGGGTGGCCTCAGAGCGGTGCGAGGCCTCCACCGGTGCACCACTCGATCGAGTGATGGCAGACGATGAGGCGATCGACGCCCCATCTGGCGGCACTCCCCCGGAACCGCTCTCACCCGAGAAGTCGGAAGAGGCGAGGGAAAGGTTTTGGGGCCGCGGCGAGGGTATGGCGGAGGAAGAAGCGGTCGAACAGAGACCCAAAAGTCGACTCCGGGAGGAGCAGGCGGAAGCTCCAGCGACTCCAGTCACCAGCAAGTATTATTCGAACCTATCTTACTGGAGGGCGAGGAGGGTGACCTTCTACAAGAACGGCGACCCGTTTTCTCCCGGTTTGGAATTCCGATTCAAACCAGGAAGAGATGTGAGCAACTTCGAGGCCCTCTTGGATAAGTTGTCCCTTCGGATGGACTTGCCAAGGGGCGCGAGGTTTATATTTACCGTGGACGGAGAGCGGAAGACACGGCTGGAGGAGCTGGAGGATGGTGGAGTTTACGTGGCATCTTCGTACAAAACGTTCAAGGTCAGTGGACCCTTAATTTAGTGGTTAAAGACGTTACCTAATTCAAACGGCTGAGAAAAATTTCGGAATCGACGTAATTTTATAAAATCTAACGATGGAATATAAAAATCCCTTATTCGTGTAAATCTTCGAAGGTGTGTATTGTGAGTTTATTGAACTCAAAGATAAAAATGTGTGAATATCGAGTTGGGAACAATTGACTCACTGCGCAGATTTTAAAAGGGGCCTCTTATCACGTGATTCGTTTTAGAATGTGCGTCAATATAGTCTCTTCATCGATTATTAATTGTTGGAAATAAATTTTGGATATTTCAGTCGTTTTTCGAAGCATTAATGTGTTCATTATTTTTTCGAAAAAGGTTTTTCCAAATATTGCGTCAAATTAACTGTTCGATATCCAAACGAAAAATTTTGTGAGACGTTCATGTTTCTATTATTTCAATACATTTAAAATATTAGAGGTGGATTAAGAAATTTAAGCATGAAAAAATGTATGAAGAAAATGACTTTCAGAAAATGATGACGATTCTGTAGTTCCGATTTCATAGAAGTATTTGATCCCGAGAAATTAAATTTGCTATTTCGCTAATCATGCTCATTGTAACTGATCTTAATTATGATGCATAAAAATTTTTAATATGTGAATATGAGCATAGTGTTCTTACATAAATTAAAGTTTGACTGTATTTAAAGTTGTTTTCGAAATTTAAAATAAAGATTTTTCTACCTTGTAAAAGCAGGTAAATGCAAGGATCAAAGTCCGGAATTTTGTAAGATCGATTACTTAATGAAAAATTGTTCATTGAAATGGAGGAAGCGAGTTTTTATTAGTAAATTTTAATTGGAACGCACTTTCCGATTTAAGATAATGTCGATTATTTCCTTTTTTCTCCTAAAATATACCAAATTAAGATCGAATTCGATATTTAACTTAATTTTGAAAAATAACGGAAGAATCATAATTTTACAAATTTATCAGAATAAGGAATATGTCAAATACATTAACAGCTCTATTTATGATTCTTTTAAAATTCACATTTTTAGAGCCAAATTTCCGTATCCGATTAATGTATTTAAGTCAGAGGACAACGCCATTTTGAAAGAAAAATAAACTACTTGATAAAGGCATCGTTATTACGGGCACTTATTTTACTAAGTTATTCATTTGAAAATTTTAATGCGGTTATTTGATGGAGAAATACAAATCGATTAATAACGATTTAATTTTAGATTTCAGGCATCGAATGCCTTGTTCTCACAATTTCCAATAAAACGAACGTGTAAAAGTTCGTTTATCACTGTCGAGGATGATCTCTTTAAAAAATGTTTCAAAAATATATAAAAATCAGGAAATTTTATATTAGTTTGAAGGAAAAGATGCCTCTGTAATTAAGAAAAGTAAGGAAAGTAAAATATTGTGATAGAGCTTCGTGATCAATAAAAATCCATATAAAAAGTTTTTAGCTAAGATGAAATTGTCAAGTAGTATAAGCAGCGAAAAATGGTCGAAGAAATGCTATAAGAAAAAGTAGACCTAGTTGCAACGAATGTGTCCGTGCGGCCTTATGCATATCATTACCTCGCGGATCAATAAACTCCGCATACAAACAGCGGTCGGATTACATTCTGCAAAGATTACTTTATCAAGTTATATTTTCAAATGCTTGATTCTTAAGTAAAATGATTTGGAAATTTTAAAGAGTGTATTAAGTTATTAAACGAAGTGTGTTTAGTTGATATTAATTAACGGAAAAGTGGAATGATTATTACCGAGAATGATTTATAATTATTTTAATGACGAAATAAAATTTTCAATTAGACAATGAGGAAAATTTTCTTCATTTACCAAAACTTCATCAGCTCTGTTTGATAATCATATAAAATATTTTCGTAATGCAGAAATATGGATTGAAAATGCTATATTTTATTCACCTCTATTTTATAAATAATCATTCCCTCCTCTTTCTTTTTTCTCTTCTGAGCCTTCGAATAAAGGAATCCATAAATGAATAAACCAGAAGTTTTCCCTTCATCGATTAAAGTATTCTTTTATAAAGGTTTTTGAGTCTTTTAAAACGACACAGATTAAGGGAGATCCGAAAGTAAGCATGCGTGACCGAAGGTCCCCTAGATTGAGGTCAGGGGTCACAGTCGAATCGAACTTGCGTGTTTATGTCCGACAATCGAAGGGCCTTCGCAAGACGCCATCTTGATCTTTTTTCAGAAGCAGTTTCAATCTAATTCACATATATTACGTTCAGAATGAAGGAATCGTTACTTTATACGTACATATATACAAAATAAGACTCTGAAATTAATAGTGGTATGCATTACTCCGTCTGAAAAAGCACACTTTGGATGACTTGAGCGACCCCCTGTGGTAGATTCCAGAAACATTTTGAATGTTTTTATAATCTCAAAAGACGGAATGTTTCGATCAAATTAAAATTTTAAATTATTATTCGGAATCGAGTTCAATCCTTTCCATTATTTTTAGTATCATAAATTTATATGAAATTAAAGTTCTGTTATCAAAATAAAATTTATGATTAAAGATAACAAGCAATGCTTTTAAAGAGTTTTATTGCATCTTGGTATTTCATGTCACGAGATATGCAAAATAATATTTCCTTTATATGAATCCGTAGTTATTAGTTCTGATTAGTATAAGAATTCTGCTCTACATATTACTCGATTTCAAATAATGAAGTTCTCTTCCAAAATCACACTAAAAACATGTAATTCTTGATATTTCCAGACTTCAACATAATTTTCATTTCTTATATCACGAAGAATTAATGTGGCACAAAGTAATTTGACGTCTACAGACAGTTTAGTACACCAAATACCTCACATTTTACTGTCCATCTTTTGTAGCGATAGTGGTGTCCAACTAAGGCTTTTTCCATTGGTTAAATTAGTTGTTCAATGAAGCATTAGTTTTAGGTGCAGAAATATATCTGTTGCCTCCAACTAAAATACTTCGCTATGTTACATACATACATTGGTCTTTATTAGGCGAAATGTTACGGGTTTGATTAATATTTCATTTAAATTCTATCATATTAACTTTATAACTTTTTATAAAAATTTCATCCATTAATTCCAAGAGATTTTGGTACTGTGCTTTCTATTTTGTTTTTCGAAATGCTAATAGTCCTTTGATTTACTCCACACACCGAGCCAATAATATATTTGCTTCATCTCTTTTGCTAAATGTTCCCGTCTTCAACATAATATGTTGAGCTCTTACGGTATACGAGTTAAGTGAATTGCTGCTAGCATGCAATGTAAAAATATATCTTTTAATGAAAAATAAGATTTTACGGAAGGTCCATCTTCGTCCACATTACTAAACATAAGTTAAATAATCGGAGTGCATATACACTATGACATGGTCTTCCCATGCTCTTCTTAAGGAAGCATTATTACCGCCTGGCGTCGAACCAAGGCCATTCTGCGAAAATCACTGTCATTTTCCACTTGAGTATTATCATCTCTATAAACACTCCAAATTTGAAATGAAAATACCTTAAGGAAGTACCTCAAAATGCATTCTAATTCCCCTATGCATTTCTTATGATGATATGGTAAACGCCCCCTGGCATCGAACCAAGAACCATTTCAGACACTCTTTAGGTCGATTTTATGTGAGAATGAGCCCTTTAATGGCTTTGTGAAATTTTGAACCTCTGCGTGGTTGGGAAGTGTCATAAAAAGCTTTCGGAAATATGGCCAATGTATTCCTTGTGAGAAAAATCGAGATTACAAATCGCTCTGGAATCAAACCCGTGACACATAGGGAAAAGTTGATTTTTTTTCGAAGTACAATATATACGTATCTATAATGTCAGTCTATAACCGCTTTGGCCACGGAGTCGGCCATATTTCCGAAAGCTTTTTATGACAATTCCCAACCGCGCAGAGATTCAAAATTTCAAACAGCCATAAAGGGGACCATTCTCTCATAAAGGCATCCCTAAGATTGTCGTAAATGGTCGTAGGTTCGATTCTAGGGGGCGATAACTATAACTTCTTAAGAATTGCATAGGGAATTAAGGACTCATTTTGAAGTACTTCCTTACGGTATTTCCATTTGAAATTTGGAATGTTTATAAAGATAATCATACGTATGCGAAAGATGACGGTGATTTTCGTAGGATAGCCTTGGTTCGACGCTGAGTCAGGAATATTTCTGCCGTAAGAAACGCATGAGATATCGAATTCAATGCATTATCAGCTGCAATAATGTCCTTTCGTTTATGTTTAGTATTGATTGAGCGGAGAAATCCTCCGAAAAATCTTATTTTACATTTAAAATAAATTATAGTATTGCTTGCTGTCAGCAAGCAAACCTTTACTCGTACATATATATATATATATATATATATATATATATATATATATATATATATATATAGCATAATTATCTAGGTAAGTATATTGACCTAACTATAATGTATCAACACCTCAGAACGTATCATAATTATTTGAACAAGTTTTTTTGATGTTAATCAATACATGTTTGATGAAATATTCTCATTGACGTTACAGATCCTACGATGGGTGATCAATCATACTGATTATGACTTACTTGCGCGGCTCATTCTTGCTTTCCATTTCTAAACCTATATTTTTTGGGATCGGGAATATTTGACCCAATTCCGCGTCGAACTGCTCATTTAGAATTGAAAGGGTTCAGATATTGTTATCTGACGACACCATCCGTCAATAATTGCGAAACCGCGATTTTAATCATTCTTGTTCATTCAAAAACTTTTCACCGGCTCCGACAAAAAAGATCCAGTTCTCTTCTCCTGAATTCGATATGCCGACAAAAATTTTTTATAGATTGAAAAATTCAGCAATAACTGAAAGAATCATCACTAAAATGCCAGCGAATAATATATTTGCATATCATTATGCTACTTCGATTCAGACTTTCAAAGTTGGTTTCATACTTTTGGCTTTCACAGTAAAACCTACTTTCATAATTTTCATCCATATATCCTTATATTCTAAAATGAATAACTAAGAATTCAATTAAAATTATTTAAAGGAGCATTAAATATATGCTGAGGATGGAAATAAGATTTTTAACTAGAAAAACATTTTAACGTTAACAGTGATATTCATTTTTATACCCTCAACATGTGAGTCAATGAAAACAAGATTTTAATATCTTAAAAACATATAAATATATCCTTAACTCGTTTCACTGATGATATCACGTTTCATGATCTTCCTGATTTTTGGTTAATGGGAGGAAGCTTGCAAAATTTGTTGTTGTACCCATAATTAAATACCATATTTGACCTATCAATTACGATAAATATTGATAATATCGGAGGATATTCAACGTAGAATTGATGTCAAACAGTTGTTGGTAATTTAGAAGTCACTTCGGTTTATTCTTTTAGTAAAATAATTAAATCTTAAGATATTTTATACTTATGATTAATTATAATTTTTACGTAAAATATTACCAATAGAATATTTTTTTCAAAGTAAACGACGGAATATTTATCATTTAAAAAAGAACTTTTTCGTAGGAATGAAAGTTAAATCGTTCGACATAGGCGAAATCTCTTTGTATATTGTATATTATCGGACACTCGAAACGCGCAAAATTTCGCTTTTTTTATCGAACCTCCTCAAAAAACTCTTCGTTCATTTTTGGTGTAACATATAAGAAACATCGACTTTTTAACTTCTATTGGTCAAAAAGAGCTTAAACCTTTCCTTCTGTTGTTAGTTACTGCTGCTTCTTAGAGAACGGTTCGATCAGCTTCTTTGAACTTCTCTCAATGAAATGGAGCGATATTTAACGATTGTTGGACTGCTGTAGAAGATAAGTAATCATAATTACCTTTTGTACGATAAGTAGATACTTTCACAGTAGGTCATGAGTTCGATTCTTGGTGGAGTTTACTTTATCTCCAAGAAATAAACGGGAAAATAAGAATAATTTTTTAAGTATTTCTGAAATTTTTGATTTAGAGCGATGAACATCGATTACCCCATCCGATACGGTTTCATTTATTTGCCTCCATTATTATACACGATTATGATAATGAGGCATCAAGACTGGATATTGAACTGCATTGATCTGATTCGTTATTTTCAAAATAACAGTAATTTATAACGAAAATGATTTAAATTAGTAAGATTTGGAAAGAATTAAGTCTGTTTAATTAAAAAGCGAAATCCATGAGAGGAAAACTCTCACAAAGAAGGGGGTGAAAAACCTGCGCAGACCGAGTTATTGTATCAGCTAAAAGAAATCAAAAAATTAACATAACTTAGAAGAAAATAGAAACGATAAAATTTTTATATGCATTAAAATATAAAGCATAAATATTACTAGTATAATTTATGGTACCTGCGTAATTCAATTGTGAATTATTCTGAATAATTGAAATTCATCTTCAATAGAAATCTTCCACAATCAACTCTTGATACGATTTCGCTCAAGCGTCGACACAATAAATAGGGTCTTATCTTCGCCCTTTTGTGGAACAATGCAATTTGTGTGTTTATATTGGTAAATTTTTTCTATAGAAGTGATTTACTCTTTAAACGGAAGATTTATTTATAAATTCGGCAGATTCATATTATTCGGCGTTATTAATTCTATTATTATCTTAGTGTTGATAATTAAAATTAATATTCTATCGCTTAAAATTGGGTGTTATACCGAATTATTAGAATGAAATGTTAAAGTTATGCATTTTAAAAATATTTTTGAGAAAGAAAAAATGTCAGGTATATTTTATAATTTGATTGATTTCATTTTTATTGACCACGGCAATAGTCATTTGTGGGGGCACAGGTATTCCCCGAGAAAAAAGCCTTCCGCTATTTCAAAATTCCATCAACATGGGTTACAATTACATAAAACAACAATATATTTAAAATAAAACAATATAGGAAATCACAATCATAATATCAACATATACCTTATACAATATCAAATATAGTTTTTAAGTATTATTCTAAATAAATTAACATTTTTAGGTTTGAGAAGTTCTCCAGGTAAATGATTCCATTCCCTCACTAAGAATATTTTGCAACATTGGTTTTCAGTGCTCCTTTATTTTCAATTCGTAATCCTTATTATGCTACACATGCGAGTCCATACGTAGAACGATGTTTGCCCTTACAATTTTCCAACCACGTTTCCTATTTACGAAGTGAAGATTCCTGTATACCACACCTTTAATTTGACTTAATATATATTATTTATAACGAAAATGGTGAAAAAAGTATTCGTTTATATTGATTTTTTGTTTAGCTATATTTTTATGTTGGTATTCGAAATTGAAGCCTTAAATAATCTAAAACAAAACAATTAACTTCATTTCCCAAAATATAGAAATTCAAACAAATTATATATATTTTAAAGTTGAATGTAATTTTAACCATGTTCAACACAAAAACTTAAGACTAAGATCCATTTCCGCACTTTTTGGATTAAAACCACAGAACGATTAATTCTATAACTGTGTTAAAAATTGATTCTTCCCGAGTAGAATATGATCGATTATAGTCATAAGAATTCTTTCGTGAATTATAAGCTAAACGCATAAATTAAAAAGGTTTTTAAAGAAACGTACATTCGAAAATGAATTGCCTTGTCAATTTCCCCAAAGATTCTAAGGATAGAACTAGTAATTTTTCTTCGCTTCAATCGGAATTTTATAATACACCAACTCATAATAAAAAGATTTTGTTTAATGCGACTTCAAATATTATTAATAATATTAACTATTTTAGCAAAATTTAGCTTCAAAATTTGTGGTAGCCTTTCAGAATGAAAGGGAAACACTTTTACAATTAAGATATAAGTATCCTTTTCGAAAGTGTTTTCTTTCATTTCAGAAAAACGGCAATTATTACACTTTTTCGATATTAAACATTCGGATATTCTTTATTACCTCATTAAAAATTTATTAGTAAATGAAGAAAGCTTTATACGATCCTATTTATGCGTAATTTTCTTAAAAATCATTTTGTGAAGGTTCACTGAAATTTAGGATCATAAACGGCGAGAGTACTTCGTTAATACACATCTCTCGCTTATTTACTGCCAATACAACTCTAGAATAAATAGAATTCGCAGAATTTAATAAAATTCTGATCAAAATTCTCTCATATTCAATAAATGTTTGTAAGTAATGGAAGATTTTAAATCGAAGTAATTCTCATAGCAAAATATATATTATAGTGAATTCGATCGTTAAAGGATTTGCTCATTGACATGAGAACTGTATTGGTAAATCAAATCTTTAACGGAACTATAAATTTAACGAGTACACATGGACAATTTTACCGACGTACGTTAAGGATGGGTATGTAATCTCTCGACTTGCTCACTTCATTATCTTTTTCAGATTGCCTTGCTCTATATAAGTGCTATTCATGGTTATTTTCACCTTCAACTCAAACACATTATTCACATTTAAACATAAATCAATATTCGCTCCCAATATTATGGCCTTGAAATGCTTCCAAAATCGCTTTTTCGACCACTAAAATAGGAATATTTCCAACTGCTGCATTTAATTATTTATACGTATTAAATCCGTAAAAATACAAATTTTACGAGCAGTAAATGCACCTCAACAGTTCCATAAAATATAGCAGTTGTACTGAAAGCATGAGGTATCATCTCCAGTGAAATGGCTCATGGTCGCCATGGAGATTAAACGTCACAGATATCATGAAGTGGGACGTCAGATATTTGACGGCGAAAGGGATGATGACCTTGTCCATGGAAGCGCATGCGTTTACGAAGCAGCCCTTAAGCGTGGTTTGCACCCTCGTAAGCCATCAGAAAAGCGCAGATGTCCTCACAGAGATGAGCTACTCTTTTGAGGTGCTCTCGCTGCCCACTGTATTCCGATCGGAGGTAATTATTATTATTCTGTCACCGAATTCACACTGCACTGATTCACACTTTCGACACAAGACGTTCATTTTTTGACTCCCGATGAAAAGCCGTTCTTTGATAAATTATTCAACAAATCCAACTTTTGACAAATGCGTTTTTTTTACTGAGACAGTCTAAATATTGTAAATAAATCGATTGAAGGCGCAAATGAAATGTGATTTACGGAGATTTCTTGCGTTCTTCGCATTGAAAGGGAAAAGTCAAAATAAATTCATAGAACATTTTGAATGATCTAATTTCATTGAAAAAGAACTTTTTTGGGTGTAACTTAGTGCATTTGGTGCTAATTTGTATATTTCTCAATTTTTGAGATCCCGGAATCTGTTTTGGAGGATTTTTCTTAATTTGTGGATATAATAATTGTAAATTCTACCGAATGGTTTACATAAAAATGAAACGATAATTTTTCTTGTTTCCAAATATGTGTTGTATAGCTTAAATCGATCTTCATGTTTACCATTATATTTTCTCTCTCAGTTTTCAGGATTCTCCAATCGATATTATAAAACTACTTTTGAATTCACTATACTATCCTCCTCATCCTGAATTATTTGCTTATTGAGGAATTACCGTGTTTAGTTTGGCTTTTACTCACACTTTAGAATATAAATATAACATTCACCAATGACGAACAGAAAATGGTATACAAAAAAGGGTTGCCATAATATGATGGCATGAATTTATGGTAATATTCTCCAGAAATAATTGAAAGACGACAGAATGATATTGATTGTTCAGATGTCATTCAAGGACATATGTCCCCACACCTCTCTTGTTTTAACACTGGTATAGCTTTTATAAGTACAGTATTTATATTCTACACTAAATACAAACCGAAAGAGAATATTATTAAGGTATTTTAATTAATAAAGCATCATTGTTAAGTTAGGAAATTTTTAATAAATTAACTGAAGCTAATTTCAAGTTTACAATAACATACGCAATATATTGCAGAAGTTAGAAAATAGTATACATATTTAAATGCAATTTTTAACGAATATACAAATTAAGTATAAAATTGGAAATATGGATAAGTTGCAATCATTTCATTAATCGTAATTTTGAAATGAATCCGCTAAAGCTTTCAAATTCTTCAGATGAAAATTATAACCTTTTGTGTAAAATTTTTCATCGTTCAAATTTTTTGAGTTATTTCACAGTAAATAACGAAAATCCATAACCTTACGAAATCACAAATTTCACGGTAGAGGCAAATGTTAATAATTAAAATGTTGTAATCTACTGTTTATAGTCTTTCTATCATCGCATAAATGCATTTTATGAAAAATTAATCTTATCTGAGAAAAATTAAAGATTTTTTTTACAAATGACATCCAAGGAAAAGATTTCCTGCTAGAATATAAAGTTAATTTGATAAATAGTGAATATGGTAAATGGGTGTAAATTGTAAAAAATCAAATTTCAAAATGTTTTTACTATTGGAGAAATAATGTAATTGAATTCCTCACTAAATATTTTTGCACCCCTTACGTAATAATATTCCCATCCTTAGATTTAAATATTCGTAATGCGGTAAATACCTTTTCCTTGAGCCACTGAAACTGAACTTTTCAAACATTCACTGACATCTTATGTCTATACTTCATCTTGTTTTTTATACTATTCCATCCAATTTCATCAATGAGGAAATATATAATATTTCGAATGTGTTCAAAAGGTGTTAAGTAGCCGAAATTTTAGCAAATGTATGATTTTCCTGAGCCTCTCGTCCATCATTGGGTGTAGTCGCGCACGCGCGTTCTATACCTCCAATCGCTTTTCTCCAAAGCACGCCAGCTACGGAAAGAAGAGCGGCGTTTGGTACGGAGCCTCGAGCACCAACAACGCAGCAGACGGACGAACCAGCAAATACGGTACTTATCCAGGAGGTTGGAGGGCACAGAAAAGAGGAGCTTCAGTTTCACCGCCACCACCGCCTCTCGTAGCCCCGCCGTCCGTTGCTCCCTTAACCAACAGCAACATGGCAGCGAACACGGGACTCAAACCGAGTTCGGGCAGAATCATAAGGATTATAAACGACAGTGATCACTCTGTGCAGGTGAGGGAAAAAATCGAACAAACAGGTTTATAAATGTTGCCAAATGGGAACTTGGTCATAAAAAATAATTTGCGATTATTCGCACACGATTTATCTCGATATAATTTATGTATATATTATTACGTAATAAGTATAAAGTACGTAATGGATAGTTGTCTAATTTTGAACGGTCACTGTGATTTTCATGGAGCGATTCGCATCAACAAGTCATTTATTTGGAGCTTGGTTGGGTCGAAGTGGAAAGTGGGCCATAGATGTTAAGATAACAGTGTTTCTTGGCAACGGATAACACAACCTCAAAAGCACACGAAAATTCTATTGCTTCCAATTTGAATAAATTATACACTTTTTTCTATGGTGATATTTAATGTTTAACTTTATTTAGGTACAAATTTAGAAAGTATCTTGCTTTTTGGTATATACCACGAACTAAGATCTTGACCCACATACTGATTCATCGAATATTTCCTTATTTTTATTCATGAATTTATATAATTTAGTCAAAGTGATGACATTCATCAAGATTAAAAAGCATTAAAATCAAATTTATATTTAGGAACCAGCTATGAGCTTGAGTGATATTTCTTTAAATAATTGTGTCATTAAAAATCCTATAAATCAAAATTACCCAAAATAATAATTCAACAATCAAGTTTAATTAATCAACACATGACAGAAGCGGATTAAATACATGTTTCATTTGCACTGATTCTTATACTTTAAAATTTTTAAAATTATAAAGCGGATTATGAGTGAATCATTTTATTGTAATTTTTAAGAATTTAGAACTTCAAAGAATTCACGTTAAAAGAAACGGATAAATATTTAAAATTATGATTGATCAATATTTGAAAATTTTAATCATTTCCTACGTTGCAATCCATTGAGATAAATCGTTTTTAAACTTAAGGCAAAATCAGTCTAATTTTACTCTTCGTATTTTGATTCGTTTACCAAAAACCGCGAAATGCAGCTAATTTATGAACACAAAAAAGAGTCATAATATTTGCCGCTCCGGAGGCATCATTTCAAACCACCTCAACAGACTTATTGTAATGCAATTTCAGAATGAAATGGTTTGATGATAATTACGCCAGACGTGGAAGGGAAGTTTAAAAAGCATTATAAATGACGAACACAAAAAACATTTGTTTATGAATTATAGATCCAAATAATTAGGAATGAGTATTTCAAAGCTCTCTTAAATTTACCATTATAATCAATAATAATCATAAGTGCTTAAACAAGTGGAATGATTTAATAATAATTGGAACATTAAATGCTCCGTTTTTAAGTTCAATAACCAGGATAAACCTTTTAACGGGGGAGTTTTAATATCTGGAGAAATTCCTTTACCACAAATACATTAAGGTATTGAAAATAAAGAAATTTTGAATATTCATGTCTTAATCAGTAAAATAAGTCCATAGATTCCGAAAGCATTTACTGTTAATTAATAAATACCTTAAAATCTCCAAGAAATGTGTCACAAAGATATAAGTTAGGTTTATTCTCTTAAGTTTCAGAAAGTATATAAATGTTCTCAGCTTATTAATTAATTTCGATCGATTCCGTTCATTGGACTTCAGAACACTTAAAAATATTTAATATAAAATAGAGTAAATGACGCCAGTTATGTTTTTTAGTAAAACCTTGGAATCATTTTGTCCAAATAATTCATTTTCTGATTTTTGTCCAACAGTTGTCCAGTTATTCGTAGAACCTCGAAGGAACATCAGTACATATAAATTGCCGATATCATTTGTATGAGTGTGATAAAAAGTATCGGAAATCATTCGAATTTGAATCATGGTCATCATACAGTTTCTCTTAGGCAACGGCGATTTACAAATTCCCGAAATCTTTTCTAGATCTACCAATTGAATGCACTCCTCAATCAACTCATATACCTAAAGTTGAATATGACTGTGTAACAATATTGCATCATATACATGTCTATACACAAGTTATATGCACATTTTTACACACATGTTATACAAAGTTAATTTGAAAGAGAATTAAATAAAAAAACAGTAATAAACTTAATAGTAATAAAAATTCTCGTGGACTTTTAATCTTTCCTCGGAATAAACATTTTAAGGAATTGGGAGGTTCTCCATACTTCAATTCCTTTAATCATTTCATTCTTCAACCTTGAAACCATCTTAAGGTTCCGTGCATTGATCACACTTTCGCTTTTATTTATTAGAACTACAAATGGTGGTAGCTCTGCATAAGTAGTACTGCCTCGCCCTAGTTGACAGCGAAACCCCCCATTAGGCAGTTCATCAAACAAAGTAACTACGTTCAAAGAGAAAATGTTACATAATATTTATAAAATGCGATGATGCACGGTCTACAAAACTAGAACCATCCTCTTAATCCTATTCACAAATACATTGTAAGTATGAGGAAAAGGCTCCAGTAACTCTCCAGGCAAATTGTTCCATTCAACTACTCCCCGATTTAGAAAAGAATATTTACAGGCGTCCGTTTTCTGTTTCAGAGTGGCAATTTTATGTATATGGTCATTTCTCCCTAGATAGTCAGGTTTCCGAAGTCTGTTTTTTAACTCCTTCAACGAAGGCTTTCCTATCACAGTTTTAAATATATTTCCTAACCTTTTGTTTTTACGCCTAACTTCTATCTTTTCCCATCCAAGTTCCTTAATCATTTTATTGACGCTATCCATTTTTCTAGATTCGCCCCAAACGAATCTTACTGCTCGCCTCTGCATATTTTCTAGTTTAGCTATATATAAGCCCTTTTTGATGAGGGTCCCAAACGCTATACTCTAGTATCGGCCTAGCAAACGATAAATATGCCTTCTCTTCAACTTAATCATGCAATATCACCTTAAATAGTTACAAGATGGCTTATTCGCGTATTCAATTAATCAAATATATATCATATGCAGTGTTTGAGAAGGATGTTTTCAATGTCAGTGGGAAATAAAATATTGATATGAAGCTGCATTACTTACACATTATTAAAACACAACGGTGACAGGAGTATATCTGCTTAAACTGGTAGAATTTTACTGCACAATTCGCACCAAAAAATATATTTCAATGTTTGAAATATATTCATTATAAATTCAAAGTTCAATGAAGATTTGAGTAAATATTGATCTTGTTCTCGATTATTAGAACGAAACTATGAATGAAATCAAATTAATCATTAACACTTCACGAAAAAGTTAGGGTTCGTCACCTAAACCATCACATGAAATATATGCAATGGTTTTCAGTTTCTTGTACATTTTTTTCGTAATTTGTACAACTTCGTCACCTGTGTTTTTAATTTTCGCCTAATTTTTTTTTGTCTCACATTTCTCTTCCACTCTCTGTGTGTGCGTCTGTGTTTGCAAGTAGGGATACGAAACCGTAAAATCCCGTAGTTTATTAATAGTTAACTCATAGAGTGTATTAGTTTCAAGCAATTTTTATGTTGCCATAATTTTTAGTGTCGCGTCCTGCTGAACCTAAGGACGACCCAACCGTTTGAAGAGGTATTAGAAGACCTTGGGCAAGTTCTCAAAATGTCTGGAGCGAAACAGATGTATACGCTGTCTGGACATGAGGTGAGTAAAGGAATATGTTTAGAATTTTTGAATGGACCCTTGAACAGATATTATTATGATTTATATATGAAACATCTGAATCTTTGATTAGGAAATACATTTTCTGCAGATTTATCTACATTCACACCCTTGCAGTATGTACCGCAGTCACGCCATTTTCTAACGAAACCTAAACATTTCAGTCGCTTAATAATTGGTAACGTAAAATTTTCATTGATATAAGTGGAAAAAATAAATGTAAAATACACTATTGTTCAATGATAAAATCCAATCTCAGAATCCTTTCATTATTTAATAAACATAGGTTCCATTTTTCTTTAACATAATATCCATTGAGAAAATCAAATTGTTTAATAATGTCCATTAGAGGAAAACTTCGAATGTTATAAAGTGATAGACACACAGGATAGCAAACGGACAATGAAGTTAATTTTATAATTATGCTACCTCTTTATATTCTCATTATTAATTATTATAACATTTCCTTGAATAGTTTAATATAACCAAAGAAATTAAAACAACTTTGTAAATTTCCACAGAAAATTGGTATATTCGCGACCGGTATCGTAATATAAAATTACATCTTTCAGTAATTTTATATTAAGAAACCGGTCGCGAATATACCAATTTTCTGTGGAAATTTACAAAGTTGTTTTTATTACTATGGCATTCCACGAAGTCACACCTTCTCACATTGATAACCAAATATATTTAAGTACTATAAATAACAGTTTTTTTCTGGAGCTTTTCGGGGACAGGCCTTCACGGCTACCGTAGTATGGGTATACGTAATATGGGTTTTTTCTGAAACATCAACTGCTTGGTTTTCCTCTTATTTTCAAAATCGTAAAAAAAAGTAATTTCCAATAATATCTCTTCCGCTTGGATAGATATAAACCGCGGCCTCCCACAAGGATCGATCCTTGGTCCTTTACTATTTTCTCTGTACATACATGACTGCCCACAAGTTATTAAATACTGTGAATATCATTTGTATGCTGATGACCTACAGATTTATACTGATTCAACCGTCTCCGGTTTCCGTGAATGCATACAAAACGTTAACCACGACCTCGAAAGGATTAATAGCTGGAGTAGGGAACATGTCGTGAAAATATCCAAAAAAGTTTATTCAACTATTCATTCCTTGAGATGCTTACGTAGTTTCTTAACGCCCTCAATCAAACTACAGCTAGTAAATTCATCGATAATGCCCCACTTTGATAACGGTGACATTGTTTACCAAGATCTATCAAGAGATCTAGCCAATAAGCTCCAACGCATCCAGAATGCGTCCGTTCGATTTTTATTTAATTTGAGAAAATACGACCATTTTTCCGGTGCATTTAAAAAATTAGATTGGATAAAACTCGAAACTCGCAGTCAACTTCACATTCTAACGTTAACATACACTGTTTTGCGAACGCAATCTCCTGAATATCTCTTTTCCGAATTTGTAAGATTTGAGTCCGTCCATAATTGCAATACTCGAGGGAAATTCAATTTACTAATTCCGAATCACAGAACGGAGACGTATCACAAATCATTTATTATAGCTGCAACCACGCTCTGGAATACTCTTCCCTCCCACATAAAATCTTCCATTTCCACCCGATCTTTCAGAAGAAAATGTCTTACTCATCTCAATCATATATCCAATTTATCTCCTGCATCAACAGTCATCACATCTCTACAGCACTGATCAATGCTGTCTCTACTGCTCCTTTCACTCTTAACCTCCAATTAATTTAACTATGCACTATATATAACTATAATTTATAATTAATTTTTTTGCAGCTCTATGGTCCAATATCTTATAATTTTATTATTTATACCTTGCCTTTCTTTTCAGCAATCTTCTTAAATATACCATTGAAGGTTTATAATTACCTGCTTAGTTATAAGATATATATTCAAATTTAACATGATCTGACTCATTGATTGCTCTTGTAACATTGAAATTTTAGTATTCTGTTGTTAGTTAATTCTATCAGTTGGTTTGTGCAGGTTTTTCACACACCCCTTCATTGTAGGTGTTTTCCTGCAGTGGATTTTTTTCCTAAGAATTTTCTTAGGTTTTTATATCCACTTAAATCTCTCTTATAATCATTATTTTTCTCTTTCTAATTATTTTTGTACTTTAAACTTTTTTAAGAGGTTAGATGGATATTTGGTCTCAATCTCGCCTCCATAATAAAGACCTAAATAAAGATCTAAAGACCGTAGCGGTCTCGGAGTGAAACCCCACCGTGCATCGCCCTGTCAAGCAATCCCCTACTTCGTCCAGAAGTCCCCGCATTGCAACACCCCCATTCCCTTAAAATATTTCTACAAAATGGTGGAGCATTTCTTTTTGAAGAATTTTACATTTTTAGGCAAGGGTCTTAAGAGTGATACAGGTAACTTTTTCCATTCTGAAGTTCCCCTGTTGAGAAAAGAATACTTCTTTACATCCGCCGCCGAGGCTTAATTTTAAATTCGAGACTATCTTTACCGCAAAACTCAGGTTTCACAATCGAATTTTTAAACGATACCCAACCATATTTACTTGCAATTATGTTATAAGTACAACCCGGTCAACTTATTTTCTCCTTTTCTCCAGAGTATCCCACCCAAGAGTATCCAACATTGCTGTAACGCCGTCCCTTTTTCTTCCCATAATATATCGAGCAGCTTTCCTTTGTACATTTTATTGTATTTCCTTTGTCTATTTTCTTTATTTGACAACAATGATACACACAGTTGTCTCGCATTCAACTATTGGCGTCACAAGCGATAGATATCCCTTTCTTTCGCTTTCCTGCTACTGCCCCTTAGATTCCTCATCGCATAATGTGGTAACATTTTGTACGCCTTCGCTACGATTAAATTCATTTTTTTTCCGACTTAAGATTCCTATCAAAGGTTACACCTAAATACTTGCAGTGATCTGGATTTTTTATATTTCACTGTTTAAACTATAGCTATGGCAATAAAGCGACCTCTTATTTGAAAAGGCGACATACCTACTCTTACTCACTCATTCTATTCTTCGCCACCCATTCTTCTATCAAAATTAAATCTCGCTGCATTATTTCCCTATCTTCGTTGTTCGTAATCCTTCTCTAAAGCATGCAGTCGTCTGCAAACAATCGAATACTTGATTTTATATTAAAAGGTAGATCGTTCATATATTCTAGGAAGAGTAAGGGTCCAATTACACTCTCTTGCGGGATTTACAATATTATCAGAACATCCAAAGCGTGAGTAGAGAAGTGCATCCATCTAGGTGTATGAACTATGATGATGAAATTGTAAAAAATTCAGGTAAGATTTCAAAACATGATTGTTTGAAATAAAATATGAATTTATAGGTGTTCAGATGTTTTCAAGTTTATTTTATGCACCTGAAAGTAGTCATCAAAAGGAAAGTCTGAGAAAGAGAACTCATGAAATTATATCATCAAATCATGAGCATCTGATATTGCGAATGATAATCATTTTTATTTATTTTATTTATTTATTTATTTAATTAGATTCAAAAACAGCCAAATTGGCCCATAACATTGAATCGATAACAACAAATTTCAACGTAAAGGCAAGTTTTTAAGGGCATCCAATGTTATACATAATGTGCTTTTCAACGTTTAGGAATATATCAGTTAAAAACATCACGAACTAATGCCTTATTTCAACGGCTTATAAAATCTTAGAGATATCAGGCTTTCGAATAATTGACTCGATCGTAATGACATAAACATTAGCCACGTCCGATGGTATCACTAAAAATGCAGAAGAGTTCGAATAGTTTCAACAATTTGCCCCCGAAGCCTCTTCGGGAGGAATAAAGCTCCAGTTGCTTTCTATGGACCATTCGAGTGAACTCATTGCCGGAGCAAGAACATTTTTAATAAAAGAATTTTGTTACAGTTCTCCTACACGCCAAAAACATGATTATCAGTAAAATTTATTTACGCTTTTAAAAAGTACAGTATTCACTATCATTACAAATGTCGGATGTCACTTTGGTTGTCAAATTGTTTATCATAACCACGGTGGCCATAAATTACCTAAAATTCATTTGAAGGAGTGTTTTCTTCCGATTCCCCAACCCTTTCAGCTCACAACCGCATCTTTGATTCGCAAAAATTCCATTCTAATCGATAACGGACTGAATACACTTTGTCCTTATTTATATAGATAAATTCCATCGTCAGCGATAGTTAATTATTATCATTACTGAATCCAGATATTTATTTCAATTTGAGAAGTGAGCTGTATTCAACGTAAACGTATAATACATTAGGAATAACTGAAGCTTTGATCCTTAGGTTCGGAGTTTCTCTCAACTGCGAAATGAGTTTGCAGACGTAGAAACGTTCTATCTATGCCACGGAGGATCACCGCTCCTCGGCCGCAATGGGCTGGAAGGGGGCAGAAGGAGCAGAGCCAGCAGTGTCGCTGCAGAACGTAGACGTTCTAGAAGCAAAGGGAGAAGATCCGTGACTTACGGCGATACTGAAGCGAGAGGTGAGCACGATCTCGTGATTCTTCGTACTATTTTTAGGGGCAACAGAATCTACGTATCCATTAAAACTGAAATTCAAGAACTTTTATTCCTTTCTTAATGTAATATTAATTTACATTATATACGAAAATAATATATTGATGGGAGTTGTTCGAATTTGTCACTTATTGAATTGAATATATATATATATATATTCATATTGAATTAAAATTGCGCAATATCTACTTTCAGACTATTCTCTGGTGGAAGTTCTGAAGGAAGAGCCGCTAAGGCTGATCATCAGAGGTCTGAAGAGGACGTTTTATCCACCACTCCATCATCCTCCAGCAGACAATTCTCCACCAGACAAGAGGCTACAACTCGAATGGGTGTATCCTTCGAAAAAACATTCAAAGCTTCGATCATAATATTTCACATAATCTTAAATTGTAGGATAACTGAATCCTTTGTGGCCAAGTAGAATTATTGTTACGTTGTTGCGGATAATAATTTAAGCAAGACCTTTTAAGATTATGTAAAAACAATTTAGATGGATTACAAATAATGAGATAATGGAAATTAAGTTGAACGTTCGGCAAATTTATCCACTCGTTTTCCAAGTACATACGAAGAAATTAATGAGTTCATAAAAGAGAATACATCATAATGAATGATTGGAATATAAGGGAAAGAAGAAGAAAATATAGTCTGAGTTTATCCCCAGTTTGAAACTGAATAAAACTCATCGTGTCCAACGTAAATCAGTTCATGGAATTTCCCATTTACTTTCCACATTGCAGTACTATAACCGATAAAGTCACTCACAGCTATCGATTATAGCAACTTCATTTTTTCTTAGGATACTGTCTACATTTTTAGTCTTCTCCTTTGATCTCATTAAAGCCTCGATCCCTGAATATGATGAACACTACAAAATTGAACTTAGGTTCTGATGCCATATTTAAAACGACCTCCACGTCAGAAATGGATGCGGTTCTTTATGAATTATATAATGCAAACGAATGAGACAACAGAGAAATTGACTAAAATTTTTAAGACGAACGAAATTTCAAAAAAGATAATTAATAATAGACGTAACAATTATGAACATAGTTTGGGAAAAGTGTACATAATATCTAATGTATGTTCAAAACTTATTAGTAACGATGTCCAGCAAATTGCAACATTACACAGCCAAAGTAAAATAATCTCGGTAGAGATCTTTCCTTGACGTCCTTACCAGTTACGGCTATAGGGGAACCGATTCTCGCAGAAATCTTTGGGTGTTACCAACAGGAGAACTGCTTTACTACGTTGCAGCTGTTGCCGTTCTATACGATAGGGACGAGGATTCCCAGAGACATTATGTGGCTCATTCAGAAGATATACAGTGGTAAGTTTATACTTAGGATGTGTTGAATGAGGCAAAAGGGTCATATAGAAAATACAGTCTCCGTTCTTTATGACTTTATTATGAAGAAATGTGATCATGCAAAGAATTCATTTTTCCACCTTTCGCGAGTATATATTGCTAATTTTAAAAATATTTTGACATGTATCAAAAATTTGAGAATTGTCATTACTTATGTAGATTTTGGATGTTTGGATACGTCATTCATTGATTTGAATACTATAATTGTCCAAAAATTGAGATTAAAATAAATACCGTATCTTTCGGAAGGCGCTCATAAAATCCCTAAAAAGCGGCAATTCCGATGCAGTAATGAATTCTTGTTGACTTTGGGGGGCGACTCTATGCAGGAACAAAATGAATCAATCGACGATAAACCAATCAGAGCCAACCCATTGACAAGTATTCGGCGATCAAAGATTTTTCACTCATCCCAACCACTTTTCCTACAACTTCGTTCCTTTTGTTATGCGCCCTATCATCCGAAAAATACGAAAAATAATAACTGTTACAAAAATCAGTCATTTATAATATATGAATTTATAATATATTTCCACAAGATTTTCTTGTGGAAAATACTGAGCACTTCTTTTTTTTCATTTCATTTTTGATTTTAATTATATCGGAATCTTAATAAATTTTGAATGGCTGCGGAGCTACAAATTCAGGAAATAAATATAACTAAACTACAGAGAATTTATCATTTACAAATGTTTTTAATTGTCTTAATAAATATTCGTGTACTAAAATAAGGGTTGAACTATTCTCATGTGTCAATCCATGTATTATTCTTTGATTCCATGAGAACCGTTTACATTATAAGATAGAGTTCAAATCTGCTAAGGTTTTATTGCAGTAGTAGTAAAAACAAGTATTCAATAGGCTTTTTTATAAATTCGCAAAAAAATCACACCTAAAAATTCCAGCTAAATCACGAGGTTTAAAAAATCTTTTAAAACTCTTATAATAGTTGTATCATTAAACTATATTGATTAATAGAGCATTATTTCGCAACGGAGCACAGTTGGCTAGAATCGAAAAAAGCTGGCCAAAAATACAAAATGCGTTTTTTTGAGTGCGGACTTTGAAACTTCGCATGATCAATCTCAAATAAGTTGTGCATCGACTGTCATTGTGCGCGGGAAAGAAATCATTCGACTTCTTTCCCGCGCACAATTTAAATTTACAAGGGGTCAAAGTTAACCAAATTTCGGGAAAAACTGCCGTTTTCGATTTTTCGCATAATTCTTCAATTTCAAACCAACAATGAACCAAAATTAACGAAAGGATCGGACAAAAAACTATTTCATGTTATAAACCCATTCTTTATGCTTCATAGTACTCGATTTGAATGATCACACTCGATAATTTGCCTACTTTACAGTACAAAATCGCGGACCCTTATTTTAGAGGTGATTTTTGCATAAAGCGAGGAAAATAGTTATGATGTACATCGATGTGTCTGAAAATAGTTGAATTTTCGATAATCACGTCCTTAAGATTAGAGAAATATCCGCTTTCCAGCATGGCGCTGCATCCGTCGCGGGAAATGGTGGCATCAGGACAAAGAGCTGGGAGAAACAGGAAAACGCAGGCCCATATTCGGATCTGGAGCACAGAAACCCTTCAGACATTGTACGTCTTCGGAATGGGAGAATTCGAATTGGGAGTGTCTGCTATCGCCTTTTCTCAATTGGTGAGAATCGTTTATTCGCTTCAATTGTCAATTGATATGCTTATAAAGAAAGTCTATTAAAGTGTCTATATTTAATCTAAATTCTATAACATTTTAGTTTTAAACGAACATCTCAAATACCCCGCATTTATCATTTTTAGCTTTAATCTGTGGTACCTTCCTTTAATGTGTAGCAACAAACTATTTTTTGAAGAATCTCTAATTATCTTAATAGAATGGAGGCAGTTATGTGTTAGCGGTTGATGGTGGACGGGAAAGGATCTTATCGGTTTGGCAATGGCAGTGGGGACACCTTCTAGGCAAAGTGGCGGTAAGTTCAACATTTTAAACTAAGATCACAGTAGTAATGATTAGGAAGACACATTGAATAAATATGCTATATTATACGCATAATATACACACATATATTTTTCCTCAAAATAGAAAACCAAAAACTCTTAAACGATTCTTTCTTTTTTGTAAAAATACGAAGGAACAAAAAACTTTTTGCAATAAACTTTCGGTAGGTAATCACCAAGTGTAAATGGGCCGCTGCTATCGATGAAAGCCGCAAGAAGATACAAGATGATATATTTATTTACTTAACAAAGACCATAGATCCATTTACTGGACAATTACGGTTCTAAACTTAACAATGCACGTTAATAAACATCCAGACCTTGAAAGGAAATTTCATCCTCAGAATTTGAACCCGGAACCTCATTGTTAGATGATTACATACATATCTAATTCTAACGAATCATATATAATACCTAATTCTACTGAAAATGAAAAATTTATGTTCCCTTTTGAATCCTCTGATTTTAAAAAAGTGTCCACCGAAACGAATCAAATTTGGGATTTTAGTGATTTCGAAAAGTTGCCTTTGCTTTGAAGAATAAAATTGAATAACGTCGAAGCAATTGGAATGTTGGTTGGATTTTTACTTTTCAAACTAATTCCTCTTTACGATGTCGTTTACGACGATGCGATATTGTTTCGATAGTTCAAAATGGAAATTACATCGATACTATTATTTCAAACATTACACAGTTACCGTCGATCGCAAACGTGATAAAATTAATCGATGGTTACTCAGAATATTTACGAACTTTTAGTCGATCCCTTTGGGTCCCAAAAACCCCACTGATGATGTATAGCCATCGACCGTCTGCACCAAATAATTACCATAAGGGAGTTGATATTCAAGGTGATATGGCGTTGACACGCACGCCCTCTCGCAAATTGCAGAGAAAATGTCACAAGGCACGACAGCACCGTGTTTTTCTTTTACGATTCTGAATCAAAGCAGTTTTCTCTCATTAGCCTACTTGGAAAGCCGATTTATGGACACATTTTCCGTATCGCCTTCAATTCCATTTATGATGTCTACAACTGTGAAAACTTCATCGCACTTACTAATGATTGATCCTCCAATCTAAATAGATATCTCACAAATTATGTTTTAAAATAGATAATACACAAATATATTTTTAAGGATTCTGTATAATTCCCCATTTGAGTATCTCAGTACTACTTTTAAAGATTTCTAAATTTCAAAAGACACTTTGATTGTTTCTTAAGTCCATCGGTGAAGTTCGCTCTTTCGCCAATTTGATGAGAGTACAATGGATTAGAAAAGAGCACTACCGGTTTTTAGGATATTAATTTTCAGTGAGTTAGAGATTCAGCATCATTTGTGGATAAAACGTTATCCGAATCTTTAAATTAATTAAAAACTTTTACATCCATTATTCCATGCGTTCATTCCGCACCCAAAGTTGGTGCGGTCGTCCCCCCACTATTCTGATAACACAATGGAATATAAGAACAGGTAAATTTCACCGAGAAAGCGTACGCTTTTTTCTGTGTGAAACACAGAGTGAAATAGAATTGAAAAATAGTAAAAATATTGGTGGAATTGGTTGTCAGCGGACCAAGTCTTTTCAGTTCGCGTGTTTCGCACCATGGACTCCACCAACAGGAGAATATAAGTGAGTTTTTTCCAACGATCGCTATAATCAATTTACCTACTGGAATTATTCACCGTTCAGGAATTCTTCATCGTTATTCCATATACATTGTTTAACTTTAACGTTATATTATAAAATCATTAAAAAATGTAAATCGAAGTTATTTTTCATCAAATGCTATTCCGAAATATGTGACACTGAATTTGTTTCTATCAAACCGAATATTCATTACTCTGAGCAAATGTTACGAAGAGACCCAAATTAATTTTCATACTAATTGTGTTCATTCATTCATAAATGATTTTAAATAAAACTCGATGTGTTTCAAACTCAGGGGACGTTATCATTATTTGAAAAATCTTGACAGCTTCTCGAAGTTACTGATGAACCATCTTTAATTGCAGAACGATGGCCCAAAAGGGCCGTTTCAAGTTTCATTTGCTAAATTACGACAACGATATTCATTGATTTCCGATTTTCAGGATTTGCTAGAAAAGGATTGAAGTTGTGTCTTTAGAATTTATACATGGGTGGTCTGAAAATTTTCCGACTTCAACGTGAAGATCTGATCGATTTTAAATAAAAGTTGGTGCATTTAGTTAGTTATCTTTCGAAAGTTACTCACCAAAGTTTCAACTATTTTGTACGAGTTTTTTTTTATTTAGCAGTCGTTTGAGTTGATGCGAGTGTTTTTGTTGAAATTGACAAAATCGAGTATCGAGCTGTCATCAAATGCTTGTTTTTTGAAGGGCAATACACATACGGAAATAAAATGTTGGTTAGATTCTATGTATAGCGACTCCGTAACATCATTTATTACAATTAAATTTTGGGTAGTTGAATTTAATCGTGGCCGTAAGAACTTGGGAAACGATGAACGTTCGGAACGTCCAAAAACTGCAGCTACCGACGAAAGCATCCCCAAATTTAACGAAAAAGGCACTATACGATCACCAAATTAAAGTTTGAGATAGCGGAGGTTATGAACATCTCAAAAAAAAACTTGTTTGCCACATATTAAATCAACATTTAGGCATGAGAAAGCTGTCCGGCTGCTGCGTTTGCTCACGTTAAACTGAACGCGTCTTCGAATGAACATTTCCAACGCTGTGTAAATAAATCCGAGTTTTGGGCCGATAATTACTGTGGATGAAACGCACTAATATACGCCATAAACAAAAATACAGTCCAAACAGTGGATTACACTGGAGGAATTCGCTCCAAAAGTAGCGAAGGCTGTTTTTTTCGGCTCGGAAAGTGACGAGGACTCTTCTTTGGGATATTGATGGATCTTTTCAAATCGATTATCTTCAAAAGGGAAAAAAACATTACAGGAGCGTACTACAAATCATTACTAGACAAACTGAAGGCAAAACTTGCGGAAATCGGCCAAACTCGCAGAAAAAGAAAATCCTGTTTCACCGAGACAAAATACCGTCTCGGATCTCAGCGGTTGCCATCGCGAAAATCCACGAATTACGGTTTGAACTTAACTCTAATTATACTATTCTTATTTATTTCTGTTGATTGTTTCATATATATATATAACAACTGTTATTAATTCTTTCTAACTATTGTTTATGATCCAATGTAATAGGCCTTAATGGCTGTTTTTGGATTAATTGATAAATAAATAAAGAACTGCTTGACCATCAGCCTAGCTCACTCACCTCAAGCGACTTTATCCCCTCATCTCAAAACTGCGCTTGTGGTAAGGAGATTTTCGTCAAATGGAGAGGCCATCGTGATCAGTTATTTTGCAGAGAAAAACTCTATTTGAATGGGTTACAAAGATGGGAGCATCATTGGGAAAAGTGTGTTACAGTTACAAGGAGCCAATGGTGAAATATAAAAGAACATTTTTTTTAATATGTATTTTATCTTTGTTAGGTCGGAAACTTTTCAGACCACCCATGTATTTAAGTTATAAACACATGTCTATGGACGTTTAAATTCATTGATAATAGCTACTTTTAGCATAATCTAATGCTCTAAAGACAATAAATTTAAATTCAAGGAATAATTTTAATAATTTTAAACCATCCAGCCGCGAACTATCCATTCCCGTACCACTTCAACATAATTCACAATGCGTTATTCGGGCTTCCCCCAGTATAAATAATTTATCGATTGCAATTGTTAATTGTCGGAGCATCAAAAACAAGGTAACCGACCTTGAGCATTTAATACGCAGTGACGATTTAGACATAATTATAGGCACTGAGAGCTGGCTTACGGGGGATATAAACGATAGCGAAGTGTTTCCTAAAGATTTTAAAGTATATCGAAAGGACCGGGTAGATAAAACGGGCGGTGGAGTATTCATCGCGGTAAAAAGTTCCCTCCACAGTAGTTCACGCACGTCTTCTTACGATAGCATCGAGAGCGTTTGGTGCACAATTAGTCAGTCAAACAAACCGAATTTAGATGTATGCGCTTTTTATCGGCCACCAACTATCCAACTTCTTTGACTGGAAAACTACGAATAATGATTTCACCTACAGCCTCCGCGGAGAAAAGATAGTAGAATCTGTTAAGTATCTTGGATTAACCCTGACGAATAACCTATCATGGAATACATCCGTAATACATGAGGAAAAGCTTTAAAGAAACTCGGTTTCGTTAAGAGGATAGTCGGTAAGAGCGTAGAAAAAGTTCGAGAGCGATGTTACTTTGCGCTAGTCAGACCACACCTCGAGTATGCTTGCAGTGTATGGGATCCAGCCGATAAAAGTAATATAAGTGAATTAGAAAAGGTCCAACGTAAGGCGATACGTTTCGTTAAAAATTGCTACGATAAATCGATTAGCGTAACTAAATTGCTTAAGGATGCGGGATGGGAACCATTAGAACTAAAAAGATCTAAGCGTAGATTAGATTTGCTAACTAGATTCAAAGAAGAAACGTTCAAGGAAGACGTAGTACAGATCATGCGCCCTCCCTGCTATATAGGTCGATCAGATAGAGCGAACAAAATAAGGGAAATAGATGCGAAAACCGACCGTTTTAAAATTCGTTTTTCCCTCGAACAATACGAGAAAATAACCGTCTAGGGAAGTAAATTCACGGTGCATGCACCCCCTGCCACACACCGAGGCTCGCAGGGTATCTACATAGACATAGACATAGACCAAACTCGCCACGTCAGTTGTTACGCAACATAAATGATGAAATAAACTCTTATTCAAAAAATAACAACTGAAATGTAGTTAATGATGCTAAGGGCAAAGCCAATATTTTGAATGATTTCTTTCAGAGTGTATTTACGCCCAATAGTTTATCACGTACCATGCCAAATTTCGACGCGCCTGAAAAGATGTCTATAATCACTTACAGTGAAGACGGCATCACTAAACTTCTGCACATCATTAGGTCCGATAAATCTCCTGGTCCTGAAGACAGACCAGCCCGGGTATTAAAAAAAGTTCGGTAAGCGTTGCTAGTTTTCTTAAAGAAGTATTTGAGAAATCTCTGAGTGAATCCCCAGTGATTGGAAAATCGCGAACCTCACTCCAATATTTAAAAGCGGAGAAAAGGATGACCAATCGCATTACAGGCCCATATCTCTAACGTCACTAAACGGTAAGGTAATGGAGTATATAATTGTTAGTTCTTTAATGGGATTCCTTGAAACTTCTAAATTCATCTTTATGAACCAACACGGTTTTCGTAAGACGTGATCTTGTGAGTCTCAGCATGCATTATTGGTCCACGACATCTTAACATCTGCCGAAAAGAAAAAGCAAGCGGATGCAATATTTTTAGATTTTCGAAAAGCGTTTGACAAGGTCCCTCATCACAAGTTGATATAGAAACTAAAAGTTGCTGGTATACATGGCGAAGTAATAAACTGGATAGAAAAATTTCTCTCCGACAGAGAACAGCGAGTAGTTACAGATGGGGCTCAAATTAGATTAGCTAATCAGATTAGCTCAAAACCCGTTAAAGTGACCTCGGGAGTACCACAGGGTAGCGTAATAGGGCCCTTACTTTTTTTTGTTTGTATTAACGATATTTGTAGTCTCATTGATAGTAACGTTAGATTATTTGCAGACGATACGGTCATATACAGAGAAATAGGGCTATAATAGAGAGGACAGGTTAGCCCTGTCGAAAGATTTAGATAACATCACGAAATGGTGCAATGACTGGCAAATGGAGCTCAACATTGATAAATGCTCAGTAGTAAACTTTTTTAAGAGAAAATCCACTACCGACGACTTTTCATATAGCATTAAAGGAAAAAATTTAGCAATAGTTGAATCTGTAAAATATCTGGGAGTTACGCTGACGAATAACTTAAATTGGATTTCCCACATCCGTAACACATCTGGACGAGCACTAAAACTCGGCTTCGTCAAGAGAATAGTCATGAATAGTAAATGAAAAGGTTCGCGAACGTTGTTACTTCACGTTAATTAGGCCTCGCCTTGAGTACGCTTGCAGCATATAGGACCCTGCCAATGAAGACTGCATTCGGGAGTTAGAAAAGGTACTACGTAAGGCGATACGTTTTGTAAAAAATTCTTACGATAAAACAGCGAGCGTAACACGGATGCTTAAGGACTCCGTTTGGGAATAATTAGAAGAAAGAAGATCGAAACTAAGAATTGAATTACTAGATAAATTCAGAAAGAGTTCCTTTATAGTAGACGTAGAAAGCATTATGCATCCACCGTGTTATATAGGCGCGAACGGAGAACGGACAAAAACTCATTTTTTCCGCGAACTATTCGCGAAAATAATCGCCTAGGGAAATAGGGACATGGTGCATGCACCCCCTGCCAAACGTCGAAAGGCGGCTCTGGTAAATATGTAGATGTAGATAATTTACTCGCTTATAAGCAACAAATTTGAAAAACGTAAAACCTACAACTAATCTTCAAACCTTGCTCTAACGTTATGTGTAAAAATATAACATAGTTACTGATTATAATAATCTTTAACTTGTGAATTAGAACACCTCTGTTTTCGCCTATCAAGACCGCCCTATCCTGGAAGTAGACGGTTGAATGGCAGCGATCCTGGCGGACATCGGCATAAATAGTTTCGTCGATTTAAATGGGGTTGACTATTAAGGAGCCCCAAGAATAGTAGATTGAGGCCCAAATTTAAGAAAGTTTTATAGTTTTTTAGAGATATGCATTGCTAGAGTGTACATTCGTGTGTTATTTCTTTAAGAGTATGAAAAACATTTTTTAAGAAATTAATTACCAAAGTTATTGTTTCTATTAGGGCATATGTAAAAGACACCAAAAAGAGCGGCCGTCCTTTCGTCTTTAATTTTCGTTTGATTTCGGAATTCAAATTTTTTCTTACAGAAAATAAATGTATCAGTGAGCCTAAAAATGAACAATTTTGAAATTTGTGCAAATGACAGCATTCATGTACGGGAAACAGGATCGCCATTGTAAATTCTTTTCATAAGTTTACTTTTCACTATCTCTAAGTACGAGATCCTGTTTCTTGATGGTAAGTTCCCATCTCCAACGACTTCTTATAGACACGAGGCCAGTATATCTGAGGATTTATCTTATACCCGAACTGAAATGTCTTTCATCTGATTTTGAGGACGACCTATTCTTTAAACATGAAGAAATGCACACTGTATGGCCAGCGTTTGTGAGTCATTTGGTTATCATGCCCCGTTTGGGATTACGTGCCTAGAAACGATCAATTTCGCTCATGATGGACGTTCACACCAAGATGGGTAACTCGCAAACGTTTTATTATAGTTTATGTTGCTGTTCTTCAAACAGTCAAGACAAACTTATAGGTACTAAATAGCTTCAAAATATATATTTTTCACGTTATAAAAAGAAAATAGATCATTTGCTGACTTTTTGGAGCACCATACAAGTGTATATTATATTTTAAAATTAATTTTCTATTTATTTAATAAACACCTGGGATATAATTAATCACCTATTGAGGGGGAACCTGGTTTAGCCAGTTAAAATATCCATTTTCTTTATTTTTCAGAAAACAGTAATTTACTAAGAACCAAAGAAAAGAAATCGCTTTCAGATCGTTATGCGAAATATTGAGAAATCTACTCCCCATTGCTAAAGCCGATGCAACTATATATGTTTTGGTTGTGATGATGGATGAATTAGATATATATAATCCGTGAATGCAATTTTAATGCCAAGACCGGTGGAAGTTTAGCAGTGTACGTACGGGTCGAACAGTTTGTTGAGTTATAAGGTTGACAACTTCTAGCAAGTAGCAAAACGTTCGCTTCACACTCCGTTCAGTGGAGTAGTAGTTTAGAAATGCAAGTTTATTCTTTTTGATAGTTATCCGTAACTGAAACTTAAAAGGCCTTTTTATCGAAAATATTCTCGTTTTTTGTGATTTGATTACACAAAAACTATGAAGACTATTAAGATCCCGCTTAGCTTCTATTTAGAGCATTCAATTTTATATTCGGTGAACCTCAACTATTGATAAAAGTATATCTATTATATATAGCTGTTGGAGGATTTGTATATATACGAATAAAGGTGTGCTTGCAATCAATTTTTACATCAAATGATGAAAAAATAATATTTTTGGGAATTTGTTTACTGCTCACACATTGCTACACTTAAACTGAAGGACATGATCGCAGCGTATATTGAATTGATATCCCACTTTTTATGGCAGCATTTTTGGGCGTCGAGGCCTCTAAAAAGTTTTTCATCATTCACACGAATATCATCGTCTGTATCCAAATTTCAAAAGGAAATTCATTCGGGAAGTGTCTAAAAAGAAGTTCTTATTTTCCTATGCATTCCTTAATAAGTAAACGCCCCCTAGAGTCGAACCAACGATAATATTACAGCAATTTAATGGCATCTGAACAATAATAAGCGGCCTCTTTATGCATGTGTTAAATTTAAATCGTCCAAAAGATCGGAAAGTGTCCTAAAAGAAATGTCGAAAATCTAGCCCATGTATTTTAAAGCGAGGCTTTAGAATACATGGGCTAGAAATAATCTTAAGTATTAGAAAATTCTTTAAATCATTGGAAGCAGGAGATAGTATTGATCTCAAAAAAGTGACAACCAGTACCGCTTTATGTGCCGGAGTGAGCGAAAGAACAGTTAAGAGCATTTTCCGAGAGCACCGAGCTGCGTATCGGAATTGTCATCTCTGAGGAAAAATACCGGTAGGCCTCCGATAATTTTGGACGACTTTATCCAAGGAGTTGAGGAGGAGTAGAGCAATCAATCACTGAAAGTATTCTGTTACTCACCCCTAACATTTTAATCTACATCATCACCAACACTGCTACTTGAATCCTCCATGTTAATGATGAAGGGTTCAATGAAAAATCTGCAACTATACTTCATCCTGTAATCATCCTCGATCTTCTTTACGTGATTGACTGCTCTACTTCCTAAATCCTTACATAAATTCGTCCAAAATTATCGGAATCCCACGTATATAATCAATTCTGAAAAATATCCAAAGTTGTGAAAATGTCATGGGTTCAATTCGAGAGAACCCTGTAATCTTGATTTTCCCCCTAAGAATACATGAGCAAGATTTTCGAAATTTTTTCAACGAGCTTTCCAATCGTGTAGAAGATTTTAATTTCGCAAATGACTAGTTATGCAGCATGTTAATGTTCAACCTCCGTAATAATGTCGTACTTGGTCGTTGATTTGATTCTAGGTGTCGACCACTATACCTCCATAGGGAATGTATAGGGAAATCGGAATTCCTTTTGAGGCACTTTCTTATTGAATTTTGCTGTGATATTTGGAGAGCTTATAAGGACGCAGAAACTCGTACTAATCATGAAAATATATTTCGTAGAAAATCCATAGTCCGATGCTGGAAGAATGCTGCCATAAGAAATGCGTGGGAATAGAACTATCTTAGAATATACAGAAATATTAGAAATCAATTAGGGTTAGAATTGTGTGAATCTTTCGTTAATTCATTCTTAGATGTATAAACCGACTTCATGCTGTAGGCAAGAAAACTTTTACACGTAATTTTAAATAATCATCCATTTAACCCATGATCAGTAGGGTTGGTTTTCCATTTTCACCTGGTAGTGTTTATAGGTAGTTTATCCTTTTCTGAAATAAAGATTGATGAATGATTGTTGAAATGTTTCAGACCCATCAAGATGAGATAACAGGAGCAGAGTTCCATCCACTGGATGATAATCTAATCATTACATATGGAAAAGGACACTTGTCTTTCTGGACCAGAAGGAAAGATGGATTTTTTGAAAGGACAGATATTGTTAAACCTGTAAGCTAAAAAATATATAGTGTTATCTCGCACACATTTCAATGTTTATACACATAGAATTACAGTTTTTATCTTGTATCAACTATCATAAATGATATATTTAACTATAATCTTATTATTACTTAGATTTATTTTTATCACACAATATTTGAATATTATATTCAATGATTCTCTTAAATGTCAAAGTAAAAATTTAATTTATTAATATAAAATTCACATTATAATAAGAAAATTTTAACTTTATTTTTTTAATAAATAATTTGATTTTTTATTCAATAAATATCTGGAATATTGCAAAAATTCTTCTTTACATCCTCCTACAAGTAACAACCTGGAATAAGATGTGTTACATAAAGACTACATTGATAAAATGCTCAAATTTTGTCTTCAACTTTATAATTAATTATGCAATAGTCATTAATTTTTGCATACAAATGTATGAAGTACTTCATTGAAAAATGGTTTTCAGTCAAAATTCTTAGCTATATTTGCTAACAAATGAAGATAATAATGGTCAAATCTTTTGTTTTATTACAATTATCACTAGATATTTCAAGAATAACTTTTGAGTTGGACAGCATTTCTAACCTCTTTAAGTTCATAATCTTCACATGTTTTTAGACATTGAAAATAGTATAATTAATTTGTTGGAATAACATCCCATCAATCCAAATTACCTGTCACATTGAATATAGCTACTGATGAAAACAATAGTTTCAATTTATGCAAGTTTAGAACAAATATCTATTATAACTATTACTGTTCAGGACCAGGCCTCCTCAAGAACACATGTGACTTGTCTACAGTTTGAAGCAGATGGAGATGTCGTAGCTGGTGATGGTGATGGTTTTATAACCATCTACTCTGTTGATGCAGATGGCTCATATTTTGTGAGGTTGGAATTTGAGGTAAAGTATTCTTATCGTCTTCTGTAGGATTGGAGTAAAAACAGTGCATTCATACTCAATAATAATCTTAACTTTCGATGTTCCTTAATATAAATTTCAGTATTAAGTGACACCAAAGCTGTTGACAGTGTAATAAAGGTTCATATGTATAGAGGTATAGAGGTAAAAGGGAGGGATAAACTTAAGGAGTGAGTGACTATGTTAAGACATTTTAAAACAGTCAGAATTCAGAAAATGAAGAAGCAAAAATGTATAAGTGAAAATTCTTTCTGAACCACCTAATTCAAATGCAGTTTTGAATCACAAGGAGGGAAAAAACATACAATAAATAGGTTTGAACAATGATAGGATTTATGGACATCATTTATAATATAAGGCTGATAAAGGGGTGTGGTTAAATACTTGGTGAGAAAAAATGTTAACCAAATGGATAGTCATTCATTCATGATTGATTAACAGCAGAGGTGAAAAGGTTAAGGATTAATTGATAGAATAGAGGTATCATCAAGAATTCAGTGCAATTTAACAAATGGAAACTAATATTTTAAGGAAATCGAAGAAAAGCAAATCCTTATATCCTTATTTATAAATTAGAATGCAAAATGCTCAAATTAAAGAAAATTCTGTTCTTCATAGGCTCACAATAAAGGAATTGGATCTTTGGTGATGCTTTCAGAGGGTACTCTGCTCTCTGGTGGGGAGAGAGACAGAAAAATCTGTGCTTGGGACTCCCTGCAAAATTACAAAAAGATAACAGAGACAAAGGTATGCTTCAAAATAAGATATAAACAAATACAAGTTCATAAAAGCAAGATATTTAGGCATTAATTCATGGAAGGCCTTATCATTCACAAAAAAGGAATGCTGTAACTTCCATTATATTAAATTATTTTTTTCACTGGTGATACTAGAAGGTTAATAGTTCCTGTACCAGATGAAGCTAGAATCATAGCTAAACCAGTTGAAAAATAAAAATATTGCTGAATTTTCTTCCTTTTTATTACTGCCAAGTATTAATTCCTTCCTTGACAACTTAAAATTTTGCTGAATCCCAAGTTTTATTCCAAATCATAATTTTTATTAATGTAGTCTTAATAGTAAGAATGAATCATGATCTGAGAAGAATTATTCAATTTATTTTATTATTTTCTTTATAAGAGACAAAATTTTGTGTCAGATAATTTAATATATTTAAAATTTAGGATTGTCTTAATATTACAATTTATTGCAAGATTTTTAATTCTATTTAAAAACATATTCAACTATATTAGAATTTCTAATCATATACCTATACATGTAATTATAATCAATTTGGATAACTTTGAGATTACCCATAACATTTCCTTTAAAATTTATAAATTAAATTTACAATTTGTTCCAAATTATTTCCATTTTTGTGTAGTTACCTGAGACAGCAGGCGGAGTACGAACAATTTACCCACAGAGACCAGGTAGAAATGATGGTAACATATATGTTGGCACAACAAAAAATAATATATATGAAGGATCGCTTCAAAGAAGATTTAATCAGGTATAAGATAACTATTTAAATTGAATGGATTCAATCATTAATTTGTATATTAAATTTTCAATTTAATATTTTAAAGTAAGTAAATAAAATTAGTAAGCAGAATTCTTCTGCATTTTAAGCAACCATCAGTTGATACTTATTTTAAATGAAATTTAAAGAAATCCATAGATATTTTAACACATATATTTATTCTTTGGATGAAAAAGAATACCTTTTATAATAAAGGTGATAAAAATTTAACAGTGAATTAAATAATATGAAACATAAAAAAAAGAGATTTTCAATGAATATATTTATAATATAATTTATAATAACTTTAAAAATGCAGAATACTATTCATATGGCTATATACAGTATTATTTCTTAAATTTTAATTTTTAGGTTGTGTTTGGACACAGTAAACTTCTGTGGGGATTGGCTGTTCACCCAGATGATGAGGTCTTTGCAACAGCTGGCCATGATAAGTATGTGGCTCTTTGGAGGAAACATAAACTTGTCTGGAATACACAGGTTAATATTAAAAAAAAGAAAAATATTTACAAATGTGTGGAATTTTAAGTTAGTTTTATTGTAACAACTGATTGTCTATTAAACTGACTGTGCATAATGAAACTTTCTTCCTAAAAATACTAAAAGAGGCTATATTAGGCTAGATTAATTTTAAAATAAAAAAATATAATTTGTACAGCTAGCAATGCTTTAAAAATACTACAAAATTGCTATTCTAATTTTAAAATTGGTATTTAAATTGTCAGATATTATCTGTTTGTTGCTAAACTGATCACTAATGGACATCTTTTCATTGTATCCAAGATTATTCAACTAAAAACAGTAAATTTGTGAATAATAAAGATCAACGATAAAAATAATTTATTGAAATAAACCTGGTTAAATAAATATTTGGGTTAAAATGCTACAAGATAATTCTGTTATACCTTTATTTTCATAATCTTTTACTTGTGATTAATGCACAATGCACTATTGGTGAGCAGTACACACCTTTAATTACAGCCAGACTATTAATAAACCGAGAAATAAATGGATACTTGAAAAGTTTGATTTGACCCACTGTTATGTTATGGATTTTAGTTAACTCTAATACTCTTGAATATTCATATATAGTTCATTTTATCACTTTAACTAGAAGAGCATTATTATGCTATTAACTGATATATTATGTATACCTATTTAGTATGTAATTTTTTAATTATAGGTCCAATATGAGCTAGTATCCATAGCATTTCATCCTTTCGGGATGGCATTAGCAGCTGGGAGCTCTGAAGGCCATCTTATTATTTTAAATGCTGAAACAGGCAGTCACATGGCTACAGTAAGAGTGTGTGGATCACCCCTTACATGCCTATCCTTTAATCCAGGTGAGAAGTAAAATTTCTCAAAGTGTATGTGACAGAAATAGGTAACTTATTTTTAATGGTTCTGCTTTTCAAAATATAGAACACTATTGAAAATTAACTATCCAAAATTTAATAAGAAGCAAATGAGTTTTAATTATCGATGTAACATAATATTTTAAATATAAACTATTTTGGGTATTATATTTAGGCTTTAAAATTAACTCTTTCTTTAAAGTTGGAGATGCAGTTGCTATTGGATCTCAAAATGGAAGTGTTTATTTATTCCGAGTATCAAGAGATGGATTCTCCTATAAAAAGCTAAACAAGATGAGAGGATCTCAGCCGCTCACACAAGTTGATTGGAGCACAGATGGAAATTTTCTTCAGACAGCCACAGCTGATTATGATTTATCTTTTTGTAAGCACACAAACTTGTACAATTTGCATTATCAAAGGAACCCAAACCTACATATTTAAATCAAATGAGTTCAACCAGCTAAATATTCAAGGGAAACTGAAGCAACATTTTTTGGAAATAAAATTGATATTCCTTCTTATTTGATTTGGATGCTATATTACTGACTAAATATGAACACATTAATAAATTATACTTAGCATTAAAAATGTACAAAATTGTCCTTATAACAAGTTTCAAATCTTGGAAACAATTATCTTTTAGCTAGATTTAAACTGATAAAAATAAATAAAATACAGCAACTTCTCTGGATTAAATGCAAAATGTATAATGAAATATATTTTAGGCTTCCTTGCAATTAAATTAGATAGAATTTTACTGAACATTTCATTTCTTAATAAAAAGATGCACTTAATAATACAACTTACACACAAACTTAGTCATATGAATTTCAAAAATAACTATAAAATATTTCTCTTAAATAGGGGATGTCAGAGCCTTATCCCCAGAAAAGAGTGCCTTAGCCATGAAGGATGTTAAGTGGTATACCCAAACATGTGTTGTAGGCTTCTTGGTGGCAGGTAAGTAAGCATTAGATGTAAGATCTAAGAAATGTTTAAAATATCTACATATTACATTTTTAATATTTTTGCCATAGATACATTGAATTTGCCTGTAAATATTATCAAGTTCACTGGATGATAAGGAAATAAATGTGAAATAGAAAGTAGAAATAGAATCTTCCTTCATTTTCTTGATTCAGTCTTTTCTAGCATATAATGTTTTCAATCTTGCTTGATAGATAATATTTATTTCTGATTGAACAATAATGGAGTTAGATTATTAATATCCAAGTGAATATAAGTCGGTTTATTATGTTATATACTGGAAGGAATAAAAAAAACTTGGAGAGTTAACAGAATTAATTATTGTCATTATCACAAGTAGCTCATCCATGTTATATGAAAGATTAATGAAAATTACAGAAAATAATTATAGGGTTTTATGCATATAATTTTTTTTAAGTAAGATAAATACAAAAAATAGGTGTTTTACCTTATTTACAAATTCCTCTAATCGATTTAAACTAAGTTATAAATGTATGAATTCATGTGATGAGTTGAAAAACGACAGTATTCAAGTATTCAGATTTCCATTGCTTTCCATTTTTGAATGTTTGTGAAGTCTATCTCAATTAAAAAGGTTAAATTCTATCTATGCATGTCCAAAATTTGACTACTCATTCACAACGTACTGTAATTTATTTAATTGTCAGAGACCCCACAAACATCCACTTTCGGGACAATTACAATGTAGTTCTAAACTTAACAACAAACTATTGATTTTGAATATGATTAATGCTTCCATAAATTAGGATTCATCATTTTTATAAAAAAGACTCTATAGTATCTGACAACAGAAATGTTATCATATACAAACATCATTATTAATTACCAATAATATATATATATATATATATATATATATATATATATATATTAAATAATTATTATATAGAAATATACAATATTTTTTCATTAATAACTGAAGCTCTAAAGCTCTAGTATATTCTTTCCCAATCATATTATGATATAACGTATACCAGTGGCACAATAAAAATTTGACACCATTTTACATACCATTACTATTTTGACATACCAGAATAAATTTATTCTTAATATGCTTTAGTGTAGAGAAAGTATATCATCATGCTCAATTTTCTGTCCTTCCAACTGAGAATTAGGAAAGTAATTAAATATCTATAATATAATATTATTAGAACTTTTAAATTTGACTAAAATTAAATGATAAAGAAATATAAATATTTATTGGAAATTTTATTTTCAGGAATGTGGAATAACCGATACTATCCAATGACATCTGTCATGGTCACTACTCATAGATCTACTGGCCATGACCTTCTAGTCTCTGGAGATGCTGATGGGCATTTACGCATATTCAGGTGCGAGAACAGTTTTTATAATTTACTCAACTTTTATGGTAAATGTTTATGTTTTAGGAAAAGTGAAGGATTATTTTGAAGCTTTCAACTCTTATATTTGATGCAAGCATTAAAAGAATCTTATTCTAAATGGTAATTAATGTTTAAAGCCTAAAGCTTAGGCATAAAAAATTAGAAATATTCAATTTGATTAGATAAATTCTTCTAAAGTAAGCCATGATTATTTAATCAAAGTTATTGTGTACAATCTAAAGATTTTCTCTATATTATTAGAATTTATTAAGGAGGCAATATAGCAGTAAAAGTTAAAAATTGAAAGTCTCCTAGGTTGAAATTCCATTTATCATTCTAACCGAAAATAAATAATAACAACACGTATATCACTAAAATCTTGCATTTGGGTTTATAAAATCTTCTTTGCATCTTCTATATAAATTATATTGTGTATTCTCGTGTAGCTTCAATATGAATTATCTTGTGTATTAGTATGCTATTTTTAATTATTCATGGCATTAATTTTTTGGAGCATTCACTGCAATTAAGAACTCAGCTCTAATTAGAGTCAATTATTAAATACTTATCCTGTGTTACATAGGATTAAAGGCAAGAAATTTAATACATGGTTCGATCAAAACTTAAGGTGACTTTTTGAATTGAATCGAAACGCGCGTTTGGAGTATCCAATATTTGAAACATTTTTTTTAAATGTTGGTACATATGAACCTAGTTTATGGTAAAATTTTTAATTTTGTTAGTAGTTTACCTTATTTGTAGCAGCCGCTAAGGTAAGACGTGTTCCTATGAGCTCGGAGATTTTTAAAGACTTAATTCAGAATTTACGACAGATTTCTAAAAGTTCTTTTCAAATATTGAAATCGGAGAAAGTCACTCGTATCTTTTGCTGACGATTATCAAGACTGCGATATCATTACGGTATTGTCTCTGACCAAAATCGACGAACAAGCAACGAATTATGAATAGATGCAATATCACGGTGCGAAAGCCATGATTTGCCTTTACACGAAACAGAGTTTTTTTGGAAAAATATTCTAAATATGAGCCAATCGATATGCCAACATATTCAGAGACTATCTGATTGTGATTCAGCTATTTTTCATTACGTTTTCTTTAATCTCTTTCTATGTTTTCATCGGTTCTTGGGCGTCTGGGCCGTTAGTAATCTTCAACATGTTCACGGCCATCCCATAATCGCTTAAAGCACTCGTAAACTCTTATTTTACTCGTAACAGACACACCATAGTCGTATGTTAACATTTTACGCTCTTTGGTAACCTATATTTCACATTTTATGCAAAACTAACTTGCAACGAATTCTTTAATTCATTTTTTTTTCGACAAATAAAAATCGCCGAGCTCATAGGAACATGTCTTACCTAAGCGTATACTTCAAAACTCTACATTTGCCACCGCAAATTCCATTCCTTTGAACTGGTGACTGAATTTTTATATTCTCAGAATCAGTTACTGCTCTTAGTGGCATTTCCACTCCAATGAGTAAGAAAAACTTTCGTCACACACATATACGATATATATATATATATATATATATATATATATATATATATATATATATATATATATAAATATTTGTATTGACGAAAGGTTTCTCAGGTATACATGCAGCGAGATACCTGAGAGGAATATACCCTCATGTATCCCTCTCTCTTATTCTACTGTATCCTCTTTGATAGGATAAATAGGTTCTTAAATTGTTGTATTAATCATCTCATTACGAATGAATTTATAATCTGTTCATAATGGTACAGTAATAGATTCCTTTTTTCAGGTACCCTTGTATAAGCCCAAGAGCAGAGTATAATGAGGAAAAAGCGCTCAGTTCACATGTTGCATGTGCTCGATTCATGTTTCATGACAGAAGTGTGGTGTCAGTTGGTGGCACAGATGCAGCTGCAATGCTTTGGGAGGTTGTGGATGATTAGGAGAACTATGAAATTAGAATATTTGAATCAATGAACTACAAAACATTTCAAATTTTGAATGAAATACTCAGTGGTATTGAGGAGAACTTTCATTCAACTGATGAGAAACAGAAATGAAATCCATCCATATGGTAAGATTTCACCTAGTTGAATCTCATAGAAACTTTTGAAGTATCAGCATCAAGTTGTTTCACTCCAAGACCTTTTGTCTATGGTACAGGATATAAGAGTAATGAGCTACTTCAAGGAAAACTAAGTAATAATTTTTACAGTGCATGTTACTTGCACAACAAAATAGTACACAAGCATAATGTTTATGTTTGTGTGAAAATATTTTTTCAAACTATTATACGGATTAAAAATGGTTACAAATTTACTATATTCAAAAATAAGTTATATTTGAAATTATTTTTTAAAAAAATTCAAACAGAATTGTAAAAGTTGTCTACAACAGAAATGGACAGATGATATTTATTTCATTGAACAAGGAAAAGTAAAATTCCTGTAGGCATTATGCTCCTAAAAATCAAAAATGTGGGTTTTTTCAGAAATTAAATTTCACATAATTACATTATTATAGGCATTTTTAAAACATCATGGCACACAAACAATCACTGTGTATTTTTGGTTTATAATAGGATCAAATTTAATATAGATACATGATAGAGTCAGAAGGCAAGCAGAAGCATGACAAATCATCTTTTTTACAGCTTCTAACATAAACAAAAATTATGATAGCATAAACTGAGACAGAAAAAATGTAATCATAATAAAATGAGAATCAAATATAAACACTTGTAAAGATGGATTTCTTTAAGATTTATGGAAGTAAAATATAACATTCATGTTCAAACCACCAGCACCTACCTCAACATTTCCTAAAAATTATCTAATTACTACTTTTTCCTCAATTATATATGCATTGAGTAAACTTCAATTTACTAATGAGCCTATAAAAAATTATTTTTGCCAATACTGATAAATATTTCAGAATTATTAACTCCCAGAGTCTGAGATAAAAAGAGCTTTGCATAGAAAACCCAAACACTGTAGATTTAATGAATATGAAATGTATTAATTAGGGAATCTTTGTTTCCTTATATTTGGGAAAATTGCAATTATTTATTATTGTGACTTTTTGGTTTCAAAAATATCAATATACTTCAAAGAAATAAAATGTTTTTTATATATATCCCATATCAATTATTTCAACTAAAACGTTAAAACTAGGGATATTAATTATCATAACAACTGAATAATTTCTGCACACAATCAACCTTTCTATAAATTACCTAATAAAGAAGTAATTAGCACGAAAAAATGTTCCAGACCATTCAAATTCCTTTTTTTAAATACCTTCCTTTCAGCTATACTATACAAAAATGTTTCTTCCCTAACAAAAGTATTAATATTAATGCTCAAGTTTTTAAAATTCCATATCATGTAACTTTTTCATGAGAGAATCATCAGCAATTGATATTTTTTAAGTCTTGATTAAAATTTTCAATTAATAATAATAATCAATTCAAAATGTTAAAGTAGTATTGGGCATTAATTCAAGTCCTTTGACTTATATTTGCTTAATAGCGCACAAATTAAAGATATTTGATGAAATTGATATAAGTTCGTAATTTCCACAGAAAATTTGCTTTAGTAGCGACCTGTTTCATAATTTTTTCTAAGATGTAATTTAAAATTACGAAATTAAAGCAAATTTTCCATGGAAAATACAAAGTTTTTCTTTATATAAAGACATTTATTTCCTTTAACCCTTTCCATAACCTTTTGACTGATAAGAGGAGGTAAATCCTCCTAGTATAGCATCTTTATCCTCTTTCCCTCATCCTTACCTGCTCCAGCCATAGTATGACTATGTTAACACATAAGGCCTATATCGTTTTTTATCAAGAGAAGACGTTAGGAAGTTGAGAGGAGGTTCTCATCTTCATTGAAGGGGTTTAGCCCATGGTTTCATAGACAATTTTAGACTGTCACTCGGAAAGCTTTTTTCATTGTTCCTAGAGGATTCAATCATAAATCAAAGACCAAAATAATTGCCTTATTTAATTTTAAAAATATTGATGTTACATTTTTTAACTAGATCCAGAACTTATTTGATTGAAAGATTCTCTACTAAGGTTCATGTATAAAATCATTCTTGCTTAAAATGCACAATTTATACTTTTTCCAATTGCAGAATTTTACATTCTGTTGAATATCAACTATGCCAAATTATTATTAAGACATTAAAACATCCATAAAACAGAAAAGGTGTATAAATGAATAATGAGAGATATATTACTGCAAAAACTTGATGTATTAGAAGGATATTGATAAGAAAAATTTTTAAGGGAAAACGATACACAAAGAACATTTCTATGATTATCTATTATCTGATTAAATGTAAAATTGTATGCAGATAATTATTAGAAGATAACATTTTTTCAATCTGAAAGCTGTTCTACTTTATTTCATATCTTAGCTGGCATAAAACCTTCCCTGTAAAATACACATCAAGTGAAATCAAGTCATTCAATCACTCACATATATTTTGAGAGTTTTCTGGTACAAAAATTCTTCAATTATATGAAGAGTCATATATCCTAGAAGTCAAATTATATTTATTTGAAACAAGGTCAAAATTATGATTAAAAATTTAATTCAATAATTTGATAAAAAGAAAACTGATAATGAAAACATATTGCTCATATATTGTTATTTGTAATTTAACCATTACCAAATACTTATCCAGTAAGACAATAATGATGGAAATAGAAAGTTATCGCGATGTAAAAGTCTTTTAAAGAGATCATCAAATGGAAGGTGATAAATACAATGTTTGAATTAACTTAATACAGTTATGAAATTCTTAAGCGGATTGAGTATATTTAAAATAAAAAGGAAATATATTTAACAATATGCTAAGGATAATACAGTGTTTTTCCAAAATTATGACACCCCCCGAAAATAAGCCCTATGGAAATTTTTGGAACTTTTTGTAATATAAACCCTCCCCCAGTAAATAAGCCCTAGTTAGAATAATGTGTAAAAAATAATTTGTTGAAAAATGCTATTGATTTATTAAGTATGTTTAGCTTCCCTAATACTTGTATTTCAGAGAAATGTTTGAAATAAAATATTTTAGTTTCTGTATTCTGTGTATAGTAAATAAATATGTATAAATATACTTTTATTTTTGTCCTCCCCCAAAAATAAGCCCTATTGCATATTTTGGACTAATAAAGAAAGTAAGACAGTGTCTTATTTTCTGAAAAACACGGTACTTTGCCTTATTCTAGATCATTCATGATTCATGTCACATACGCAACCATAGAATCATCCAGGATGGTACAGGTTCAATTCCAAATAATCCATTTTTTAGCTGCCATAGAGGAATTTCATTACTTTCTGCTTCAATAAGCTGCAAGGTCCCAAATGGCTGTGGTGGAATAAGATCTAATAGAACAAATACATGACTCTCAGCCATTGGAATGGATGTGGTTAGGTCAAGTTATGAGAAGAAAAGTTACTATAGTTAAGTTACTACAGTCATCTACTAGAGAGAAAGGGATATGAATAGATTAGGATGAAAATAATGATCAAAGGAAAATCCAAACACTGAGTGGTAAAGCAATTGGCAACTAAGGATAAAGAAAATCAAGTCTACTTTGTGAGAATTAATAATTTAAACAACTGATGATGATCATAATACACATGAATTTATGTTCATGCAGACCCTCTAGGACAATGATTCCCTAAGTGGTCTATATCGACCCCCAGGGGTCTATGATAACCTGTAAGGGGTCTACAACAGCAAGAAAAATATTTGGGGTTCCATGAAATAAAATGGGGATCCAGAACATTTGATCTCAACACACACTGATAATACCTTATCACTTACATATTATTTTATTATATGAGTTGAACATTCTTGAAATTTTGGCAACATGAAATGTCATCTCTTACAGGATTGGTGTGAAATGAGATATTTCTGTGTACATAACAAACCAAAGTTTCAGTTTGCTACTTCATGGTGACAGTCACCCATGTAAATGTTTTATTAAAGTCGACGTCTTTATTGTAACCTGTAGTGGGATTGCAAACATATTGGCCTCAGCTCCACTGGCAGCCCTTATCGTTGAAAGATGGATTGAGTCCTTCATAAAATTATAGTGCATTCTAATCCTTTTTAATAGTTGCATTTTTGTACATATTTGCTTACATTTATTAAAAAATATATGTATAAAACTTGCTAAATAATAAACTAAATGTGTTTTAACTTTTAACTCAAGTTAAGTTTTAAGTTTTTAACTCAAACCTTCACTGCAGTTAGAAATTTACAAAAAATTAATTTCAATTCCATAGGGGGTCTACCCAAAACCAAAAAAACATGGCAAGGGGTGCTTGCTTATTGTTACTTGCTACTGTAATTAAATTTTCTGTACACAAAGTAGCCAAGCCAAGTAGGAGGAGCCCAAAATAAAAAATCCAAAATCCATTTCAAGAATGTGTTTCACATTTGAGTGATTGAAACAGCATTTGTCATCATTCAATCATTGACACTACCATATTTCCCTATGTATAAGACCCCCTTTTTTCCCAATATCTCTAATCCCTAATAGTCGGGGGTGGCATATTCAAAGCAGGTACACGTTTTGTGTGAAAAATTCATAAAATAATTACCGTATTTTTTGGACCATAAGACATTAACATTGGTTTTTAGAGGAGAAAAATAGGACAAAAAATATTCTGAACCAAATAGTGTAATAAAATATTTAACAATGTATAACAGAATAATATTTGAATCATATAAACTGAACAGCAGTCAATAGTGGCATTAAGAACCGTTATCACACATAAAGACAAAGGTTTGAGTACTCTAGTCCAGGGGTCTCCAAACTCTCCAGCCTTAGGGCCATACTGATTACTCCAGCAAGTTCTGAGAGCCAAAACCATATTATACCAATTACATAAATCTCATTAGTATTTCATATGTCATTATGCTTGTTATAAGTTATGTTTTTATTTCAAATGTATAAAATGTTAGTTGGATTCATTTCAATAATTTGTTAGTTATTATATACTGAAGTTAAATTTTCTGCATATTATACATGTCTTTATTCATTACAATTCTGTGTTTCTTTATTCAACTTATCACAAAAACAATAAGCCTATAACAATGTTATGAGTAGTTAGCCCATGACCATATCAATGTAGATGTCATATTAATAATTATTCAACATAAAATTAGAATTCTTCAGTAAACTAAATTTAATTTCCTATTAAAAATATGTCCTCTAAAAGGAGTTTTCAAGTATGCTAGCTCTCCGCGGGCCAGACAAAATCTGTCCGCGGGCCGGATGTGGCCCTCGGGCCGTAGTTTGGAGACCCCTGGTCTAGTCTTCTGTAAACCCCGTGCAATGCGCACTGCTGTGTAGTGTAACACCGCCTACTACATGCTATCCTCCATTAGCATACGGCGGTGACACAGCACAAAGCAGCAAGCATCGCGCCTCCTGCAAATGCCCGGCATTAGCGTCAGCGGGTCCCGCTGCCGCTCTGCAAGTGACTGGACACGGGACCCGCTGCCGGTCTGCTTCTATTCGGACCATAAGACGCAGGCACTTTTCTCCCCACTTTTTGGTGAAAAAAAAAAGTGCGTCTTATAGTCCGAAAAATACGGTAATTAGGAATCAATTGGTTTTTCAGCAGTATGTTTTACATATTTGTAAACAATTGTAATTGATGATATGATGACGAGATGATATTCTTCCAACACCTGAATAATCAAATACAATGTTGTCAATCAGCATTGAAATAAAAAACAACGAATGTCTTTTTATTACTCTCACACAGTTGACGCAAGTGAACTTGGGCTCTTGAACGCTTGTCAGCTTCAGCCCCTTTTCCATTAAGGATAAGACTTTGGCACAGCAAGGGGAATTGAGCCACCACATGATGATGAAAGTTAACTGGAATTTATTTCATTAAAAGATGCGGAAAATTAGTTGTTATTCTTTACAACTGCTTACGATGATTAATTAATTAGATATAATTTGCAAGAACAAACCCTTTTATTTAGATTGTCTTCAATCATTACTTATGTCATAGAATTATTATTAAGTTAACTAACTGTAGGTAATCAAAAACTATTGTTTCTTTTCTGGTGGTAATAATATTACTTATAGGTAAGGTTTCAGACTATTATTTTCATTAATCACACAAAAAGTTACACAATTTATTGTAGGGTTCTTGAAGAAATGTAAGACTAAATATATTAGTATAATGCTATGTAGGTAAATTTTACAATATCCTGATATTGCCAGGAGTTTTTAAAAATACCCTTAAAGGATCATATTTGCTGAAATCTTATAATATAAAATTTAGATGATGTTCATGCAGTTTTTAATAATGTAATATTGAAAATATCTAATTTATTTCTCCTTACGCTAAGCCCTAAGAATTCTGCTAATTGTACACCTTAAGATTTCTAACCAGAGTTAAATTTCATAACCTTCATACCACCAAAATTAAGGGAAAACTTACATCTTCAGTACACATTATAAAATTAAAAATAAGCCAAGCAACTTTGGATGACATTATCATTTGTATTATTTTTTGTTTAAATGGGATCCACTAGCATTCTAAGACAAAAATCCAAACATGCATTCAATTCCTTTGTATTGTCTGGTCATTGCAATGACTAAATCTTGTCTTACATAATACAATTTACAGCACAGGAAAAGATAGACTCCTTCACGAAGCAACTACCCAAAGGCTATCACAAACAAAAAGACAATGACAAATTGGGTAAGAAAGTAAAACAAAAATATTCAGAAGGGTCTTAACGAGAAGAAAACTATAATTTTCTTAAAGAAATCTTAACAGATTAAATATTTTTGCTTTGACACATCAATAATAATAATTTTTGAATTTGGGCAATAAACAATCAACATAATCTATATGAAATATAAATACTTGAATAAATAGCATTTACCTCAATAAAATAAAAAGAATTTTACATTTTATTTGAAGAACTTAATAACTAAAACAAGGATAATTCTGAAATATAAATAAATCTCATATACTGTGCTTTAAATTTTACATATCTTTATCCCAGTCTTACATACAGAGAAAATAAACATGCACATACTTGGATTTTCAATTAAACACTAGTCGGTACTTTTCAAGATCAGTCTACTATATAACTTTTGTCTTGAAAGGTAAAGAAAATAAACCTTTCAAATATAACAATAATGTCTTTTTAAGAGAAAATTACCAATATCTGCAGGTCAGTAATACCAGCAACTACTGGGTTTTTTGTGCAAGCAATTGCACTAAAACCTCCCCAGCATCAATTATTTTAACTTACTTGTGCATGGCAATAAATCATTATCGTGCCTCACAAATGTTATTAAATTTTGCATTCTGCTGTGATACTCTCTGAAATTAACATTCATACTGCTGGACAGCTATCTTACTTACAGCCATCTTAACAAGCCCCATTGCCTTCTACACATACGAGCTGTCAATTAACCAATCACAGTGAAACTTCGGAATGTTCTTTCTCTCCTTTCACTAAAGGAGGAGTTTTTCTTATTTCTAAAATTGTCTCTGACTTAACACAAGATTCATCCACAGTTCTTGCTGAGCACTGTTCATCAAACACCAAAAATAGAGAATCTCCCTCAACATTTAACCTTGAACAAGTTTCTATATTTTCTGGTTTCTTTGATGCACTTTTATCAGAAATAGATGAATCTACAGCATGAAGTTCTACGTAATCACTATTTTTCATCTCTATGTAGTCTCTCAAACAATCCTGAGGTCTGTTCTCCATCACTAAATCTGTTGACGAACAATCCATCTTCTCCACATACCCTATAAATTCTTTTTTATCATAACTTTTCCCAGTTCCCTCTACATTGGAGCAATTTATAATACTTTTGCCAGAAGTCATACACTCATCCACTCTTTCCACTTGGAGGCATGTTTCTTTTGATTCTTCCTCCTTGATAGCAATATCAACTTTCCTGTCATCAATGCTATGATTGGGTGATCTAGGAATTGTAAAAGATCCTTGATATGTCACTGAACTTTCATCCCCTCCATGGCTTGGAGATGCACTATCTTTGTGGAAGAGTTGAATTGGCCTCTGAAACCCTCTAGATGGATGCTGAGGCATGCCTAAAACTTCAACCTTCTTAAACCCCACCTCAGACAGTAGATATTGAGTAAATTGTTGAGGATAGAAGGAGATATTGTTATAATTCTTTGCAGTAGTTTCCTACAATAAAAAAGTGATTTTCCTTAGTAAATAATCACAAAAATATATACAATAAAAGTCTTAAAATACACCAACAAGTTAAAAAAAACAAAACGTCATTGAGTAAAAATCATGATGCATTGTTTAACTATGAAAGAGGCTTTATAAAGAATCCTTAAAAACTGATATTTCCGTTTAAGCCATTTACAATATGACCAGCAATAAATCATTAAATAAGTTGGAGATCATTTGATTAAAATGTTTTCAGACTAGAACAAAGTATGTAACATGAGAGACTAAGATAATCGTAATAAAACTTTTTGAAGTAAGAATATGAAATGATTCTTGATAATTTCTCTTGCATTAATAGATCATGAAAATTTTGGAGATACATAATATCCTTAGTCCACTATGGATATATAGAGAAACTAGGATAAAGGGCAAGAGGTGATAAAACCAGTAGAGGATGAAGATTTGGAGCCCCCATTTCAACTTTAAATTCCAAAGAATAGTGTCGTCAGTCCTTCAATAACAAGTTAACTGAAAGATTAGAGAGTGTAAAATTGAAAAAGAAAGTCTGATGGAATGTAAAAGACTTAAGGATGTATGCAGCTGATTGAGAATTCTCAAGGTAAATTGCACATGGCTAACTAAAAAATAAATATTTTCATCACAAGTTGAAGGGTTGAATCCAGATACCAATTATCACAGGAAGTGAGTATTAGCTGCATGAAGATGTTTAATCACAATTTTTTTCCAACAGGATTAATAAGTTTCAGAGTAAACTAGAGGGTTTGAGAAGTCTGCAAAATGTTGGGGGTTAGATAAGAAAATCCAATGAATAAAATAGCACCCATTGGTATTATAACATATAGAAAACTAAATTATGATTTCCAATTGCTCAAAATACTTGATGGCCTAAGCACTATGAGTACAATCGGTATTTACCGATCGGTATTGGAAGGGACCTCAAACTTGCATCAGTCTGATGGGAAGTGAACAAAACAGAAGGAGATGTAGGTAAAGGAATACTAAATAACATCATCTCAGAGGGGGATCTAACCTATGTAGTCAATATCCCTACCCAAGCAACCATGAGGCAGTAGAACTTATTATTATATAGTATTAAATTGGAATTTGCCCTAACTGTTATCAACTACAAAGAATTGAGACTTTCCAATGCAGTTGACAATGTTAGATTCCTAGATTATTTGTTGTAACTATTCAGAATGGGATAAGGTAGATCAGTTGAAAAGATGTGAAGGACATTATTTTTAAAGGTTAACAATATATATTTTAAAGGCATATAAAAACTAATCCTGATCTTACGTACTGCAAAAGGAAAGCAAAGTTTCTAAAAAATAAATTTAGAATTGCTTGAAAAACAACGAACCCTAACTTTGAACTTGCCTTCTTTGGAAAGATAAATTGTTAGATCTGACAAAGAAAAATATATATATGAAGGAATTATATGTCTCTCATACTCCTGACTTAGGAAACCTTGATGAATTCAACAAGTACAGTGATCCTTGGTGGTTCTTTGCAGTTCACTCATCGTGGATTCTAGACTTTGCAGGCTTTGAAGGGGGCCAAGGCTACCCTTCCTCACGATAACCAAATACACATTCAGGTACATAACCATAACTTTTAATCCCTTGAATCGATTCTTTTCAAATTTGTTTTATTGTGTTCTCTGTAATTTGATTGCTCTTTCCATTCTTGGAAAATTTCACATTTTGGCTAAGCTAATGTATTTTGATTGTAAATTTCCGGAAGTGCTCTAAAGAATTGTCCCCAAAAAAATTTTGCACAAAACACAAATCGAGTGATAAATAGATAGCGAAGACAATGAAAAAGAAAATACAAAAATCAAGAAGGTAATCCGATGAGTTTGGTGCAATCTGATTAGTGCTTTGACCAATGCCCAGATATCTCCCTTGTCACTCAAGCTTTCTCACTTTGCAGTGTGCAGATTGGGTTTGTTTGTACAGTTGTAAACAGGGAGGGTTTAAAAAACGTACAAATACACGTTAAATAATTAAATAAATACAGCGTGCCTTGTAAATTCATATCAAGGCAGGTCTTGGAAGCTAACTTTATAAGTGAGGCATTACTGTACTCGCATTGAGGTATAGAGGATATGAATTTTGTGTACACAATAAATGATACAGATTGAGATAATTAAACACAGATTAAGGGGAAATTAATAACTGGCTCCCTCAAGTATTTAACATTAAAATTCCAGTTAGCCAAGGACTCATCAAAGGGGAGTAATATTCTCGCATGGGAAAGGCTCCTAGCGCACCAATAAAATTATGGAATACTGCAATTGTTCCATATCTAGGAATGCTTTTTATTACAACATGTAATTTCAAAACTGTTCTTGTGGATTGAACAAAACTAATTCCGATGCAAAATAGAGGTTTGCAATCATTTCTGGATGAATATAGACCAATAAGTTAAATGTTACAGGTATGTTGAGTAATGGAAAAAGTATAGCAGGTCACACTCATGTGATTTGGAAAGAAAATCACTCAGAAGAGACATTGTGGATTCAGGCTGGGGTTGTGATGTAAAACATCCCCTTGGGCTTGTGCATACTATTCCAGAAATCATAAATGTAATAAGAGACAAATTCAATGCAGTGGTTATCAACCTTGCAAAGGATTTGATAAAGTACCCAACGAATGAATGAGAAAGTAACAAAAATTAAACAAGGAATGGATTTCTCAACATGTCGAGATGGAGGATAGACCATCTAATCACAGTCATCTTGAATATATATAAATGAAATTAATGGGACCATAATTCAGGAGAGGAATCAACATAAAGACCAAAAATTATTTTACAGCATAGAACCTACTTAAGAGGGAGAAGAAAGAAGTCCTTATTTGAAATTTTAGAAAAAAGAATGTGATGAGAAGAGCACTGTTAAAAGTTAAAAACCTTTGGAAATTCACTGTACAATCCAGGGGTATTGAAACATGAAGATATATCCCTTGCTGTTCATAAATGGAAACAGAATATGTTTGTCTCATAAACCAGATGCAACCAAAGGTTGCAATGGATAATACTGGTGAGATAGAACCAGACCCAATATAGCATAAAATGCTTCATTGACATGGTGGACCAAATAACATGAGTAAATGGTGACAATACACTCAAGACAAGGGTCAATGGCCTTCTTTTTACAACAAATTTGATCCAGCGGGAGTCAATTTACTTATTATCAATATGCAAACTACAAGTTGTTGAATATCCAGGCATAGATCTTGAAACAACTTGCAGAATAATTAGACGAAACCTGCACTTTCAAAAGATATCCCACAAGGGAGCCAGATAATACAGAAAATACACCAGACAACACAGATGATATGAGAGGAAGGCACTGATGTCCATTTAAAAGAAAATGTGAGAGTAATAAATCAATAGGCCAGTATAAATTGAAAGAGATATTATTGCAAAAAACGTACCAAGGTGGAGATAAACCTCAGTGCTTTGTGGGAGGTTTCTGAAGAGCAATGAATTTAAAACTGCAGTACTGTGCTAGGAAATATAAACTCAATATATTTGAATGTGCAAAAAAAATAATGAAATATAAACATCATCAAAGGAAAATCTATTTGTTTCATACCATAAAGTGACTAAGAATGAAAGATTTGATTATAACTATACAATTAAGATCAAAACTTACCGTTATATTTTTCTTCCTCTTATAAGATGGCCATGCTTGAGGTTCAAGAATGAGTTTACCACCAGACCTTAGCTGAGCAAACATACGCCGGAAAGTTCTCTTCAAGCCATCATCTCCCCAATTCAGATGGATCCATTTTGTCACACTCAAACAAAGAATTATGTCAAATTTAGGCTGCTCAGCATCCAACAGGGAATCACACTCTAGTACATAATTTCCCTAAAATAATCAAATCAAAATTGGGTCATACATTGCATTCTTAAGCTGTTAAACTCACATAAATGTAATCCCCACAGGAACATTTATCTGGAAGTTAAAACCAATTGTTCCCAAAAAAAACTCACTTTCATTTTCAAATCATTTTAATTGAAATACAATTGTTTAGTTCCTTCACTATCTTTATCCACACCTGTATATAAAGTTTGTAACATATTATGGAGATATTTAAGGATGAGCCACAATAGACATTTTTATAACCTATTAACTGAAATATCAGTCTTAAAAAAGCACCATTCATTACCTCTTACTACCAGAGATATAAAATCTAGAGAGCAAAAGGAGCAAAGAAAATACAGTTTGAATGAACATCATCACAAATGTTAATCTTTACTCACAGTATCCTCTCAATTTAACAAACTTTTTGGGTGAGATTATTTTTCCCGAAATGGATTAACATTTAACTAAACACCTAACTCAGAGGTTCCCAAACTTTTTTGAATCGTAGACCCCTTACAACGTTTTTTGGTTTTGGGTAGATACTTACCTGAAATTACTTTTTTGTAAATTTCTAACTATAGTGAAGTTTAGCGTTAAAAACTTAAAGTAAGAACACTTCAAGTTTTATGCATATATTTCTTTAATAAATGTATGCAAATATGTACAAACATGCAACTATTAAAAAGTATTAGAATGCACTATTATGTTATAAGGACTCCTTATCTGTCTTTCAACTATAAGGGCTGCCAGTGGAGCCGAGTATGTTTGCAGGTTAAAATAAAGATGTCGACTCTAATTACAAACATTTTACATGGGTGAATGCAATTATGAAGCAGCGAACTGATAATTTGGATTTTTATGTACAAATAAATATTGCATTTCACACAAACCCTGTACAAAATGACATTTCACGTTGCCAAAATTTATTTTACGTAAGTAATTAGGTACTATCAGTGTATGTTAATATCCACTATCGTGGACCCCCAAGTATTCTTTTCGTTGTCGTAGACCCTTACAGGTTATCATAGACCCCTGGGGGTCAATATAGACCACTTTGGGAATCACTGACCTTCCTATTTAAAATACAAAAGCATAATTTTCTATCCACACTGTAAAGGAGGAAAAAAATCTTACCAATATTGAGGCACAGAAATTTTTTTACATACCTGCACAAATTTCACATTATGAGGAAATTCTAGATTTTTTTGATCCAGTCTTTTATCCAGTTTATTTACTTTTGATGTCAAGTGGGATACCCCAGCATTTATAGGCCCATAGAGAATTGGCATGGAAACAGGAAACCTTTCTTCTTCTTTACTTTGCATATGCATCAGTTGCCTTGAATTTCCTTGAGGTTTAATGCGTGGCCCAACATTGTTAGTATAATGCCTGACATTACTCCATGCAGCTTCAATCAACTTCTTATCAATATCAAGTCCAACCACTGATCTCGCACCTAAATCTCTGGCTACCATCAGTGTAACATGTCCAACATTACAGCCAATATCTAACACATCCTTATCCTGAAATAAATCTTGGCGTAAAAACTGAAGACGTGCATCACTTTCATGGTTTGGATTTCTGTAACCATAATACCTGAAAATAACAACAATCAATGAAAGATAAATAAACACACATTGTTATAATTTGTCAATAATTAAAATAATGCTTATCTTTTAAAATATTTACACAAGTATAGCTGCCTTCACAACAATTAAATAGCAGCTCCACATTATCTGTTATTTAAAACTTTTTAAAGAAGATGGGAAGGATTCATTACTGTCAAAATCATCATATTTCAGCATTATTTTTTCTTATTATTAAGTATTATGAAAATTAACACTAAAACCTTAAATAAATATATATTCCCTTGAAACTTATTGGGAATACATCTGCCACCTTCAATCTGACATAGAATGAGACATTCAAAACATTCTCTAATATTTCAGAGTCTTCTAATTCCATTTATCCAAATTTTCTTCATTTTATCTGTGATCCATCTATTCTTCAGTAACTTGCCTATGTGTATATATATAACTTGCCTATGTGTATATATATATTGATAAAAACTAATTACCGAGAACAAAAATAGAAGAAGAAACAAACACCCTTCCCCAAAAATTTACATTTGCTATCAATTAAATGTTTATAACCAATTTCATCATGTTACTGCTGTTCATCATGAGCTCTTGAAGAGATAACTCATCAAATGAGAATACAGCCTATCTTTCACTGGACAAATCATCCATTTTCTCTAGTAGACAATAGTTAAAAAATGAAGTTACATTGTTTCCATTCTCAAAATAATTTCTTTATTAAGGGTAGTAAATATACTTCGGTTACTTTGTGATGCAGTGCATCACAAGGATCTAATAATGATGATTAATTTCTCAAAAATCAGTGGTCAGAATCATTAATCCAGTGAAACTATGAAGGTAGTGTTAATCATCAGTATCAATAACTTTACCTGTTATAGTTTCCATACTGGAAGTTGACATTCTTTTTGTTGAATCTCTTTTTAAACTGATGATCATTATCAATAAACGACCACAGAGCAGAAGATTTACCAACAGTGCGTCTTGTTTCATTAATCCCTTTCCCTTCTATGGCGCTTTCCACTACACCACAGCTTTCAGCTCTCGATATACTTCTTCCGTACAACGACTGTCTCTTCCTCGCTCCGGGTTGTGGTACCACTGGGCTCACAATCTTGTCCTTCGGTTCCGGGAGCACTTTCCTACCACCTCCTCCTGACTTTCTATCTTCAGGAACGACCGTATTAGTCTTTCTGTTGGCCAACTTTTTTTCTTTAGGGCTAACTTCATTATCCCCAGGTAGGTTTGACTCTGTCTCATTTCTCTCCTCTTCTTCATGAATTAAGTCATCGAGCTTCGTACATGGATCAGCGGTTGAATCCGCTGGGCGAGGATTTTTCACAGGTGAAGGGGAAGCGCATTGATTTCTATCAGCTGAAGGACTCGTAGATAGATGTTTTCTTCGCCGTCTTACTTTCCGTTTCTTAGGAGACACCAACTTCAACTCGAAATCATCACCATCTTCTCCTGCAGCTAAGTTAAGCGGGTCATTGATGTTTGGAGGAATAAGTACTTGAATTTCTTCCTTCCTGTGACGAGGGGTAGGCAAAGGGGACGACCGAGGGGTAACTGCATTTACGGCTCTGGAAAAATTTTAAACTAAATCATTAAGAAATCAAAATCTTGGAGAAACAATGTGATGAATAAATACAGTTACTACTCTAATTAAGTAGTTAAAGAAATAAAAATGATGGGGCTCGTAAAGCTCGCTACACGATGCATTAAATTCGTATTTGCATTTCGTGAAAAATTAGTAGATAAAAAGGATATTCATTACCTGTTGATTTCTTCATCCTGAAGACTATTCAAATTCAACGGATCACAAATATTTCCTCCGAGTAAAAATTTGGTGGGTGGAATGATACCTTCTTTTTTCCTTCTCTTGTGGCACGGTAAATATTTACCATTTCCACCACTAATGCTCAGTGATCTTTTTCGAGTAAATTTAAAATGACGAGTATCATTCTCGTGCTTCAGTTTTTTAGGGCTAGGAGTTGTGTAAGAAATGGCAGACTTTCTCCTATTCTTCTCAGAATCCCTCTCAGGTTCGACTTTTGTTTTCTTTTTGTTAACATCCTCGGCAATCGGAATACTGGTTCCAATTTGCCTCTTAATTTGAGTTGATGCCATAAAATACCTGAGCATAAACGAAATTGCGAAATAATTAAAGGGATGAATAATAGAAAACAGTAAATTAGTGAGTAAGGATTTGACATATAAAATACAACACTACACACACTTGAATTCTAGCAACAATTATTAAACGTTATTTAAACGAATAACATACTCATATGTATCCTAAAAATCTTACTTCAAACTGTCACCCTCATATTTTCAAGTAATTGGAAATTCTGTCACTTAATCTCTCACTCCACGTGAGTTTGTGTACATTTTCTTCCGCGCAACAATGCGCATGCGTCCTACAGACGTTTATCTCAACGCGAATAAGCCTTCCGAATACGTTAATATAGAAGCTCTAATTACACTAATGTTTTTAAAATATTAAAATATTTTACCTTGAGAGTGAAGCTACGACTATTTTTCAGATACGGGACCATACACACAGCAACATAATATATAAAACGGTCTTAAATATACAAAAAGACCCTCAGATAGTTCACAGCCTCTCCAACGCAGTCCACCATCAACGATGGATATACATTTCCGTTCTCCGTTTTTCTTATTCACCTTCCGAACACTGAGGGTTGCTCTAAAACCTGAATGAGGGAGGGTACCGACGGGGCTAGGATCAGCACTATAAGAATTTTGAGATCCTTAAATGGAAATTTATATAAAGATTATAGATATTAAATTATTGAAAAATATTTTAATACATACAAAACTTTATTATTTTGACAAAATAAAAATCTTTAAATTAAATCCATAAAATTTTATAGATATAGATGTCTCTGTATGTGATGTGGGCGGTAAAATCTTAGTTACACTTTGAGGCAGATTGTTGTCAGGTAGATAATTGCCTGTGAAACGTCCAACTCCATAAGTATTTGTATAGATATTGAAATCGTTTAATTTTTCCGCGAAATAGTGATTACAGAATTATTGTATTTTTTCTCTAAATGCCGAAATCTTTTTCAAGAAAATTTATTTCACCTATATATTCCAAAGAAAATGGAGAGTTTAAAGAAAACTCCTCTCGAAAATTAGGAAAGGTATAGTTTTGCTTATAGAGGTTTAAATCCATTTATCCTTCAGTCCTTAATAATCAAGTATATCCTGTTTAAGACTGTCCCGTTTTCTCTCTCGGATTCTCAATACGAAGAATTATTCTTCAAAGTTCTTAACAAATCTGCTTGGAAGAATAAAGACTCGTATTCTGACCTAGAGGTAGTAATACTATCTTTTTTATCGTAACGGTAATCCTTCAATAATTGATACCTTGCGCTTTTTTAGGAAGATAATGTCGTAATTCCTGAGCCAGACGCAGCCCTTTCGCCGGTTGAAGAAGCCGAGAAAATGAACCGCGATGTATTTAGTTATGGGTAATACATCAATATACCATTAAGTGCAACATCATAGTGAAAGATGTTTCATAGATTGTTTCTTCTACAGGTCTCCTATCCTTACAAAAACGCCCAAGAATCCTATTGACAATAGCAATCTTCCTCCTTTGAAGAAGAAGAAATCTGAATCTAGAATTAAAAAGTTGGGTCTAAAATTGAAACCCACGAGACTTAATTTCGATGATGTAGAACTGAAGGGTAAGGAAGTAGTTCATCAGATCTATTCTACTAATAACAGATTAAAGAAATTTACAGTACTCCATTTAAATAACACTAAGTCATCCATTAATTTGTAAAAACCTTGTAGTTCTTTCATATCATTCTTGCGTTTAGATGATTATCAAAAATTTTTCCTAATTTATGTAGGAAAATCAGAAAATGAAAGTAAACTTCGAGAAAATGAAACTTTTATTCTAAGAACATCCAAAATATCAAGGAAATCGAAAGCTTTCGTTGTTAAAGGAAATGTTGATGTTCAAAAGTTTCTACCAGAAAAGGAATCATCTAAGTCTCAAGCCTTTCCATCCACGATTAAAGAAAATACCGAAATAATTGTAAACCCGATTGTATCAAATAATTTTCAGAGTCAGCAAACTGTCACTGATAAGAGGTTGGAGCAGATGAAGAAAATTCCGGGTGATGACATTATTCCATCCAGTAATAACTCGCTTGATATCGATGTAAGAAGTTTATCACACTCTCAGTCTATACCAAAAACTTTACAGTTAAGACGGAAATGCTATTCGACGGAATCCAAAACCCTCTCTCCAAGGTCAAAATTATTTCGATTGCAAGAGAAAAGAAATGTTGGTTTATGGATCCAATGTAGTAACCATATTTGCTCTAAGTGGCGATATTCAGCCTACATATGTGATCCAACCGAAGTTCCTGATAAGTGGCAGTGTTACATGAATGATGGTAATAATTATGAACTCTAATACTCATAATTTTTGTAGTAATTATTTTGTAAACCGAGAAAATTGATGGCATTGCTTCATTTGGAGAGTAAAATATTTTGCATGTTTTAAATTTTTAACTGATTATACATAATGGCTGTGATCCTCATAGATTCTAAATATTTTATTATTGACATTTTCATTCAGATTTTCCCTGTATTGAGGATGAATTCTTGAGTACATTTTTTAGTCTTATTGGAAGTGTTTCATTACATGTAAACAGTTCAGTTTCATCTACATACATTCTCTTTTAAACTTTTTAACACTGTATTTTGAATTAGTTTTTATTTTTAGTTGTTGGACATGAGATTGGGTTAAGTTCTCTAACGTAAGAGGAAGCTCATTAAAAAAAATGATACAAAATTGAAAAGCCTACATACTAATGGAAAATTTTATCTAGCCAATTTAGAGTATGGAAAATTCATTGGCCATACTTGCAGATGTTTTGTAAGTATGTGTTTTAGTATGTTGATAAATAGAAATTGATACATTTTATCTTTTATGTATATGTTTATCACTTCACTATTGATCACAAATCAGTGAAATCAATCTGTATGTATGTATGATCTTATTAAACAGAATGAGCTTTCATCATACACAGAAACACTTGTGTAGCTACTAATGTGAGAATAGCTAAATTTGTGTTTTTTTCTTTTAATTGAAACCAGTATATAGATATAGTTATAAAAAATTTTCAGGGCAGTCTAGAAGTATTTCACCATTGATCAGTAATTAAATTCATTACAGTGTGGTTGTTGAGCTTATGGTTTGAAAATATAAACTGGTGTACAGAAATAAGTACTACCTCCTCTTAGGTAATGCTTAGCTAATTCCAGATGGTCATCCAGAATAAATTCAATCTTAAGTTTAAGATATCTTGATTTTTTAAATCATTATAATCTGTCGGTCATTCTGCAATATCCTATTATTATTGTTATAGAAGTCTCCTTCTAAATTAATGTCAGCTCTTCTATAAAATCTTATTTTCTGTTTAGAATTAATAATTTGACCTAAGAATATGTATGCATTGGTTAGTCTGTTAATTTTCCAGATAGAAAGTATGTTGGGCATTGATTTGTTTAATCATAATTTGATCCTACACATTTAACTATTTCAGTAGAGCTTGCTTTTCTTCCAATATATATTTTTTTAACTATGGGAAGTACAGAATTTTAATCATCCATCCAATCCAGTTGCTCTGTCAATGTATCCCTGTATAGCATGTTTGAATGTTTTTGCCTGGCAGTTGAGTGGCTAGAGCGACTGACCTGATTTTTTGAGCTCTTTGACTTTTTGTACCAAACTATCATTGTCCTGAAGTCTGAAAGTTCTTTATAATGATTGGTGTGAAAGAGATATGTCTGTATTAATTGTAAAAATGATTACGCTTCATCAATTGGACTGTTTGTAAAGTTTATTATCCTCCAGTTTATAATTTAAATTCAGTTATATGGTTCACAAATACTTTGTTTAAGAGTTATAGAACAACAATCATAGATATTATCAAACATTTGTTGGATTCTTGCATGTTCCTAATTGTATTAGCAACAATTACTCTATGTTTCTGTCAAAGAAGACTTAAAGAGGTGTAAAATAAAAATATTAAATATGTCCAAAGTTTATTTACCTATAGTGAAGCCATCCTTTATTTTCTTGAATTCTTTTTTTTCCTTTGTACAAAAGTATTTAATATTGAATTAAAGTGTATTATAATGATTGTACAATTACTTAGTAAGGAATCAGTGTTGTTTTTTTTTAATCTCTTTTATGATGTTTGAATTTTCTTTATAAAAATTCAATGTAACTTAGCACCATTTTAAATATTTCAAAAACTAAATATATATTCTTTATAATATCTGAACATCTATATACATAGATAATGAAAAGAGAGCAATTTATACACTTGTGAGTAAAGATTACTCAAAAATTCATTATTGTGGTCATGCAGGTAGTACTGATTTTGTGTATTGGATGAATTTCACTGAAATAGTCTTAATTTTTTGCATAATTCTAGTATGACCTTTTTGAGAATGTAATTTCAGTTGATGATTTTTACTAAGAAAATGTTTAACTTTAGAGAACTTGATGAACAATCTCATGCTATGGAAGTCGACTAGTGCCTCCTATTTAATCTAAGAAAGTCATTTTAATGAGCATTTGTGCATGCATTTGATTGACAGCCATTGCAACTTCTTAATAGTTTTGAGCACAATTACAGGTTATTTCCTATATAATCCTTGTGTCATTAGGAGCGACAAATTACATTAGTATACATGTTGATGTGCTCCATCACACAAATTGTCTCCTACTTTTGTAGGAGCTTTGATAAATACTCAGTTAATAGTTCTAATTAATTATATAATTTTAAGTCCTTCAAATACAAGAGATGTTTGCTGATTCCACTATAATATTAGAGGCTGCATATGACAAATTTGATACTCTTAAAGTTTTTAGTTTTAATCATTATTTACCTTTCAAAATTAGTAGTTGAGGAATATTGATAAATTGTGAAATTTGAATTATTAGTGAAGGATAATAACATATAGAATTGGTGTTGTTTGCAAAGATATTTAGGAAGTCTGCTCTTTTATAAATACCATTTTACTTAGTAAATTCAAGTGATATAGGTATATTAGATCATTATAACCTTAATGAGATAATAAAGGAAGTTGATTTTCAATGAAGATAGTTTTATAATTCATTAAATTTTATCAATTATTATATTTTTATATAACTATATTTTGTAATTAATCATTATTATACATAGATGAAAGGTTTGCTACCTGTGAAGTGCCGGAATATGGACCAACACCTTTGGAAGAAGAAGACTTAATACACAATATATACACTGCTGGATCTTTGGTATGGGCTCACCTTTCAGGATATCCTTGGTGGCCAGCCATGGTTGATGATGATCCAGATGTTGAACAATATTATTGGATCACTGAATATTGTGATATACCTGTAAGATTTGCTTATCTTCATTAGATCTCATATTCAGTTTATTACTACAGTAATTGCCTTTATAGCTTTAATCTGCTTATGAGATACCTTTTTCTTGTTATGGATCCCTATCTAAATTATAGATAGTTGATTTATTTTTCAATTGATACTAGTCTTCCCTATAATTAAGTATAGTATATTGCAAATAGAGAATGAACAATTCAAAATATTATGCATAGGGATTGGTTAGATCTTAACCTGCATCATAAGTTGTTCAAATTGTTCACAATTTTCAAACAGAAGAGAAAAATAGCATCATGACTGGTTGACTATTTTTTACTTCTGTTCAACCTATGGGAGCATGTCGCACGACTTATCTTACAAAGTTAAAAACTATCTTCTATCCTGTGATTTCCCTAAGAAAGTAAAACCTTTTATCATCTCCCTCTAAGTAAAACTTCTAGCTGTGGTGGTTTACACCATGTGAAGCACAATTTTTGAATGAATATTTCTTTTGGGAAGTATTGAAAAAATTTATATTTTTCCTTTCAGACTCACTATAATGTATCATTTTTTGATGGGAAGCCAGTAAGTAGAGCATGGCTGACTCCAAATGCTCTAACCAAATATATGAATAACCAAGAGAGGAAAGTCTTATTTAAGGTAAGTATTGCAGTACACTAAGGATTTACAGAGCCTAGGTGAAATACTGTATTATTATTTCCCTACTAGCAAATTACTCAGATTCTCTGTATGTATACACTAGTATATTATCATGTCCATGAAAAAACTAAAGTGTAACTGACAGAAATGAAGAATGATTCCAAACTCTTAGAGGAGATTTGGTTTTAAATGTTCCTTCTTAAAATTATTATCAGCATAGACTTTCAAAGTATTTAAGTTCTGTTTGGCTATCACATGTAAAAAGGCAATTTAAAGTGTGAAATGTATAGAAGATGAAAATCCAATATTGTTATGTACATATTTTAGCATAATATTTCATCTAAAAATTATCATAATTATAAGTTTAAAAACCATTATTATGTGTGATTATCTGAGGAGTTAATAATTTGAAATTCTTTCATTGGTTGAAGTGCTTCTGGCATGAAGTGCTGTCACCTCAGATTTGTTGCTTTTGTAAAAATATAATGAAAGTATTTCTCTTAAACAAATTACAATTAGTTTTTATAAACTTTTGAATTAAAGTTCTTTCCTTGATTAAAAAAACCACTTCCACTGTACTTTTTTAATTGACATAATCTCATTATTTAACTTAATCATGTTAAATTCATTGAATTCACATAAATTATTCTGTTATACAATTCTCCAAGTATTACGAATGCAATGGGAGTGACCTATTGTGAATTAAATACCAATCTTTGTGGCCCTGACAATAAGGAACCAAAGGCTTGTTTAAAGAAATCTGGGAGAAAAATTCCTGTTTTTTACTCATTTTTTATATATTGATTTATACAATTTACCAGTTTTCTGAGGAAAAATTTTCACTCGATTATGAAAAAAATTGGATATAATTTGATATTTTTACTAAAATACATATAACTGTGCTAGAATTTCTTTCAGAAGATTTATACATAAAATGCATTTTGAATGAAAACTAAGTAGTTTTGAACTAAAAATTAAATATGATGTTAGAAGATAATATCTTTCGTAATAATTTAATGTTGTTTTCTATCTATTTTTAAATAATGATTAATACTGCTCACTATTTACTTCTCTATAAATTATAAGCTGAGGAATGTTGACTTAATTCTTATTATTGCATTAGATTACAATTCTTGTGCATGATATTACATTGTGAATGCCACAACTCTTATAATTATAATCAGCTAGTTCTCATCTTGGTCAAGTTTCTGTATTATTTTTGTTACATTTATTAATGGTTCTATTGAAAAGAATGAACTTACTGCTTGAATGAATAGAAACAATTTGCTCACAATTGGTAGAATTTATTTCTGTATTATGTTTATAATGTACTAATTATTTATTCTTTAAATAATTAAATAATAATCATAGTATTTTGAATATTTTAAAGAATATTGTATATGCATAAACATTGAGAATTTTTTTGTCTCGTAGATGACAGCTAATGGAATTGATTATAGTTCCCGCATTAAAGTAGCCATTGAGCAAGCAAATGAGGCAGCCAAGTTACCAATAGCTGAGAGACTGAAGAAATTTGGATTTATTTCTAGGTATAAAGGTCCTATTGGAAAGAAGACGCAACTAAAGTGCTCTACTAGAATGAAACGAAAGAAAATTGAAAGAGGTATTTATTAGCAGTGAGGATTTTCCTTTTATAAAGTTTCCTTATTCTTGTTATATTACAAGAGATTACAACTTTTCTCTTATGAATAGATTTTAAGAATTCTCTCAAATGTAAATAACTGTGTATAATATTTTTAATTGTTGTTGTTGTTTACCTTAAAAATAGTTTTAGTAAAGATGGCAAAAATGTAGAATGATAAACTTGGTAAATTTCACATCTAATTTATATATTATATTTTGCATTACATCTTGAGGCGGAAGATTTGATGCAAATTGTGAAACTGGTTACCAATAAATTATTTGTGGAATTTACCATAAACTGTACTTAAGTGCTGTCAATATTTTCTGTCTGTTAATTGAAGGGAAATATTTTATTTCTCCTTGTTATCAACATAAATCAGAGTTAATCGTCTACCTTCAATGGTTATTTTTAAAAATTCTAATAAACTGATGCTCTTAATCCCTCACAATAGATAGTCCCTTGGTTGTCTATAAAACCTATTACATGTAGTTGGGGATTTCTTTCTTTATCCCTCATACACACAACAGTCCTTTTTCATTTAGTTGTTTCAATGTATATAGCCATATCTACTCAATGTTAGGATAGATTGCTCAAGATAACTTATTTACTTGAATTCATGTGTTACTTTTTTAAATGAGATTCAGAATTTAACACTAATTCATCTTAAATTATCCTAAAAGAAAAATGGAGAGGAGTTAATAATACAGCAGAATGCCTGGAAGAGACATGAAAAAATTAATTTCTTGAAAATAAAACCTCAGATATAAAATTAATAAAGTCCTATTGATATGTGAAATTATAGGTTACATATATTATTCATTAACTATTACTCAGTATTTGAAGAATACTTGCTATAATATGTCACAATTGCATAAAAACTCGAGCCATGGAGAAAACATATCCTCATGGAAGTGCAGCACAAGAGATCATGCAAGACTGAAATGTGAAACTGGCTCAAGGCCAGAAGAGGAAAATGTAGAAGAATGTACTAAACAATCATGGTGTAAACACAAAAATGTATATCATATGGAGAAGATGAAACTATCTTAATAAGCAGTAAAGATGGTACAAGAGCTAATAAGTGAATAGTAATACATTGAATAGCCTGCATGTCACTAAGAGAAAAAGGTAAAAAATATTTGGCTGATCAGCCTGAGGCAATTTCACACTATGAGAAACTTAGTGTGTATTTTTGTTAATTATATGTAGATTAAGCTGGAACTATGGTTTTCAATGTTCATGTTCAATTCTATAAGGCAGAGATTTATTTTGTGCTTGTCATCAGGTTTTCAATTTCATCATTCAGCATTTTGTGGTACATCTTTTAAGGGGTTATATCTAAATAAATAGGAGTGTTTATTTTTGAAAGCCTGGTATGTATGGAATGGTTTCAGAAAATTATTCTTATCATAATTATATATTTCTATGCAATCAAGATCTTGATGTAAGTATTTGGAATATAATTCATTTAATCATCATAAAGATTTCTTATTTACAAAAGCTTGTTAAGTTCTGTTCTAACCAGGTTTAAAAGAAGAGATTAGTACTAAGTAATAGCTGAACCTTTCTCATTGATAAAAGGAGTATTGATTGTTACAGTTTAGGAATTGATATTAAACCTGTTTTATCTTGAAATATTTCAGAGAAAGAGATGTCTGTGTCTTTAGATGATTCCCAGGCCAATGTTCTTAGATCCTTGGAAGTTGTTAAAGAAGTAAATGAAGTTTTGAGTCAAATAACTAGTGACTCAGAATCTGAAGGTAATTATCTTTTTCTGTTTCTGTACATCTATTATATATAACCACTTCAGGGGAATGTTTGTGTAATACAAGTTAGCTTGCTTAGAGCGAGCTATCAGTTGGTACGTCTGAAATTGAACTAATTGGTTTTTAAAAACTTCCATTATACCATATCAGCGCTATTAATAAATTCTCTCTCTACATCAGCGTTTCTGGAATTAAGTTTGATTTCCCATGTAATTCTTATGACAGCATTTTTCCAGACAGACTTTGAATAAATACAATTCTTATCAAAATTGTTCATCTTTTGCATGAGTATCATGGTCTTTAAAAATCATCCAAATATTATTTCAAAATACTCTCAGGAAGTGCTTCAAAAGGTGTTCTATTTTTAGAATGACGAATGAGTATACCAGAACAGTCTCATTCAGGTTTAGAAATTGTGGAGAGATTCTCATTGATGTCCGTACAACTTCGATCGATACAGTCTCGGGTTCGAATTGCTCTTCGTGATGATCTCCGATCAGAACATTTTAGTAACTAATAATTCTGAACAAATATCTGTATTCGGAATTCAAAAATATTTTTACATATTTAATGTAAAATTAATTTATCGATAATAATAATTTATATTTTAGTAAAAATTATTAGTTTTATTTAATAATTATTATTATTTAAAGTAGTACTTGTATTATTTAATAATAATTATTCTACCTTTCAATTATTCTAAACAAAGAATATGATTACTCTTCCAAATATATTTTTATTTATAATATGTTACTGTTAATAAGGCACTAGTCGGGAAAAGTCTGTGTTTCTGCGCAATGCTCGATTGTCACATTCACGTTCCAAGGACGAAGCGACGAGCTACAGTCCAGCTGCTCACAACATTCTTACTAAATTCGTACACTCATAGTCGTATGGATTACATAGCGAATGGACTTATCTAAACACATAGTTCGGTCTCCTTCACCACTTCACTTCAAAAATATAAGAACACGGCTGCCACCCTGATCGCCGTCTCTCGGAGCATTTCCCCTCCGAGTCCTTTCCCCTACTTTCAGGCTATGCAGAGGTCGCGCGATATGCCACCTCGACAGAGGTGTTCTAATTCCCAAATTACAGCTGATTTTGATCTGTAACCCCCATATATTTTTACTTATACCGTTTACCGTACCGAGCAAGATTTGATGTCTAGTCTTTTTATTTTTTCAAAGTAAGCGGGTGAATTATGATGAAAAAGAAGCTAATTTTTCCGAATTCCAAAGCATTCTACGTCCATAAAAGGATTTCAATTGAAATTCTAAAAACTTAAGTACGATTTCGATAATTTCTCTTGCAAATGCTGAAAACCGGAAATCTCTGCAATGAATATTAATGTCGTAATTTGGGAAATGAAACAGGATAAAACGGCCATTTTCGGCGAGCGCTACTACAAGCTTAAAAAACATGAAAAATAAGCAAATTATAGATTAATCTGGTGCAGATTGTCCTTAGTTCAATCCCTGGGCAGGTAAAATGCTGCCATAAGGAATGCATGGGAAATCGAACTTTCTTTATGAATTACTCGCAAATTTATGTGGAATATAAGGAGTATGTGAGCATTATAATATTTCTCATAGGCATAAGAAGTAACAAAATCTATAGCAAGCAAACTCACATATGAGGATACTAAAGGTCCAAACTGTGGGGTCACCAATTTTTTTACGTAATGGCATAATGAGATGGGAGGCTTTCACTAATACTGAATCTCACCTCATCTGAAACATCTATGATGGGTTCAATTCTAGGGGGCCCCAAAATAATGATTTTCAAAAATTTAGAAAAAAAAACTTCCTGAAACAGTACATAGAAGTTTCACACATCTGTTGGCCATACCAATATACATTACTGCTATTGATTTACTTCAAGTAGTCATAGTTCCCATTTTGGAATGGAATCAGCCCATCTAAAATGGGAGACAAAGTCGAATATTTATTTAGAGGTACAGCTCTCATATTTGATTTTGCATAGGGATAACAATTATAAATATGTCTCTAATGAGATAAAGATCACTCTGGTGTAGTCCATGAGATTAATTCTGGAAAGCATTTCATTTTTCTCCATACAAAATAAATGAGAAAATTAGAACTCATTTTGAGGGACTTCCGGAAAGTTGTTTTTTGGAATTGAGCTTCGAAATATAGAAAATTGTGAAAACTGTATTTATGCAAATGATGAACAAATAAATTGTTCTAAGTTCAGTTCGACTCCTGGAAGAATGCTGCAATGAGATATGCACTTGATTCAAAATACTCTGATTTAATGACTTTAAGTTAGACCAGTATTGTTTTATTTCCAACTAGCATTAAACAGCTTTTAGAAGCAGTAATTAATTCATTATAAGACATCAACTGATTGCTTACTAAAGTAAGTGTACTCTCAGTTTTAATAAATAAATTAGAATGTATGTTAATAAGCTAACATGCAGAATTTATAAAAGAAGGATCTCATAAAATATTTTTCATACCTACAAGTATTAAATGCCCTTGAGCTTTTAATACTTTTAAACATATACTTTAAATTAAGCCTTTGATTGGTTAAGAGATCCTGAGATTTTTGAAAAATTTTACATCATATTTCAATTAATATATTATTTTGACTCTCCTAATTCTTCATTATCCTAATGTTATTTTAATTATAAAGAGAGGCAGTTTCTACAGATGTCTGTATTCACAATACCACTTTTTGTGTATCAGGTTGAATATTTTAAATTTTTCACTAACTTCCTTTCCTTAATCAGGTAATAAATTACTATTAACTATAACAGTATTACATATGTGAAATTCAAACTTTCTGGAGAATTTTAAAAATTGAAAGTTCTTTTTAACACAATATGTTTCAGTTGACTAGTTTTTTCAATCACTCAGCATCTTCAGGCACGATATAACTACTGAAATATATTGTGTGGAAGTTTCATTTTCTATAATTATGGTTTCAATAACAGTATATGTATTTGTATATGTATATCCCTGTACAGTATATGTATATCCCTTTTAATAAGTTTAGATTGCCTGATTTAACCGCTTGTGAATAGTTCATGAAGGTAATATACCTAGAAAAAAGTAAAAGATCAACAAATGATCCTCCAAAAATTATGAAGAGAGAGAATGCTTGTGGGTATACTTAGTCTTTCGAAAAAGTTGCAGATACTTGTCCAAAATTTGCCAATTGCCAAGTGGAGAAAATCCTTTTGAGAGTGCGCATTGATTATTTCAATATAAACAATTATTAGTGACCTTGATGCTATTCCCATCCTATAACACATTGCTTTCTAATATTATAATGCTTTTTATACTCTCTTAATATGTTTGCGACTTACACAGTTAATCAACTCCTAATTTTTTAAACATTATCATTTTCCCATTCTTAAAATTAAGTAATGTCAGGAAGATAATCAAGAGTACAAGAACATGTATCTTAATATATTTTCTTGACAATCTAGCATTTCCTATAGAACAAATGTGAGATAATATTCAGAATATCGATAGTATAAAATTCACTTGAAAATTTTTCCTTCTATTTTTGCTGTCCCCTTTTCTTAATTCTAGAACCTGAAGAAAATACTCAAATTGACCTAAATAAGTCCCAGGAAGAAGTAAGTGAAGTATTAAATACCATCTCTGACAGTGAGTCTGTTGGTAAGTCAAAGTTATTTTAATAAATTGGCTTCAACTTATCATAGAAGGGTAGTTTTAGACCATCTTGTAAATTCTAACAAGAGTTAGCAGAATTGAATAAGATTAATCTTTCATTGGCTTAACGTCAATGACCTTATTGAATATAAGCAGTCAATTTATCAGCAGATATACTTCCAAATTAAGGTACAGAATTGAAAATGGGCTTCAAATATAGGAATAAAATGAAATTTTACAGCGGATTAAGGAGATTTAAGTATGACTTTACATACAGCACATGATCTTAGACTATAGCAGTCATTCCTATTTACAAATCAGGTTACCCTCATCACATATTGCAAATTAGGACCCAATACCCATTCTCACATTCTTTTCCTGCAAATTATTTAAAATGTATTATTTTAATTATAGCCTTTCAACCTGTTCCTTTCCCTTTAAACAAAGTTTGCACTTTTTAACATTAATCCTTTGAAGAATGTCAAAACAATAGCCATCTAGAGACCAGATCAATAAACGAGAGACTGTAAATTTGCTCTCATCTTTCTGCTATATAAGAAAGTTCACGGAACAGATGTCGTCAACTAAGGTTGAATTTCCTTACAAAACAGCAAACCATCCCAAAAGAACAGCTATAACACAAAACAGATGAATACGAGACAGGATTCTGCTGAAGATTTTTCTGTGGAAAACAAATCTTCTATGGAAGTACAGAACAATTAGAAATACCCCACTCATTTATACATGTTGACTTTGTGAAAGATTATTATTTCTTTAACGTTTGGGGAGTCTGTTCAAAATCTTTGAAGAACAAGGAAAATCCCAAAAATGTACTATGTAGAAAAAAATTAATGTAGTAGAATGTAATGTAGAAAACCATTATTAATTAATATAACAATGAGTAACAAAAGGTGGTTGAAATATTTTTTCATTTTTTATTTCCTAGGATATATTTCAGGGTGATATGTACCACTCAATCTTATTAAATGGTTAAAATTTGCAATTTTTAGGTTTGATGTAGAATATTCGAAATAATACATTCAATCCATATGTTTCTGTGTAAGCTTTTTTATGTATTGTTAAATTATCTATCTATAATTTATTTAATATCTACATCTCTTTGCAAGCTTAATTAATATAATACCACTTTCCTTCATGCTGGAAAAGAAAAATACAAGAAAGATAAAGAGCGTTCTGTGAGAGGTTTGAGGAAGCACAACGCGAGATGGCCATTATGTAAAGATGAATGGTCAGAGGACAACAAGAAATCTGAAAAGGTTTCAAGGGATAGATACCACAGAGTAAAGGGTAATGAAACGTTTGCTCTTGAAATTTTTAGGAATGGACAATCTGAAAATTGTAGGAAGGAGTTTCAACTCAGCAAAAGGCATGTTGGTCATCAAGAAAGTGAGCAGAATGGACATATTAAGGACTTAAAAGTTAGAAAGGAAAAGAAGAATTCCATCATCGTTGAAACAAATAAAAAAGAGGTTCTGAACAAGAGCCCATATAATGTGGAACAAATAACCCCTGAAAAGATGGAAGACGAGTGTAATTTAGATAGAATTACATTGACAAATAAGAAAGACAACTTGAAAGTTGATACGATGTACGATGTACATAGAAACAAAAAGAATACCATAAAAAAAGACCGAGCGAAGAGAATGGGGAAAAGTTTTGGAGGAAGCAAAATAGAAAATAAAAAGAGTAATTGCTGTGAAAAAACAGATGCGGCAAAACGGAACTGGCCAAGGAAGAGTGACCAACAGCTATCAAAAAATGAACGGTATAAGAAAAGAGGGAGTAGCAAGGTGATGGGTGTGTTAGATGCCGAGGAATTGGATACGAAGGAAAGTGAAGGAACTGATAAATGTTTGATAGAACGAGCAAATGAGGAAGAGATGGTGAAAGGGTATGTACTCACTGATAACGAGGAAAGCCTTGATGCTATAATCTTTGATGGAAAACAAAGTGGCTGTCGTGAGGCAATGGATGAGATCTTCTCCAAAAATTCTAAGCACTCAGATGGGAGAACATCAGCAGATATTTTCAAGGAAGAAAATTCAGATGACGAAGTATCTTCTGAGAAATACGGAGACTGTGACGAATAGGTTATCAGAGACCAGTTTTATAATATTTTGGATATCAGCTCTCATTTTGTCTTTATGAAATGTATTTCCTATTCGTTGCAATAACTATAGCATTCCCTTATTTCTGTGATTTAATTTCCAAATATTCTTAACCTTAAAACGTATTATTTTATGTGATTCTAAACTCCGGTAATTAAGTTATATATTATTTGTTAACTTATTAATAGCCGTACTTGCATTTAAAAGAGTATGGATTTAAACATTTATTTAGTTCTATATAGGATTTAAATATTATTATCTTGTATTGATTCTTTGCAAAATGTTTCTGTTGCAAATGGTTGTTTATTGTTCACATTTCGTTTGAAATAAAACAATTTTCAAATTTTAAATCAGTTCTCTTTTTTTCGCAACACAATTACGCAAAAACCATCCCTCGAAATCACACATTCAGTCATAAATATTTCTGTGGCAATGTCATCAAAAATTATAATAAATTTTTTTAGTCTTACTGCTCTGCCCTATTAATACGCATGATATTACGTCGACTGAAAAGATCGCATTTTACATGCTTCGGCTTACAAAATATTTCCTAATGTCTTATCAAAAGCATTCTTAAAAACTAAGGAAATATCATCGACGTATTTTTAACATTAGGCAATGATAATTAATAATATCTCTTTTTTTACTTATTTTACCGAGAAAGAATACATACATAACTATGGAATTATCCAATACTTTATATACGTCGTCTTAGGTGAGATTTTTTTACAATTTAATGTAATCCAGACGTCAGAATAATTTCGTGATTAAATCTTAAGTACGTGACAGTCCTTGGGAAATATCATTCTGAAAGTGACACCCCCATGAACATTCATGTCAGTAATTTATCTAATTCTAGATAAAGACTCAGCCAATGGTCACTCACGGACATCCGGCCTCTGAAAGAATGGACCCGTATGATCTTAAAACGGACCATCGATCAAATGGAGTTCAAGAATGGATTGCAATCGAGGAATATACTGCTATGAATTTAAAATAACGTGAATGGAAATAATCGAATACATTTAAGCTTTTGGATATCATTGATTATTAGATACCCTTCGCGCATTTAATTCTGCTAACTCAGTAATATTAATTTTCGAGGAGAGATAAGTTTTTCAATTAGTTGACTCGAGTTTTTTTGTTACTACAGAAAGGACCCGATTCAGTCGTATATAATGAACTCGATCCATTTTCTTCTCTTCTTGGATAAAGTACAGAAATACAATAATTGTAATTCAAAATAATTCTCTTATATATCCATTTTAATTCTTAAATAAAAGTATATAAAAACTTGCTTGCTGTGAGTAAGCAAGCGATTAAAAATTTAATAACTAATAAAAGAAATTCTATTAAAAGGTTTATAATGCTTAAACGCTACTCAAACTTAATTTAAAGTCATTACGTTAGCGTATTTTTATTTAAGTTCAATATCCCATGCATTTGTTATGAACATTTTCCCACTCGGCGTCGAGCTAAGGAAAATCAATACCAAAATTCTATATTTTTCCCTTGGTTACCATGTTCTTTAAGCACTCCCCAAATTTCAAGTTACAATACTACTTGGAAGTGCTTCAACATGTATTATGTTTTAGCCATGCATTTCTTATGGAGATATTTTGAAGTTCCCCTGGAATTGCACTCGTGAACTACTATAGAATGATCTGCCTATCATACAAAGGTATCATACAAATTGCTTTCGCTAAGTGACAGCTGTCCAACTCTATGTTACTTCCCTCAAAATAAGTTTTCCATGTATTTTAAATGGAGGAATAAGCCTAAAACAAGTGACCAACGGCATAGAATAGATGGCAGAAAGGGCCAATCGAACCTTGCATATTATTCATTTAAATTCAGTAATAAAATCGACGAGACCGCTGAGAACTACCACAGATACAATTTCATTCGACAGAGGTATGATAAAATTCTAATACAGTGGTACATCGAGTTACGAGCAGCCCGACATACGACTTTTTTGAGATACGAGCCCAAATTCGTGTTTCCGGAGCGTCCAGCCAGTTTGTGCGCTGGGACTAGCATCGTCCGAGAAAATCTCTTACTCGCACGTGTTACCCGCTTGAATCGAAGTGTATCTTGTGCGCTGTAATCATTTTTGCGTGATTACTGAACTTTTTTTACAGTACAAAAAGTGCAGCCAAGAAGGCAGAAACAAGTGATAGTTAATTTACGTTGATGTTAAGGTTAGTTTAAGTTTAAAGTTAAGAGCATTGTTTTAAGTATTTTGTTTTATTTGAAATAAATAAAGTGTTGTTTTAGTTTAAAGTTACGAAAATAGTTTTAATTTTAAAAAAGCGCCGTTTACGCATGTGTCTAGACACTCCTTCCTTCCTTCCCGCCGTTCAACTTCGTTAGCCGAACTTGTCCGTCACCAAAGTAAGACTATTATTCTAAATAACTCTTTTATTTCTTTGTTTCATAATTTTGTTACGTATATGTTAATTATACATGTTTATTTGTTAATTTAAAACGTATCTTTAGTCATAATTTACAATGTTTTCGGTATTTTTCATAGGTCCGGAACTGATTAATGGCATTTTCATTACTTTCAATGGGGAAAAATGATTCGAGATACGAGCTATTTGACATACAGTAAGACCCCGCTTAACGCTGTTTCAATATAACGCGGTTTTTTAGGGTTCCCCTTAAATGCAGACTATATTGATACTTGTTGTATATGTGTGCAAAGGAAACGGCCATGCACCAACCAAAAGCGGTTCAATGTATAGCGACGGTGTGTACTGTGCATCTTTTTCAACGATCTTTCGTTAGTTTATCCAGAATAAAGGTTTCATCTGTATTCTCCGAGCATACCCCCTTCACAAGCCATGTGATTGAGGAAATGGAAAAACGACTTTCCATCTGGATTGATGATGAATTTGAACGTAATATGCCATTAGGTCAAGCAATTATAATGGAAAAAGCGAGAAAATTTTTTAGCTATATTCAGAATGAAAAAGGTGACACCAGTGAAAATTTGTCGGTAGTCGAGGGTGGTTTCATCGATTTAAAAATAGAAACAATCTTCATAACATATTGTCGCGGTTGGCTGCTGACGCCTCATGCTGCATCCTGGCGGCAGGGTTGGAGACCCGGGGGCAAGGGTACAGGGAGTAAAGAGAAAGTGTAACGACAGACAGGGAAGAGAGTGGAGTGAAGGAAAAGTGAGAACTGGGAGGCGTGGAGAGTTCTCGAGTGCTTGTGTTCGACAATATAGACTACTGGAGAAGCGGCAAGTGGAGGTACAAAAGTAGCTGCTGCATTTCCAGCGGAATTAAAAGCAATCATTGTGTGGGAGTTATCCTCCTGAATTAGTTTTCAATTTTGATGAAACGGGTCTTTTCTGGAAGAGAGTGCCAAAACGTACATTTTTGTCTCGTGAAGAAAAGCGAGCACCAGGATTTGAGGCTGCAAAAGATCGTTTAGCACTTCTACTGGATGGTAACGCTAATGAACACCTTAAATTAAAACCACTGCTTATCTATTATTCCATAACCTTAAGAGCAATGCAGGGAGTTAGGAAATCAACTTTACCAGTAATTGGGGAGTCCAATAAAAAATCTTGGATCACTATGAAAATTTTCCATTCCAGTTGGTTTACCGAACATTTTTGCCCATCTGTTAAACCTTACTGCGAATTCAAATAGCTAGAACTGAAAGCTTTACTTTTGATTGATAAATGCACCAAGCCATCCAATGCATTTGCCCGAATTAAGAACATGTATTCCAGTAGAAGTGGTTTTTCTGCCGCCAAATACAACTTCGTTGATCCAACCAATGGATCTAGGCGTAATATCAAATTTTAAAGCTTATTATCTACCACGGACATTTCGACAACTGATTGATAAAACCAATGGAAAAGATAAGCAATCTATTTGAGATTCTTGGAAAAATTACACTATCACGGATGCTGTAGAAAACATCAATCTCTTCTGGAATGAGGTGACCGAGAAATGTTTGAAAGGAGTATGGAAGAATGTATGGCCGGAGCTAAGCATAGATGTTGACTCAAGAGAATCCACTGTTGATGTCGACGAAATTGTCAAGCTAGCTGATGAAACAGGGTTGAGTAATATAAATGCGCAGGATATTGAAGAATTACTGCAAGTTACAACTGGTGAAAGTCTTTCAAGCGACGATCTTAAAGAACTCGCGGAACAACAAGTGTACGAAGACGAAGTTGGCGTTTCTGAATATTAGGAACAAAGGGAACTCTCAATGGATTTTTTAAAAAAAGGTTTAGCTACAATAATACGTCTGGATTACATTAAATTGTAAAAAAATCTCACCTAAGACGACGTATATAAAGTATTGGATAATTCCATAGTTATGTATGTATTCTTTCTCGGTAAAATAAGTAAAAAAAGAGATATTATTAATTATCATTGCCTAATGTTAAAAATACGTCGATGATATTTCCTTAGTTTTTAAGAATGCTTTTGATAAGACATTAGGAAATATTTTGTAAGCCGAAGCATGTAAAATGCGATCTTTTCAGTCGACGTAATATCATGCGTATTAATAGGGCAGAGCAGTAAGACTAAAAAAATTTATTATAATTTTTGATGACATTGCCACAGAAATATTTATGACTGAATGTGTGATTTCGAGGGATGGTTTTTGCGTAATTGTGTTGCGAAAAAAAGAGAACTGATTTAAAATTTGAAAATTGTTTTATTTCAAACGAAATGTGAACAATAAACAACCATTTGCAACAGAAACATTTTGCAAAGAATCAATACAAGATAATAATATTTAAATCCTATATAGAACTAAATAAATGTTTAAATCCATACTCTTTTAAATGCAAGTACGGCTATTAATAAGTTAACAAATAATATATAACTTAATTACCGGAGTTTAGAATCACATAAAATAATACGTTTTAAGGTTAAGAATATTTGGAAATTAAATCACAGAAATAAGGGAATGCTATAGTTATTGCAACGAATAGGAAATACATTTCATAAAGACAAAATGAGAGCTGATATCCAAAATATTATAAAACTGGTCTCTGATAACCTATTCGTCACAGTCTCCGTATTTCTCAGAAGATACTTCGTCATCTGAATTTTCTTCCTTGAAAATATCTGCTGATGTTCTCCCATCTGAGTGCTTAGAATTTTTGGAGAAGATCTCATCCATTGCCTCACGACAGCCACTTTGTTTTCCATCAAAGATTATAGCATCAAGGCTTTCCTCGTTATCAGTGAGTACATACCCTTTCACCATCTCTTCCTCATTTGCTCGTTCTATCAAACATTTATCAGTTCCTTCACTTTCCTTCGTATCCAATTCCTCGGCATCTAACACACCCATCACCTTGCTACTCCCTCTTTTCTTATACCGTTCATTTTTTGATAGCTGTTGGTCACTCTTCCTTGGCCAGTTCCGTTTTGCCGCATCTGTTTTTTCACAGCAATTACTCTTTTTATTTTCTATTTTGCTTCCTCCAAAACTTTTCCCCATTCTCTTCGCTCGGTCTTTTTTTATGGTATTCTTTTTGTTTCTATGTACATCGTACATCGTATCAACTTTCAAGTTGTCTTTCTTATTTGTCAATGTAATTCTATCTAAATTACACTCGTCTTCCATCTTTTCAGGGGTTATTTGTTCCACATTATATGGGCTCTTGTTCAGAACCTCTTTTTTATTTGTTTCAACGATGATGGAATTCTTCTTTTCCTTTCTAACTTTTAAGTCCTTAATATGTCCATTCTGCTCACTTTCTTGATGACCAACATGCCTTTTGCTGAGTTGAAACTCCTTCCTACAATTTTCAGATTGTCCATTCCTAAAAATTTCAAGAGCAAACGTTTCATTACCCTTTACTCTGTGGTATCTATCCCTTGAAACCTTTTCAGATTTCTTGTTGTCCTCTGACCATTCATCTTTACATAATGGCCATCTCGCGTTGTGCTTCCTCAAACCTCTCACAGAACGCTCTTTATCTTTCTTGTATTTTTCTTTTCCAGCATGAAGGAAAGTGGTATTATATTAATTAAGCTTGCAAAGAGATGTAGATATTAAATAAATTATAGATAGATAATTTAACAATACATAAAAAAGCTTACACAGAAACATATGGATTGAATGTATTATTTCGAATATTCTACATCAAACCTAAAAATTGCAAATTTTAACCATTTAATAAGATTGAGTGGTACATATCACCCTGAAATATATCCTAGGAAATAAAAAATGAAAAAATATTTCAACCACCTTTTGTTACTCATTGTTATATTAATTAATAATGGTTTTCTACATTACATTCTACTACATTAATTTTTTTCTACATAGTACATTTTTGGGATTTTCCTTGTTCTTCAAAGATTTTGAACAGACTCCCCAAACGTTAAAGAAATAATAATCTTTCACAAAGTCAACATGTATAAATGAGTGGGGTATTTCTAATTGTTCTGTACTTCCATAGAAGATTTGTTTTCCACAGAAAAATCTTCAGCAGAATCCTGTCTCGTATTCATCTGTTTTGTGTTATAGCTGTTCTTTTGGGATGGTTTGCTGTTTTGTAAGGAAATTCAACCTTAGTTGACGACATCTGTTCCGTGAACTTTCTTATATAGCAGAAAGATGAGAGCAAATTTACAGTCTCTCGTTTATTGATCTGGTCTCTAGATGTATATCAATAAATGCGTTCTGATGACTTGAAATATCACATTACCATTTCCTGGAGGTGCTTTTTACACTCCATATTTTTTAATGGCACACTATATGAATTCCATTGTTCACAGGATGAAATTTCAATAAAAATTGACGTTAAACATATTTTACAGTTTGTGCATTCAAAGCTCCAATTTATCAAAGTAAATCTAAGAATTCATTACAGTTTATTACTATTACAGAATTCTTTTTAGAGGAGAAACGTACGTCGTCAATATAATATTTCCGGATTTTTTGAACAAATGTTTTATATGTCAATTAGACAATTTTAATCAATATACATTATTATTTTCAATGCTAAACATTTTATTCCATTGAAATTGTTCCCTACGTATGCTTCTAGGACTATAACCCTCAACGTAACCCTAAGAACCATTGCCAAAAATGTCTCAAATATTTGTCATTTACTTTTGAACTTTGGTTAAAACCTCCATCCGTTATTTAAATATTTGGAGAAACAATAAGAGCATAAATACAATCAGAACTTCTTTGGTTGATTTTGCAGCTGTACACGAATAGTTCATTACAAATGCCCCATCTTGCTTCTCCGAACTCGACATTGATACTCCCTCCCGCGTGCAGCTCATACGACTGGTCCGAGTAGTTGACACCGGGGAGTCCACACGAAGAATACCATTTGCCGATTCTAAAGGAAACGGGTTGAAGAACACGGTTACGAATCAACACTGTATCTGCGCCATAATTGTCTTTTCCGCAACGAAATTCTGAGTCTCCTTTCCACCGATCGCAATGTGTTGGTCTGCAATCACTACGCAACGACAATATCAACACCATCACCAATATAACCTTCATTTTGACGGCCTTACGACGAATCGACCAATTTAAATATTGCGCAAAATAAAACAAGATGGATACTCGTTCGATTGCGTCAATTGAAACGGACTTCCTCATAACGATAAAGGGCGTATTTTTAGAAAATACTTTCTCATTCGTCGAATATGTCCATGGCGCCGACAATTGTGAGATATGGTAAAAATGGTTAATTGGATGTAATGAAAGCGGTTTATCCGAAAGTTATAAAACGAGATGCTTTAATTTAAATCGATATTCGTGAAGAGAGTTTATATTTTTAAAAAATTATATTATCAAAATGGTGAACACTAACCGCAGAATGTGCAATAAGAATAATTATTATTTTCCGTGGATTGAAAATCGAACTTTGACAAAATGAGAGTCTTTCAATGCACTCTAATTATCGTTGAAAATATATTCTTATCCATTCACAAGGCACTTGTACGTGAAAGTTATGCCTTTAAACTTTTTGTAAGTATTACTTCCTTTGATTTTTCTTTGAATATTTTCATATTCATGCTAATGAGATTTCGATGACATAGGATGCACCCGTAAAGCAGTTTAACCACATTTAGCTGAAGTATATGAATTATTCGTAACTTTAAACGCGATTTCGTCTGTTTTTGAAGTTTGTGAGCACGATTGCGCGAAAATTATTATAACATTGGAAATTCCCTTTTGCATACTTTTATAAAATTACTTTATCTATTCGGTGAACCTCGAATATCAACGAAAATGTAAATATAATACATTATATTTTCATAAAGAAACGGAAATTTGACGTCGAAATAAAAATTTTCACATTCGAAGTCTGTCATTTGCAAATATTTAAAAAACCGTTCAGTTTTTGAGGATCACTAACGAAATACGTTTCTATTCCATGAAAGAATTTGATTTCCAAAATCAAAAGAAAATAAATGACTTTAAAATTAAAGGATGAACACCCTTCAAGGATGAATTCCTCTAATCGCTTAATCTTTTGTTTTCCGCCAAATTCTCGGGATATTTTAATGAAGCGGCAATCGTTTCACAGTTTTCCAAATATTCTTGAGTAAATGGAAGTATCGCGAAATATGTTTCCTGATTGCCAATCTTCGCCACTTCGTCGTGATGACCGCACCCAAAAATCGATGCTTTAAATGTCATGCGACCTCTTTTATACAGCAATGTATAGAAAGTTTATGGTACATTGTCTAACTCTTCGCAAGAACTCTTTATTATGTTCAGAAGCTTTAAATGGAAGAATTCTAGAAAACGTATGGCTTTTTGGTTCACCCCGACTATAACTATATATAATAGAAAACTACATTCATAAAGTGAGCTCAAAGAATATCTTTTTCCCAATCCAAGCTTTTTTCCATCTATGATGTGTTATTTGTGACTCCATGGCGAACATAACACCATTTTCGATGAGTTTTCCCTCAAAAACTGTACGAATAATCGCTTTATTTTCTTTCGATGGAATTTACTTGAGCTCTGTTTGCCAATAGTCGTACTATTCCATGATTTTTCCAAATCCATTGAGTTAATTTATCCGCTATTGCCATAGATTACCGCATGGTTCGCAACCTTCTAAGTGATTAGAATTGCGCTGCGCAGCTTTGAATTAAAATAATATTTTGTGCTTTCCGAAAGTCTTAAAATATCGGTCTTCTTAAGGAAATGACTCTCAATTTGTTTTGCCTTTGAAATCGCAGCAATTCATTGGAAAGTAATCGATTAAAAATGGAAATTATCTAAATATTATGCATCGAAGCGATCTTTGATCGAACGGACCTCTGATAAGTGACCCGTTGCGATAACATTTTCTTAAGGACAAACTCCGCTCGGGATATTGTGAAACTAATAATTGCTTCAGCGGCACAAAGTTATTTGTCTTCGTTGAATAATTTTCCATACTTTACTATTTCCCATAGGAACAGCCAAATATGAAATATATATATTAAATACATCGAAAACATTTATAAATCGATGAAATTTACAAATTTGCATCGAATATCATTTGGAAATGTGCGCAGTATCACAATGCTTTGAAATATACAGATTTTTCAAGATAAATATATTAATCGTTTTGAGCTAAAAAACACGACTAAAAATCTCATCAATGGCGCTTCCTGAACATGTTAAGAAGATCGTCTGAGCACTCTGTTTACCTAAATGATTATTTTCGAGGGAAAAACGAATTTTTTCGTTGTCTCGTTGAACATCGGTTCTTGCAATTCTCCATCGCAGAATCCCATGGACCAATGGGCCGTCGGGGGCGGGACCTAATCCGTCCACCCCAGACTTGCGTACAAATAGAGCGAGTTTTCATCCAAATCCCAAATTTGGAATCGGAACAATCATCTGTCATTTTTGTGGAGTCACTACTAAAACTATCTTAAAATTATTTAGCATAAAGTAATCGAATGTCGTTTTTAATTTTATTCGCTGACAAAAATGTAAATTTCAATAAAATTTTGTCGAATCTCAATTATTCGTGAGTTCCCGGATTTCTTATTCTTTAGAAGACCGTAATGACGATGATGAAAAAAAAAATTATTGAAAAAGAGATCGAGACTGTTATATATTTTGATAAATTCATTTGAAATAAATTTTGCAACGTTCGAATTATGGTAAAAATCGAAATTTGTATAGTTTCATCGTTTACTGAATGAGATTGGAAAGCTCTTTTTACGGCGTCACCTCTAATGCGCGGCAAGTATATGGGTGGAGGCGGACGAATTATCCCTGCGAACTGGAGACAGTTTGGTAATACCGAGAAATACTGCATAATAGTATTAATGAGTACTACTATAATTCTACTAATTACTTCTCTAATTTAATTATTCGTGTATAAACTGTAGTCGATATCTTATAATACGTTTATCATTTTGATTTTCAAAACTCCAAACAGATGACGTTCGTAATTAGAGCGATTGGGAAAATAATTCCACCTCTCGTTAAACATTTTAATAATTAGATACATAAGAAAATGCGAAAAATGTTTTTATTATCTTACAATTTCGGAATTTCCTTTATATGAAATATTTATGTGTTATTTCCGTCGATATAGGTCAAATTTCCGTGTGTTAAGTTTTTGAAATTGGATGTTTCCTTTCAAGATCATCATCTCAAATGATAGTTTTAGAATTCCATTTATTAATCAAAGCTAAAACGAATTAAGTTACGATTAAGCGGGACGTGGAAAAATAATGTCCTCAAATGAAATAAAAGGGGATTAGTTTGAAACAGTGATTGAATTCTGCTTAGAATGCCTAAAAATTCAATAAATGGTTCTTCATCTGTTCGGGCAATGACATCGATTCCTCCAAATAACGTTCATTTTGATTAGAAAAAGGTTAAAATGAATCGTGACAATCATACAATTTATATGTGTAATTCTACACATCTTCGGCGTTATAATAAATAATTTTAAGATTAATTCCTCGTATTGCTTTCGCCTCGTTACCACTTTGCAATTAAAACTTCACCACAGTTTTGATTAAAAATTAACAAATCCTTCGAAAGGAATCGATTTTTGCCTTTGAAATAAAGAGTTTCCAACGACAAATGACGTGTTCCCGGGAGAGTCAAGATGGCGGCCGAATAACGGGAAGGAGTTATTTTTACGAGAGGCCAACGCTCTCTCTCAACGCATTTAGAGAAGTGGCATAATCGGGTGACCTTGAAAGTCCTTCCGAGACCTTGAAAATGTAATCGAAAAGAAAAAATAATTGTCTCGTGTATTCGGAAGTCAATCTTTAAAATGATGGCGAAACAATATCCCATAATAATCGACTAATTCTATGATCGAAAAAAGCGTTTGGAGTAATTAAATAAAACTATCGAGGAATTGTGCACTTGATTAACTTTAATAAATTAATTGTTTCCCATTTTTTCTCTCATAAGAGATGAATCTACGATCATCGTATCATAGAAAATATTATAAACCCATTGAAAAAGTGCGGTCGTTACGATGCGCAATGCGCCATTGTGACGTCACTAACTGTTTTACGAACATCGATCCTATTTCGAGGCGGCCATGTGACAACATTCGAATTTAACAGTCGTTGAATTCGATCAAGAATTTCATTCATTCAATTATCGAAATACGGTGAATTAGGAATTACACATTATATCCTTCGAAATTGGAGAAACTAAAAAACTTAAAATTCTCAAAGTTCATGTACAATGTATCGGAACAGGATTTTCGGACGATCTGAGTACGTAAAAGTCATGAGAGGAATAGACATTTCCAAAATAAAATGTTCGTAAGTATTAGCGAATCGTGAATGATAAAAGAAAACAGGAAATGATAGCAAGAATGGGCTACAGACAATTTAAATCCTTCACCGAATGTCCGTTCAGAGGTTATGTAAGATGACCTTCCATACATAACGCAGAATGCATTTCGAATAATTTAAAAATTATAATACAACTTCGAGTCTTATTAACTGTGAATCACAAACTTGTGTGATTCACATTGACGAAGTAATTGAGCATTAAAAGGCTTCTTACCTCATTTCTTCGTTCACGATCAAGTTCACAGCTTTTTCGATGCATATTTTATATATTTGAGCGGTCTTTTGTTTCCTCATCGCAACTTACATCTGCCTCTGCTATGTTTAATTTCCAGCGCTATTTTCGTGATAAAAGACGATTTTTAAAACTCGAAATATTAACGTGTATTTTCATAATATGTTTTTTCCTACAATGCTTCTAAAATAGGCTTCTCCGTTATGTTACAAATGCATAATTGAAATACTTCCGAATTTAGCGCTTTGTTCCAAGGAGACATGTCTTTCGAAGAGATAACCAAACTTAAGTAATTATAAATATCCATTTGAGATAACATCTCCCAAGTGGAGTGCTCCCTTAGTATTTTTTTCTAAAATTTGAAACGAAGACCTGTCCGAAGAATGTTTGATGGACAAAGAGACGTGGGAGCATCTTTCCAAATTTGTTGATTGAATAGCTGACTTCGACGTGTAAGGTCAAGATTAAAACCGCCAACCAAAATGCCTTGTCGTTGTATATATAATAGAACAAGTTGCACGTTTGTCCTAATTACTATTTATTATCTCTGTAGTGTAATTTGAGGAAAAAATCTACAACTGCCCATTAGATAAATATTAGATTGGGAACAGATTTATCACGATTTAGTAAAAATTCAATCATTCGAGAAAACCTACCATCTTAGGAGTCGAAAGTATGATGACGGCCTATATAATTTTCGTTTGTCACGCTTCCTTTAATTCATCGACATCCGTTGATGGAACGGTATCTTACCAAATGCAATAATATTAGCATACCATCTGAACAATCAAAGGCGTTTCACATAAAAGACGCGTTTAAAATCCATTTACAGTCCCAAATTTGTCTCCATCGCTTGATTTTTCTCGTAGACCTGTGCTGAAGCGAGCAAAGACCATCTGCCGAATCGCGGGTTTGGATTCACGACGAGTATAGAAATATTCAATTAATGATTTTCCGGAATATTAGTCTTTAAAAGTCTAATTATATTACTTCTTTGTCGAACCATACGTATAGAAAATGGAAAATGTGCGATAATCTCAAAAGGTTTAAGTAAGTTAATCTTTAACAACTTTTACGACCACAGAGACAATGCTGGTATAATGCAGTAAAAAGGGATATTTAATAGGCGATTCTGAATACGATAAACACGGCCACTCCATCTGCGGCGACATAATCTTAGACCTCTGGATAAGAACCCAGAGTCTGGGATTATTCACACGAATTCGTTCTCTCTGTCATAACGTACATGCTCGTGGCAACTTGTTTGCAATTTTCAGATGAAACAAAATGGGTGGCTTCTAGCGAACTACATAAGGGTGCAATAATTTCCTTTCCGAGCGAGAGTTGTTCGGATTAAACTGAAAATATCCCGAAGAGGGTTGAATTCCAAGTATAATTATCTTTGCTTGTCGTACATATTAATATTTGATTCCGTTGATTAGTTTTAGAACTGGTAATGTGTTTTTATTTATGCTGAGATGGTAATATTTAAAATTCCAAGAGTTTATTTTTTCTCATCGATATTGTTAATAGAATATATTCGTCCATTTTCTATAAAGTCGCCATCAAGGTAATGAACGAATTTTCTTCCATTGTTTACGGAATAGAATATGACCAGAAGTGATTTCAGACATCGAATTTTAATCTTTGTTTACGATATAATGAAAACGTACATGTGAATCTGAAAAAAGATCTTATTCCATGTGAGAGACAGAAAAAAATCTATTCTTAAGAATGCCTTTATTCCATGGATTGAACGGATTATATCAAAGGTGTACAACTAATGAACCTATGATTCTGAGAAAGTGTCATCCATGTGATAGAACAGAATCACCGTCATAAAGCGGCTGAACGAATGATATTTTATATTAATTAAAATACGTTCTCAAATTTTAATCAACCGGTGAAACCTGGTGCAAATTTCTTGCATTTAGTTTGAAGTTTCCATGCTTAATGATTAATCGCGTTTACATAAAGAAACGTTGCTTAAAAGTAACGAGAACTCTCACTCCACATTTAGTTTCGCTTCTTACTGGCTGTGACACGCGTTCTTTCTCCAATACTACATTTGCAATCTCCGGAGATTCGCTTTAAATGATACATGTCGTTGTTGATTGTAAATCATGCCGAAAATTGGATTTCATTAATGAAGAGGTCCTATAAAATCCCCTCGGTGTTTTTATTCTTAACTCAATTTAAAATTTGTAAACTCAATGTTTCAACTAATTTTAGGCGGACAAAGAAAAGAGCCTTGAAATGAGCACAACAGTTTGAGCGTCGATTCATATCTTATCTAGAGGTGACCAAGTTGATTTCAGGAAGATTCATTCACTTGATCTGTAACAACTGAAAATAGCAATAATCAACGGAAGAAGTACGGAAAGCTTGCCGTTAATTCAAAATTCCTAATGTGAGCTTTTCACCCTTGCTAGTTCTGAATACATATGCATACGTGAACGAATAATTGTATCTATCAAAGAACTAGAGGATCACTTGGAATGACTGCAGATTTTAATTGAACTTGGCGGGATGTGGATAGATCGAAACATAGCGCTATATTTCATGAATCGCCTTACGATTGGAAAAATCCCAAAGGATTTGAGTCATTCGCGAATTATAATTAATACATAATAAGTAACAAAACCTATTGCTTGCCGTAAGAGAGCAAGGTTTTACTCGTATTAAATATATTTTAAGATCGAAAATGCTGGACCTCCTATTCCAACTGGGATCTGATAATAGTTAAAAAAACGGCATATAATTCGAGAGAAGTCGTCTTGGGCGTGGGAAGGAAGCCCTCCAGTGAACATGTGCGAAGACATTTGGTCACCATGTGTCCGTAGAATGAATACGGTAATCGTTTTGAATCATAACTGGAGATGTGCACTGACATTCCGCATTGGAGTGAAGAAACATTAGATTACCATCGAGACGAAGAAACATAAGGAAAGTGATTACTCTTATCGCTTCTAAAATTATCCCATTTTCACTCTCTTCTTTAATTTCTTCTCATATTTCGACTCATGGCCCAACCAAAGGATGGTTGATTAGTCAGTTTTTTTTTAAACAAACATTTCTTCAAATTCATTGAACTAATTGTCACTCACGAATTCCGAGTTTTGGAAGCAATGGAATTTTGAATAGGCGTTATTAAGTAAATACTATGAAATTAATGCTTTCCAAATCAATGCTCGTGATGATAATAGAAGCAGAATTTCCTCGGAAAAAAACCGTAATAAGCAAATGAATTTTGCGGAACTTCACATTTATGTTCGACGACCGTTCGTCAGAGGAGACACGGCGCCACGTCTGTGGACGCGCCGTTGCCACGTGTCCTTAAAACGCTGCTGCGAATAAGATATATAGAAACACTGTTACTATTTGGCAGTTCTTGAAATCTAGACGTCTTTTCCATTGATTGCGAAGAAAACTAGATCAGTGGCAACATCAAAGTGGTGGTTTCATACATCATTAATGCGCAGTAATACTTCAAGAAATACATTCAAGCCAATGAAATATTCATTTCAAGAATACATTGTAGAATTCATCATTCGGGAATGGTGTGAACACGAAAGACAATCCATCTGGTCCAACTCTATGCTTTCATTGTGAGGAGCCACGGTTGTATTACTGTAGATGTGCGTTCTTTTTATCTATGCATCAAAGAAGGGCAGGGGAATCGTGTAAATAAGCTCTGCCTCCTGTAGACATGGTCCACTGTACTGAATTGGTTGCCATTCGCGGCTTATTTTCAGCTCTGGGTAAGTTTGTTGTCATTCAGCTAATAAACTCTCATAACAGTTCTGCAAACAAAAGGAAAGAGGCTAATGGAATGATAATTCTTCAACAGTTTCTCTCATTTCACTTGTAAGGGGGCATGACTCAAATCCTTTGGGATTTTTCCAATCGTAAGGCGATTCATGAAATATAGCGCTATGTTTCGATCTATCCACATCCCGCCAAGTTCAATTAAAATCTGCAGTCATTCCAAGTGATCCTCTAGTTCTTTGATAGATACAATTATTCGTTCACGTATGCATATGTATTCAGAACTAGCAAGGGTGAAAAGCTCACATTAGGAATTTTGAATTAACGGCAAGCTTTCCGTACTTCTTCCGTTGATTATTGCTATTTTCAGTTGTTACAGATCAAGTGAATGAATCTTCCTGAAATCAACTTGGTCACCTCTAGATAAGATATGAATCGACGCTCAAACTGTTGTGCTCATTTCAAGGCTCTTTTCTTTGTCCGCCTAAAATTAGTTGAAACATTGAGTTTACAAATTTTAAATTGAGTTAAGAATAAAAACACCGAGGGGATTTTATAGGACCTCTTCATTAATGAAATCCAATTTTCGGCATGATTTACAATCAACAACGACATGTATCATTTAAAGCGAATCTCCGGAGATTGCAAATGTAGTATTGGAGAAAGAACGCGTGTCACAGCCAGTAAGAAGCGAAACTAAATGTGGAGTGAGAGTTCTCGTTACTTTTAAGCAACGTTTCTTTATGTAAACGCGATTAATCATTAAGCATGGAAACTTCAAACTAAATGCAAGAAATTTGCACCAGGTTTCACCGGTTGATTAAAATTTGAGAACGTATTTTAATTAATATAAAATATCATTCGTTCAGCCGCTTTATGACGGTGATTCTGTTCTATCACATGGATGACACTTTCTCAGAATCATAGGTTCATTAGTTGTACACCTTTGATATAATCCGTTCAATCCATGGAATAAAGGCATTCTTAAGAATAGATTTTTTTCTGTCTCTCACATGGAATAAGATCTTTTTTCAGATTCACATGTACGTTTTCATTATATCGTAAACAAAGATTAAAATTCGATGTCTGAAATCACTTCTGGTCATATTCTATTCCGTAAACAATGGAAGAAAATTCGTTCATTACCTTGATGGCGACTTTATAGAAAATGGACGAATATATTCTATTAACAATATCGATGAGAAAAAATAAACTCTTGGAATTTTAAATATTACCATCTCAGCATAAATAAAAACACATTACCAGTTCTAAAACTAATCAACGGAATCAAATATTAATATGTACGACAAGCAAAGATAATTATACTTGGAATTCAACCCTCTTCGGGATATTTTCAGTTTAATCCGAACAACTCTCGCTCGGAAAGGAAATTATTGCACCCTTATGTAGTTCGCTAGAAGCCACCCATTTTGTTTCATCTGAAAATTGCAAACAAGTTGCCACGAGCATGTACGTTATGACAGAGAGAACGAATTCGTGTGAATAATCCCAGACTCTGGGTTCTTATCCAGAGGTCTAAGATTATGTCGCCGCAGATGGAGTGGCCGTGTTTATCGTATTCAGAATCGCCTATTAAATATCCCTTTTTACTGCATTATACCAGCATTGTCTCTGTGGTCGTAAAAGTTGTTAAAGATTAACTTACTTAAACCTTTTGAGATTATCGCACATTTTCCATTTTCTATACGTATGGTTCGACAAAGAAGTAATATAATTAGACTTTTAAAGACTAATATTCCGGAAAATCATTAATTGAATATTTCTATACTCGTCGTGAATCCAAACCCGCGATTCGGCAGATGGTCTTTGCTCGCTTCAGCACAGGTCTACGAGAAAAATCAAGCGATGGAGACAAATTTGGGACTGTAAATGGATTTTAAACGCGTCTTTTATGTGAAACGCCTTTGATTGTTCAGATGGTATGCTAATATTATTGCATTTGGTAAGATACCGTTCCATCAACGGATGTCGATGAATTAAAGGAAGCGTGACAAACGAAAATTATATAGGCCGTCATCATACTTTCGACTCCTAAGATGGTAGGTTTTCTCGAATGATTGAATTTTTACTAAATCGTGATAAATCTGTTCCCAATCTAATATTTATCTAATGGGCAGTTGTAGATTTTTTCCTCAAATTACACTACAGAGATAATAAATAGTAATTAGGACAAACGTGCAACTTGTTCTATTATATATACAACGACAAGGCATTTTGGTTGGCGGTTTTAATCTTGACCTTACACGTCGAAGTCAGCTATTCAATCAACAAATTTGGAAAGATGCTCCCACGTCTCTTTGTCCATCAAACATTCTTCGGACAGGTCTTCGTTTCAAATTTTAGAAAAAAATACTAAGGGAGCACTCCACTTGGGAGATGTTATCTCAAATGGATATTTATAATTACTTAAGTTTGGTTATCTCTTCGAAAGACATGTCTCGTTGGAACACAGCGCTAAATTCGGAAGTATTTCAATTATGCATTTGTAACATAACGGAGAAGCCTATTTTAGAAGCATTGTAGGAAAAAACATATTATGAAAATACACGTTAATATTTCGAGTTTTAAAAATCGTCTTTTATCACGAAAATAGCGCTGGAATTTAAACATAGCAGAGGCAGATGTAAGTTGCGATGAGGAAACAAAAGACCGCTCAAATATATAAAATATGCATCGAAAAAGCTGTGAACTTGATCGTGAACGAAGAAATGAGGTAAGAAGCCTTTTAATGCTCAATTACTTCGTCAATGTGAATCACACAAGTTTGTGATTCACAGTTAATAAGACTCGAAGTTGTATTATAATTTTTAAATTATTCGAAATGCATTCTGCGTTATGTATGGAAGGTCATCTTACATAACCTCTGAACGGACATTCGGTGAAGCAGTTTTCCTTAAGACACCACAAATGAGTAATTGAGCCATTTTTGGGCGTCGTTTGTTTTCGAAGGAAAGAAAAAAGCAGAGGACTCTGAAATGGGAGCTATTATCGATGCAGCAACGTCAGAGGGCGTGGGGGGGGGGAAAGCTGCTAGGCTCAGTCGAACGAAAGCCGTCCGGTGGATTGCCAGTGTGCTTCCGTGCGTGTAAAACGCGTACACGAGATTGACGCTCGTGCGTACGAATGGGTGTGGTTGGAAACTCACGCGTTATGGAGTTCTTCTCGAATACAGGTGAGGGAACGAATTAAACTAAATAGTTTCCGAAAGCTTTTTTTTACACGCCTTTTCATTTTCGTGGCGATATTTCCTAAGTCACCCGCCACGTTACCCGTTCGATAAGCGCAAATCTTTCTTAATTTTTTGACGTAGGCGTGTTCCGCTTTTCTGGTCGCCGCCCCCGAATTCCGGATATCCACAAGTGGCATCGGGGAGGGGTCAAGTCCACGTCATGACCCACCCGTTCCAGCTGTTGGCCGCCCTTCTGCCACGTGGGAGCCCTAGCAACGGACTTGGTGAGCAGCGCCCTCCTGACAATCCACGCCCTTGTGGCGGTGTCCGCGTTCAACTTAGCTTTCACCGCTATTTTGGGTGAATTATGGAACGACAAGTGATCCGCCATGTTGGCACAGTCTCATAATTGAAGCCATTATATTTCCTAAGTGATGATTCACTGTTCACGTTGTGGAATATCCGTAATTGTTCGCTAATTCAATATTTTTTTCCTCGAGTCTATTACCGCGAATAATATTTCAAATTCCATGTGTGTGGAAAAGCGTTTGTTTCATGTATTATAATTATTCAATGCGACGGATAACTCCCTGAGATTTTAGATCTTTACTCTTTTGAAAATATGATACTTTTCACAGCTCGCGAGTATTTTTAGCCGCCCTGCTGAGTAACCCTCACTTTCAGGAATATTTCCATCGGCTGAATTCCTTCCCAAGTTGTAATCCAGTATTATTAAATCATGGACTGTGAGATTTATTTCGAAAGGGTTATATTTACTTGTGCAAAGACATGCAAATCTAGGTGTTTATAAATCGCCAGTGAATGTGTCAATTTACTCTTCAGTTTCTTATGAATTTATTTGTAATTCCTGTGTTTTTTCCCAGTTTTTCGCGAAATTTATTCAGCTGCATAGTGGTAGGTTCATTGTACTCGAAACTTGTATGTTTACAGCCGTCTATTAACAACTTATCGGCACGAGTGCTACAATATAGGCAAATGAGCTATTTATAGAACTTCGTCCACCTCGCTCATGCCAATGTTCGGTGGCTGTCAATCGCTTTACAGTGCCCACTTCGTTTGGTTCAGTTAACTAATTTTCATCGAGAATCTTACAAACCTTGACACAGTATTTCCAGAATGAAGGCTCTATCATTATCCAGTGATTTAACCAATGGCCTAGAATTATCTCAGTTGAATTATCCACGTTGCTGATATACTTTGCTGCTTTTTTCTGCCAGGATATCTGTGCTCTTCTTTATCGCCGCCATTGTGCTCACAGATGCCGTTGGAGGGCAGTTTTTATTGTGGCACCAGGGGATACCAATCTTAGTATTTCGAAGGAATGATGGTAAATTCCCTCCTGTAACCTTTCCTCCGGATATCCGGCTGCGACGACATCGCGATAAGGAAGGCTGTTGAAAGAGATATTGGCTATCTGGGAAGGGGCAGTGGCGAGGTTGTGACCCACAAGATAAGCGCCCTCCGACCTCAGTGTCTCCCCTCTCTGGGGAGGACTCATTGGTGCGCAGTGCGTCCGACGGAGGCAGATGACCAAGGTCGCTCACCACAACGAGGTGAGTATTGAAACATTGGTACATCGAAAAGTTTTCTGCTTCACTCTTAGTTTAATTTCAGCGTAGTTCTCGTTAGTAACTGTATTTACTCGTGGAAGCTTTTAATATCTTAGTAAGGTGGAAAATATTAAACTATTGATGCTGAATTATGTCTGTATTAATATGCTGCTTAGAATATTATTATGCGGCAAATTGCTTGTTCGATTTAGATGTTATGTTTTACTTAAATTTCATAGCGTTTTCTAAAATGTATGTCTAACTATCAGATTTTATTTTCAAAAAAGAGTTCTCCAAAAATTTTACTGTACAACAATATCGAAAACTGAAGTGTTTTTCTTTTTCGATATACAAAATGATTTGTTTGAAATGAATTTTTCCTCATTTTTGTATTTTTCATACTCATCGAGATTTTGTCATTAAGCGAATCTGATGAAAGTGGAATTCCAAAGGAATTGCCTTCTTTTTAAATAACTATTTATCTCTTGATATTTTTTGATTCTTCGAATGTACGAAATCCCTTTTAAAACGTCTTCTTTATATTCGAATCTGGTCGCGATGTTGAACAGCAGGGAAAATGTTTCTCCGAAAATGTCGGACCTAATTCTCGTAAAAAGAGGATGATTTAGGTTATGTTCGTGCAAATTTTGTGGGTACAAAGCCCTTCATTGCAATTGCTGGAAAATTATTTTCCATCCCTAAAGTACATTGAATACAATCGATGATCGATATAATATTCTAAGATTAATGGCCGTTCGACTTTCACCCGTATTGAGTCTTGATGAACGTGATTAAACAGTGGAATTTAATATAATTTTTTTGTATAAAATTTAGGAGAACGAATGTGTTTCTCTCATCTGGAGGAGGTGTGGGCGGACCATCGCCATGTTGTTTTTAACCAGCTCAAGGAGCGTCTGTTCACATCTTACCGGGCAGCATTAGATTCCAATAGAAACCTCTAATACTGTCAGGTAAAGATGTCGTCCGGGCTCCTGTTTCTTCTTTGACGCATCTTCGGAAGAGATCGACTAAGCCGTTAAGAAAGACGTTAAATATATTCCATCTTTTCAGTCGATTAAAATTAATTGGAGTAGTACTCATTTCTTCTATGGAAGTTGAATGTTTTAATATCATCCTTTCCTCGTACCTGTTATACACAACCAATTTGAAACAGACAATATATATTAAGTTTTCCAGAAGAAAAGTATGAAAGAACTATTTTTAACGGTGATTTCCTTAAAAGCTTTGACTTGAATTCCCTTACGGATTTCTTGGCCAGTCGCCAATTGTTATGTTCTGCGGTTATTTCAGATTACATTCTGTACTTCGTAATATTTCTCTAAGAAATATTTGTGCATTGTACTTGATGGTTTAGATGTGTAATGTGGCCTTCAATAAATGAAATAAATATATTGTTTTTTTTGTTATTCATTGGCACGTATTAGATATGGTTGAGATGACTTTGCTGGTTAATGTTCGTGGAAATTGATAATTTAAAATTATAATTCCAGAATTACATGTGGAAAGAATTTTTTTTTACTGGTTGCGAGGAGAAAAAATTGAATTTAAGGTAATAAAGAAATTAGGAGACACGTTAACCAAATTTAAAATAGGAGAGTTTAAGCTCTGAATAAGTTTATGCTGTATATTTTTAGTATAATCATAATTGTGGACAGTAAAGAATAACTTATTAGAGTGGAGGCTATTTTAATATAAAAGCCTATTGTTGGTACTTCAATTTCAAAGAACACGGATTTATAGACGACTTCCACCGTTTTTATGAATAGCATGAACGGAAAATAGTCAATCCTTCAACAAATAAAACAAGTGTGTAATGGCAGGGAAATCTGATTTCATTATCGGCTGGAAATACTTGATTTCGAAGTGGTGAGCTACGGTCAACTTTTTGTTTTTTCCTCAATCCAGCTATACTGTATTCAAGTCTTGATCAATTATTAAGTCTAATTCATATGATAGTAGGTAAAATGAACTCGAAATTTGATTAATAATTAGAGAAATGACTTATCGTGAAAGAAAATCTAAGTATTCTTAAAACTCCTATTTCATGTCTTCTTTATTCACAAGAGCGGTTAACTATGTATGAATAAAGAATGACTTATGTAATGGGCATATTATGGCTACGGGCGCATTATTAGTGGACACTGACGTCATCGGATGTCTTGTATCAATTGATAGGAATGTGAGGGCATTTTACAGATGAATAAAAGGAAAGATCTGGAGAGGATTGTTTCGATGCGTATTAAAATGCGATGCATAAAATGACAACATGTTTTCTACAGGTTAACTACAAGGTAGTTAATTTCTTGGAAGGGAACAGCTGTTTCATATTATCCGCGTAAAATGATTGGAAAATATTTCAATTTAAATATGGCTTAAAAAATAGCATGAAGTTGAGACTTCTAAATAGTTTCTCGTACAAATATTACTTACATTAATTTCGTAATTCGGCCCTGGAAATACAGAGAAATCCTGCAAAAATCTCCAATTTTTACTACAAATTTTAGAAATATTTTACCTTCTCCAAGTGGAACTCCAAAGTACTGATCATTATGCGTTAGGGTGAGTCACGACTCCAATACTCGAGGGACTAAATCCATCCGGAATTTGTAAAAAAGGTTACGAAGGTGTCGTCTGTAGCAGAGAAATCATCCCGAATTCCCCTCAATTTCATTCCTCGTGAAAATGATCGATGTTTCGCATGAAAAATTGGAGAATTTGAGTGAACAATGTATTGCAATGATCTATTTAATTTGTGAACTGATAGAATGTATAATTAATTGATCGGTTCGATTATATAATCTCAGCGACAATGTTCTTAAATTTGAAAGATTCCCGTTTAAATTAGAAACCAAAATGAAGATTGCCTCGTTAATCAGATTCTAGAGAATTAATCATATATGTTAATGATCTCCGGACGATGGATAAATATTTAAGAAGAAGCAATTATAAATGAGATTCTTTTTAAAGCAGAATGAATATATCCTGTAAAAGATTGTTCATCAATTACGATGTTCGAAAGTCCATCGCAAGTGTTGAATAACGTCGGATTCGTTGATGTTTTGTAAAAATTTGTGTGATTGTTCATTTCGCAATGAAATTGAGCCATAAATGGTGCATTTCTGGGAAGCAATAACATAATTGGCAATCTTTTTATCTTATGTTACGAATTCTGTAACTTTCGCAACATTTTTAGTTGTTTATATTTTAAAGTTTTAAGTTCGCCTCCATTGGTCAACTAAGAAAATTCCCTACGAAGATTAATTCGGATTGCAATTACTATGAAATGGCGGTTTAGGATAATAAGGAAATAACTTTTCTAGAATTTCGTGATGCAGTGCCACGTATGTGTTGAAATGGGACAAAATGTTTATCTAAAACTGAAAGCAATGGAGAGTATCAAATGAAAAAGAAGTAATTTTTACACTCTGGTTATCACATATGTATCAAATGACTACTTCAATCGGTGGAAGTTCTCCTATTTAAATCAGGACTACGGGAACATAGGTGGTTAATGTATAAATTTAGAAAAAACTTTTTGAATATTGACGAAACATTTAAGTAATAATAAGCATATCAACGGATGAGTATCTTCGATGGGATAGTTAAAAAATAGTAGAAAATTAAATAAAAATATCGACGAAACGAAGAAATCGGTCACTCAAATGCTACATTCAATAAAAAAAAAACTATAATGCCGTAGAAACTTCTTTGTGATAAAACGAAAAGTTCCACATGGTTTCATTATTCAACGCACCATGTCTTTTAATTATCCTAATTTCCAAATCTGTTTGATAATTGCAAAGGTAGTATAAAAAATATGATTTACCTTAGAATATGACCATCTTTGGTTCAGTAAATATTTGAAATCGAACAACATGTCAAATTTAAAAAGTGAAAACATCCTATTAAATCGAGTGTTAAAAATTCATCAATTTTTGTCAAAAATAAAATGCCTGCAAATTAACCAGTAGGAAATTTGTGATTAAATTAATCTTGCGAAGTGATACCTTTGCATTTGCGATAAAACAAATGTAAAAATAGAATCCATGTCAACTGAAGATGGTCGGCCGATCAAGGAGTGTGAAACAATGCAAACATCCAAAGTTTGAGATGCTCTCCTGGGAGAGAGGTATTTATACTTCTTGTCCCGTTCGTAGCGGAGGGTGATCCAGAAATAGAAGGAGATCATTATAACTAATAGTTCAACATTTGACTGTCTTAAAAAGCTCCTATGGTTGATTGGTGAAATTGATCCACATTGATGAAATGTTTCAAGATAATGGCTAAATAGGAAGCAGCGAGATTACGTTCAATTTAAAACTCGTCTGCTCTTTTCAAAGCAAATACTTTTTTCGAATCGATCAACAACCTACTGATTTTTTAGTTTACCATTAATAGTTACCCGTTTATTGTGTTATTCCGAGTTGATAACTTTTTGGAGATGTGGAAGTGGAAATGCTAATGTGCGTCGAGAATATGATAATCAACGTATTTCTATTATAAGTACTGTTTCGAATCTTATATGTCATCATTTGTTACTTTCCTATTAAGTGACTTCGATCGAAATTGAAATTCTAGAAAGATTCGACTGCAAAGTCGAATTCTAAAAAGTCTATTTCGCAATTTCAGAGTTATTTTAACAGAAATACAACTGAAATTAGAACCTGACAATTAAAAGGGAAATTTTTAGGTATAATATTATTATAGTTATTCGTGAATATTTATGGTTATATAATTATTATCAAATTGTTGTTTAATTGAAGTTCAATTCGAGGGAATAATACGAGTTTAATGAGAAATATTCATTTTTGCTTCATAAATATCTCGTGATTTAATACTTTGCATGAAGTAATCCAAACACTCGATGGGACAGATAATACTCTGAAACTTGAGGTCAGGGGAATCCGACGAAGGAAAATAAGCAGAAGTTTGCTTAAAACAGATATTTTAGATGGAGAATAAGAGTTAATGATTTGCACGGTCATTTGTCGGAATTTCTCAGCGTAATTATCCAAAAAAAGGTTAATACATACTCGAGGACTAAAAAATTCATTTTGAAAAGGTAAACTTGAGCACAAGGAAACGCAGTTACATTTGTGAGTGATAAATTCACAAGATTACTTGAGATACTGCAATATAACGCCGAAAGAAAATGTAGAACAATGAGATTAATTTTACTTTGTAATATTACTTGAGATAATCTTGAATCAAGAAAATGAAGATCCGCGAATAAAATAATGATGACGTTTTTAAAGAAGCAAACATTCAATGGTATGGCTAAAATTGTAAATGTATTAAAAATGATTTAGGCTTTGCAAATCTGGGAAAACCAAAGTAGCTAACATTGCAGATAATTATCCTTGGAAATGAGTGAATATGGAAAGAATATTTCAGAATAAATTCGGAAGATGTAACAGAATATTTCAAATTAAAAAGTGTAATGCTGTTTAATAATAAAAAATTTATAGCGTTATTTAATTTAAAGTGTTGAATGGAAAGAATCTGAAATAATTGTATACAAGAATACAGAAATATGGAGTAAAACAAAATAAGATATTCAGGTTACATCTTAAATAGATGCATATATAAATGCAAATACTTAGGCACAAAATTCGGTTTAAAAATTCAACCTAAAGAAGTATATATTAATACCAATAAAACCAACGTATTGATTAAAATAACAATTGCAAATTGAGTGGAAAGAGAGCAATTTAGAAATCAAACGGATAAAATGAAAACAAGAATGGCATAATGTAGGAAATAGTGGAAAGATGTAGAAATAAATGGACGCAAATTTAGTAAAAACAAGGTGTAAATTGCTCATATGCTTTCACCTCGTGTCCATAACTATGAAAGTGGTCAGTCAATTTCTTTTATCGAGATGTTTAATGAATTGCATTTGAATGAATTAAAAAATATTTTAACATTATACGGCATATTAATTTATAATTCTATTTGTCTTGATTAATTGAAATGTATTATAAATATGAAATTTTGTGTGAATTTAATACAAACATGTTGTTTTAAAGCTTAATTGACTTAGACCATTTTCAAAATCAACTGAATATCCTATAAATGACTTAGAGCAATAAATAACAATGAGTTGAACTACATAACAATAATTATAAATTAAAAACAATAACTTTAGTGGAATAATTCATGATCATTTATTAATATTTTAAACACGTAATCCATTTTTATCATTTTGTGGTTTTAAGGTTCTAAAAGTTTTTATCGATTTCTTTGAATCTGGATACAAAATTCGTTTTATAGAAAATTTATTTTTATATTTCTTCTTCTACACTTTTCTATCAATTCATAATAATGCTCAGGGTTATATAAATAATTTGTTCTCTTTATTTCTATCAAACCAAAATCACAGTCATTCGGTAGAAAGGATTTGTGCTCTACCGTTTCATTATTATTAAGGATTGAGAAATTTTCATGTCAATGCTGCTTCAATGTTACGATTATGTCCTGATCACTGCGTTTTTGAGTAGTTGTAATATGGGCTAAAATGCTACTCTTGAAGCAGTAGTTTCATCTAATACTTCTTGACATTATCATAGTGGAAATTATGGAAACCCTAGTAGTATATGTACATATTTCTCTTATAATAGGCGAAACAGACAGTTTAGGATTCTGAAATGCTTTTCGCAAATTAACGAAGAATCCATAATATTCCCTAGAATTTTCTTTTCTTTGGTCCTCTGCATTTCCTAGCTCATTTTGTACATTATGACTTAGATATGTAATTCCTCTTCTACATTATTATATTTTCCCTACAATCGCATTGGCTTTTGTTCGAGGATCATAGAAATTTAAGTTAGATTCAGTACTAAATATTTTTTTTCGGTAGATCCTTTACATAGGATAGGTCATTTTCCTCACATTTTACAAATATCTAAATCAGGACTATTTTCCATGTGGAGTGTTACGAGCTCTGGTGACTCTGATGTGCAGGGAAACTTAAAATATGTTCTCGTACAGCTTTTATCTTAACTCTCTCTGTTTTTTGTGAACATCTTCCCAGATTATAATTATATAATTCTTTAAAATTTTTGACTTAGACGACTTTTATAATCAACACTAAATGAATTCCGTTGACATTAAAAACATGATCTAAAGGTTCATTTTTCGTAAAAATTTCATCGGATGAATTTAGTTTAAAATAATGAGATGTGAATATTTTAAATTTTGACTTGGACCACTTTCATTATTATGGGCACAAATGAGGTGAAAACATATGGAATGGATCGATTGTGAAAAGAATAATCCAGTATTTTGAATACTTAAAAAATGTATATCGTATATAAACGAAGACAAGAAGAATTGAGAGCTTCGGATGGATAACGAGGAATTAAAGAAAAAGGTCTTCGAAATCTCGATGTCTGAAAAGTTTTCAGAACTGTTAAGGAAAGAAATGTAAAACTCGCTGTGAACTTGGACATTGGTCGATAACGATTTATCTTCGACTTAAAAAGAAGAAATAAAGTTCACTGGATGATTTTTCTCTAAAATATATCATAAAAGTTCTCTAAAGCATTGTAGTAAATGTAATGAAAAACTTAGTAATATCCATAGAAAATCATTTTCTGCGGCAATTACAAATTTTTTGATTATGATTTCCACAAAGTCACGCCTACAAATATTGATTTCATTGTAGTAAATGTTTCGAATTTACCCGAAAATGCAAATAACGAAGTGGCACAACTAAATATTAAATTTTTAACTTCGAAAGCTTGTAGTTCAGTAATAAGTGAAATGTATTCAAAAATAATAAACTGGATTCAAAAATTGTATCAAAAGTCATTTGTGAAGTTTATTGGTGCATTTTTGAACACATTCTCAGATTTGAAAATATATCTTCTGTCATCAGGCGAAAATGGTCTTATTATGTGGAAGTAAAATACGAATGGCTCCATTTCACAAGTTTGGGCTCCTTCACATCGTATTATCACATCATCATGAAAGGATAGATTTCCGACAATAGGATGTTTCAACTGCTCGTAATTAGAAAATTTCTGTCAAAAGTTAATCTTGAGTAATTGAGTACGAAATATCTTTTAATTATACAAAGGAAAGGGAGGTTTCCATTCTTGTTTCAGAAATGATTCATATACTAATCAATCACAAAAACACATGGAGTAAATAATTTCTGTTTGAAATGGATGGAGCATCATATTCCATGGGATCTGTATATTAACGTTCATGACTCTATGTTTAAGTTCCATTAATATTCGATCTCATATTTGATATCAAGTTTCGTTAGATTCTTATGAGTTTACTGATAAGGAATTTTATGCCTTTGACATATGTGCTTCCCCCGGAGTCTTCTTATCTAAGTTGAAATGCTTCTTATGCAACGTTGATGATTTACGACTCAAAGGCTAAAAGTGGAAATTTGAAGTTTATCTTTTACTGTTAAAGAAAATTATAGTTTGTTCCAAAATTCTAGTAATGTCTCATTGTGATACAAGTTTTTCTTAGCTCGTTTTATCTCATGAATTCTCCTTAGACTACTTTCCGATTAATAAAATTCAAGTAATGCGTAATCTCCGATCTTGTTTCCGTCCTTCGAAGAATCGATTTCAACTGATTCTCAAGTCATTGCAAAAAAAATATTAGCTCTAAATTTCACTTTCCATTTCAGAAAATTTTTGTACGGGTTCAGAGTATGAGAAACCAACAGAAGAAGTCAATTATGAGGTATTTGTTTCTTATGTTTGAATTTTTAGAATTAATGAGGATCTTTCAGATAACTATGACCTCGATAAATTATGAGTCCGCGTAGCTTACGAGAAGACTTTTTCAAAATCATCGATTTGTCGAGAATCTTAGTCTTTCAGGCAATTCCATGTAATGAATAAATATTTATAGCTACAAAATAAGGCTGAATTTTTAACACTGTTTAAGGGGAAAACATTCATTTTCAATCTTTCTTTATCTTCAACCTTTTTGCTGTTCAGAAAACCACACTCAATAAAATGAAGATATATATTGATATAGATCGAGACCACAAAATCCGGAAAGAAGTTATTTTAAAATTAAATTAATTTTAATTTAATCTTAAGGAGAAAGATGAAATCCTTTTTACTAATGAACGTCCTAAATTATTTCCAATATAAATCTTTCCTTATAAAATGGTTCCTTATAACTATTTAATAACTATTACTAGCTAATTTGAAAACTAATAGCTGATAAGATAAATCTATTGTGAAATAGTAAGAGTTGTTTTTCTTGTAATTTAAAACAGTTTTCTTTAGTTAGTCATTGAGTAATTTCAGAAAAGCTCAGATGATATTTTAAGTTCGAACATCGAAACGTTAATATGATTGTATGGAATTCCATTGAGATGAATCTAAACAAGAGTAAAAATATTCATACATCCTTAGAGCTGTATATAGTCCTTATATTTAAAGATACATTTATTGTTACGAAAGACGAGGGATATAATTTCAAGTTTAAATTCTTTAATTTTCAATCCCGATCAATGAACAAAGACAATAGCTCTTGGAGTCAAACTTTGGATTGTTTCGAGAAATTCTCCATCAAACATTTGGAACGGCGCTTCCATGAATGTGGAGAAACGAAATCCAAGATATTGAATTGCAAAGAATCGTTTGCATTCGTATCATCCAAATATTGATAAAAAATCTTTACCATGACTTAACGAGCAGTTATTAATTTCCAATCTCCGTTTATAACTCACAACATCGTCTAAATCTTCGGTAAATAATTTTTTTAATTGAACAAGGATGGTTGTTTGTGCTTTCTCAAACTATAGAATTGAGAAATCATCAACCCAAATATATTAGGAATCTTTGGGCCTCCGATGCATTCAAATTAAGAAGAAAATATTTTCAACATCTTTCATCATGATTTTGTAATCATCGATAATCTTTAAAAAGTTTCTATTGTAATTTATTTGTTTATTAATTCCCTTTATAAATTTTCGAGATAAATAGTTTATGACTTAACCATTATGAAATTATAATTTCATTGAAACTTTCATCATAATAGATTCGAATGTACGAAGCGTAATTTAGTCATCCATAATATGAAGACTTCTTAGTTGTTTAATAATATTTCAGAGATTGTCGACGTCAAAACTTAAATGACTGTTGTGTCGTTATTTCGACAATCTTTCCTTTTTGCCGGCCTCGTTGGCGGAATGGTTAGCATGCTAATCTTCTAATGCTGAGGTCCCGTGTTCAAATCCCAGGAGGAAATTTTCCCCTCGAGGTCTGGATGTCTGTCACGTCCGTTGTTGAGTTAAAACCACACTGTAATTGTCCCGAAAGAGGATGTTTGTGCGGTCTTTGTTAATAAATAAAAAAAAATAAAATAAAAACCGTAAAAAAATGTAATTTTGTCAGATGCACAATTTTACTATGTCCTGTTCATTTTTGTTTTAAAATATTCTTTAATAAGGATTAATTCGTTAACAAGGTTTCATAGATATCTGCCAATGACAGTGAACCGCCATTTTCTTATATTTTGTAATTATAAATATTATTAAATGGATAACTCATATTTAAACGTGTCTGTAAACCTCAATTTTTGTAAATTCTACTTTATCATTTGGATTGGAATATAACGGTCGAATAATTGGATTGCTAATAATGTGAAATTGCTTACAATTACTCATGATTTGACAATTTTATTGCATTTGGCAATTCAAATGTTCTACTGGCTTATTTAAGTATCGAACGAATCTAAACTGACTCGTTCATTATTTACTAATTATTCATATCTTTATTTTCCGTGGAATTTATAGTTATTATCTTTTTAGTAGTATTAGAAATATTATAATATTTATGGGGAATTTTTACTTTGGTTTGTTAATATTATAAATTTGAAAATTCATCGGGATCATGTAGGTACTCCATTATCTCTAATTATTCCTTATGTAGTTGCGTTATCGATTTTGTAAAGATATGTTCGACTATCTTGCGAAGGAAGACGAAGTAGATAATGGAAGAAATTCGACTACACCTATGAAGACCAAAGTGTATGTTTGAAAAGAGATAGTTACAAGAATCATGATATATGCTTAGGCCCAATATCTGACATAAAACCTGGTTAAGATGTTTTCCTGGTTCACAAGCGGAAATAAGTCTTATTCTGGATAACGTTATAACCGTGTTATATAATTCGAGTTTCCTACAACATTTCTGAAGAATGGTCTTACAAATAAATGAACTATTATACTCAAAGTTTATTTATTTCCCATGAGACTGTAAATATCGCTATTTGATCGCTTTGAACGACATTTTCTTCTTCAGCAGGTAGAAAGGGTGTTACTTTATTTGGAAAAAAAGAGATTACCCTTTTTGAATGTAAATATCATGTTTTAAGATACTACATTTAAACATACTTAACATTTACTGGTTGATATTGTGCCACTATCCCCACCTTTCTCAAATATAAAAAAGAGAATATTTTGGAAAAGATTGGTAAACCTGAAAACACCGGCTTCCATCCCAAAAGAATTTCCCTCGCAGAACGATTTACTGCTGAATGATAAGACATTTTGCGGTAAGATTTATGAAAGAACAAAAGTTGATATTCCCATTCTTCGCAAATCCCATGCTTTCATAAGTAAGATCATTCGAAACTAGTGCGGCTAAATCAGGAAAAACGAAAGTATCACGAGTGAGATTTTTTACTTCCTATTCTTAATGTAAGATAATCTGCGTATATTTTGGGAAGAATGTTTGTTTATTATAGCAGTTGATTATTTCATTTTAATTTACTTTATTTTATTCCAAACTGGTAACCTTTGCAATTATTTAAATTGAAGTAGTATCGCTTAACGTTAATTCATTATAAGCGTACACAGAATAGACAACATGCTATTTTGAGAGATTTTGAGGAAAGTATGCTCAAGTATGTTCAAAATGAAAACTCGATACATAAGAATATAATATAAAAAATTAGACTTATTAAATACGGATTTCCATCTCCAACAATATCCACCTAAAATTTCAAACCAAAAGCGTTTGACAGCTTTACATTTTCATCTTTTATCGATACGTGTTCACCGAAACTATAATATATTGTACATTATTTTTCACCTTTAATAATTTAAGGTTATATTAATTATATACGAGAAAGAAAATGTTCTTATATAATCAATGAAAAAAGCGTTTATAATTTCACTAAAAAGTATTTAGGATCGATTTTTAGACGGCAATTTCATGTTTGAATTTCGATAAATATCTATTTAATCGATGAAAAAATGTTGCTATGAAAGCGTCCGTATTAAGGAACAAATATAAGAAGAAAACGAGGGGCTGAAGAGGGCAGGAGTGACGTCACATCCTGTCTAGTCATTCGGTGGCGTCTATCGACAGTCTCCCTTTTATTCACATTTCAATTATCATTTAGCCGAATTTCAGTCACAGACCGAACTGCCGTTGCTTAGTTATTCTCATTTTTAATTATTAACATACGGCAACCCCTTATTTATTCGGTCTACTTATCTATGTAATAACGATAGGAAGATTATACTAATCGATATCATAAAATTAAAGTTTGTTGGCTAGATTTTACCGGAGACATCCAAGAGATACCGAAAACGGAGCATACTTTTTGGATGACCCTAGAGAACATATCTGTTGATATGGCAGTGGTTTGAAAATTCTCCTTATAAATTCAATTCTTCGGTCAGGATATAATGGAATTGTGAATTCCAACCTCCTTACGCAGAGTATTACGTAATATGTGATCGATAAAAGATATTGACTTATGTCCACTCCAACACATAATTTTCCTAACGAAGAAAATATTTTATTTCACGTCAATCTATCGCAAACGAAATAAATATAAATAAATAAACAAACATATATATGTAAATGTAGAGCTACCACCTGGCCTGGTGCCTATTTGTAGTTCTTATATACAATAAATAAATAAATATATATAAACAACCAAAGGATTAACTATTTGTACTTCGACTTCAGTTTTTTCTTTAGTTACGAGTTTTACAGTCAAATCAATTAATAAAAACTTATCTAATGCATGTGACGAACTATTATTATCTTAATTAATTTTATATCAGTTAATATATTGTAATCGGAAGAAATTTAAATCAGAAAAGAACTTAAAATTTTATATGTAAGATTAAATTATTAAAGCTAAATTAAATTAAGAGTAAAGAGTGAGATGAACAAATCATTAGCTAATATTATCAAATTGCTCTTCATGGATCAATTTCGTCACCGAAAACAACTTGAAGACCAATTGAATAATGAAATAACTCCTAAAATAGGATGATTTTCATTTTAAAATGCAGAATTTTTGCCTTCAGATTGGATTATTCTTGTGACCAGGAGTGACTAGTTAATAAAAAAAGGAATCCTCTAGTAAGGAACTATTAAATAAGTGACGCATGGAAAAAACAATAAAGGCACAGTGAATCGCTAGTAAATATAGAGAGTGACAAAGCCTTTGAATAGTCGGATGAGACATGTCAGCGAGTTTTATAGGTCAAGGGAGCACCAGGAAAGGGCCAAAGATGATGGCAATAATGATTTCCTTGTTCTGATTAATCATCTACAAATTCACCTTTAAAATATCCAAGAGACAAATTAGGTTATTGCGAACACGAGTAAAAGTTGGTTAGCAAATTGCTAGAAAATGGTGTGTCTAATAATAAATTAATAAAAGAATTTCCGAGTTTTGTATAATGCTGACAAGCTACTGCAACTAAAGTCCTTACATATGCGTTTAAATTAAATTCGATGTTCATTTCTCACGACGGTATTCATTCTGTTTGGGACCCAAAAATTTTTATTTTTCGCAGTCTTCGAAAATTTTCTAAATTTCAAAGTAGAAGACTTCCAGGAAGTCCCTCAAAAAATGTTTCGATTTTCCCATGTATTTTGTATGGAGCAAAACGTCCCTTAGAATAGAATACATGACTATTTATAAAAAACCAAAAGCAGTAGTGTTAATCGTACAACCTTTTGGTATGTTTGTGAAATTTGAATCTCCTATATACTCAGAAAGTGCTTTTAAATGAAAACGGCTCCTAGGGGCTACTAGGACAAACCCATAATCGGTAGGATCGGTTTCGCCTTCTTCAATATTTCAAAGACAAAATTTATGTTGTTTCGGGTAATTAAAACACGAAGTCCAACGAAGTATTGCTCACTAATATTCAAGTCATGGGAAACCTATGACTCTTTAGAGGTAAGAGAAAGGTGAAATTAACATGATGACGAGACTTGATAATAAATGTTAAATAGAAGCGAGAAATATTGATATTACTGGGACACAAACCCAAGTCCCTCTCATTCCAGACAGATGAACTAACTACCATATAAAAATGCTATGTCAAGTGTCTTTCTTCTTTGTAAGAGGGGAATCTAGGTTAAATTCCCAACCATGTCACTATTTTCATTGCCATTTGAGCTTTAACCACCTTTTACAGACATACTCTCTTTACTTACCCTCCTTTCTGAGCAATTACAAAAAGTTTCATCTAGGTTCACAAAAAAAAGAATCTCCCAAGGTAGTTCATTATCAACGCTGTATTTATTTAAATATTTTTCTGCCCAAAAGCAATAATCTTCCAAATGTTAGTCATTTAATTGATCAGATGAGATTATTAGGCTTATTTACATCTATGTAAACTATTAAGAATCATTGACAGTATTCCAGATTTTAGCATAGGCTCTAGAATAATGCAGATGTAATTCATTTCAGTCATCCATGAAACGTGCATTTAGATACAAATAACCTTGATTATAAACACCACATTTGCACGTTATTTGGATAAAAAGCAAATCCTTATTTTTTGTGAAGGTGCTCAAGAGATGAAGTCATATGAATTATGTTAATACTCCTCGATATGGCAATGGAGGTTTAATTATATTATAATTTCGTCATTAGGATATTTTTCAAATTCAATTCAAGTAGAGATATTTTTTACTGAATGTTGTCAGTTATTGGTGTTTGTTTCAAAAAAAGATTTTTCTATTTTGACTCTGTGTCCTTAAGATAATGAAAATGATAGAAATACAAGGAAAGATAATTTTTATACAGTTGAAAATGTACTGGCTGGAAGACATCATTGTTGGCACCAGGTTGGCATCTGATGGAATCGATGTAAGTGTAATGACATTGTACTGGAGGAAGCAGAATAACATTCGTTGGATTTGAGCGGAATAACAGGATTGCTTCAAAATGATTCCTGACAGGAATAAATTGAATTTCGTTCAACAGAAACTTCATAAAAGAGGCTAATATTAGGGGAAAGTACGATTTTGGGGCCTCCTAGAAATCGAACCAATATTGGTAGGATGGGAATCCGATTTTTTCTCAGGTTATGGGGAGCTATCACGTAAAAAAATTGACGAGCCCGTGGCCCAGTTGTTTAGGCTAAACATCCGTATTATATATATATATATATATATATATATAATACGGATGTTTTAATATATAATACCCATTAGTTATCTTAGTAAATATATATATATATATATATATATATATATATATATATATATATATATATATTTACTAAGATAACTAATGGGGCCACGGGATATTTACTTATACCAGTAAAGGTACGCTTGCTGACAGCAAGCAATAGGAAAATATATCTTATAATTAAATGTAAGATATTTCGGAAGATTATTCTGAAAGGCCATGCTAAACATAACGTAAATGACATTTTCGCAGCGAGCATTGCATTGATTTCCATTTCCCATGCATTTCTTACTGCAGCGTTATTACCGCCCTGGCATCGAACCAAAGACTCCAACGGAACACACTGTCATTATTGGCTTGAGTACGATTGACTTTATAATTATTCCAAATATCAAATGGAAAATCATTCAGGAAGTACCATTAAATGAGTCCTTAATTCCCTATGCATTTCTTACGAAGTTATTGTTAACGCCCCCTAGAATCGAACCAACGACCATTTGCGACATAAATACGGTCGCTTTTAAGTGAGAACGGTCCCTTTTATGGCTCTATGAAATTCTGAACCTGTGCGCGGTTGGGAAGTGTCATAAAATGTTTTCGGAAATATGGTCAATGTATTTAAACGGGAAAAATCGAGTTTATGGGACGCTCTGGAATCGAACCCGTGACACATAGGCTAATGCTGATTTTTTTCCAATTGCATTTTGTAAGTATCTATACGTGTTGTAAGTTTGAATTTTCTACGTACGACATTAAGGGCGCTACGATTTTTTAAGATTCGAAAATACTTCATCTCCTGGCATCGAACCAAGGACCGATTGTACGTAAAATACTACATTTTTCCGTAGACATATATATTAGCAATAGCTACACGAAATCTTATTCTTTTAACTTAATGGGAAGTATTTTTAAAATTATTTGAAAAACGGCCCCATGCATTCTTAACGGGGAAAATCGAGATTACGGGACACTCTGGAATCGAACCCGTCATACGTAGGCACGTGATGATTTTTTTCGAAATAAAAAATATACTTACCTATAAGTGTAAAAAATTTGAATGATCTATGTATCATATTAAGAGAGCTACGATTTTTCGAATTTCGAAAATATTTCACCTCCTGGCATCGAACCCATGACCGCTTGCGCGCAAAAAATAGCATTTTTGCGTAGATATATGTAATTGCAATAGCCATATGAAATTTCATTGTTCTATCTCAATGGAAAGTATTTTTTTAAATTGTTTGAAAAACGGCCCCATGCATTCTTACGGGGGAAAGTCGATTTTTGGGGCCTCCTAGAATCGAACCCATGATAGGTAGGGTGGATTTCCCAATTTTTCCTGAGTGAGATTTAGTGGGCTATTACGTAAAAAAATCGGCGGCTCCGTGGCCGAAGCGGTTTGGGCCTGACATTAATATCCTATATATATATATCCCCCCGAAGCGTCTATATATAATAGATATATATATATATATATATATATATCCCCCCGAAGCGTCTATATATAATAGATATACGAGTAAAGGTGCGCTTGCTTACAGCAAGCAATGTAATAATATATATTTTAATAAAATGTAAGATTTCCCGAAATATATTCTGAAAGGCCATTCTAAACATAAGTAAATGACATTTTCGCAGCGAGCATTGCATTGATTTCGATTTCCCATGCATATCGTACTGCAGCATTATTACCGCCCTGGCGTCGAACCAAGGCCATCCAACGAATTATACTGTCATTATTGGCTTGAGTATGATTGACTTTATAAATATTCCGAATATCAAAAGGAAATTCATTCAGGAAGTACCTCAAAATGTGTCCTAAATTCCCTATGCATTTCAAATGGAGATATAGTCAACGCCCCCTAGCTTCGAACCAACGACCTTTAAGGACATAATTACGGTCGCTCTAATGTAAGAATGGAAGTGTTGTAAAAAGCATTCGGAAATATGGCCAATGTATTTTAAATGGGAAAAACCGAGATTGCGGGTCGCTCTGGAATCGAACCCGTGATACATAGGCAAGTGCTGATTTTTTTCTAATTACATTTTGTATGTATCTATATTTGTAGAAGGTTTGAATGATCTATGTACGATATTAAGGGAGCTACGACTTTTCAAAATCTGAAAATATTTCACCTCCTGGCATCGAACCCAGGACCGATTATACGTAAAATACTACCTTTTTCCATAGACATATATATATTAGCAATTGCTACATGAAATCTTATTCTTTTAACTTATTGGGAAGTTTTTTTAAAATTATTTGAAAAACGGACCAATTCATTGTTAACGGGGAAAATCGAGAATACGGGACACTCTGGAATCGAACCCGTGACACATAGACAACTGTTTATTTTTCTCAAAGTACATTGCATACGTATCTATAGGTGTAAAAAGTTTGAATGATCTACTTATGATATTAAGGGAGCTACGATTTTTCAAAATTTGAAACTTTTTCACCTCCTGGCATCGAACCCATGACCGTTTGCACGTAAGCAATAGCATTTTTCCGTAGATATCTATTATATATAGACGCTTCGGGGGGATATATATACAGATATATATATATATATAGGATATTAATGTCAGGCCCAAACCGCTTTGGCCACGGAGACGCCGATTTTTTTCCGTAATGGCCAACTAAATCTCACCTAGGAAAAATTGGGAAACCGACCCTACCTATCATGGGTTCGATTCTAGGAGGCCCCAAAAATCGATTTTCCCCATTAAGAATGCATTGGGCCGTTTTTCAAATGATTTTAAAAATACTTCCCATTAACCTAGAAGGATAAGATTTCATGTAGCTATTGCTACTATATATATCTACGGAAATATGCTATTGTTTACGTACAAACGGTCATGGGTTCGATGCCAGGAGGTGAAAAAGTTTCAAATTTCGAAAAATCGTAGCTCTCTTAATATGATATTTTGATCATTCAAACTTTCTACACGTATAGATACGTATATAGTGTACATCGGAAAAAATCAACAGTTGCCTATGTGTCACGGGTTCGATTCCAGAGCGTCCCGTAATCTCGATCTTCCCCGTTAAGAATGCATGGGGCCGTTTTTCAAATGATTTTAAAAATACTTCCCATTAACCTAGAATGATAAGATTTCATGTAGCTAATGCAACTATATATATCTACGGAAATATGCTATTGCTTACGTCCAACCGGTCAGGGGTTCGATGCCAGGAGGTGAAATACTTTCGGATTTTGAAAAATCGTAGCTCTATAAATATGAAATATAGATCATTCAAACTTTTTACACGTATAGATACGTATAAAATGTACTTTGCGAAAAATCAACAGTTGCCTATGTGTCACGGGTTCGATTCCAGAGCGTCCCGTAAACTCGATTTTTCCCGTTTAAAATACACTGACCATATTTCCGAAAGCTTTTTATGACGCTTCCCGACCGCGCTGAGGGTCAAAATTTCACACAGCCATAAAAGGGACCATTCCAGAGCGGTTTTTCAAATAATTTTAAAAATACTTCCCATTAAGTTAAAAGAATAAGATTTCATGTAGCTATTTATTATATATATGTCTACGGAAAAATGTAGTATTTTACGTACAATCGGTCCTGGGTTCGATGCCAGGAGGTGAAATATTTTCAGATTTTGAAAAATCGTAGCTCCCTTAATATCGAACAAAGATCATTCAAACCTTCTGCAAATATAGATACATACAAAATGTAATTGACCATTCAAACATTTAACACGTATAATTACTTACAAAATGTAATTGGAAAAAATCAGCATTTGCCTATCTGTCACGGGTTCGATTCCAGAGCGACCCGTAATCTCGATTCTTCCCGTTTAAAATACATTGGCCATATTTCCGAATGCTTTTTATAACACTTCCCAACCGCGCAGAGGTTCAAAATTTCACAAAGCCATTAAAGGGACAGTTCTCATATAAAAGCTATCCTAAGATTATCGTAAAAGGTCGTTGGTTGGATGCTCATATATATATATATATATGAGCATCGAATATATATATATATATTCCTGAATGTATTTCCTTCTGCAATTCGGGGTGTTTATAAAGTCCACCATACTCAAGCGAAAGATTACAGTAATTTTAGCAGGATGACCTTGGTTCGACGCCGGGGCGGGATTTTAGCTGCCGAAAGAATTCGTATTCAGTGTATTTTCAGCTGCGTTAATGCCCTTTACTTTATGTTTAGCAACGTTTGAGCAAAGTAATCTTTCGAAAAATTTTATTATTCACTAACGATAAATTATTGCATTGCTTGCTGTAAGCAAGCGCACCTTTACTCGTATATAATATAAATAACTGTATGAAATCTTATGCTTCTAGCTTAATGGGAAGGATTTTTAAAATCATTTGAAAAACGGCCCAATGCATTCTTAATGGGGAAAATCGATTTTTGGGGCCTTCTAGAATCGAACCCATGATAGGTAGGGTCGGTTTCCCAATTTTTTCTAGGTGAGATATAGTTGGCCATTACGTAAAAAAATCGGCGGCTCCGTGGCCCCAGCGGTTTGGGCCTGACTTTAATATCCTATATATATATATATCTGTATATATATATATCCCCCCGAAGCGTCTATATATATTACGAGTAAAGGTGTGCTTGCTGACAGCAAGCAATGCAATAATTTATCTTTAGTAAAAAATAAAATTTTAAACATAAAGTAAAGGACCTTTACGCAGCTGAAAATGCACCGAATTCGATTTCCCATGCATTTCTTTCGGCAGCATTATTCCCGCCCCGGCGTCGAACCAAGGTCATCCTGCTAAAATCACTGTTATGTTTCCCTTAAGTATGATTGACTTTATAAACACCCCGAATTTAAAATGGAAAATCATTCAGGAAGTACCTTTAAATGAGTCCTTATTCCCTATGCATTTCTTACGAAGTTATTGTTAACGCCCCCTAGAATCGAAACAACGACCATTTAGGACAATCATTGGAATTCGTTTATTTGAAAATGGTCCCTTTTATGGCTGTGTGAAATTTTGACCCTCTGCGCGGTGGGGAAGTGTTATAAAAAGCATTCGGAAATATGGCCAATGTATTTTAAACGGGAAAAATCGAGATTACGGGTCACTCTGGAATCGAACCCGTTATACATAAGCAATTGTTGATTTTTTTCTAATTACATTTTGTATGTATCTATATTTGTAGAAGGTTTGAATGATCTATGTACGATATTAAGGGAGCTAAGATTTTTCAAAATCTGAAAATATTTCACCTCCTGGCATCGATCCCAGGACCGATTGTAAGTAAAATACTTCATTTTTCTGTAGACATATATATAAGCAGTAACTACATGAAATCTTATTCTTTTTGCTTTATGGGAAGTATTTTAAAAATTATTTGAAAAACGGCCCCATGCATTCTTAACGGGGAAAATCGAGATTACGGGACGCTCTGGAATCGAACCCGTGACATGTAGGGAAGTGTGGATTTTTTTTGAGGTACATAATATACATACCTATAAGTGTAAAAAATTTGATTATTCTATGTTTCATATTAAGAGAGCTACGCTTTTTCGAAATTCGAAAATATTTCACCTCCTGGCATCGAACCCATGACCGGTTGCGCGTAAAAAATATATTTTTGCGTAGATATATATAATAGCAATAGCCATATGAAATTTCATTGTTCTCTCTCAAGGGGAAGTATTTTTAAAATCATTTGAAAAACGGCCCAATGCATTCTAAATGGGGAAAGTCGATTTTTGGGACCTCCTAGAATCGAACCCATGATAGGTAGGGTCGGTTTCCCAATTTTTCCTGAGTGAGATTTAGTTGGCCATTACGGAAAAAAATCGGCAACTCCGTGGACAAAGCGGTTTGGGCCTGACATTAATATCCTATATATATATATATATATATCCCCCCGAAGCGTCTATATGTATAGATATATATATATACGAGTTAAGGTGCGCTTGCTTACAGCAAGCAATGCAATAATTTATATTTAGTGAATAATAAAATTTTTCGAAAGATTACTCTGCTCAAACGTTGCTAAACATTAAGTAAAGGGCATTAACGCAGCTGAAAATGCACTGAATACGATTTCCGATGCATTTCTTTTGGCAGCTAAAACCCCGCCCCGGCGTCGAACTAAGGTCATCCTGCTAAAATTACTGTAATCTTTCGCTTGAGTATGTTTGACTTTATAAACACTCCAGATTTCAAAAGGAAATTCATTCAGGAAGTAGCTTAAAATGAGTTCTTAATTCCCTATGCATTTCTTACGAAGTTATTGTTAACGCCCCCTAGAATCGAACCAACCACCATTTACGACATAATTTTGGTCGCTTTTAAGTGAGAATGGTCCCTTTTATGGCTGTGTGAAATTTTGAACCTCTGCGCGGTTGGGAAGTGTCAAAGAAAGCTTTCGGAAATATGGCCAATGTATTTTAAACGGGAAAAATCCAATTTACGGGACGCTCTGGAATCGAACCCGTGACACATAGGCAAATGCTGATTTTTTTCCAATTACATTTTGTAATTATCTATTCGTTTTGAACGTTTAAATGGTCTATGTTCGATATTAAGAGAGCTACGATTTTTTGAAATTTGACAATATTTCACCTCCTGGCATCGAACCCATGACCGGTTGGACGTAAGCAATAGCATTTTTCCGTAGATATATATGGTAGCAATAGCTATATGAAATCTTATCCTTCTAGGTTAATGGGAAGTATTTTTAAAATCATTTGAAAAACGGCCCAATGCATTCTTAATGGGGAAAATCGATTTTTGGGGCCTTCTAGAATCGAACCCATGATAGGTAGGGTCGGTTTCCCAATTTTTCCTAGGTGGGATTTAGTTGGCCATTACGTAAAAAAATCGGCGGCTGCGTGGCCAAAGCGGCTTGGGCCTGACATTAATATCCTATATATATATATATATATATGTTATATATATCCCCCCGAAGCGTCTATATGTATAGATATCCCCCCGAAGCGTCTATATATAATAGATACGAGTAAAGGTGCGCTTGCTTACAGCAAGCAATGCAATAATTTATCTTCAGTGAATATTAAAATTTTTCGAAAGATTACTCTGCTCAAACGTTCCTAAACATTAAGTAAAGGGCATAAACGCAGCTGAAAATGCACTGAATACGATTTCTGATGCATTTCTTTCGGCAGCTAAAATCCCGCCCCGGCGTCGAACCAAGGTCATCCTGCTAAAATTACTGTAATCTTTCGCTTGAGTATGGTGGACTTTATAAACACCCCGAATTGCAAGTGGAAATTCATTCAGGAAGTACCTTAAAATGAGCCCTAAATTCCCTATGCATTTCACATCGAGAATTAATTAACGCCCCCTAGCATCGAACCAACGACCTTTTACGATAATCTTTGGAAAGCTTTTATATGAGAATGGTCCCCTTAATGGCTGTGTGAAATTTTGAACCTCTGCGCGGTTGTGAAGTGTTATAAAAAGCATTCGGAAATATGGCCAATGCATTTTAAACGGGAAAAATCGAGATTTCGGGTCGCTCTGGAATCGAACCCGTGAAAGATAGGCAAGTGCTGATTTTTTTCTGATTACAGTTTGTATGTATCTATATTTTTAGAAGGTTTGAAGGATCTTTGTACGATATAAGGGAGCTACGATTTTTCAAAATCAGAAAATATTTCACGTCCTGGCATCGAACCCAGGACTGATAGTCCGTTAAATACTACATTTTTCGTAGACATATATATTAGCAATAGCTACATGAAATCTTATTCTTTTAACTTAATGGGAAGTATTTTTAAAATTATTTGAAAAACGGCCCCATGCATTCTTAACGGGGAAAATCGAGATTACGGGACGCTCTGGAATCGAACCCGTGACACGTAGGCAAGTATGGATTTTTTTCGAGGTATATAATATACTTACCTAAATGTATAAAAAATTTGAATGATCTATGTATCATATTAAGAGAGCTACGATGTTTCGAAATTTGAAACTTTTTCACCTCCTGGCATCGAACCCATGTCCGCTTGGACGTAAGCAATAGCAGTTTTCCGTAGATATATATAGTAGCAATAGCTACATGATATCTTATCCTTCTAGGTGAATGGGAAGTATTTTTAAAATCATTTGAAAAACGGCCCAATGCATTCTTAATGGGGAAAATCGATTTTTGGGGCCTCCTAGAATCGAACCCATGATAGGTAGGGTCGGTTTCCCAATTTTTCCTTGGTGAGATTTAGTTGGCCATTACGAAAAAAAATCGGCGGCTCCGTGGCCAAAGCGGTTTGGGCCTGACATTAATATCCTATATATATATATATATAATAGATATATATAGGATATTAATGTCAGGCCCAAACCGCTTTGGCCTCGGAGCCGCCGATTTTTTTTACATAATGGCCCACTAAATCTCACTCAGGAAAAATTCGGAAACCCACTATACCTATCATGGGTTCGATTCAAGGAGGCCCCAAAAATCGACTTTCCCCCATAAGAATGCATGGGGCCGTTTTTCAAATAATTTTAAAAAATACTTCCCATTGAGCTAGAAGAATAAGATTTCATACAGCCATTGCAATTATATATGTCTACGAAAAATGCCATTGTTTACGTTCACTTCATCATGGGTTCGATGCCAGGGGGTGAAATATTTTCAAATTTTAAAAAATCGTAGCTCCCTTAATATCGTTAATAGATCATTCAAACTTTCAACATAAATAGACACGTATATATTGTACTTGGAAAAAATCAGCATTAGCCTATGTGTCACGGGTTCGATTCCAGAGCGTCCCGTAATCTCGATTTTCCCGTTTAAAATACATTGACCATATTTCCGAAAGCGTTTTATGACACTTCCCAACCGCGCAGAGGTTCGAAATTTCGCACAGCCATAAAAGGGACCGTTCTCACTTAAAAGCGACCGTAATAGTATCGTAAATGGTCGTTGGTTCGATTCTAGGGGGCGTTAACAATAACTTCGTAAGAAATGCATAGGGAATTAAGGACTCATTTAAAGGTACTTCCTGAATGAATTTCCATTTGAAATTCGGGGTGTTTATAAAGTCAATCATACTTAATGGAAATATAACAGTGATTTTAGCAGGATGACCTTGGTTCGACGCCGGGGCGGGAATAATGCTGCCGAAAGAAATGCATGGGAAATCGAATTCGGTGCATTTTCAGCTGCGTAAAGGTCCTTTACTTTATGTTTAAAATTTTATTTTTTACTAGAGATAAATTATTGCATTGCTTGCTGTCAGCAAGCACACCTTTACTCGTATATCTATATATATATATCCCCCCGAAGCGTCTATATATAATAGATATCCCCCCGAAGCGTCTATATATAATAGATACGAGTAAAGCAATAAGATTTGTAAAGAATTGCTACGATAAAAAAGCAAGCGTAACGAAACTATTATCAGACGCAGGTTGGGAAACATTAGCAGATTAGCAGCCAGATTGCGTTTATTAGATAAGTTCAGAGAAAGTACGTTTTCGGATGACGTAATTGAAATTATGCGACCTCCCTGCTATCTAGGCCGATCCGATAATGCGCGTAAAATACGAGAAATAGATGCTAGGACAAATTGTTTTAAGAATTTCTTCTTCCCGCGAACGATACGCGACAACAATAGATTAAAATACACGGTAGAATAGAATAGGTGTTTACACTCCCTGACACACGCCGAAAGGCGGCTTGCAGGGTACTTATGTAGATGCAGATGTAGATGTATCTACGCAAAAATGCTATATTTTACGTTCAATTGGTCATTGGTTCGATGCCAGGGGGTGAAATATTTTCAAATTTTAAAAAATCGTAGCTCCCTTAATATCGTACAGAAATCATTCAAACTTTCAAAAAAAATAGATACGAATAGATACGAATCCATTGAAATAAACATGACCAAGAATAACATCAACAGAGATGGAGGCTACTCCATCCACAAGACATGGCAACCGATCCTCCGGAAAATCTCCGAGAGCAGACAGCCAATGACGTCCAACCACCAGCGCGACGAATGGAAAAAGTGAAAGGGACTTTCAGAGCCCAATATATACCGGACCGATTTCGAACCTCGGCACTCCCCAGAAGATGGCTCCGGTGATTGCAGCCGAAACGTCGGACTTGCTCCAAGAAACTACCCGGATGGAAACCCGAGAAAGATTCCTGCATCATCTACACCGGGAAAGCACCAAATCCTTCCTAGATGCGTATATATTGTACTTGGAAAAAAATCAACAGTTCCATATGTGCCATGGATTCGATTCCAGAGCGACCCGTAATCTCGATATATCCCGTATAAAATACATTGACCATATTTCCGAAAGCTTTTTATGACACGTCTCAACAGCGCAGAGGTTCAAAATTTCACACAGCCATAAAAGGGAAAAGGTTAATTTTCGTCCACATTACTAAATACAAGTTAAAAGAAATTATTGGTATTGTTTTTACCCATAGGCTCTTTTCCTCCCAGCTTATACCCAGTTTAAACATTTCTTCAAGAACAGCTGTGAAAAGAAAGGGAGAAAGGCATTCACCCTGTCTTACTTGTTTTCCGATTCTGAATACTTCAGTTTCTTCATGTAAAATTAGCATAACTGGAGCAGTGGTATTTTTATGAATGTTACGGAGGAGATGAATGTATTCTTCTTCTACCCCTTGTCTCTCTAGGACTTGTAGTATGGAGGAGGTACTCCAAAGTAGGAGGCTTTCAGGCAACTGATATTTTCAAATCTGAGAATTATGTTTTATTGAGATTATTAAAGGAAAATTTCTCACTCCTCACATAACTAATCCTTCAATAAAGCCTACCTGAACCCCTTTGTTGGATTTGTCTTATTGTTAGATTAGTTCTATAAATAATCATATGCAAGGTATATGAAATAAAATTAAGAAGGTCGAGTAAAGTAGCACTAACAATTCAAACTTTTTAACTAAAAATTTTCACATCTCTGCAGCATTGCATTCAATTCCCGCAAGCTTAATCTGTTAAATAATTTTTCCTGGACTCTCCTTCCTTCCTATTCTGGATTCTAATCCTATGGGAACTGATTTTCATAAAGCAATTTTGAACAGGATGGACGAATATATAAGGTTTAGTCCACTTTGAAGTTTTGCCTCCAATTCAATAGTAATATTAAAAACCCACTTTCATTCATTCTTATTGAAAATGCATCTAATTATATTAAGGTAAAAGGTATGTGGTCAACACTTTGATTAAGATGATAAACCTAAATTAATCAATTTAGTCCAAACCAAAATCTATTAATAACAATTTCCTATCTGATTCTGATCATCACTATCTCTGCAAGTTACAATAAATTGATTAGAACTTTGAATTCAATTAAGGAAGGAAGTCATAGATAGCATTCCCAAAAACTATTAACTTTAATAATGGAAGGTATCAGTGGAAAGGAGCTAGTGACCAAAAATTCCTCAAATACGACAAAATAAATGCATAACAACATTTCAAATCAGTTATTATGTGTGCATAGACTCTTATTAATTCACATGAAGATTGAGACTCATATGTTCAACATGCCTCTCTTTTCCTTCAAAATGTCTCTCATTCATTCCCCATAAGTTCTTTTTCTCTCACTTTTTCATTTTGTGGTTCATATTTTATGATCTCCCTCTCCAAAATTATATTCATATTATTTTTTATGTCTGTATGAGTTCCTATCTTCACTTTGTGCTAAGTATATTTTTGCTTTTTCCTGATCAAATTACACTTGTGTCACCCAGGAATCTGTGGAACTCTTACCTTGTATATTTGCAATGGTCTAATAATTGTCAGAGGAAATTTGCAGGGGTTTCCGTTAATTCTTCCTTAGTATGACTAAGCTGAGCTCTGTACTTCACCTCTTCATTTGTTATTCAATCAATACCAGTAATTTTCCATACTACTGTTCTGTATGAATTATAAAGGTTGCCCTTGATTAAAATATATTCTTCTGGTTTTTTTTTTATGTATTGTGTATGTATAGATATATATTTCTGAAAACTGACTTCCCATATACTGTCCTTTGTTTTTCACACCCCCTTCTTTGTAGGTATTTTCCCACAGTGGATTTTTTTTCTTAGTTTCATTTTATGTTTTTATATCCATGTAAATATCCAAATCAAGGTGGGATCCACTCAGGGAGCAAAAAGGGAACAGAGAAATAAAACTAAGTCGAACAAAGTAAAAGTGCTTCCAACCCAGGCCTTTATTCTGGCACTACTGCCTTCCTCGCACTTCTCTTACCAACTGCCTTCAAAAATACCCCAAGAGGGGAAAGAAGAGATGGGATAGGGATATCATAGCATTTTTAAGAATAAGCAGAAGACAGGAGGAGTCATCGGAAAAAGAGGAGAATTCAATTACCATCCATCACGTCAAGTTTGCTTCTATACCAGAGACACTATAGAAGAAGAAAATAGAAGGATAGGGATATGTTAAGGGTGAAGTGGTGTTTACAAGAAAAAGCTTGAGAAGTAAAAGGTCATTGCCCCTGAAAAAGGGTCCTCGGAATTAATGCGTGCCCCTTAAATACTTACATCCACTTATTTTTTTGTGATTTTCATTATTACCACTTTATTTAATTCTCTTTACAATTTGTAAGAGGTGGAAAAAGAGACATTTTAGTCTCAATTTTTCTTCCATAAATAAAGACCTTAAGAGCTCCTCATTTTTTGTAGATTCACCTGTTGTTTAAACTCTCATCAGTAACTTTTTGGATCTTGTCTAGATATTTAAATTGTCGATCTCTGGTTTATATAATCATGTTTTGTATAGAATATCATAACACCAAATTAATATCAGAAACATTTATTTGCTTCTTTTTCAATTTCTCTTTAATATTGGAATTTTTTATCCTTTCTTACTAAAAATTCTGTTTATAGTTTTTTAAGGTTCTCCTTGAATCGGATGAATCTTTTTGTTACTTATCAACCTTCGCTTCTATGGACTTCACACAATATGCACAGAATATGAGGTTGCAATTCTGATCTCTGCTGCAGATGAGATTCTTCTGTTTTCAGGAAAATATTCAGAGTGAAGGATCTAGGATATTTGTAAAATGGTACTTTTTTCTTCAGAGAATTTTTTCATTAATTAGAGCATTTATATTTTCTGATTTATTTTTGTTGTAATTCTTTTCTAGCTTGTTCATCTCTTCCTCTGATACTGTACTGAACTTTTCTTCACTTTGAACTTTCATCTGTGAATCATCTTTCTTGTAAGCTACATTTTAGTATTCTTTGTCAAGATTTATTGTAATGCTGTCACACTAATGGGACTAACAAGTTAAACACACATGAGATCTAGTAAGGATTCCCACTACCCTGCCATTCCCGCTCTTACTCATCCACTAAGCATCTCTTGTAACCTGCCCCTGACTCTCTAACGCTAGATGCAACACTAATACCACAGCAGACAACCTCTCAGTTTGGCAAACTCCTTACACACCACTCTTCCCGAGTAGTCCTGATGCAATAATCTCAGGATATATTTTGACTTTATCTCCTACGTGCGTTTAAATGATAAGTAAGTGCTGAGAATATAAATAATGAATCCTACATTCTGACAATGGCCTGCTCCATTATCTCCATATATATATTTTATATATATGGAGATATTTTATATATAGATATATTTTCCAATTTCTTCGTCCGCTACTTTTCCGTCTCTTTAAAATATCACGTTCAGCATTGAAGTAAAATCCTTCTGATTATAGTCAAAGGACAATATATAAATATGATAGTGACAAGAGAGGAAAGAATTTTTGATACAGTTCTATAGTCCTTTCCACAATACTGGAAGTACGGGAAGGTTATGGAGAAATAAATGCACGTAAATTCCCATAAGGGAGCAACCTAGCCTCTCCCAAGCCGTCAGTTAATTATTTCTGACGTACTTTAACTGATAAAATTAATATTTTCAACTTAGTTTGGTGGATTTTTTCTAACTTTTTGGTGAAATTTGGATAAGGAAAGATGGTTCTATATATTGATGAAGATTTTTTATCATTTCAACAAAAGAAATAAATTTTATAGTGGAATGAAAAAAAATGGTCGCCTTACCAGCGTGAACATTACTAAAACTGCGATTTCTCTCATCCTATCAAACATAAAGTGCTAGTTTTTTCTTGGTTAACTCTTTAAAATTTACCAAATTACAAGATTTGAGAATTCTTGTAAGGCGATAGTTTCGATCGTAATATGTCTAATGATAATAATATCCTCCGACTTTCGCTCACCGATAACCGTCCGGTGCAGGATGACTGTTTGCACTGGTACCCCTGCGTCTCTGCTCTGTTTCTGAAAAAGGCCTCTTCTGAACTGGAATCTTCATTTCAATGCCGTTCAAATTTTCTGAAGAAATTCTCGAGTTTAAATTTCTATCACGTGTTGAGCTATCACTACCTTCTTTGGGGCTTCATTCCTTTTTATTTTGAGAACTTACTGTTGTACTCATTGCTGATGATAGTTCATTTGGACGTCCAGCAGTAATTACTTTTTAGAATCACTCCCATTTCGCACTCTTCATTACTAAGGGAACTAGATGTCCGTTTCAAGGTTCGCCACGGCAATGAAAGCAAGAAGTTGTTGTTGAACCTCCAACTTTTCCTGAGACATTAATGGTGGGGCAATATGCAGCGAGGAGCAGGATATGAGAGATCATATTCCATTACCTTCAAGTGATTCCTGAGGATGAACCTCCTTTGTGCAGTCCACCCACCCAACTTGCCAATTTATAACTGGCATATTACTGAGAACAGACAAGGAAGATGTTCTGATCCAGAATTGCTGCATCCCTCTGCAACTCTATTTCCTGATATTCATAAATATCTATCTGGAAATTGTATGTAATGAGCGCTCGTGACTTCTTCGATGACTATTTCACGAAAGAGATTTTAACGACTGGAAATGTTTCGGAAGACCGCATTTGGTGGATATAAATGATTGACTCTCACAGTTTGAATTTCCCAGACTTCACTCGGACACATCGTTCCTCGGCTTGTCTCAAGTTTTGCAGTGCGGTTTTTCGTAAAGTAGTATTAGTTTCAGATCTAGAAATGGTTCAACGTACCTCGAGAGTACGGCAATTCCTCGGATGGAATTCGTTAGACGGAAGAAAGGTTCGACCCAGAGTTTGCAGATGAAATCGGAAACATTAATTAGGATAAATAACGATCTTCGAGACACATAATGGGGGAAACAACACATTGGTTCCTAAGTTATTCAAATAATTAGCGCTCCAGTATTTGTAAAGTCAATATAGACCGGAAATCTTTGACCTCTTGAACATCAATATGCTCATTGCTGCTTCACTGATGACCATCTTAGACACGTTAATCATAAAGAATCACAGTTTTATTTCAATTTTAAAACGATTAAAATATTCGTCGCAACGTTGTTCTTTGATTATATTCTCACGGTACTTTCGGCCTGTATGTAGCATCTCATATTCAAATCCTATAATTTGAGAGTGAATGAGGAATACTGCATGTTGATTGAACTTAATAGGTCGGTGATATACCTGTTGCTTTCATACCTTCTAGACCTTCTGAACAATTAACCTGTCGTTATTTTTTTTCAAGGATCTTTAACTTACTCGCTAAAAATTATCTCTCGCAATCAAGTATTGATTCACCGTTGATAGAATATCTTCTTCGACCATTAGTTTCGACAAAATATTCCTAATTTCCTCTATCAGTATCTATTAAAAAACATTCCACGCCATTTCGCTCGAAACGAAATACACTCGAAACTAATTGGTTCAGAATCATCATCAAATCTGTGCAATTGAAATTTTAGAACTTGTTTACTTTGGTTACTTTATTGATGTTTCCGATAAGATTTACCATTTCTTTTCATCCAGAAGTATAACCTTAAAGGAATCGTGAGGAACTACACGAAAACTTTATAAAAGCTCCTACTTTTTAGATTTGTGCACAAAAATTTCTCCTTACTTTTCTAATAAAGCAGGAAGAAAAATTAAATACACTCGGGGTACGTTGAATGATAACATTAGCAATATCGTTTGCTCATTGTACATTAAATTCACCTTCTTTGCGTACAATAAATTCCGTAAAGAGTTTGCAAGAGCGGTCTTTCTGTACATCCGATTAGTTTTGTCGGTGGCCGAGTGCGGTGCTCAAGATGACGAGATCCTGGCAGATCGGAAGTTTTCAGATCTGGGATCGTATTTGCGTGTTGGGGTTAAATGGAAGAGTGGTCTTTACAGAATAAATTTCTCCCTGAATGAATAAAAGCATATTATTGTTAGTTGCTCGATCCTTAGCGTAATGTCACGATTTTAATTCAAAAATGTTCCTAAGACAGAATCTTAAACGTCAGTCTGAATGACTCCATAGGGAAACTCCAAACATATCGATAGATGAAATCTTTGAGTGAGTCGTCACTTCCTGGATTCTTATAGCGCTGATTCATTCAGAACTCGATTAAAGGAATCCTCCGTTTCTTTGTTTCTCTTTCAATTATGGTTAAAAGTTTGTGGGAGAAAATTATTTAAGATTTTTGTTGCTTCTTTGTCCAAAGAACACTTCTTTTGTGTACAATTCAGTTCATAAATGTTATGCTCTTTGTGTACTCATAATTGAGTATAATTGCATTAATTTATAATTTAACATTTCCGGAAATAGAGTTGTCCAAACGTTTATCGATATTTTAGGTGAGATGTAAACTGAAAAAAGTGTCGCGAGGAGTCTTACAAAATGGTTTGTGAGACACGCAGAGATTCCGCTCCGTCTTTCTCACAGACCTTGGGTCTTGAGTGACGTTCGTCATGAACTTCTTCCCTGCTCTCGTTACAGGTCTTAAACCGCTTCCTTGAGGACTCTTAGGTGTTCTATCCAATTTTTTATTACTTGAAAATAGAATTAAAACTGCTGAAAAAATTTTGAATATACACAATATATACGGCATAAAATTATTAATTAATTGACCTTAAGACGTAAGAAATTCTTAGGAAAGTGAAAGATGACTAAGAATCTTGAATTATTATTATGGCTTTCCGCTAAGTTACGCCTGATCATATTAATTTTACGAATATTCGCAATTCATAAGACAGTTATTTGGTCGGAATAGGAGGGTTACGAAAGGAATTGACTTTGTTTTTTTTTCCATTGTATTTTAAATCTTTATTCTACCTTTATTATTTTAATTGTCCTGCCGTTTACCTTGTAAAATTATTATTACACTAACATTTTGTTAATCTAGCAAGTAAATGGGTCTCATAAGCCGAAGTAAATGATTATTTCGTTCTACTTTGCCGTTGGATTAGCATTTCTACTCTACTTCTGGAACCGTTACTATATAATATTACAACATAGCAGAGGTTACTGTGCACAGCGAAACGCAAATCAAGAGTTTATAATCCTCAAAATTGTTTCGAATGATTGAATTGCGGATGAACTTCCTCTTATATCATTTACAGTTGGTTTTACTGCGACCATTCCGTGAGGTAGCTTTACATAATTGACTTACACGTCGCGTGTGGTAGCAGTGGTAGATTTGATGTTCCCATGTGAAACAGCAACTTCATTGTTATAACATGGCACGTTCCCGGAGCCGTTGAAAATGGATCTAAAATATAAAGAAGATGCGGTGGGAGTGGAAACTCTATCAATGAAAAATAACTATAATCCAGCAAACGAATCTGCTCCGAATGATTGTAATAATGTAATTGTAAATGGAACAAAGAACTCATCTCACGAGAAAAACGGAGATGTTGTTTCCAAAAAGCAACGTAAGAGAATGGAGAAGAAAGAAAAATGGTTGAAATATAAAGTCATTAAAAGGTAATTCATATTTTTAATCAGTTTATGATGTATGTATGTGTACTTATCATTCCCAAATCCCTTCTAGTGTTACTTAAAATTCCTTTACAGAGCGAAAGAAAAGGAGAAGCATAAGCTTAAAAAACAATTAGCTCTCCTAAATAATTTGAAATTAGGACCTTCGAGAAAAGCTTTAAAAAATAACAAAATGTCTACAAGTAATTGTAAAGTTCACTTGGCGATTGATTTATCTTTTAATACTTTAATGAACGACAAGGTTGGTTTACTTTTCAATTTGAAACTTAGCTCTTTCAGTGTTCTAAATGTTAATGATGTTATGTAATCTTTCTAAATTTTTGTAGGATCTAGCCAAGTGTGTAAAACAAGTTTTGCACTGCTACAGCATCAATAGAAAATTTCCTGACCCAATGCAATTTTATCTAACGAGTTTTGGAGGACGATTTGAGAAAGAAATGGAGAAGCATGATGGTTTCAGAAATTGGGATGTAGGTAAATTTATTATTAGGTTTGCAGTATTCTCTAAGAATATCTCAAAAAGCTTAGTTTGTTTCTCGGTGCTCTCAAAGTTTTCATCTGCAATGTAGCATTTCATATTCTCCAATCCTTTTGCTGTAGGTAATATAAGAAGATTACTTATCGATCCTGATTTACCCCAGGAAAGGTTATATAATGAATATTATTTGTTTTAGCTTAAATCAGAGCACAAATTCTCCTTTAGATTTCTTTCAGATTAGATGAATTTCTGCTGACTCACTGTTCCAGTAAGGAGTAAGTGTACGTGGTAGTAAGTGGAGTAAGTTTGGAAAGTAAGCAGAAATTCATCTGATAAAGTGGTAGAGTAGCCAAATATTTTAAAAATATTGATTTATTCAAGCCAGAGATTTTTGGCCTTACTAAATAATTTCTAATGTAATTAAAGCAGGAAAGGACTCAATGTGGTATTTTATAGTAATAATTCGATGATGATTGTAAATAAAAGTAAAATAATAGGTTTTCAAAAACTGATTTCTGAATTAAATTTTACTGATAATTCCATGTATGAACATTTTCTGCTGATAAATATTTTTACTGATCTATTTTTAATCTCCTCTCCTTAGTTTTGTCAAAATTGCCTTAGCAACATTAAATTTTGAGTATTATTTTAATTTATTATTGCAGGTGAACTTTTCTGAGGAACACTTTACCAAAGTGTTTTCCTTAGATAGATTGGTTTATTTGACTAGTGATTCTGATAATATAATTAATATCCTCGAGGATGACAAAGTATATATAATTGGAGGACTTGTGGACCATAATTCACAAAAGGTAAACTTCTCCTTATGCATTATTAATAAATTACATTTGATACAATGGAATTCTGCATGATTTAAAGTTCTTAAAATAGAAAAAATAAGAATCTAATAGATAATGGGAGTATGGCTTTAATGAGACAATAGAGTTGAAAAAATCAAAATAGCCCTGGTTTTGCTTGCAAATAACAGTTTATAAAAGTCTTTTATATGGGAATTCATCATTACTCCTTAATTTTCCTAGGATGTATTTCTACGAATATTGCATATCAGCAATTTTTTAAACCTGTTTGTTTGGAAATGGAGAATAGAATCTTGAGAAATAGTACTATCTTAGTAATAGTAAAAAATTTTAACTCAGAGAAACCGTGAGAGGTCTTTTCCATTGTATAGTCAGCTACACCGCAATAGAAACTATTGGGTTATTCAGATGTATGATTATAGGATACTTTGTTGGCATGGGCAATTTTGGTTTGTTTGACCAAGCAACATAATCCACTGGATAGAGGATTTATATATTATAAGGATATTATTATATTGCATTGACAATTACAATGGGCATAATGCTACAATCAGTTAATTCAGGAGTGACTTTGTAGTAGAAAGTCATTTATAACAATGAAAAAAGCAATATTTCTATCTTTAAGTAAACTTTACTGAATCAGGTGGGGTATTGTGGTAATCCATAATGGTTAGGTTCATAAAAAGAAAAACTTTGTACTTTAACAATGAATGACGATCATTCGTTGAAATCTGTCATATTTTTTATTTTTCTGGTTAATGTACAAAGTTTTTATTTTTATGAACCTCTACACTTATACCTTAGTTGTATATTAAGTATTATTTGACTTCAAAGTATAGGACAATACTAGTCCAGGATAATACTACAACTGTGACAGTATTGATACTCTGTTTCATGTAGGAGAGAATACTTCTTTAACTGAACAAAAAACACAAACCATGCAATACAAGTGCAATAAAATTGTATTCTGCCTGAGAGTGTGTGCGCATGCTTACATGTATACACATACAATATTGGATTGCTGCTTTGAAAGGGTTAATGATACTATGCAAAACTTTTTTGCTAATATTAGAGTCAGCTAGCTACAAGACTCTTGGATCTCAACCAACACTATCCTTTTTTCGTGTTTGTTGTTTCCTGCTTTTTCAAACATTGCCTGATGTTGATATTTTTTTGTGGTTAAAATTCCTCATGGATTAATGATTCCCAGAAGAGACTGAACATTGGAGAGAGTTGTAGCCTTAAATGTTTGCAGTGTGCTATAACAAGGATATTCATCAAGTTAAAATCAAAGAAATAGACCCGGTATAATGAAATCAATATTGGAATCACTGGCTTTGTGGAAAGCCATAGTTAAGTGAAAAACTTAGTAATTTCCATAGAAAATTTAATTGGGATTGGTTTTGTAATTTTAAAGCTTTAAGATGAAATGTAAATTATGAAACCAGTAATGATTAAATTATCTATGGAAATTTCATAATTTTTCTTCATTGTATGACTCAGTGTAGTAAAAGATACCATAAAAAATACTCAATTAATTTGAAATGCAGTGAAACAGTTCTACATTTTGAATGATTTTTATTTTCAAATAAAATTTAACATTATTATTTTCAGATGAGTGCTTAGAAGAAATTAATTAAATATTAAACATGCTATAAATGATTAGAATTTCTTGAAGGTAAAAATTGAAATCTGGTTATTTTCTGAAATACCTCAAGGCTTAACTGACGAATTTATGAGAAAATCTTGTCTTTTGATGTTTACAGTTCAAATTATAAAAGAAAATTTAAAATTCAAAGATATTCGTAACATCTTCCAGTGAAACAGTTCCAAATTGTTGAAATTATCTATATTGATATAGAAAAGAGTAATTATTTTCAAGTAATATGTTTGTAATTGAACAATGAAATAATTTAGGAAAAACCAGGATCTTTTTCCTTGAACACATTTCTTCCAAAAAGAGGGATCCTTAAGATCATTTTCTATGGCAGCTCTATGTAATATGCAGATCTTTCATGATAAGTAAATATTTTTGTCCAGTTGGACCAGATTTTTGTGCCTTAGTCCACGAAGTATTCCTTAATGGCTTGCTTAAATTTTCTGGCACAATTGCCGAATTGTCCAGAGCAATCAACTGGCCAATGTGAAATCTGGAATTGAATCCCTCTTTTCATACTCATTTCATCTGTTCTATTAATTCATTATCCACATTCATTATTTTGTATTTTCCAAGCTGGTAAATTTGTCATGAAAATTTTACTCTATCCCTTAAACTGCTCTGTTAATCCCTTGAAACCGTTGCCACTTAGTCATACAAACTACATGCAATTTTGGCCATTACTAACTAAATAAATCAAGTTAATGTAATTAAAAAACTCAATATTGGCAGTTATTCATTTAAATTGTATCGAAAAAATTATATTTTCAGAAATCATAATTTTTCTCTTCCATCTTTTAAAGCCCTGGATTATTCATACCACATGAACTCTTTATTCAGAAGTTGCCTGCAGTGTTTATTCTAAAGGGTCCTCAACTCCACCTTGTGTGGCATGTGTCTCCATGAGGCAGTGGATGATAGCTCTATATGATAAGTTCTGATAAATCATCTATGCCCATGTCTACAAAGTATCCCTTTCTAATATAGCATTGTAATAGTGAGCAAGGAATAGTGCCATCGGTGGTTATTTAGCTGAATACACTTGTTTTTTCCTATGACAAAGCATAATAATAAAGATTGGTTTTGCTTTTGGTGCGAGCACCTCTACACAGTAGTTTATAAAATCTTCAAAACATTGTAGTGTATTTTATGTATTTTAGTTACAAGTCTATTGTGTCAACAGCCATGTTTGCTTAAGTCAGATTTAAACTTTACATGACATGCATTGATTGTATCAATTTCAAAATTTTATGTAAAAATTGGGAACTTAGAAATATAAGTCTAGTTAGGAAGTACTACCCATTTCGTTGCATTTTCATCTCTAGCTGTTCTTGTATTTATCAGAGTGCTTGTTATTGAAATTTAGGTCAAATGATTCAGTGCCCTTTAATACTCTTAGTTGCAATTATATCTTACCAATTTATCAATCAATTATGAATGTAGATTTTATTAATGTAGCATGAAATATTACAGAATCATTATATATTTATATCCAAGGATTTTGTTGCAATCTAATTTAAAGCACTTAGATATAAGTGTAGTATCCCATGGCCTTGATTGTATCTTGAATGTTATCCATACATTTGTAATGAAATATAGTAATATCTATTTCATGTTTAATAAACAGGGAATGTGCCTCAAAGTTGCAAATGAGCTATGTATTAGCCATGGGCAGCTACCGATTGGAGAATACCTTCAAATGAACACTAGGAAGACATTAACCATCAATCATGGTATGCTTTTATTTATTCATCCACTACATTCCCATTTAGAATATTTTATTTTCCTTTACTGTGATATTTATCTCTCTTTCTCTATAATTTCCTTATTTCCTTGTGTATTCAGTCAAGCTTTCCCTCTTTCAAACTTCATAAATTTCTGTTGAACCTAATATCTGAAAGTCAAATTTATTGATTAGACAAAGTTTCCTTTGCTAAGTTGTTTAACTCTAAAATATTGCTTTGTTTGTATGAAATCAAGAAATATGCTAGGTGTGTTTAGAAATAACATGAGTTTTTGTTTTGAAAAAACTGATTTGTTCGTTTAAATTAATGCAATTGCCATCAAAATGGTCCCCATGTGTTATTATGCCCTTATGCCATGCTTCTTCCTTGAAACACTTTGTTGATCTTTGGGATATGTTTCTTATGGCAAACTGCTTTTAATGTCATCAAAATGACAGACCTTTAAAGTTCCCTTTAATTAAAAAAATAATAAGAAAGAGTCACTCAGAGCCTTGGTTGGTGAACATCAAGGATGGATCAACATTGTAGAATTGTTTTCAGACTAAAATATCTAACAAGCAACCAAGTGTTAGCAGGTGCAACCAAGAATTTCCAAGACACCAAGAATTGCTTTACCACACATCCAAGCTTGGAATGAAAAAAAATCTTGCTTTCAATCAATAGCCTTGCCAATATCATCAGAGACTACTCTGATTATGATTTGACAATTGTTCATAACCTCTTATTAAACCTTTTCCATGTTTGCTAGGGTGTGCTTGGGCATCTAGTATTTTTTCTTTGTAATCTTCAATATTCTCACCATCCTTATGGTTATAGCTTAAAATAATCATTAACTCTTATTTTACTAATAAAAGACAAACCATAAGCCTTTGCTATCATTTTATTTCGTATTTTACGTTAAAATTGTAATAAATATATTTGATCAATTTTTTTAAGAAACTAAAATCACCAAGCTATTAGAAACACATGTAACCTTAGCGGCTGCCATAGATAAAGTAAACTACAAATAAAGTTGAAAATGTTACCATACTTTAGGGGCATGTCATCAACATACTTAACAAATTTTTGAAAATTCTGAATCTCCAAACCCGCATATTAGAAATTTACCATTATTTTTTAAACACTCCTCCTATATAAGAAGATAATTATTAAATTTTGATGTCTTTCAGCAAAAATTATGATACTTTAAACTAAATCTGGTTGTAAATGCACTATTTATAATACACTTCTTGGCAGAAGATAGTATTATCTTTATATTTAAGTGATTATTATGAAAATGATATAGAGCCTATTTGATGGTATCTTCAATTTCATTTTCACTGTATATAATAACTTTTCAACATTGTATGGTTTTCATTATATTAACTATTGTAAGTATTTAAGGGGCACGCATTAATTCCAAGGACCCTGAAAAAGGGTCCTCGGATCCTCTGATGACCTTTTACTTCTCAAACTTTTTCTTGTAAACACCACTTCACCCTTAACATATCCCTATCCTTTTATTTTCTTCTTCTATAGTGTCTCTGGTATAGAAGCAAACTTGACGTGATGGATGGTAATTGAATTCTCCTCTTTTTCCGATGACTCCTCCTGTCTTCTGCTTATTCTTAAAAATGCTATGATATCCCTATCCCATCTCTTCTTTCCCCTCTTGGGGTATTTTTGAAGGCAGTTGGTAAGAGAAGTGCGAGGAAGGCAGTAGTGCCAGAATAAAGGCCTGGGTTGGAAGCACTTTTACTTTGTTCGACTTAGTTTTATTTCTCTGTTCCCTTTTTGCTCCCTGAGCGGATTCCGCCTCGATTTGGACGTTTACACTATATATTAAAATATTTAAATTTTAGAAATAAAGTGAATTGACATTTTTTAGTCATAATTTGTCACTTTATCGGTGATGTATTATTTCACAATTCCCTTATGCATATGGCGATGGATAACATCAATGCATCTTATGCAATGTAGTGGCACTCAGTGTGTGTGTTTGTGTATACATACACTCATGTATACATCTATTAAAGACAACAGCATGTTACAGGGGAAATTAGGAGCCTAAAGTATTGGATATGTTCAAGTTTATTGGAACTTGCATTAGCAAGCTGTAAAGTCAGCTGAGTATTTATTGAATTCACACCGCAACTGAAGAAATAAGAACCAAAAAAAAAACATTTAGAATCATTTCTTTATCGGTAGAAATTTTTGATTTTTTGTATTATTACTATTTTATGTACTCAAGTATTAACTGACTAACAACATAATATTTGTTAATGTTAGGTGTCATTTGATGAAAAGCCATAATGAAATGAAAGTGAAGACTTCATACTTTAAGAAAAGTTACAGACTGGTTGCAGAGAATATTTGTTGTAAAAAACATAATAACTCTTCACTTTAATTTTTAACTTTTTATTCTCTCTGTTTCTATGATTTTGGCTAAATTACAGTCCTGTGGAGTAAATTTGATCGAATAAGCAGTTTGTTTTTCCTGAATGTATATTTTAACATAATATATACCTGAATTATTAATTATATTAATTGCATACACGTATGTGTCACATTTTTTTAAAATAAATTTTTGTAAATTATTTTTCAATATTAGAAGTACATCTTTTTAGTGCTTAGAAAAAGGAAATGGTATTTCTTTCATATGAGTACTTCTGTTTCAGTATTTGAAATAATGCATCATGTTAGCCATGGGAGAACATGGGAAGAAGCTTTTCTGAAGGTGATTCCAGCTCGTAAAGGAGCCCAAGCCAAAGAAGGGGGTACAAAGAATCAAGTTGATGAAAATGAGATGGATATTTGTATTGAAGTCCAGCAAAATGAATCTGGGACTAGCAATGGATTTATTGCATGTCTTGAGGACAGGTATTAATTCACTTAATCCTGTTACTGAAGGAAAACATTGTAAATAGCTGAAATAAATGCAGGCTTATCTCATGAGCATCTGGTCTCTTATTTAAAGTTATCCATACAATTTTGATACTGAATGATGAATTTAACTAACTTTTGATCAATATTTTTTTGTTCATTTTCAAACTCCCTCATTATGAAATTGAAAAGAAAATGTTTTCTAGAATTAATTCAACCCTTTACAAAACATTCTGTAGAGGTTATAGATAGTCTCATTTCATCAGCATAAACTATATTCCATCAAGTTCTTCAATGAGATGTAAGTAAGTAAAATTGTTGATTAGTGAGGACGGTTTAAGTTTGAGAACTGTAATCTTCCAATATTTTTAATTACTTTCAGTTTGTACCCAAGCATTGTCATTACGGAAGAAAATTGATTTTATTAAGGATAGTTTAAACTAATTAATTATAACCAAGATCCTAGTCAAGTGATAGTCATAGTTGTGGGGAACGGAAAATAAAATTCAGTCTAATGTTCACTGTAAGGAAGTCCTATTGAAGGTAGTATAAATTGCAGAACACATGCTGCTTGGTATAATGGAATGGAAAACTAAAATTAAGCACCAAGTACATAATTTAAAATTTGATTCCAATGTAAAAGAGCTGTTACATTTTTAACATACATATAAAAAATTTGAAACATGCTATATAATTAAGAGTTTGAGTTTAATATATATTTTTATTCACTTAATGTAATCTATATCACAATAGTATTTTATTTACATCAGTATAATACAGGGTTAGGAATAGGGTTGGAAATTTATCCTTGAAAATTATTTTTATTCTTTCTTTTCTTTTTAGCCATGAGTGTTCATATACACCCTTTCTCTCTTTTCTTGATACCTTCATTTAGCCTATATATTTTCTGTCAATGATATCCTAATTATCATTTAACTTGTTTTAAGTAATAAATATTGATGATGTTACATGCATCCGAAATTAAAGGTGTTCATCACCTTTTCCTTAATTATATCCTCATATTGTTATTGAAAAACCAAAGAAGTCTATTTAAAGAACTTCATACAGTTTGCTGAACATATTTCAGGAATTTTATGATTTTATATTTATTGATTTATCATCAATTAAGGCCAATGGCATTGGATCATGAACAATATTTTTTAAATAATAACAATTGCATATATATATATACAGTAGACTCTCGATAATTCGAACCTCGGTAATTCGAAAACCTCTATAATTCGAAGAAAACCCTCGGTCCCCCGAGAGAACCTCTATAATTCGAAGAAAATCGATGTATTTTGGTCCCCTCGATAATTCGAAGTGAAGCTAGACCGGCCCACTCCACAATTCGAAAAATTATTCATTTCATGAAAAGTGTCGAGGCAATATTTCCAAGACTTGCCTCCCTCCAATGTCTATGATTCATGCTACACCACCCCTGAAATGCTGTAGTGCAGTTTCAGCCTTAAAATGGACCCTGTACGTTATAAGTCTTTGTCGCTCTCCAAAAAGAAACAAGTCATCGCGGCTGTTGAAGAAGGAGAAAAAAGAAGGATATAGCTCTTCGTTTTAATATTCCGGCATCTACCTTATCAACTATCCTGAAGCTGAAGAGTGTTTGGAACAGACTTCCAGAAGTTCCCATAACTTTTATCGATTATGTTAATATGTTGATTAATTAATGATGTTGTCACGGCGGGTACATTGTCTGATGAAGACATTATGAAACAGACAATTGTGGTAGGTCAACAGATTTCTGACAGTGAAGATGAAGACGACGATGTTCCGATGGTGTCTTCTAAGGAAGCAATCTTTTTTTAAGAGGGTTGCGTCGTTTTTTCGAACAGTCCGAAATGGATAACATCCAATCTGGTTGTGTGTTTAAAGCGGTGAGCATTTTGGAAAATGCTGTGGACCAGATTGCAGCCAACCAAGCGACCCAACCGAAAATAACCGATTTTTTAATGAAGAAATGATACAACTTTTTTATAATAAATAAATTGATCCACATGTATTATTATAATATGTATTTTTGTTTCTACCAGCATTCACAATCTTATACAATGACAAATAAAATGTAACTTTCTTCAATTCGAATTTTTACTTTCAGCCCCTCTTTAATTCGAACTCTCGCTATTTCGAAAAACTCGATAATTCGAATTTTTTGTTTGGTCCCTATAAATTCGAATTATCGAGAGACTACTGTATATATATATATATATATATATATATATATATATATATATATATATATATATATATATATATATATATATAAAACAAACCACAAAAATGAATAAGAATAATAACAAGAGTTGACAACAATAAATATATATAATGATAATTGAGGTTACAACGAAAATAAAATAGGAATAAGGGAAGGTCATTTAGGGGAAGAAGTAATTGATAAGAGACATTCTTTTACATGAGTTAACATTACACTGACTTATACAAAGCATTTCCGTTGCTGATATAGATTCATACCACAACCTGTTAATTGCAGACCTGAATACAAACCTGAAGTACAAGGAAAAGAAAAGAAGGATATTAAAGGAATGGAATGTATTAGAGACAAATTCAGAGGGGTCAGTATTCACAAGAATACTGGAAGAGAAATTTAAAATTAAAGAAACGGAGTATGATGATATGGAATCTTGTATTATAGTGGCTCTAGCACAGATATGGAGTGAAGCCAAAGAGAGAATGAATCACTCAGGAAATGATGGACAAAATATATGAAGAAAATGGAATTGTCATTGAATTTAGTACTAATAGAGAGGATGGATAAGAGTGTGACATAAAAGAGGATAAGGCTGATAAAATGCTGAGTCTGTACTCAGTTTAAGTGATGATGAACACAATGATAATAAAGATAAAGGAAAACTTGGTGAAGTAACTTGGATTTTGAAGGAAAATCTAAAGTGATGAAGGCTTTGAAGGAAGAGCTTTATATGTTTTGTTGAATAGAAAGTAAATTAACTTAGTGTTAGTTAAACGCTTAAATATTTTAGAAGCACAACCACATAAAATGGCTGAAGAAGAAATGAGAAGTAAAATTGCTTAGGAAAAAGCAAAAATTCCATAAGAATTTAGGAGCCTTTGACTGCAAATGACATCAAGATGGAATTAAGGTTATGTTTTCTCGAGTGTTTTATATGAATCTGAGATATGAACACTTGGAAGGAAGAAAAATACTTAATGGGTACTTAGATTGTGAAGGATGTAGAGGTGGCAAGAGAATGTATCATGCACGAAATAGGAGAATGAGTTATTTCAAAAAGGACTTGGTTGGTAATATACTTAGAAAAAAACTGCCAACAGAGGAAGATTTTTCAATAGAATATCAATATTATCATTTAAAATTAAACTGAATGTTGGCGATATTTGGTGAGACTTAATGATTTAATATCCAGGAAACTATAATCATTTGTACAAATCAACATATGACCTTAAGTTAAACGGTTTCGCTACAATTACTCCATTTGGTGTTAGTAAAATTCGTGTGAATTTTCTCCCTCACCAACCTTCGTCAGGAAATGCGTCACAATATGTTAAATATCAGCGCCAAAATAAACAAGCGGGAGACGACATTAAATTTACTTTTGTTGGAATGTTTTGTTTATCGCGGGAAACACCGAAAGTTATTTGTAATAGTACTAAATTTCAAGGAGTTGAAACCCTACTGGAAATGCTCGTTTCTGCGGCCTCTGGAATATACGTAAGAATAGAGATATGAAGAACAGATAAGATAGGAACGAAGCTGTTAGGTTAGATATTGATGGTAGAACATGATCTCAAAGTTTTCTTATCAATTAAGTACATATTTTCCTTTGATGTCTGTTGCGGAAGGTAGAGAGCGATCGTTGGCGTTATTATATATGTATCGGATTGGTAACAAATTACTAAGAACGAAAAATTATAGCCTACATATTCCTTAAATTTGCTCGAAATCAAGTCTTATTAGGCAAATACAACCAGGTTTCTTTTCCGCCATCCTGAGGTTAGATTACGATTTTTTATCATAAGTAATAATTTGAATTTGCACACGTATTGAGTAGTCGGAAGTGATAAATACGCAATAGGAAATTTTTAATGAGGAACTTATCACTTGTGGCAAGATTTTATAATTCCCCACCTACTTAAACGGTTGTAGTTATTTTCACTCACCACAATAATTGCTAATGCATACACATGCAAGTGAAGTATGACTTAATAAACTCCAATTATTAACTGGCAATACCTAATGCAAAACATAAGACCTTACAATAAAGCAAGAAAATTCTTGTGAAGAAAAGACATTATAAGAAGGATAATAGCTTCTTTTATGAGGTCCTCGTCCTCTTCAACAAATAATATATAGAAGTTTGTCTCAAAGAGAAAGCAAAAAAACACACTCAAAGAACTCTTTAGCACTCATTTACGGTAAGCATGCTATTTTAAGCAATCCCGTTTTTTCCGATCCGTTTTTCTTAAAAATATTTCATATACATATGAATAGATATTGTTATAATTAAAACTAACATTTTTCATCAAAGTTCCCTATATATATCCTAAATAATAATGTGAAAGAGTCATTATCCTGAATTGTGATCAGGATCAATTTATTAGAAGCGGAACGGGCGTTTTTGGTACTTCTTTGTATTTTGGGAAATACATAAATACGAAATTTGCGTATAATTTATTTTCCTGTGTTTTGACCATCAAATATTGTTATTCAAGGGATTTAACACATTTTCCAAAGCTATTTCAGCTAAATATCGTTGCTAATTATTACAAATTGACCTTTCTTCTGAAATTATATTTTACTTATCAGCTGCTACGATGTATTCGTAAAATGCAGCCTCTTCAGTTTCTGTATATATGTTTTGAGACAGGTTTCATATATGAAGGGTTAACATGATGAGAATTAATTATGATATTGATCGCATACCTGCACAATGTGTAGAGTCTATGAGTGCTGGGTACCTTTCCGTACATTTGGAAACTCATTCTCATAAAATTCAATGAATGCTATGGCATAACTATTTTTAGAACCTGAAATTTAATGGACGGAAAACCTACGTGTTGTAGTCGTCCATAAAACATTAAGGAGCTTTACAAAATATTAAACGCATTTATTATAATGCTTGTATTGTTATCACACTCGTATAATTATCATGTTGGTGTTACAATTACAAACAATTTAACCTAATGGCAACTCTTTATTATTTGTGTGCTTGCTTTCGAAAGAATAAAATACATTGAAAATATTGCTCATATGATTAAGCACATAATAATTGCATATTTTAATTTATATGTTTATAAACACAACATCGCTCCTAAAATGTTCTATTATTTGTAGATTCAGTTCTCCATCAATAAGTTTACTGCCTACTAATAGATTTGATGCCTAAGATTCTGATAATAGTTTGAAAATGCGGTTTAAACTCAACGAACTCTGATTTAGACTTTAAGATATTGACATTCATATTACACTTTGAAGTATTTTGAGTCTCCGTTTACTATATAAATGCTCGACATGGACTTCATCGGTCGGGTTGTAATTGGCTGATGATATCATTAAAAAATATCAATAAATACTTTATTATGAATTTAAGTTAAATAATTTATTTTAAAAACATTTAACTTATGCTATATTTTTCGACTATTTTGTTCATAGCACGATTAGGAATCACCGGACGGATTAATGGCGACGTAACGATGCCTTCCAATGAATTTGACCACGTCCACGATAATTATTGAAATAACCTGTTCGTGAGAAGTAACTGTATAATAGGAAGTTAATATTGAATACTTCGAAAACTAATGGAACGAATTTTAGTGCGTTAAAATTTAATGAATATTATCGTCAGCTTTTAGGAAACCTTTTATAAAAATATCGATTTAATTATCATAAAACGAAGTAAACATGCTGTTTAAGAGTGTGATTTCTGCAGAAAGGTGGAAAATAATTTTATAATAAAATCTTAATAAACAATACAGACGTCTAGAATAAGACATTGTGTTGATATTTTACCAATACTTTCATAAATAAAGCGTTTGATTGTAAATCTTTACATATTTTAATAAAATTGTCTTAAGATTAAGGATAGGTACTACTCGAAAATATATTCGCTCCTTAAAAAAATGCAATATATTAGGGAAGCAAAAGTTGCGATAATTATCATAATAACAGCCGAACAAACTCCAGTTAATTCAATTTTTACTAAATATCGGATAAAAATGAAATATTTCATTTTGCAAAGTAGGTTAGCAACAAGATTTGTACATTTAATTCTAAAATAATAGTTCTTTCGGCTTATTAACAGATATTCTTATTTAATCGATTTGAAGGACTAAGATACTTTCTCGGAAGATATATTATTTCTGGATATTGTAAGTTAGGTACCATCTAGCGTTTCATATTTACTTGAGATTGGCATTTATTTCGCTTATTTATTTTTGATTTAACTGCTTTTGAAAACCAAGAGATGAAAGAATAATCATTTTAGAAAATTCTAACGTTTAATATATGGAATTACGATGACTGCAAGTAATATTAAGCATTTTCTCCGAAATTCATGTTCACATGTTCGGAATGTGTTCTTTTCCCTTAAGTCGAGAATATGTTGGACGTAGTTGAACTTAGTCTCGATGGCCACCGACGCCCCAAATGATCCTCCCCTCCATTGCCTCAGTCGAGCACCGGCTCTCGCCCCGAGAGCATGCCATGCGACGTGTTCAGTGTTTTTGTTAATAGTCGCAGCCATTGGATTTCCGTGGGGCGCACTCATATGTTCTTTGGTGTTATTTGGTGTTTGAAATGGATGTAGCGTTACTTAACGGCGAGCAGCCGGGTTTCCTCCGTCTACATCCACAACGCCTCAACGACCTCCTCACGACTAGACCCATGCACGAGCTATTCGAGGTGGAAGAGGAGCCTTTTGCCAGGTGAGTGAAGTGTGGTTGATAAATATCACTGATTTTGAAAGTAAATGGATTATAAAATGAGTTCACTAAATAGAATATTACGAGAGACGCGATAGTGTGCGAATGATATTCTCGTGATATCACCCACGGAATTTCACCTATTCATTGCACAATTTCTTATCCACTTTTTGCCGTTTTGATGAATGTTTAGCTCTGAGATGGATTTTAATATAGTACGATCGGTATTTGTTTCCGAATTATCATTCTTCACGTTTTAGTTTACACCGAAGCCATTATTTATTGAATCGAATGCTTTATTTTTGTAAGCCGTTAATTGCGAAAATCAGTGAGATGTATTCCCGTGGTTCGGATGCATTTAATTTCTTTCGTTCTTAGGATTCTGTTCTCAGACTGAATTACTCTACAGATAAGAATTATTTACATTTTATCCGTAGATATGAGTTTTCGTTTTCTGCCCTAACGTTCCCTAGCATTGAACAGGTTGTGGCAGAGCCCGAAGCAGTAATTCTTAATTTATATTCTTCATCTGTCCTATGATTCACAGTTTGATGTGAGGTTCAATATCCTTAAGGTCGTGCTTTGCTCAAGAATCATTTTAGTTCTCATGTCCTCCACCTTACGCGCTGCCATAGTACACTTCGCTAATCATGGAGTTCTCTTCATTGTTCCTGTTTAAGTGATGCATCATCGGACAATTTTCGGGTACCAGTGGAAGCTTTTATTGTATCGATATATTCACTCCAATCACGCTATCTGTTTAGGCAATTGTTTCATTCTAATACTTTGCTATTCAACGCAACAGTAATATTTTTAAACTTCAAGTCCTTCTCTTTCGAAAGTTCTTCGATACCCATCGAAAATCCCCAATCTGTACACGTTCACAAAACTTTCGTATTTCAAAACGTCGTACGACGAGTCATTCTGCGGAAGGGCAAATTTCCTCAATGAGGAAATAGTTGTTTTAATAGAAGAGAGCACGTATAGCATTAGTGGGCTGTGCTTGAGGGTTCACTGAAGAAAACATTGTTTTTAGGAAAATTTGATTCAGTCTGAGGAGTAAGAATTACACGTATAATAACGTAAATTACGTTAGAATTCACTGAAGGTGTATTTTAAATACAATAATTAAAGGTTATGGTGCGAATGGTGTTATACTGATGAAGTAGGACGATTGTGCTTTGGTACCCCCGCGTTATTAGTAAACCAGCGTTAAATTAGGCGACTCTCACGTTTAATAATTTCACTTATCATCAGATAATGAGATAATTAGTGGAATCAGTTAATAGTTTAATTAATAAATTAAAAGCATCGGGAAGCTCCTATATGTGACTCCTGGAGATTTTGTCGCATTCTTTTAAGAGATGCTCTTACAGTAAGTGAACGCAAACAGTTTATTTACACCTTTGCCGTCCATTTTGTTGCGGGAAGGAACATGGTGGAAAGTGGGCCGCCAAGGTCGTTTAGCCACAACGATGCCGTTTTTTAGATTGCCTTCTGACGCCATCGCATTGTTCGATGAATGTGCCATATTTTATCCAAGAGAAACAAATTCATTCTCTAGCGATGACTGTCAGCTCCATTGTATGTAGAAAAAGCAAATTAAAGTTGAATTTAAAAACTTAAATGAATTAATAGTGTTCCTGCTCTACCAGGAAAAGAGCAAACTGTTTTAACTGTCTGACCTAATGAAGGATCTATCGATAATGTTTATATTACAGTATCCTGTAATATACATCATACATCTATTCCCAATCCAATTACTTTTTATCTATTCTTTTCCACCCATCGAGGTGAACTGCTTGCTGTGAAAGTTCTCGTTAGAACTATTCGCAACATTTCAGGCAAGAATTGTTGGGATCGAATGTTCTTCAATCATAGCACCTAAATACGGACATATATATTTGGTTGTTTATTGTGAAACTAGGAAAAAATAAACTCGAAATGAGAAAGAAGGCTCCTGGAAGGCTATTACAAAGTTAGACTATAACTATCACTGAATTTTTATTGTGGCGGAATGATTCGCTAGTGCCCTAGAATCATCCGATGACATCAAAGTCGGCAAAGAAAAATTCCTTGGAAGATTACGAATAATTTTGCTTTTATTCAAAAGCGTTCACTTTATTTCCTGATATTCATAAATATCTATCTGGAAATTGTATGTAATGAGCGCTCGTGACTTCTTCGATGACTATTTCACGAAAGAGATTTTAACGACTGGAAATGTTTCGGAAGACCGCATTCGGTGGATATAAATGATTGACTCTCACAGTTTGAATTTCCCAGACTTCACTCGGACACATAGTTTCTCAGCAAACTATTTGCACCGAATGCACAGAATTTGTGAAGATGCTCTCAAATCGACGAAGTATTCACTTCCAATGTACAGTTTTTACTTTTCGAGCTGAAGTCAATTTAGGAAATAGGTAAAGAGTATAGATTCCGCTTCTTCGTTGACTTAGAGATTTTAACGATTGGAAATGGGAAGTATGGGTGCATCCGGTGAAATAAATGATCTCAAGAGAGGTTTGAAAGCATTGTGAATAAACCAGTATCGGAAAAATGTCACACTCTTTCGCATAGAACTAGGATCAAGTAAATCTCAGCAGAAAATATTCAGCAACATTCATCTACGAAGAAGAACAATCTTACCTATGAATGTATCAAATTAGGATATCAATGATGAGAATAAGAATTTTACTGCTACTTGACTTGGATAATTAAAAGTTATACCCATTCGCATACAAGCGCCATTCCAAAAAAGCTGGAAGTACGGGAAGGTTATGGAGAAATAAATGCACGTAAATTCCCATAAGGGAGCAACCTAGCCTCTCCCAAGCCGTCAGTTAATTATTTCTGACGTACTTTAACTGATAAAATTAATATTTTCAACTTAGTTTGGTGGATTTTTTCTAACTTTTTGGTGAAATTTGGATAAGGAAAGATGGTTCTATATATTGATGAAGATTTTTTATCATTTCAACAAAAGAAATAAATTTTATAGTGGAATGAAAAAAAATGGTCGCCTTACCAGCGTGAACATTACTAAAACTGCGATTTCTCTCATCCTATCAAACATAAAGTGCTAGTTTTTTCTTGGTTAACTCTTTAAAATTTACCAAATTACAAGATTTGAGAATTCTTGTAAGGCGATAGTTTCGATCGTAATATGTCTAATGATAATAATATCCTCCGACTTTCGCTCACCGATAACCGTCCGGTGCAGGATGACTGTTTGCACTGGTACCCCTGCGTCTCTGCTCTGTTTCTGAAAAAGGCCTCTTCTGAACTGGAATCTTCATTTCAATGCCGTTCAAATTTTCTGAAGAAATTCTCGAGTTTAAATTTCTATCACGTGTTGAGCTATCACTACCTTCTTTGGGGCTTCATTCCTTTTTATTTTGAGAACTTACTGTTGTACTCATTGCTGATGATAGTTCATTTGGACGTCCAGCAGTAATTACTTTTTAGAATCACTCCCATTTCGCACTCTTCATTACTAAGGGAACTAGATGTCCGTTTCAAGGTTCGCCACGGCAATGAAAGCAAGAAGTTGTTGTTGAACCTCCAACTTTTCCTGAGACATTAATGGTGGGGCAATATGCAGCGAGGAGCAGGATATGAGAGATCATATTCCATTACCTTCAAGTGATTCCTGAGGATGAACCTCCTTTGTGCAGTCCACCCACCCAACTTGCCAATTTATAACTGGCATATTACTGAGAACAGACAAGGAAGATGTTCTGATCCAGAATTGCTGCATCCCTCTGCAACTCTATTTCCTGATATTCATAAATATCTATCTGGAAATTGTATGTAATGAGCGCTCGTGACTTCTTCGATGACTATTTCACGAAAGAGATTTTAACGACTGGAAATGTTTCGGAAGACCGCATTTGGTGGATATAAATGATTGACTCTCACAGTTTGAATTTCCCAGACTTCACTCGGACACATCGTTCCTCGGCTTGTCTCAAGTTTTGCAGTGCGGTTTTTCGTAAAGTAGTATTAGTTTCAGATCTAGAAATGGTTCAACGTACCTCGAGAGTACGGCAATTCCTCGGATGGAATTCGTTAGACGGAAGAAAGGTTCGACCCAGAGTTTGCAGATGAAATCGGAAACATTAATTAGGATAAATAACGATCTTCGAGACACATAATGGGGGAAACAACACATTGGTTCCTAAGTTATTCAAATAATTAGCGCTCCAGTATTTGTAAAGTCAATATAGACCGGAAATCTTTGACCTCTTGAACATCAATATGCTCATTGCTGCTTCACTGATGACCATCTTAGACACGTTAATCATAAAGAATCACAGTTTTATTTCAATTTTAAAACGATTAAAATATTCGTCGCAACGTTGTTCTTTGATTATATTCTCACGGTACTTTCGGCCTGTATGTAGCATCTCATATTCAAATCCTATAATTTGAGAGTGAATGAGGAATACTGCATGTTGATTGAACTTAATAGGTCGGTGATATACCTGTTGCTTTCATACCTTCTAGACCTTCTGAACAATTAACCTGTCGTTATTTTTTTTCAAGGATCTTTAACTTACTCGCTAAAAATTATCTCTCGCAATCAAGTATTGATTCACCGTTGATAGAATATCTTCTTCGACCATTAGTTTCGACAAAATATTCCTAATTTCCTCTATCAGTATCTATTAAAAAACATTCCACGCCATTTCGCTCGAAACGAAATACACTCGAAACTAATTGGTTCAGAATCATCATCAAATCTGTGCAATTGAAATTTTAGAACTTGTTTACTTTGGTTACTTTATTGATGTTTCCGATAAGATTTACCATTTCTTTTCATCCAGAAGTATAACCTTAAAGGAATCGTGAGGAACTACACGAAAACTTTATAAAAGCTCCTACTTTTTAGATTTGTGCACAAAAATTTCTCCTTACTTTTCTAATAAAGCAGGAAGAAAAATTAAATACACTCGGGGTACGTTGAATGATAACATTAGCAATATCGTTTGCTCATTGTACATTAAATTCACCTTCTTTGCGTACAATAAATTCCGTAAAGAGTTTGCAAGAGCGGTCTTTCTGTACATCCGATTAGTTTTGTCGGTGGCCGAGTGCGGTGCTCAAGATGACGAGATCCTGGCAGATCGGAAGTTTTCAGATCTGGGATCGTATTTGCGTGTTGGGGTTAAATGGAAGAGTGGTCTTTACAGAATAAATTTCTCCCTGAATGAATAAAAGCATATTATTGTTAGTTGCTCGATCCTTAGCGTAATGTCACGATTTTAATTCAAAAATGTTCCTAAGACAGAATCTTAAACGTCAGTCTGAATGACTCCATAGGGAAACTCCAAACATATCGATAGATGAAATCTTTGAGTGAGTCGTCACTTCCTGGATTCTTATAGCGCTGATTCATTCAGAACTCGATTAAAGGAATCCTCCGTTTCTTTGTTTCTCTTTCAATTATGGTTAAAAGTTTGTGGGAGAAAATTATTTAAGATTTTTGTTGCTTCTTTGTCCAAAGAACACTTCTTTTGTGTACAATTCAGTTCATAAATGTTATGCTCTTTGTGTACTCATAATTGAGTATAATTGCATTAATTTATAATTTAACATTTCCGGAAATAGAGTTGTCCAAACGTTTATCGATATTTTAGGTGAGATGTAAACTGAAAAAAGTGTCGCGAGGAGTCTTACAAAATGGTTTGTGAGACACGCAGAGATTCCGCTCCGTCTTTCTCACAGACCTTGGGTCTTGAGTGACGTTCGTCATGAACTTCTTCCCTGCTCTCGTTACAGGTCTTAAACCGCTTCCTTGAGGACTCTTAGGTGTTCTATCCAATTTTTTATTACTTGAAAATAGAATTAAAACTGCTGAAAAAATTTTGAATATACACAATATATACGGCATAAAATTATTAATTAATTGACCTTAAGACGTAAGAAATTCTTAGGAAAGTGAAAGATGACTAAGAATCTTGAATTATTATTATGGCTTTCCGCTAAGTTACGCCTGATCATATTAATTTTACGAATATTCGCAATTCATAAGACAGTTATTTGGTCGGAATAGGAGGGTTACGAAAGGAATTGACTTTGTTTTTTTTTCCATTGTATTTTAAATCTTTATTCTACCTTTATTATTTTAATTGTCCTGCCGTTTACCTTGTAAAATTATTATTACACTAACATTTTGTTAATCTAGCAAGTAAATGGGTCTCATAAGCCGAAGTAAATGATTATTTCGTTCTACTTTGCCGTTGGATTAGCATTTCTACTCTACTTCTGGAACCGTTACTATATAATATTACAACATAGCAGAGGTTACTGTGCACAGCGAAACGCAAATCAAGAGTTTATAATCCTCAAAATTGTTTCGAATGATTGAATTGCGGATGAACTTCCTCTTATATCATTTACAGTTGGTTTTACTGCGACCATTCCGTGAGGTAGCTTTACATAATTGACTTACACGTCGCGTGTGGTAGCAGTGGTAGATTTGATGTTCCCATGTGAAACAGCAACTTCATTGTTATAACATGGCACGTTCCCGGAGCCGTTGAAAATGGATCTAAAATATAAAGAAGATGCGGTGGGAGTGGAAACTCTATCAATGAAAAATAACTATAATCCAGCAAACGAATCTGCTCCGAATGATTGTAATAATGTAATTGTAAATGGAACAAAGAACTCATCTCACGAGAAAAACGGAGATGTTGTTTCCAAAAAGCAACGTAAGAGAATGGAGAAGAAAGAAAAATGGTTGAAATATAAAGTCATTAAAAGGTAATTCATATTTTTAATCAGTTTATGATGTATGTATGTGTACTTATCATTCCCAAATCCCTTCTAGTGTTACTTAAAATTCCTTTACAGAGCGAAAGAAAAGGAGAAGCATAAGCTTAAAAAACAATTAGCTCTCCTAAATAATTTGAAATTAGGACCTTCGAGAAAAGCTTTAAAAAATAACAAAATGTCTACAAGTAATTGTAAAGTTCACTTGGCGATTGATTTATCTTTTAATACTTTAATGAACGACAAGGTTGGTTTACTTTTCAATTTGAAACTTAGCTCTTTCAGTGTTCTAAATGTTAATGATGTTATGTAATCTTTCTAAATTTTTGTAGGATCTAGCCAAGTGTGTAAAACAAGTTTTGCACTGCTACAGCATCAATAGAAAATTTCCTGACCCAATGCAATTTTATCTAACGAGTTTTGGAGGACGATTTGAGAAAGAAATGGAGAAGCATGATGGTTTCAGAAATTGGGATGTAGGTAAATTTATTATTAGGTTTGCAGTGTTCTCTAAGAATATCTCAAAAAGCTTAGTTTGTTTCTCGGTGCTCTCAAAGTTTTCATCTGCAATGTAGCATTTCATATTCTCCAATCCTTTTGCTGTAGGTATTTCCCCGATTTTCTATGCCTCGATTTGTATATAAGAAGTCATGTTTATGAGAAGTAAAATACTTTAAATTTTTAGGTGATCATTCTTGGAAATTACGATTCTTTTCTCGTATTTTAAGCTCTTGATAATCCTGCGAAATATTCTCATTAAATACGTAAGAGAATTATCACAAGATTTTGGCGAATTGAAGATCGAGGAGAACGCGTGGTTAAGAAGCGGTTCGTAGAGAAATTAATTATTTAGTTAAATAAAGCATGTTCCCGCAATGTGCGTAATAATAGACATTAGTTTAAATAGGTATTGTTATCGGAATTGTAAATCCTTTATCTTTTAGACAATTGCAAGTGAACCAAATTCATATCTGAGTTGATGCGAGTCCTTGATCCTTCTTAGATAATGAAGAAGATTAGATTATTTGCTGATGGTGCTAACAAAGAAATAGAAGATTTAATTTTCCAACATAACTATATAATATAATGCACAGAAACTGGATGCCTTGATCATACTCGTTAACTCACTGTACAAAGTTATATAATATTGCTTTTAATCCGTTGTTTTCAAAACAATAATGAAACAAAGAGAATGAAAATTTTAAACAGTGAATCAACCGATTTTTCATTCTTTTGATTCAACACACTTAATGTTTTACGGTGAGAATGAAATTGTTCTTGTATGATTTACTATTGCCTCACCGTGTGATGGTTTTCAGAAACTATAGATGCATGTATGAACGCTTGGACTAAGAATTTATGTAATTTATAATTGAAGATATCAATTACTTTTGGTTTCCAGCACGAAATAACCATCTTGATCATATTATTTAATTTTAACTGGAGCAAATATGTTGTCCAGTAGAAAAAAAAATACATTATATAGATCAATTGTTAATACTGCAAAAGAATTTTTAATCTAAACTAGTTTGAAGGTGAAAATATTTTCTTGTGAAATCGCCGTAAACGATAAACTTCCAAAAACCATAGATTTTAAGTAAATCGCATAGATGACTCTGAAAATGCATTTTTCCACTCCAAGGTGACCCAACAAGGTCATCGGAACACGCGCTTATATCGTATTCCTCAAATTGGGTGTCCACTTATTGCAAATCAAATCGGGATAAATTAGATAATAATAATTTTGATTTCTCAACCAGATGATAACGACTAATGAAAACTAAGATGTTCTTGCGACGCGAATAGATAAGAATTTCTACAAGTTGAATAGAAACGGAATATATTATAAGGGATCCATGATTTGTCAAAAAACGAACAGCAAGCAATGCTATAATATATCTATACATATATATAATGAAAAATATATTTTCCGGAAGATTACTCTGCTCAAACATTGCTAAGCGTAAACTAAAGGACATCATCACAACTGACAATGCACTGAATTCGATTTCCCATGCATTTCTTATGGCAGCATTATTCCCGCTCCGGCGTCGAATCATGGCCATCTTACGAAAATCGATGTCATCTTTCGCTTATGTGAGATTATCCTTATAAACACTCCAAATTTCAAATGGAAATACCTTAAGGAAGTACCTCAAAATGAGTCCTTAACTCCCTGTGCATTTCTTATGTATATATATATATTTCTTTTATGTATATTACATTTCTTATATATATATATATCTTGAATCGTGTAGATTTCTTAACTACAGCTTTGGCCGAGTATTTCAAAACTATCAGTATTTATAGATGTTACGTATACTCAGCTGTGGAATGTAGCCTTTCACTTCTGGTTCTACTGCTACAAAGGGACGTATTAATAGTTAATTTTTACTTTGATTATTTAGATTAGCGCAATAAAAATTATTCAGGCGGATTTTAATAATGTTTATAACCTTTCAACAATATTTTTCATGTACAATTATTAAAATATTTTACAGATTGTAATGTTGTACAGAGGTATGTTATGGTTCCTCCGATCGAATCTGTGTATGGTGTAATTGGCCGTAACTTATTATTAAAAAAGATAAAACTTATTTCAGTTTTAAAAGATAATATTGTGATCCATTGTCTATTGGATTACATAGTAGTCGCTCAGCGTTTTTTCGATTTGATTTCGGGATATTAGTTGGTCCCTTAACGGTTATTAACAACTCCTACGTCATTGATGTATATTTTAAGTCGTCGATTGTTTGGAAGACATCAAGTGAGCAATTCTTAACTGGAAGGAGAGTCGAATTCCAATCGCGCATGACGTCATCCGAATTCCATTTGTGGTGTTCGTATGAGAGTGACTGCATAGTTAATAGAAGAGAGGCGCTCAACTGTCTGAATTTCGATGACATTTTTTCGGTATATTTCATTCATCTTCAAATCCCTCTTCGTTTTCAGATGCAATATCACTGCTCTTTGTTTAAGATTTGAACCAACTGCATTTCAAATTTATTTGAAATGCAGTTTCAACTTTTTTCCACGAAATAAAGTATTTTCATGGAAATTCGGTTCCTACTGAACGATAATTCCAACTCCTAATCACAAGTAGTATTCGTTTGGAACCATTCTGTCGCTAAAATATATTATAATTACATTAACTTACATTTACATAAATACCCCACGAACCGTCTTATGGCGTATGGCAGGGGGTGTCAATACATCTAACTATTTATCCTATTTATTCGTATCTGGGAAAAAAGACCTATGATAACAATCCGTACGCGTGATAATCTCACGGAATTCTTTTGACGTCTGGTTTCGAAAATCACGATCGCTAATAATGGGAATAATGATGTCGTTACCGCCTCGGAATAGTTCAAAAACTTCCATATTCAATGTGACGTCCAACCGAATCATCTCTGATACACCGCTGTCGAACAGTCTCGAGCCGCTGTACACGCTCTTCTCGTGCGGATTCCGAAATACTCCATCAACGGACTAACGAAAAGACCACCTCTTTGACTACCTCTAAGGATGCGATTTGCATAGCCTCGTCATCCGATCAGCTACGTTTACATGTGTGTTTTGAACGATAAATTACTACTGAAAACGACACCACGGTATTTGTACTGGTTCAGGACTCTAACAGGAACAGCCCTTACGGAAGCCATGTTGACTTTGAGTAATCGCAGCATTTACACGGAGGAATCGCATTAAATAACTGCAGATAATATACTCAAGAACTTTACAAAATATCGAAGTTAATGATCGAATGAGTTATCGAAGGTTTATAATGTAATATAATTCTGTATGATAAAAAGGAAGCAATTTCATGACTATTGCTTTAAATAAAATGAAGACAACCACCGGTGGGGGAGAGAATGTTACTTCAAAAGAATCCTTCATACATTTGTATGTATGTCAAACCGCAAATGGAGGTGCCGATTTTTTTACATAATGGCCCACTAAATCTCACCTAGGAAAAAATCGAAAACCGACTACCTATCATGGATTCGATTCTAGGAGGCCCCAAAAATCGACTTTCCCCATAAAGAATGCATGGCGCCGTTTTTCAAATAATTTAAAAAAATACTTTCCATTAACCTAGAAGGATAAGATTTCATGTAGCTTTTGCTGTTATATATATCTACAAAAAATGCTATTGTTTACGTACAATTGGTCATGGGTTCAATGCCAGGAGGTGAAATATATTCAAATTTTGAAAAATCCTAGCTCTCTTAATATGAAACTTAGATCATTCTTACTTTCTACACTTATAGATACTTACATAATGTACTTTGAAAAAAATCGGCACTTGCCTATGTTCCACGGATTCGATTCCAGATCGATCCGTAATCTCAATTTTTGTCATAAGGAATACATTGGCCATATTTCCGAAAGCTTTTTATGACACTTCCCAACCGCGCAGAGGTTCAAAATTTCACACAGCCATAAAAGGGACCATTCTCATATAAAAGCGTCCCTAAGATTGTCGTAAATGGTCGTTGGTTCGATGCTAGGGGGCGTTAACTATATCTGCATATGAAATGCATAGGTAATATAGGACTCATTTTGAGGTACTTCCTACAATAAATTTTATTTTGATATTTGTAGTGTATAAAAAGACAATATTACTCAAGCGAATTATGAAACTATTGTAAGCCGGCTTTCCTTGGTTCGACGCCGGGGCCGACGAAAAATTACAAAAAATCTTATTTTTTTAAAATATAAATTATGATACATAAATTGACAAAAACATAATCCTAAGTAAAATAACATTCTCTTACATAGTTAAATATAACCAAATAAATTTGAGTATTAGAACTAACAGTTTTTCCTGGAATTTTTCGGGGTTCATGACAGGCCTTCACGGCTACCGTAGTGGTCATAAGCGATATTTGTATCATTTATTGTGTACACAAAATTCATATCCTCTATACCTCAATGCGAGTACAGTAATGCCTCAATTATAAAGTTAGCTTCCAAGACCTGCCTTGATATGAATTTACAAGGCACGCTGTATTTATTTAATTATTTAACGTGTATTTGTACGTTTTTTAAACCCTCCCTGTTTACAACTGTACAAACAAACCCAATCTGCACACTGCAAAGTGAGAAAGCTTGAGGGACAAGGGAGATATCTGGGCATTGGTCAAAGCACTAATCAGATTGCACCAAACTCATCGGATTACCTTCTTGATTTTTGTATTTTCTTTTTCATTGTCTTCGCTATCTATTTATCACTCGATATGTGTTTTGTGCAAAATTTTTTTGGGGACAATTCTTTAGAGCACTTCCGGAAATTTGCGATCAAAATACATTAGCTTAGCCAAAATGTGGAATTTTCCAAGAATGAGCGATCAAATTACAGAGAACACAATAAAACAAATTTGAAAAGAATCGATTCACGGGATTAAAAGTTGTGGTTACGTACCTGAAAGTGTATTTGGTTATCGTGAGGGCCCAAAACCCGCGAAGTAGCGAGGGATTTGCACGTGTGCGGTCACAGACCAAAGCACAATTCAAAACGTATATATTATAACGTAAGAAGCGAGGCAGCAATAGGAAGCCATGATGTCATGAAGATATGATTTTCTAAAGCATGAGAAGGAAGAAATTCTTAAGTAGAAATGCATAGTACATATGTACAATGTAGATTAGAAAATTATCATAACATTCTGAGAGAATTCAACAACATTTGTGCTGTTGTTTTAGTAAACATGATTCAAAAATACCATGAGAAAGTCTATCTCGAATAAAAATTATTCAATTATCTCAAAAAACTATAAAAGAGGCATTCAGTTTTGGAAGTAAATGTTCGGAATGAGGAGATATTGATTTAGAGAAAAACGTGAAAATGTAATTCATGTGTTGTGCGTCAGGTGGCAGTAACAACTTCATTAAAAATTACGCTTCATTTTGTAAGTTCTATAATTCTTTTTTGGTGAAAATTAGCTCAATTTTGTGAATGAATTGCATATGAAATTAATGTCTTCATAAACATGTAATAAAATATTCCAAGGACAAACCTTTAATTGTATGAATAAGAATATCAACTCCTCGTTGTTGTTGTCGTAACATTGTTGAATAATTGGCCCCAAGAAGCGCCACTCGCAACGGTTTCATTACGAACGACGCGTTTCATTCGATCCCATTATTCATTCCCCAGTTCTTTAGAAGCTCATTGACTAGAGCTGCTGGAACAAAGAGCTCCCAAATAATGACTCCATACTTCAAAATGAAATCCGTTAATCATATACACAGTCAATATTGTGGAGATACATATGGTGTAATGACTTACGAAAAATGCTCTGTTTAATTTTTACCTTTGAACAAGTACCTCTCCTCACGAGATCATCAGTATGTATTCTTAGCAATTTCATGGAGAGTTCTTTATTTACGTAAATTATATTGTTCTATTAAATTAATTATCAATCATGAAATTTTCTTGCCTTCAGAATAAACTACTGGTCATTCTTAATTTCAGGTCATTTACCGTCAGCAAGTTTTACATTATCACATTGTATGCGTAGGATTATCAGCTGAAACCTCGATTTTTTTTTTGTTATTTAGTAAAACGGTTGTGTCATCAGTGTTTAAAATTTGTTTGTATTATGAGAAACATCATTTATGGAAATAATGAATAGCAAGGGTACCAGAACTGAGTCTTGCGGAACACCTATTATTATTTTTTTTCCCAAGAGAGATATGTATTGTCTTTTATAATTTCCTGCGAAGTAAAGCCAAGAGATTTGCACCTTAATATTTTAATTCCCCTATGTAAAAAGGTCTAAAGCAAGATTAAGTTGCTGATGTATTGATTTTGATAAATCTGGGGAATTACAAATATTATTTACTAAATAAATCAAAGGCTTTCAATAAATTCATATTGATATGTAAGTAATATTTCGTTTTTATCAAAATAATGTAAAAGTTGTTATTTCTGCATCTATTTTAAGATCTTGGAGATGGTTTTTGGTAAAGCCGTATGATTTTTGGTCGATTCAGGTTTTCCATCTTTACTCATTGACTCGATAGTTGAGGACATCTAATTAAGCTCAGAACTGAGGTACCCGAAGAATTTCACCTTTGTCCCACTTCTATCTTTACGAATTTTCGCGATACATCAATGAAACAACTGAACGCTATAAGAATTGTGAATGAAGTCCAAATTATGCGTATTGTTCTGAATTTCCAAATATCTAATACACTTTTAGTAATCGGCATAGAAGTTTAAATCGGTTCTCATCGGAAAAATCAATTGTTATTATGAAATGGCAACGCGGTCATTTAGTTTTTGAAAGTAGCAAATACTTGCATTGAAAAAATAACCTTTTTTGTATCAGAGGTGTGAAATACCTCTGATACAAATTTTTTTTTTCCTCTCAGGGTATAACCAGGATGTAATTGTTCAGGAAGTGGCGGTTTTTGATAATAAATAAAAAGGTTTTGCGTAATATTTGACGTCAGAGGTTAAGAAACGAATGGATGAAATTCCGTTTTCTACTCCCTCTCTTTGACTTATCGATTTTACATGAGGTACATCAAAGACTCAAGAAGTCGATGGCATCCATTTGTATCACTGAAATCATTGCGAAATGTGGGCCTTTTGACTTTTCATTCACTTCAAAAGTGCTAATGGTTCTTAGCTACAATAATAATAATAATCCGAGGCCTCAATAATAGGATTTGAGGATCAATTTTCCACTCAATGACTTTTCGTATCAAAAGTTAATCTTTTATAAAGACAAACCAACGGAAATATGAACGACTTTTCAATGCAAATGGCCCTCCATCCATGATTTGCTCATTCAACAGGCAAATGATACCTGGAGAAGTTCTCATTCCAATGCCAGAGAATTCAAGGAAATTTAGATCTAAGTTAAAAAAGTGATGTTAGTTGTAAATATTAGATTATTATGTTTTTTTTTAATTTTTTTTGTATATTATTTTTTGTTTTTATTCTGAATGTATGTAATGTATTCTTATGTATTTAGTCAGACCTACTGCCTTCGGGAGGTTTTGCGGGGTTTCCCTCTCGACTAGGGTAAATGCCGGGCAGAGTATTACATTTGTTCCCCTAATAAGGGAGCTACCTCCAGGCCTGGTGCCTATTTGTGGCTCTAGCAACAATAAATAAATAAATTTACAATGATCATCATTCCGAAATTTATAGTCATCTTTTATTGTGCTATCCTAGTTCCGTAGTTGTATGTTCAAGTGAATCCGGGTATTCGAAATTCTGAGGTGTTCGAATTTCTGTTTGTGTTTAAAATGAGTCTCTTAATCGGCCGTGGCCATCCATTTTGTGCTGATGACTGAATTTATATACGACGTGAAACTGAAAAGCCTCTTCGATAAGCAAAGTAATACTTGCAGTCAAAAGTTCATTCCGTCCATACGATGAATTGCTCGGTAATTTTCGAGACAATGTTGTATTTCAAACAACCAAAGTGTTATAGTGACATGCATATTTTTAATTAAGAAAAGACCATTTCTTAATGCATTGTAAATGGGAGAATTCATCTGTTGCCACTTGATAAACTGTTTAGAAAAATGAAAATAAGGATTTGCTTGTAAACCTTTTCAATCTTAAGGAAAAAGATTTATGAACAACTTAGAGCGAATTATCCACGTTTGAAAATGTATAACAATCGAAGGTAAAATACAAAAGTTCAAGAAATACCGAGAATCGGTTGCGATTTTCTTCGAACCGACGAATTTTGGTCTATCTTTCAACATATCTCATATTTTTTAGTTTCAATGTTTGTCTCGTTTTATTCAATTTCTACTAATGTCTTCTAACTTTTATATTGAAAATTTGGGTAAAAATATTACGAGAAGGAATCTAAGGAAATACATACAATGAGTAATAAGAAATACATTGAGTTTTCGGCAAAGTGAGTTGAAAAATGTAGTCGTCTGCTACTTTCCGTATTATTGACGAAAGAAATAACTTATACCGAAAAAGTTTCTTAGAAAATGCATTCACGAATTCTTATGTTCAATGGTATTGTCAATTTACAAAAATCTTTCTGTTTTCCCGGTCGCTCATAATGATCTCATTCATGTCATCGCAAAAAAAACATTATAATGATAACAAAATTGTGTCAATATACGTATCAAACATAATAGCTATAATTCGGTAAATTTTAGTATACTTTACCTTGAGTTGAACTAGCGAATCAACGTAACAAGAGTTTATGAATTAATTTGTGATTTCTCTCCCTTACATATTTATCCCCTTTTATATATTTGTAATCTTGAAATAATATATCATTGTTCATAATGAATTGACATTTTTAAAGATCCAAATTCCTCGTTTCGAAGAATTCCGCTACCTATTCTCTGTATTTCTTGAAAGTATAAATTGTTTTTTTTTCTTCGATGTTTATAGTTTCTGAACGTGAATGATAAGTTGCTCACAAATGTCTTTCCATTTTTGTTGAAAAGGTTCAAAACCAAATCCTTCCGATTTAATTCTTTCTCTAAAATGTTCAATTTGGCAACGGTGCGCTGTATTCTCCAATTCAAAATACGATAAGAAATACGTTGTCTTTACTCACTTAGTGCGGAACTGAGTATAGAGAAATAGATTTGTCATAAACATTTATCAAACGAAAAATTCAATAATTGCAGACTTATTGATCCATCTGGAGCAGAATTATAAAGGGTGACAACTAAGTTGTTAATTTTCACTTCCGTTGTCTTCCAAAATTTAAATAGAAAGTCATGTAACAATAGTTTATCGCCGTCATTTCTAAAGCCGTGAAATTTAATTCTTAATGGAGGATATCAAAATATAATATATACATAGCATGCTATCTTTTAAACTTGCGGCTCCATAGTTACTCATATGTTTACTCATATTGGAAATTAGCTAAGCTTTAGATGATTCATTTTAGGGAAATTAAAGCAATATAGTTTTTTTATATCATAATTGCCATTTATTGAAATCTATTGTGTCTGTCGACTATAAATTGCAATGAAACATATATATATGTTTCATTGCAATTTTTAGAATTCTAATATTATTTGTACGATATTTGTACTGAATGTGTCAATTCATTCGGGAATTGTTCAATACATAAGGAACATAAAGGAAGATGTTAGTGTCATGCTTTGGCGTGTTCCATAAATAATGTTGTGCGTACTTTCATTTACATTTCACAATGGTAAAAGCTCCTCTTGTCATGTTCTTAGAAACTATTATTTTGAAAAAAAAAAACGTATGACAGTTTTTTACCGTCTATTTTCCATTTACGAAATAAAAATTATATCTGAAACACATCTTCTGGCGCTTAATTCCTCAAGTTCAATGGATCATATGCAGTTGATGGTCATTGTTCAGTTTAAAAAGTGCAATCGAGTGCTCCTCCGCGATCAAATCATTTTAAAGCTTTAATTGTAATCACATCAGGAATTCATTCAAAACCCAAAATCACTCTTTCTATTTCTTCGAACGGCTTTTTCGATCAAAAATATTTGAGGTGCAACGGATACACAAACTGTCGTCTGCAAAAATTCAATAAAGAGGATGACCCCAAAGGACGTGAATGAAGTCGAACCCTTGTGATGCGTATTCGTTTCGATGCATCTCTTGACCTCAAAGGCATAATCGAATAGAAAATAAATGGAATGATGAAGTAAAAATGCAGATATTGGGTGGAAGACTTTCTGAATCCACTTCGAAAGTTACTACCACTCGAGAGATTCAGCAAAACTTGTAAATGAGTCTCAAAATGAAAGGAAACGCATTCGGAAAAACGACTTCCGGAGTAGAATTTAGGAGACATCGCCTTGGGGAGTCTAACGGTGCTTCGTGTCTTCCGTTAGCTATTCATTGGTAAATGAGCAGAAAATGGCTTCGATTATCTTATGGAAGTATATCTCTTATCAAATTATTAGCAAGAAAATCATTGAATGCTTCAATAGAAATGGCTGAGGTCATTTCAACGCACATTGCGAATGAGTGAAGATTTTACATCTTTAATAATTCAACTTTGGCATAATATAACTTTGTAATCTTGGATATGATGGTCCACGAACCATCTCACTTCCTATGACCCCTGTGATAATATATGAGCTATTCGAAAATTTCCATAATTTTTTTGGTCTTCTTTCCTATCGAAAGTCTGTCAAACACTTAATTGTCCACTTTGCGTCCTCTTTTGGCCCAAAGGAGAGTTTTATTTGTTTAAAAATTCGTGTTTTACGCGGAAATAATGGGCACACAGCGGATGTGAAATTATTTATCGGGAAGATATTTCCATTAAAGTCATAAAAAATGTGAGATTTCTGCATTATATGAGGAATTGTATATTTAGATACATTTTTACTAACAAAAGTGGGTCTTTTCTATGTGTGTTACAATGCCAATATGAGCACCAAAAATTATCCTTTGGTCGACAAAAGGGAGTTGTTGGTTTCTTTAGTGACAGAACATTTATTTAAATATGATTGTATTCCATTGTTATTTGATCGATTAAAAATAGGATTAAAAATGATGGGAATGACTGAAAATCATCTTCGAAGTTTTATATTTATTTTTTAATATATTTTGTCGCGATGTTTATTTCTGCTAAGGCACCAGTTTAGATTTGAGAGATTCCTCAACCAAGTCGAGAGGGAAGCGTCACAAAAAATGCACTTTTTTACATTAAAAAAACATTGCAATACAATTTTAAAATTACAAAAATTAAAAGAACATCGATATAATGTTTATATTTCTGATATCCATTTAACAAGGGGAGCTAAGAACTACGGGTTTTTTTGAAAAAATGGGCTTAGACATTATTTATAATAACCTGAAAATCATAGGGGCCAACGCTCCTTAGTTTCCGAACCACGGATTATGTTAGCAATCTACCCTGTTAGCACTTTCTTTCACTGGCAAAACTTTTCAAAATCGCAAACAATATTTTCAACATGAATATCTTAATTATGAAAAAACACGAGCCATTCGCGGCGGTGAATCGGGTTACACGGATCTTTCAATTTTCTATTGTTTATAGTTTTCAAATATGAATAATTCGCACTAAGTCATTCATAAATCTTTTTCCTTTATATTGAAAATGTCTAAAACCGAATCCTTTCGATTTCATTTTTCCCTACAATGTTTTAAGTGGCAACAGTGGATTCTCCCATTTAAGACACATGTGGCCATAAGAAATATGTGGTCTTTTCATGAGTATAGCTCCAATAGTACCACTATTTCATTAGTGTAATGATATGGGCAGTAAAGTTATAGAGAAAGAAAATAAGGTAAAATGATTGGGTGTCGCCTTCAGCAGAGATTTAAAATGCGCACAGAAAAATATGTATATAAATATTTACATGAACAGTGTTAAACAGAAGTGAAAAATAGCGACATGACTGGGACTCGAACCCAGGTCACCCGAACATGGTCAGCATACCCGCCCGTCAAGCGTAAGACCTGGGTTCGAGTCCCAGCATGTCGCTATTTTCACTTCTGTTTAACATCGTGAAAAAGCGCACGCTTTAACGTGCAAATAAGTACGATTAAATCCTTTCCTTCTTAATTTACATGAACTGTCGTAAAAGAGACGTGATCAACCGTTATCTTTTCAAATTAAAATATAATGATAAAATCATTGTTGATCAATACATGTATGTTTGAATAGGATTGCTTTTTCGTTATGTCGAATGCAGTACAATCGAGTGACCGGCTGAATGATTTATAAATTGGTATTTACAGAGGCAAGTTCGCAGCCGTTCGTCGTTGCAGAGATCGGGAGACGGGTGAGGCGTTCGCCGCGAAATTCCTGAGGAGGAGGCGTCGATCCACAGATCTCAAATCGGAGATAGTTCACGAGGTGGCGGTGCTCGAAGCTTGCTCCAAATGCCCACGCATCGTGCGCCTTCATAAAGTGCTCGAGTCAGATTCTGAGATGGTGCTTGTGCTGGAATTGTAAGTTCGACACTCTAGCCGTAAGAATTCAGCCAAATGACGTGGATGGTACATAAGTATGGTACAAATGGTACCGAACTAAATAATACTGTTTTCTAACTTTTTAATCGAATATTTCGGTGATTCGCCTGAGGGCGAACATTATCCGAGAACTAACACTAGTTCGTTCCACAAATCCTGGCAATATGGGAATCTTTTGAGGAATGCATGTAAATTGTCATAAAGGAACCAAGATAGCCAGACACATTTAATGAGATAGATTTAATCGATCTGACAGAGTCTTGAGGATAAGATTTTCAACTTCGATATTTTCAGTTTGTTCGACATTTACTTAAATTCCGGGCGAAATTTAGATAATTATGAATCATTCTGCACAGTGATTAAGTTTTTACATGTTCATAGCAAAAGATACACTGTATTTCCCGGCCGATATGACGCACTTTTTTTTCTCCAAAATGTGCCGTAAAATTAGCCTGCGTCTTACGCGCCGATGGTATACGGATATCACGGTTATAACTTCGTCCTATACAATCAAGATACAATCTTGGTGATCACAGGCAGGCACTTACTGAAATTCTCTAGAGTTACATTTATCTACATTGTTGAGTTATGGCTTCTGCCATCCGGAAATAAAGATTCTTTATGAATTTTGCTCTTGATTGAAGTTCATCTTCTAGGCGTGGAGGATGTGTAGGAGCCTTTTCCATAACAAGCAAAGCATGGAATTGCAAATTCATCTTCAATTCTTAATTATTCATCTTTAATTATTTTAGTCATAGGCACCGAACATTTCAGATCTAATGAGTAAAAAGATGTAATTTCACTCAAGGCTAGTTCTTGTACCTCCACATGACATTTATACTGCATAAAATATTGTCCTATAACTTTAATTTAATTCAAATTCTGCATATATCAACCAAGTTTTATCTTTATTGGTATATTTTCTTACGAGATAATATCAATTACCCCTAGAACAGCAGTGGTATCCTCAGGATGCTTACCTATAAGAGTTCTGAGGATAATATTTTTACTTGTTTCAGTTGACTAAGCATTCATTGTTTTAAAGGCTCTTATGAGTATATTTTATTTACTTGTCCTTTTTACTGCAAGTATTTCTCTCCCAACTAAATTAAATGGAACTCTATTGTTATGTAGAAAAAAATTGAGGTTGTATTTCCAATAACGATTTGATTTGCCAAACCTTTTTCCTCCTATTTTCAACAGTATTCATACCTAAGATTCATTTTCCATTTCCATTGTTGCCATTTACAAATTTGCCTTTTATTCTTTTGATTGGGATAGACTCATAGAAGATTGTCAAGCTTGCTATTAAACTCTGCACAAAAGAGACATAGGATGAACAGATTTTCCTAGTCAGTGTAGATGATCATTCACAAAATTCATGCTTAATAAACCCTATAAATATAGGCTTAAGTTTTGTTTAGTAACAGATTTTAATTCAAAATGTGTATTTAATGGAATTCCCTATGATGTGGAAATGGAGGATAGGCCATTCCATCAGAGTCTCACTGATAAGACCCTATCTTAGAAAAGAAATGAAATATCAAACATTATTTCACATCATTGAACCTACTATCTAAGAAGCATGAAGGTATTTCTTTATTTTGAACAATGAAGATAATGCACTGAGGAAAAAGAATTGCTGTTTACTCCAAGGTTGTTGAAACATGAAGAAATATACCTGTTTATAAAGTAAATTCAAATAAGCTTTTAATGTATCCAATGGATATTGTTGGTAAGAGAAAACCAGACACAGTGACATACAATAATCATACAAAATTTGGCGTTGACCTAGTGGACCAATTGGCAGATAGGCACTCGGTGGGAACAGACTCACAACATTGGCCAATACAACCAATTCTTTTTATATAAACCAGCAGGAATCAATGTATAGGTAAATTATAAGCAGAAAAGAGGTCGAATACTCGGAATAGATTCTTGCAATGATTCACAGAAGAAACTAGGTGAAACCTGAGCTGTCCTTTGAGGATGCTCCATGCAACATTGATAATATCCTAAGAATGTTGGTTCATAAGAAAATGTAAGAGTAATAAAGCAAAGAAAAAAGCAATAAGTGCAAGAAATGGGTTTGTTGAAACTGTAGCATAAAGATTTATCTCTGTGATTATTGGAAGGATTCTGTGAGGTAATAACTTTATAAATGCATCCTTATGCTAAAAAAGAAAAACTGTATATAATTGCATCTGTAAACAAGAAATAGTCTTTTTGTATTTTCCGCTTCATTTCTAGACTTTTTAATGTAAAATAAAATCTAAGAAAGAAAGGTAAAGTGAAGTGGTAAAGTTTAATTCTGAATAGTGCTAATGTAAATTGTAAAGTGAATTGGGTTTTTGGCAAGTTATTCAAGTTATTAATTATTTGATATCGAAAGGATATTATTAATTTATTTACATGATTAATTTCCGGCTTCACTGTTCTCTTTATTTTTCTATTAGAATGTGAGCCTTCTAGAATTACTCTAACAACGATTTCTATATTTGAAAAAATTTACTCATATATAACTGCCTGGTCAATGAAAATGTAGCAATGCTTAATTCATGTGCATTTCAGGAAAGACATCTAATATGCTTCATTCACTTTAAATGTAGCACTAGGGTCTTGAGGACACCTTCTTCTGTTCTACAGGTTGTCCCACTGTATTTTGGAAATAATTTTCGCATTCATTTTATTAAATCCAAATTGAATTTGATGAAAGGGGCCAATATAAAATATTATCTGCAGCATCCAATGCAATATCTCTTATTTCCTATAGCATTAAAAAGAAGGATAAAATTGAGGAGTATTTGAAAAGGCTGTCTTTTGCTTTCTGTGCTTCGATAACATGCATAAAATGCAAACAGTGAAAGGGAGTATTTGTATAGAATGTATTCAAAATGAATTTGAATTCAAATAAACAATTAAATGATGCTAATGTACTTTTTAAGGGCACCTGGAGGAGAATTGCAGATGCTTCTTGATCGTGATGAAGTACCAGAGGAATCGGAAACAGCCAGACTTATGGCACAGATTCTTGATGGCATATCATATTTACATTCCATTAATGTGGCACATCTGGATATCAAGGTAAATCCATTGGTTCATTATTTTGTACTTCTACAACACTTGAATATGTAGTATAGTTTCTATATTTATTTATTATATGTTTTTTCTTTTGCTTCAATTACTTTAACTTTAATTAGTTGACAGAATTAATTCCACAAAGCAATCATTGGTTTATAACTACATTTTGATAGTATAATAAAAATAAATTTTTATTATACTATCCAAAAAACATCCAAAATTTCAATCATGTTCTCTCTCATTTCATTACAAATTTTTTGGTAGAGCAATGCCCGAAATCGATTTTATTTGTAATCTACTTAGGAATTTGTAGTATATATGTATAAAATTACACGCTATTCATTTCAAAATGAAATTTTAAATCTAATTTGTTGATGAATAGAGAATAGTAACTTTGAAATAAAAATATGTAGAGTGAACTTGAAAAATGTCTGATGGGACCTGGAATCAAACCCGGGTCTCGCAATTGCAGGTTGGATGCTCTGTCTGTTGAGATATCCCAGTAGAACATTTTCTCCAGTCATTCAGTGTTTCTAAAGAAGCACTGACAGCAAATGATACAGCCATGCCAACAAAATCATAACGTCCTTGCCACATAAAGTATCCCAGTGGCTTGAGAAAATGTTCTACAGGGAAAGCTCAATGGACACCCGTTTGGCAATTGGGGTTTGATTCCCAGTATCGTCAAATTTTTTTCATGTCCATTCTTTCTTGGGAATCATCCTCAGCACAATACCTGTGCAATGCCATATACCTTGTTCCTTGTAATTTTTTAGTCAAATATTCCTTATAATTATTCCAATCAAATTTGAGTAATTTTATTGAGTCTAATATTATTTCATTGATCAAAACATAGGAACCAAATAATGGATCAGATTTTTAACTATATCCGCTTTATTATAATTCTGACTCAAAAATATCTTCTTGATACAATTATAATGCATATAATCTCTTTCAATATAATTCTGATACAAAGGTTGCTAGTCCCTGCTATAGTTTACTGATTATAATAAAAACCTCTTACGACATGTACTGTAGAGATAATAATAAGAAACTGCTCTAGTATATGGATGAAAAAAAAACTCTATCATCGTAAGAGTCAAATTTAAATTTGAGAAATTAAATATCAGGAAGATTGAGAAAGTGTAAAGGATTGCATCTAACAAGGGGACCTTTAGGACTGCAGTACGGGATATTGGATGAGACCAGTATGGAAGTGTAGCTTAGATATTACTAGTAATAACCTGAAAATACTAGGGGCCAACGCTCCCTCGTTTCCTTGTAATTAATGTTTAAAAATCGTCAATTCTAACCGTTTTGAATATAAGCCCCGCGGCAACGATTTATCTACAAGCAAATGGTGGCGTGGTGTTAGCGTGTTGGATTGCAGATGAAACTATTCGTGGTTTGAACCCGATTTATACTTTTCATTTTTTTTCTTTAATTACTTTCTTTTTTTGGCAAACATTTAATCAATCAATGCTGTCTTATTATTTTATTTTTCATATACACACATAATTTAAACATGTTTAAAATAGAGAAAATTTTTAGTACTTTATAAAGAAAGATCTTTGCAAGAGTTTACCTATATGTAGAATATAGATTATTTCACAGAAATATATCCCAATGTATCAACCGTCTAATAGGTATTTTTACGAATAAATTAAAAATGTAATCAAAAGCATACAAACTCTCAAGAGGTGATTTCATCAGAAATTGGATGGAATACTCGTGCAGATGCTAATCGAACTCACCATATTGATTCACCATCAATAATAGATGATTTGATATTCTTGATTTTCTAGTATATTTAGGTAAGCATTTTTAAACTTCAACCATATCTTCTTCTTCAACGTAACAATACACAATACAGTACAATATATATATACACACACACTCCAATTATAATCCCAACCCTATATGTATATATATATATATATATATATATATATATATATATATATATATATATATATATATTAATTGTACTTCAGTCCCTTTATGTCAATTATCACCCAAAAATATGTGAAAGATTTCATGAAAAAATAATTTTAGCTTCTCAAAAGTATCAATTTAAAAAAATATTTATAGTATAATTTTGAAGTAACCAAGAATTTCCTGCCATTCAAAAATTAGTATTGTGTACATGATATTTTATTTATTGACAGGTCGGGTTGGGTATATACTTGGAAATAATATTCCTTGTGATTTGGTATCTCCAACAACTCTTTCTATTATGAAACACAATTAAAACGTTGACATCTATCAGCTACGGTCCTTCAAAATTTTTTTGTATTTTAAACATGTTTAAATTATATGTGTATATGAAAAATAAAATAATAAGACAGCATTGATTGATTAAATGTTTGCCAAAAAAAGAAAGTAATTAAAGAAAAAAAATGAAAAGTATAAATCGGGTTCGAACCACGAATAGTTTCATCTGCAATCCAACACGCTAACACCATGCCACCATTTTCTTGTAGATAAATCGTTGCCGCGGGGCTTATATTCAAAACGGTTAGAATTGACGATTTTTAAACATTAATTACAAGGAAACGAGGGGGCGTCGGCCCCTAGTATTTTCAGGTTATTACTAGTAATATCTAAGCTACACTTCCATACTGGTCTCATCCAATATCCCGTGCCGCAGTCCTAAAGGTCCCCTTGTAAGTATGTATAAGAAAGAAGACAGTGTAACAGATTTTTGTCAATAAATAGAGGAATTAAGGAATGGATTATTTTGCCTGAAGGGGTCTTTAAACCTTTACTTAAAACTAATAAGGGGTATTGAATAACATTAAAACTCATCTTTGAGTTTCTATGTTTTATAGATTGATATTCTAAAGAAATTATGATATTCTGTTGGTGGATGATGTTCTACATGTATGATCTAATTGTTTTTTTAGTTATGAATCAACAAGTTACTTATAGTCCTATACCACCTATAGTCTGTTCTAAAAAAGCTGCTTGTACATGAGAGTTATGGAATAATAAATGCATATTTTTTTTGATTTTTTTTTAATTGTAACTTTGTATAATAATACTCTTTAAATTCCAGCCACAGAACCTTGTCTTGACTGGAGAATTCCCTCACTGTGATGTAAAACTATGTGATTTTGGGATTTCACGTTACATCAGCAAAGGTGCAGATATCAGAGAGATTTTAGGGACTCCAGATTATGTTGGTAAGCTTTGGCTTTCTGTAACTAATGTATACAGCTAAGATTATAAATGTTTTGTATGTTATGTAGTAAATTATAATTATTCAATGAATTTTATAATGCCATTGCATGATATATTTCATTATCAATGATTTTATGACATTTAATATTTTAAAGCTTTAACCACTTCCCTGATACAGAAGAGTATACTCCTCTTGATATGTGGTTTGTTTTTTGATAAGCTTTTTCTGTCGCAGACGAATATACTTGTCCTACCCAAAATTTTCGTCTATATTCATGTTCTACCTGAGCTTATTCATTGGCTTAAAATAATTTTTTTTATATCTAGATGCATTTGTGGACGGAACACTCAGGGTATCTGGTGGATTTTTTAAAATAATCTTCTTTGAACTCAAATGAGTATAGGCCACCCATGATACAAATTTCATACAATTTGTAGCAAGAATTAATAGTAAACATATTTTCTTGAATTAAAGAGGAAATTCATCTGAAATTGATAACTTTATCTATCACATGATATAGTAAATATAATATTTTCAGTTCTTATTATAAATAATGAGTAATATTGAGAAAATTATAAGAAATAGTCAAAATAGTCAACAACAACGCTAAGGATGAACAATTAAACATAAGCTTAAGAAAAAAGAGACTTTGTACTTCTTTTTAAAAATATTAAAAGAAAAAGAAAGTCAAATAAAAATATGACATTTTCTGTAGAAAATTTAGAAAATTATGTGTCTGGGAGGTGGAAAGGAAGCTTCTCAAGTCTCAATTTTTGCAAGAATTCTGTTTTCCTTTAACAGCTCCAGAAGTCTTGAACTATGAACCGATCAGTCTTGCTACGGACATGTGGTAAGTAAATGAGTTTTTCATATAGACCAGAGGAATATTTTGTTCTGAGAAATAAACTTTGATGTCAGTCTAATATCATCAAAATTTTCAGGTCGGTTGGTGTACTTATGTATGTTCTTCTTACTGGCTGTTCACCCTTTGGTGGTGATACAAAACAAGAAACCTTCTGCAACATAACACAGAGCAAACTAGATTTCCCTGCAGATCTTTTTGGAGATATTTCTGAGGAAGCTATTGATCTCATTCAGAAGTTGCTTGTGAAAGAACCAAGGTCAGTTTTATAGGTGTAATGGAAATTTGTTAATAGCAATAGATTTTTTCTAAAAAGTATTAAGATTTTATATAGTTAAGGAATTTTTGTTGGAGTTGAAAAACTTTTATATCAAGTAAATTTCTCCCAAATCAATTGTCTTATTGTAATGAGGTTAAAAATTAATTTACTTAAAAAGATTAGCAAAATTTCTGCATGAAGCTGACTATAATTCTAGTATATTATATATTTTTTTAAACCTTTTATGGTTATTAATTTCACTGATTCATATAATCTTTTATAGCAAAAGGTTAACTGCTCAGGAATGCCTACAACATCAATGGTTCCGTAAATTCAGTCATGGTATGGTCAAACATTTACCTCTTATTGGTATACCAACTGCTCCATGTAAAATTAAAGCATCAATACTGAATAGCAACATTGTAGAGAAGAGGAATAAGCCTGCCAAAGAAGATAGAGAAGAGTCACAGGCTACTAACTCTGTCAATGAAGTACTCTGCAATAAAGATAAACCACCTTCTCAAATTACAGAAATAGTCTCATCCTCATTAGACAAAATGGGAAAAAGAGATTTGCCTGATAAGAATGATATTGGAATCATTCCAGTGAGAAGATTTGAATTTGCTCAAAATATGAATAATATACTGAAACGCATTGAAGATGTTTCAGATTCTCTACCATTATCAGATGTCAAAAAGACTAAAGCCACTTATTCTTTTATCGACTTAGATAACATTAAACCCATTCATAAACAGAATGAAAAGAAAGTATTGCATACAAACAATAATAAGATGTCTCAAAATGAGTTTTTACCTAATCAGAAGACAGATTGTGTTTACAAGATTAGAAGATGCTACATTGAAGACACTGATGAGGAAGATGATCCACCTCTACCTCCTACACAACCTCCATCTCAGCACTTCCTTGCCACATCTCCTTCATCTTCATCTGGCTGCTCCTCTGCATCGTCATCCGGAAATTCAGATCATAATAGTGATGGTAGTGATGCCACTAGTGAGATATCTGGTGATTCCTCCAGTGATAGGTCTAGCATAATATCAATAGATGATAATGTCGACATGCCATGTTCTAAAAGAATATCCCTATTTCCATCATTTAATCAATCACATACTTCCTCCATCCTATGTCACTCTTGGGAAAGCTCAACTTATAGAAGGATTTTGAATAACCAGAGATTGAATCAAATAAACCAGGGGCAGCTAAACATAACTCCTTTGAGGACAGGGCAGATGGGTTTGAGGAAAGTATCCCAGAGGTGGGAAAAAGAAAGTATAGGTTCTTGTCAAACTGCCTTTGATCATTCTCGATCATCAGAAGGTCAGATGAAGCACAAAGACCTCAATAGCACATCCACTCATTCTAACAACTTATCAATCAGATCAATTAAGAGATTTGACAGCTCCCTTCCCTTTGGTATCAGCGATATTGGAAGAGCTAAAAAATGTGGAGTGCTTCTAGAAAGAGAAAACAATGGCAATGTGGTAGTGATTCGTGAGCTAAAATCTGGCAAATATTCCCAGTATAGTGAAATGAAGTGTGAAACAATACAAGCAAGGATCAGAAAGTTACAAGAGCAGGCAAATTCATGATATATCAACTGGAAACTTTCCTCTTCCTTTTCATGCTGTTGCTGTGAAAATATCTGTAGAATAAATTATTTATTGTATTCCACTCTTGAAAAATGGACAATTGCGAACGCTAGTCACTTCCTTATTGTTTTCATCATCACCAATGAGAGATGATTTTGATTGTTCTCATCCTTGTATTTTCGAGTGAGAGAATGAGTTCAGTTGGAAAATTGAATTTTTAGGGCCAAAAGAATTTACTTTTTATTATTGTTCAATATCAATATGGTCTTAAGCATATGGAATTAAGTGCTCCAAAATCATGCTGTGCAGCTGAGAAGGATTTGGCTGTGAGCCAAAGTACTTAAGGTGCAATTGAAGTTCCTATAGTAATAATATTTGTTTATATACTGCTCTTTTATTAAATTTTATGTAAAAGTAACTTATGCGAAACAAAATATCCTTAAAAGACGTAGAAAAAAATATTTAACAGAAGGTGCTGTCCAAATTGTGAACAGGTATTTTGTTTAAATAATTTGCCTGATTTGTTGAATTGTATATTTTATGTTTCTAGATATTCCACATTTCAAGGTGTTCTTATATAGTAATTGTATAAAATTATAATAATATATTCCGTCTTTCATGTATTGTAATATGAATCATTTTAATGAAATAATTTTAGACTAATGCAATCTACTAATTTACTTATTAATACATACTTTCTTACTTTGTATTGTATGAAATGTTTGAATCATCTGTGAGTGGTTTTATTACCTCTGGAAATAGTAATCAATATTTTTCTAAGGAAAATTCTTGCATTAAATGGAATTATTCAACAAATTTTAGTTTGAAGATTTTGAAGTGAATCATTAACTTGGATTCATAGCCGATTCTAAAATATTCAAAAAGGTAATAGAAATAAAACATTTCTCAAAATATTTTAAATTCCTTAAAACATTGATTAAACTTACACTTTAATATGGTACTTATAGTAATTTATGTCAATGAATTCTAGACTCCCACCATCATTATTGGTCACTCAATCTGTGGATTTAATGGTCTTTTCTACATGTACCTCTTTTCATTTCTTAGTCTACCTACCTGGTTTTTACTCAAAGTCTTTAGTCTATAAAACCATAGCTTCTTCCCTGCCTAAATTTTGATTTATTTATGGTTTGAACATACCTTCAAGAGTTAGTTTCATAAATTGTCTTCATTTTCATAACCCATGGGATGATGTAAATCCTGGAATGGTAGTCCATAAATGAAAGGCATGGACGAAGTATCAAAGGAATTCATCACTCAAAAGATTAAGAAATCAAACGTTTTAATTGGGATTTTTTTCTCCAACTAATAGAAACCCTTCAAACTCTTATTCAGTTAACCAATCTCAGATGAAAAATATCATTGTATTTACGTTATCGATGCTGAACAGAGAACTAAAACAAGGAAATTGGAAAATTAAATCGTCATTTCTGAGTAAAACTAAGCTAAGACAATAATGCTTCAGTTATTTATAATACTTTTCTATAAATAGGAAGAGAAAGCAATTGGACGATATAAACAACTAAGGATCAACTAGAAGGAATAGATGGCGAGTTAGTTAGAGTAAATTTTTAAAATATTCCTTAAATTACTTTCCTAAATGTAAACAGTTTAAATAAAGCTACAGGGCCGGAAGATACTTCAGTTCAAGTACTTGAGCAAACACCACAAACCATAGCACTTTATCTCAAATTAATGTGTAAGTGATTTGGAAATTAGTATGTAATATTATTACATTAGTAATGTAACTCCATTATTCTAAAGTGGGTTAAAGGAGGATGCAGCGAATAACAGACGTCCCTGAAATCATTGAATAATAAGGTAATAGATTATAATTACCGAAAACTTAATTAGGTACTCTTCATGATGACCCTTAAAGGGTTGTCTATATTTTTTGCTGGAAATGAACATGGTTCTCAAGATCGAGAAGGTCTCATCTCACTAATCTGCCATGTGCTGAAAAAGGCAATTAGATTTTTTTAGATATTACTAATAGAAAGGTAAATAAAAACTTTCTGAACTGCAGGGAACAAGGAGTAGTTCTTTATGGAATCTGTTTCAACCTAGTAAAGCTAACCTCGGGTGTTTTACAGGGTACTGGACGTGAGAATGGGAGTACTGCTTTTTATATTTATCAATGACGAATGTGATTGATAGCAAGTTTAAGACAACACAGTCATCTGGATCAGCATAACTTAGCTAAGGCCAAAGACATCTTCTTCGCTTCGTTATTCTTCATGATGGAGTAATGTCACCATCCGAATGGGTTCTATAGATGAATTTCCATCCTCATCATGATAACTGTAAATATGCTTGAAGGAAGAAGGATTCACCAGGCTTTCCTACTGCCTGTTGGTAAAAACCACTTATTTGTACCCGATATTTAGTTTTATCTTCAAATTCCAAAAATCGTGGTAGCAGAAGAAATAAAGCTAATTAAAGCTAACGAAAAGCAGTGAACAAACCTGGAAAGTGATAAAATGAGGAAAAGAACTAAAAAAGTTAAGATGCTCCCATCTCTGAGAGTAACCAATCTTTGAAAGTCAGTCAGGAGGGCAATTAAAGATGTAATTCCCGGGATGCATGACATCCCTTTATTTTACCCTCTCTATAAACATCCACTGACCGGCATTGGTTCCTGGGACCCTTCCCATGACCATCTCACGCTTGTTTCCTTTATCGCTACCCCATCCCTCCTATCTTCTTCTTCATTAACTTTTCGGACGAAGACATAAACATAGTCAGATGAATCCTTTTCTGAGGACTTCTATGCTAATCCTTGGAAATGCTTCCCATTTCACTTTTGTTTGGGGGATTGCAGTTACGACCAAACCTCCGCTATCCCTTTTCCTACGCATCTCATTAGAAGTCCTTGAGGAATAAAAGAATTTATTTCTTTGCTTCAATAATTTTCATTTAGCCCTCCTATTCCAAATTGTCTCCAAAGGGACGGCAGGACAGTTTGATGGCAGCGGTGGGATTTAATTTTATCCAGGTTTTTTCTTTGGAGCCCTTTTGGATCACCTCTTAGTCGTCGTAATATCGCGAAAAAATTAACTCTCCTGTTGCAATTCTTTTCTTTTTTTATCCAGTCTTTCTATAATTTCGTTCCTATTAAATTTTCGAATGCGACGGAGACTTCTGCATTTTTCCCCAATCCTTTCCCTTAACGTAATTGGCCATTTAATTGCAGTATCCTCGGGTAGCAGCAGTACCAAGTGATGCGAGAGGACATAGCGATTCTCAGGCAATTGCTGGCGACGAAATTTCAAAGGTACCACGAGTGCCCGAGAAAGTGTGCAGAGCAAGATCATTCGGGGAAGGTGAATCGATGGACCCTTTAGAGAGCACCATACACGCGAAATTCATGGACGAAATGGCCCTTCACCGGACTGAAAGACCGCATCCGGAGGTTCGTCAAGATGCGGGAAACGCTTCGAGAGGTCATCCGCGAGCAGCAGACGAGAACAGTAAGCAGAGAGATAACGGAAGAGGCTGTAAAGGAGAAACCCATAAGAATATCTCCCGGAGGAACTAATTGAAAAAATAAGGGAGTTACCAATGGCCGATGGGGTGATACTCCGGGAATACGAGGACATTTTCCGCAGGAAAGTCGAGATTCCGAAAGTCCAACTCCGGAAAATTCCGCTCCTATAAACTGTATCGTGTAGACGCAAGTGAATACAGGGATCTCCTTGTTGTGGCGAAGAGTGGTGAATTGCGTACGAGCACTCATCGCTGTTCGCCATGTGTATCCGCAAACATCCAAAATACGCTTGATTACCTGATGCGACCGACCACGTTAGATCTTGAATCCGAGTTTTCGGGATCCGAGAAATAACGGCATTTTCCACCAATGGACGATACCTATCTCCCGAGCACTTTTCAGTGATGGACTTCGAGCGGTTTGATAGGAGGCCTTGTGTACATGGATGACGTCCCTGGAAAAGATGTCACCGAACACCTGATTAAGTTACGTGGGCTATTTCAGCGACTCCGTGCATCCGGTCTTCAATTAAAACCGGCGAAATGAAAATTTTTGAAGCAGTCGATTACTTGGTCATCTCTGCTGGTGGAATCCAAACGGACCCAGAAAAGATTATTACGATTTTCCTCGAACACCAATCCAGGTGTTCGAGGAAAATCGGTAAATAAAATTCCTGGTCACATTCTTGGCGTCGAGGGAACAGAAACATTTTCCAATGGGATGTTTCTTACCTTACTTAGCTTTTCGACTGAACCTCACTAAAAGCTGATTGACCTGAACGATGTCACATTGCCCTCCTCTACGAAGCTTCCGTCTAATCCATCTTTTACGTGTACCGCTAAGAACACAATAACATTGACACAATCACTTCGTCCAAGGAGAAACTTCAAGATTTGATAGCTATTGGATTGATAAAAAACTGCGTAACCAAAGCACAGGGAAACTCGATTCACAAATAACAAACTCTGCTCGCTAATGATAGCCGCCTACTGAGGCGACCCCGGAACGATAACTTGGCCCTCTGTCGGATTTAGAATATATTCCGTATGACGAAAATGTCGATCTATTTAACCTTTCCTCGATCTATACGTTTAAAACGCTGTTCGGATTCGCTTCTTCGAAGACTAAAGTTGGATCGAGTTTCATTCTGCGCTAAAATAATTTTCAAGGAGATATATCGTTCCTTGGAAAAAGAATTTAATTAAACGGCAGTGACTCAACGAGTAAGGAAGAGTTTAAGGGAGTCGAATTACGAAAAGCTAACTTTTACAGAATATTGACAAAAATCGTCACTTCGGGAAAGAGCAGATGATCACAGTGCATCGGGGATTCATGGAAGTGCTGCGTCGAAATTGACCTTTCGCCGTAACTCCGCCTCCCGTAGCAGATGGAAAAGCGTAATGAAAATTCAATGGATTTGATGTTTCACAAAGTTGTTGATTTTTTCCGTACCATCGTTCGGTTGGGGAATGCAGTCTTCAACTTGGAGATGAAACTCCCAAACGATAGGTCATGAATGGCGAGAGAGGAATATTTTTCCATTGGACCCGAGAATGTTCGGACAAAGACGGAGTGATAATATTCGAGGCTATCGTTCTCATTTGGAGTTCGAGTCATTTAAAATCTAGTTTTTCCCTCGAACTATACTCGAAAATAATCACCTTGGTTCACCGCACTCCGAAAGGTGGCAGGCAGCCGACGTAAAAATCGCAGAAGACCTATTTCTTGGCAGCATTGTTTCAGAACGTAAGCTTCACTTCGATCTTGCGTAAATTTCTTCGTCTCAGGTTCGAGGAAATTACGTTACTAAATGCACTTTAACGCTTCAGAATATCTCGCGACGTACACGTTTAAGAACAAGCGTTCCCCACGCTCAAATACGCTTCAAGCACAGGAATCATTTCCAATTACAACATTCAGAGCCGGAGTAGGTACGATGCTTCGGAGCATACTTCTCGATGCATGTAGGCACTCTAACGTGACAGCAAGTCAGTATGAAAGGAGAGTCACGATAGTAAGTGTTTACGGTGGTGGTTAATATGACAAATCTTTCACCCATACTTAAACCGTGCTGCTCGCTACACGATTCTATGACTTCCCTATTATCCCCAAAGACCGCAGCTCGCCTCAACCTAGCGGTACAGCAAGAATTCGCTTAGGATGGATACAGAATGGAAAAGGGGGATAGAGTTATCGGAAAAGTCGTTGGAACATTCACGAAGGCTTCTTTGTATACACCAAATGTAAATAATAGTAAACTTTGGATTATTTTATTCGAAGGCCACTCGAGTAACTATTAGGTGCGGACTTGTTTATATGCTGCATCTCACGTGCGACTATGTAAAACGATCGTTTTGGACTTCTCTCACATGAATTTACTAAATGGGTTCGAATTCAGATTCGTCTTACAGTTCAACTACCACTAAAACTCCAGATTAGCTTGACATTTCCGATGCGCATTTTAAACGAATGCCTCTAGTATTCGAGAATATAAACACAGATGCTTGAGCGGGAATTGGATGTGATGAGCAGAGGATATGAATCCATTCGAAGGATGTACTCTTAAAAAATATCCTTCCATTGGTCGTTAACAATAAGCGAATGCAAAGTGATTCATAGATATTGTTTATTTAAAAGGAAACAATATTTACATCGTAAGCAACACTTTTCCAAGTTTTTTGTACGTAAAATAAGCCGGGGTACCCACTTGTTGTAGTTCGTCCACGGGTACAAACCACACCTTTAAAACTTTTCTGGGAATCGAATTCCTCTCCCCAACAGTTGTTGGAAGTAGCTGGAACGAGAGTGAAAGAGATTATTCAAAATAAGAGCACTGTAGGAATTACTCGCTTTACCGTCAGATTGAAAGGCAGCATTTTGCCTAAGACTTTGAATTCGGTATTAAATGATACGGTTCCGTATGTCAACGAAATCCTGAACGAAAGTAAGTTCTTTCTTCAAATAGAATTCCCATTTCCAGCTCGCATATTTATAAACATCGAGCTTGAATGTTTCCTCTTCTGAAGACAAGAGCCTATTTCTGCTCCGTTATCATCCAAATGTGATTTTCAGTTGAGTTATAAAGTACGCATAAAAACTCCATAAATCAGTCCAATACACGATCTGGGTCCATAACCATACGAAAAGTTCGTGTCCTTTCATAAGAACCGGAATAGAATTTCAAAAAACTGGAAGTACTATGACACATACATACTACCAATTTTAGTTGTTTCTTCAACACTCTCCGCTAAAAGATGCATAAAAAATGGGCTAATTTGCCATAGGAAAACATAAGAAAAGCTCCCTAAATCTTCTTTGGTCAAAAAGACGAAAGAAGATTAGGGAGCGTCTGCAAGAACAGCATTTCAGAATACCTGCAGAACTATGAACAATGAAAATCGGCCTTAGAGTTAGATCATTAAGAAAATGACTTTCCCGTTATTTATCCAATGGGGAGAAGAAATGAATTTAATGAGTGTTCAAAATCTGATTCATGAAATAACTATGAAGAATATTCCGTTTAAAATCCCCAAAAATTGTTATTTTTTCGTTATACTTTGATTTTTTGATGGTGTGCAGCCGTAACTCCAGTCTAAATTTTTTCTAATTTTCTCAAGGTATCTTTCAACAAACTAAGGGGTGATTGATTACTGCAGCCTAATTTACAAATCCTATTTCATCACCTGTTCTATAGTCCGTTCCACAAAACCTGGCAGTACGGGAGGCTAATGGGGAAATAAATGCCGAGAGAGTAATTGATTTAGCGCTCCGATTGCTAATCATTGTTACTTTTTGCTCGAGACTCGTATCTAGACCCGTAAGCGTAATTCGGATTGATCCGGACCCGCTCTCGGTTATAAAATTCAAAAACTAAAGTTCTATTTAAGATATCGACTCAGAATAACCTGTAAATGAAAATAACAACATACATCTCAATATCTCTCGCGACAAGTTTTTCGTAACGTAAGAAACAAAAAAAAATTAGGCAATTTATAAATTTGACCACACGATCCAATTTTTCGGAGGTTGCGTTCCAATTTTTTGGCCGGCCGGCCTCGTTGGCGGAATGGTTAGCATGCTAATCTTCTAATGCTGAAGTCCCGGGTTCAAATCCCAGGAGGAAATTTTCCTCTCAGGGTCTGGATGTCTGTGACGTCCGTTGTTGAGTTTGAAATCTCACTGTAATTGTCCCGTAAGAGGATGTTTGTGAGGTATTTGTTAATAAATAAATAAATTAAATTATTTTTCACTAAATTATAATCACTCAAAATTTAATATAAGTTGACTTTTATGTATTCATAAGGTATAAAGAGTAATCTAAGAAAAAACTAGCACTCAATGTTTTGATAGGATGAGAGAAATGGCAGTTTTAGTAATGTTCACGGCTGGTAAGGCGACCTTTTTTTTCATTCCGCTATAAAATTTATTTCTTTTGTTAAAATGATAAGAAATCTTCGTCAGTATGTAGAACCATCCTTCCTTATCCAAATTTCACCAAAAAATTGGAAAAAAATCCACCAAATAAAGTTGAAAATCTTAATTTCACCCGTTGCGAAGGCAAATTTTGTGGATATTGCGGATATTCCGGAAAAATGACCCGGCGTACGAGGCTATTCGATTTCCCCATAAGACAATACTGCCTAGGAAAGTGGAACTATAGGAAACTAGCTAAGAGGAAGCTTAATGTATTTTGGTAGATTATTTTGCCGAAGTGTATAAAAGACTCTTTAAAAGGAGAGATGTATTTTATAAACATTACCGGTAGCAGCTCTTGTTATCATTCAAAATAATTCTTTTGCTAAATCTCAAACATAGTGCTGTTAAATTTAATATTTCTCCAATTTCTCCATTTATTGCAGTTGGAGAGTAAAAGCATTTGGTCTATCAAGATCTCTAATCTCAGTGAAAAATTACTTTTTATCCAATACTATTTCAGTGTTTTATCGTAAATGCCTCGTATCTCTTTCATTTGTAGCAATTTTGACTAATATATTTAGGTAAATTTCGTGCCGGAGACTAGCTCCTTAGAAACACATGGATTTCAAATGTTCCTTGATCCATAGATTCTATGAAAAGACCCAATATTTAAATGGCTGCACTCGATACCGCTGAGATAACTCCCTCTTAATGACACAAGCTTTTCATTATTTGCTGGAGATAACACGCATAACGTAGGTCTGCTGCGAGCGGTCGTAACGAAACAGAGGAAGAACGGCGTCCGTATGGAAAATCATCAAGACGAGTGTCGAGTGATTGACTCTTCGGAGGAAATACAGTGAGTCCCAATTTCTTGTCATCTGCTATTTCTACCGCACGTGCAAAAAACTCGCAAAGATAAATGACTTTGAGAACACCTTAGGATTGATCATGTGATTTTTCTTACGATTTTATAACCCTTGCAACAGATTGAATAGATTTTGTGAAACGTTATTTTATCAAATCTGTGTCATAGAGTTCTAATGTAGCTCGATTTTGTTTCTTTTAAACATCTCTAAGTTGATTTTGAAGGTTTAAAGCGAAACATTTGTCTGCTGAGGAGAATGAAGCAGATCATATAGTTATACCAAGACTATACCAGATATAGTTCAAGTCTTACGGTAATTAAGCACCTTAAAATTCGCCGTCAGTGCATACGGAGGTCTTATCTCTCGGCGTTTGACGGATGCTTTGAAAAATCGCATCAAGTGCTATCGTCGATTACAGAGTAACATTATGCCTTTTCTGTATTTCCTGACTTCGTATTACTCAGCACTATTTGACTGAATCGTCGTCTTCCACTTCTCAATTGATTCGTCGAAGAAATTTGATGTACTTTAGGCCTAATACGCCCATCAGTTGTTTTATTTGCAATTTAGGTGTTGTTTTTCGCTAGGAAGTTAATCTCGTATTAACTTCACCTGCTTCTGCTAGTAAAAAGGTTTCAGATCGAGGTTAAGAAACAATCGCCTTCCTAACAATTGAATGACGAACTTTGTCGTGGTGCACGCCTTATGGTCCGCTCGCCAATGACGAATAAGTTGGAAATAGTGACATTTTCTCTAAAATTTAATTGATCTTTACATCTACATCTACATAAGTACCCTGCAAGCCGCCTTTCGGCGTGTGGCAGGGGGGGATCTTTACTCAGTACTTTTTAATCGATTTTTTCACTTGTTTAAGCTGGAGAAGATTTGACATTTAGTTTCGATAGTCTGATAACTATGAATAAAAAGGAGAAAGCATTCTTTATTCTATATTCCTTTTTTTCTACTTACGAAAGAGCTTGTTTTTTATATTCGTTGAAGATGAACAATAAAAAGTTATTTGATTTAGTCTGCTAAAGTCATATCTCAGGCATTGCTTATTGAAGAGAATGGTTGAAATTCCAGCCTACGCTTTGAGTTACCTTTTCAGTTTATTTCTCAGGTTTTCCATTAAGATTCTTCTTTATATATATTTAATAATCGACATTACTTAATGTGCATATCATATTCAATTAGAAAGTTCTTTTTTCCTTAGTATACCGTCTAAAGATCTCGATATAAGTGCAAATGAAATTAATTCGAAAGATCTCTCATTAATTTCAGTCGTAGAGACATTTGACAAGAGCTTAATCGGACTGATCACAATCGTTCTTCTCCACTGAAAAGAATCGAAGGAAATACTGCAATTGACATGGATTTCATTAAGTGTATCACTTTCCTTAATTTGCGGGATTGATATTTTAATCAAACCATTTTTAATTTAATTTCCCCCCTAAGTATTTCCCAAAAAGTACCGATGTGGCGAGGATGTTTGTCTCTTTGTCTTGTTGGATAACGGTTCATCCTCGCCCCTGCCTCTCGGGAAAGGTTGCGGACATACTTCCAGATGGTCAGGGTCGGCATCTTTGTAATTGCACGCCGCGGACCCTGCCAGATGTGTCACGTACCGTCCTTTCTATTGGCGCCCTTCTGGAGATGGAAGCGGGCGCTCTAGAGTAAGGGCAGTTCTTCTTCGGCGTCTGGAAGGTCTGGAGGACCTTGTGCAAGGGAACTGTGTGCGGATTTTGCCCGTCTGCAGTGCGTGGGGGATTGCGTGTGGAACTGTAGTTTAGAAGTTCGTTTTTATAGAATAACATCACTGCGACACCGAATCCAGTTTTCCACGAATTTGTCAATATTATCCATTTACTGGGTAATTTCCTTCCAATTCTTCTTTACTCCACAAATATCTTTTGATTTTCTTCTCACGTTGATCTGATCATTCGTTCAGCGATTCATCGTTTCGGCAAGCGACGATCCCTCAGATATCACAGCTGATTATTGCGTAAGGTAACTTTTAATCTTATTTTCTCTGATACTGTTTTGTTTATCTCTATGTTTTGCCTCAATTTTCAGTTTTAGAAGTTGTTTCAGTCTTCGTTTCAACACACGAAGCAGTTTCATCAACTTAATTAGGAACCTCTTTGTCGTTTAAAGGAGAGCATTTATATTTACGGCAGTTCGTCTTTTTCTCGACACAGACCGCGAAAAGAGTCGAGGAAAGAAGAGTGAACTTCGATTACGTATTGCATTCATTATGTCGTCCTCAATTGGAATGAATATAATGATTAAACAATTATCGTAATAATAATATACACGAAGAAAAAGTAAAAAACAGGAAAATTAAAGGATAACGAAGTTCAGTTAATACGATAACTCGTTCAAGTCGCTCTTCTACTCCTTATTAACATTTGCGAACATCGATTAAAGTTTACATCTCATTGTTAGTGAACCTTACAATACTATTTTTTTAAGAAAAACAAAGTGAAAAATAGCAATTACTAAACATGTTATGGAAAATTTCCACATCAGATTCTGGTTCGAACGTTTTACTTTAACAATCAGAAATCGTAACAATACACGAGTCTCTTCGATATTTTCCAAGGATTCGTTTGAAAAACAAACGAAAGAGATAATTTTTGTTTAAAAATATTTCTCATAATCATTCGTGAATTCATTCGAAATCGAGTGATTGAAAAATTATTTCTAAAATACTATGATTTACCACTCAAAACACCAATGATATTGACTCTAAGCATAAAGTATTTCAGTCGGGATGATGATTTTGCCTCAGATGTGGACGCAAGAGAAAAATGTTTCGTTGCTTTCGTGTCACACTAAAATTTAGAAGATTAAGGCGAAGAATTGTTTGCTGTAGATAGGAAATGGTCGAGATGAAAAAGTGTTGTGACCAATCGGCTGTTAGAAATTACATTCATAATTTATCTTACTTTGAATCATAATACTTAATAATAAGTTAATGCAATACTCTCAAAAAAAGAGCATTCAGTCGTGTTCAAAAATTATTTATTTATTTATTTATTTTATTTATCAATTAATCCAAAAACAGCCATTAAGGCCTATTACATTGGATCATAAACAATAATTAGAAAGAATTAATAACAATTGTTATATATATATGGAACAATCAACAGAAATAAATAAGAATAATAAAATTAGAGTTAACAACAATAAACTAATACAAAATAAAATACATATATACAATGATAAAACAGGTTACAAAAAAAAACCATTAAGCGGATGAAGTAAAGGGTGGGGAAGTCATTAATTTAATGAAGAGAGAAGGGAATTTATGGGAGAGAAAAGTTCAAGGAAGGGATTTGTTGGAGAGAAGGAGTTAAACAATTTAGGAATGCGATGAAAAAGAGATCTTTGGGAAACGGTGAGACGAAAGTGAGGTGTATGTAGGAGGTGATGATTACGGGTAGGTCGGGAGGGGACGCGAAGGGAAAAGAAAGAGAGTAAATCAGGGGATCTACATCTGCCGTTGAAAATGTTATGAATAAATTTTAAGTCCGAGGACTTACGGCGAAAGGGAAGAGAAGATATACCGAGGGACTTAAGGATGGTGTCGCGTTTTGAATTGCGAAAATTTGGGGTACGTAGACGTGAAATGGAGGAGAAAAAGTTTATGGGGCGGTTTTGGATTTTAAGGGTTGAAGGGGAAGCGGTCTGGACAACTACACCCGTCCAACTGCTGTCCACCTGTCTGAAAACCTTACAGTCGTCAGCGTACAGAAGGACACTACTTCCAGTGGCTTCGATTGTTTCCGCCAGGTCGTCAACGTATAGGGCAAACAGTAGGGGGCCAAGAACGCTACCCTGGGGAACTCCGGAGGGAACGGGGGAGGATGGGGAGACGTATCCATCGAGGACAACTTGTTGGCTGCGCTGATTTAAAAAGTTCATGAGAAGAGAAAGAAAAGGTCTGTGAATATTGAAGCGATGCTCTAGTTTATGTTTGAGAAGGAGATGGTTGACGGTATCAAAGGCTTTGCGGAAATCAAGATAACAAACATCAAGATGAAAAGAATTTTCGAAAGTGGAAATGATGTGATGCTGTAAGACGGTCAGATTAGTGAGACAGGAACCACCGGGAAGAAAACCATGCTGATGCGGGGAGATGTAAGGAAGAGAGAAGGAAAGAAGACGGTTATGAATGATGCGCTCGAAAACAATGGATAGAATAGGGAGTATGGAGATGGGCCGATAGCTTTCCACCTGGTCTTTACGGCCGTTTTTATGGACCGGAGTTACATTAGCAGATTTCCATAAGGATGGAAACACTCCGGTGGAAAAGAACTTATTGAAAATATTGGTGATTGGGCGGCATAGAGACTGGGCAGTGTTACGGAGGAAGAGGGAAGCAATGTTATCTGGCCCAGTTGCTTTGTTAATAGGAATATTAATTAATAGTTTTAAGACCTCGCTGTATGTAGTTGATATAAGGGATAGGGCGTTGGAGCTCACAGGGTGAAGAGTAGGAAGTGACACAGAATTGGAAGTAGCGGAAAAGTTGGAGGAGAAGTATTCGCTGAAGGCGAAGACTCTCTTTTCATTTTGGTAGGTATGGTTACCGAGGACTAACTGTTGAGGGATTCGTGAAGATTTTCTTTTCAGATTGATTAGAGACCAAAAACGCTTGCAATTCCCTCTTATATCAGCGGTGATTTTATCTACAAATAGGGAATAATCCCTTTTCAACAATCTCCTTGGTAGCCGACGGAGCGCACTGAAGGTATTTCGCGTGAAAGGGTTTGGAAACGCTTTCCTTAGTTTCCAAGCGGCTTCTTTGTTTCGGAGGGCGAGGGCAGTCTCGGGTGAAATCCATTGGTCCTTTTCTTGGAGATCCTGCGGGCGGGCACTAGGTGCTCAATGACGCTGTGCAGAATGTCATACATTTACATTTATACCCCGCAAACCGCCTTATGGCGTATGGCAGGGGGTGTCAATACATCAATCTAACTATTTATCTATCCTATTAATTCTTCTAACACTATCCGGAAAAAAAGACCGATGATAACTTTCCGTACGCGCGATAATCTCACGTAATTCCTTTGATGTTTGATTCCGAAAATTACGATCGCTAGTTACGGGAATTATGATGTCGCGTATCTCGTTGTTTAAATCACCGTTTCTAAATTTTTCAAAAAGTTTTAATCTATATTCAATTCGTCTATCCTCAAGAGATGTCCAGCCGAGGGTTTTAATCATCTCTGCCATCGAACCCGTAGTCTCCCTTAACGAAACGACCGCTCTACGCTGTACGCGCTCTAGTTCTAAGGTTAAACCCTTCTCGTGCGGACTCCACACCGCGCAGCAGTACTCCAGCAGAGGACGAACTAGTGAAAAGTAAGCCACCTCTTTGACTTTCGACTGACTGCCTCTAAGGATGCGGTTACATAGTCGCGTCATCTTATCAGCTAATCCTACTACGCTTTGAATGATAAATCACTACTGAAAACGACACCTAGGTATTTGTAGTGGTTCACGAAATCTAATTTAACGCCGCTAATCTGATAGGGAGATATATTTAAAGAATTTGTAGGGGAACGCGTCATGGTCATTGCTACGCATTTCTCTACATTCAACTCGAGCTGCCAGTCTTCACACCATTTGGAGATATTATCCAGGTCACGCTGTAGTATCGATTGATCTTCCGCGGTTTGTATTTTTCTGTATATTAGAGTGTCGTCCGCAAAGAGCCTGATGTTACTCTTTACATTGTCTACGATATCATTAATATAAATCAGGAACAATGCCGGCCCAATAACACTGCCCTGGGGAACCCCTGATGTAACGTTTACTTCGTCGGAAATAACACCATCCAAGACAACGCGTTGGCATCTACTTGTTAGGAATGACTCAATCCACCGAATGATATGACTGTCAATCCCATACGATTCGAGTTTCTGCAGTAACTTTTTGTGTGGAACTGTATCGAATGCTTTTTTAAAATCCAAGAATACAGCATCGGTCCTAAACCCTTTGTCGGCGGCCTACAAAATGTCATGGTTAAGGAGGGTCAGTTAGGTCAGTTAGACTCTCACAGGAACGGCCTTTACGGAAGCCGTGTTGACTTTGAGTAATCGCTGCATTTGCACTGAGGAAACGCATTAAATAACTGCAGATAATATGCTCGAGAACTTTACAAAATATCGAAGTTAATGATATAGGTCTGAAATCGTCCGGTTTAGCTTTACGTCCTTTCTTAGGCACTGGAGTAATGAGCGCTTTCTTCCACGATGCCGGAACTATACATTCATCTAACGATTTATTAAAAAACGCGTGAAGGATGGGAGCTAGCTCATTTGCGAGTGTAGATATCACACATGCAGGAACGCCTTCCGGACCAGGGGATTTCTTACTGTCGACCTGCGATAATAGGTTTCTAATTCCAGTAACACTTAATTCCAACTTGCTCATTCTGGTGGTGACGCGGGTTGGAAAATCTTTAACGCGACCGTCATCTAATGTGAAACATTTTTTAAAGTGCCCATTTAGAATGTTCGCCTTATCACGGGTATCTGTTACTGTGCCTCCATCATCGTCAATGAGGTGGGAAATGGTTGACTTCCGGTCTCGCGAACCTATGACCAGAATTCTTTAGGATTTCTCTCCAATGATTCGCGCAATGTTACGGATCTGTACGCTTCGAATTCGCGGCGGGCTTCGTTCTTGGCTTTAGTTTTTGTTTCTAAATACATATGCCGATGATATTTGTATTCGTCACTATTCGTTTGGAATGCGTTCATGCGCGAATGTAACATCCTCTGTTTTCTTTGGAGAGAACGTAGTTTCGGTTTTACCCATCGCGGTTCCTTTCGATCTCGTACTATTTGGTCGGAACAAATTTCGAAGTACCTTCACGGAGGATACGGAGAAACTCGGTCTGAGTTTCTCCGTATGACAGCTGGTCTAGCTGTCGTCTACGGTGTGACTTTGAAGAAAACTAACGTATGAAGAACTTTTTGCCTTAATGAAATCCTTAAACGCGTGAAAATTTGCTTTCCTAAAAATGTATAACGTACGAGGGGGCTTCGTAACTTGGGATGGAATTACTTTAAGCACTGCGGTTATTATTTTATGGTCTGAAATGCCTTCGTTAACTGCTATTTCATGAACGAGGTGAGGATGGCTTGTGGCAAGAAGATCTAGTACATTACCCTTACCGAGGGGAGTTATTCGAGTTGATTCCGTATTAACCTGCTCCAAAGCGAATACTGAGAATAAATCAAGTAATTTCCGCGATGCAATTTTATCACGACTTTTGTTAGCGACGGTCGTGTTTGACCAGTTAATGTTGGGAAGATTGAAATCTCCTCCTAGGAAAATGGGTGCATGTGGCCTACTCTTTCTAATTTCATTTAGCGACTCGTGTAGGGCCTCGATGGCATCGTCGTCATCGTCAGGAGGACGATAAAAGGAGCAAAAATAATTATTTTTTTGCCGCGTCTGTCCGAAACTGAACACCAGATAATCTCAGAGTTTTCTCGATTTTTAGTATCTTCTAATTGACTAACTAAATTGTCTCTAACAGCGATAAATACACCGCCACCTATCCTGATACCTCTGTCCTTTCGATACACGGTGTAGTCGGGGGGAAAAATTTCGCTCGATGCTATGTCTTCCTTAAGCCAACTTTCGGTTCCTAATATAATGTCCGCGCAAGAGCTCCTGGTAAGGTTAAGAAATTCTGTCTGTTTGTTATATACGCTTCTGCAATTGACAACTATAATTTTTAAGTCTCTAATCTCATCTATTAAATTCTGTTTTTTCTCTGGATTTACGTTTACTTTCTTAGAAGCACAATCTACAGACCGATTTATGTATTTACCGCCCAATTTTATGTTACTAGTACTATTTTTACTCCTTTCAAAATCTATAGTCTCTAAAACTACGCGAGATGGCACTTCTGCGCTATCGTCTAACCTAAAAAAACCCTATTTCCCTCAAATATCCTATTAGCCACCATCTCCGCCGCCCTGGCAGTGTAATGGACGCCAGAACGATCAAGAGGACTCCTACAGGAATCGATGACCGGCCTCAGATCCACAAAACCGACTCCGTTGTCCCTACAGAAGTTCCATAGCCTTCGGTTTAGGCCGAGAATTCGGCTCCAAACCTCGGAACTACGGTCTGTCCGCGGGACTATGCTGCAAAGCGTTAGTGACACACGGATACCAGACTCACTCTGAACACGGGAAGCCTCGGTGATCAGATCCTTAAAAGAATCTAAGATCACCTCGGACCCGAATTTAGAGGCATCGTTAGTGCCCGCGTGCACCAACACCCGTAACTCGGAGCAGCCTGTGGATCCGATTGCCGTTCTCAGTTCCTTCGTCACCTTAGGAATCGTTCCTCCTGGTAAACACCTGGAGGATACCCGCTCACACACTCCCTCCCGGCGGGCCCTTGCGCGTAGAGGATCCATTATCCGCCGGACGTTGGAGCTCCCTATAACTAACAACCACTTACCCCCCCGACCTTCTTCGGGCTTAGCTTCCACCGGAGCGACGGGCCTTCGACCCTCCCGCCGTCTTAGGGGCTACCTCGATCGCTCTGCCGGCTTCCGCACTCGGGTATCCCTAGCCGCCTTCTTGGCGCAGCGAGCTTTCGGGGTGCTACCCTCAGACTCCACACGCGGGGAAGAAGCTTCCAACCTTTCCACCCTAGAGAGAAGGTCCGCAACCAACCTTCTGAGTTCCCTGTTCTTGGCCCTGAGGGACTCGAGACCAGCGGATCCCAAGAAGGAGGAAACGGGAGTCCTTGGAGAGGCCATTCTAAAACTCTTAACAAACCCGGAAAACAAACTCTATTTACTGTATCTAACTTTTAACAAATAACTAATTGACCTGATACTAAGAAAAACTAACTAAGTAACTAATACGGGAAGGACGGAAAATATTTAGGCGAGTAAGCTTATTTGAATTTAGAGCTACGGCTAGAAGCTAAGGCAATTTAAACGATAAAACCAGAGACGAAACGGTACTGCATCACGCTAACGATTCAAGAAAACTAAGCACTGACTTTAGAAACGATTAATAAGAGACTAAACGAAAATTTCCTGAAAAATGTTAGAAAAATAAAGCCTTATTAGTACTCAACACTACGCCTTTGGGACTACAGCTTGGGTATATTGACCACAGAAACTGCAAAACACCGGGTAATGAGGGTACAACTGCCGTTCACTCGTCACACTGGGGGTCCGCTCGAGAGCTCAGCAAAACAACGTCCACTCACTGTGACACTCAGGTCAAGAATGAAACAAAAAAAAATGAAATTCATAGAACAAAGATAGCGAATCGTTGGGGGGGCCATGTTCCAGGATGTCCCAGAACAAAAGAGAAAGGTTAATGGCTGGCCAGTCGGCTTTGTTCCACTCTTTAACTGTTCTGGGGGCAGCAGAAATGGGAGGTATTCGGGGGAGGAAGATAGGAATTGGGAGTTCCAAAGACTCATGTTCTGACTCGAAAATGTTCCGACCAACGGTTGGGAAATCCAGAAACTCGGTGGATAGGATTAGGTCCAATGTTGCCAAGTTCCTAGTGGGGTTCAGATTACACTGGAAGAGATTGAGGCCGTGCAAGAAATGGTCAATGAAAAATTTATCGATTTCGTTCGCACCAATGGCGTCCGAAGGAGGTTTCCAGGTGATGGATAAATTGAAATCCCCAAAAAGAATCACATTGCCTAACGTAGAAGCCTGTAGAACAGATTCGAAGCAAGCTTATAAGCTGCTCAGTTGACTACCCGGTGGTCTATAATAACAGCCGACGAATAGTTTATCTAAGCGACCAGAGTGGTTGCTGGTGGTCATTTCAATCCACAAGATTTCACAATCGGTTTCCAGGTCTGGACGACGCTTGGTTGAGAATCTCTGGTTAAATCCAAGTAGAACTCCGCCCCCACGACTGTTGCGATCGCGGCGAAAAATGCTATGGGAGGTCGCGAAAGCTAGCTCCGAATCACTAACGCTTGTATTAAGCCAAGTCTCTGTGAAGGCAATGATATCGAAGGACACTAACTCAGCCGAATTGCTAGACACTGCGGAAATTTTGTTTTTTAGGCTTCTAACGTTTTGGTAGTAACGTTTTCTAACGTTTGGTTTGGTTTAACACACTATGCGAAGTATCTGCTGTAGAATGAGTATGCATGGTTGGGATTGAGCGTAGAAAGGGTAATAGCAAGAAACACTGCAGCACAGAGAACACCATTAGATTGGTAATCACGATGGATGTCTAAATAGTTAAAATAAACAAAAACACAAAAGAAGGCACCAATCAATCAACACAATAAACACAAGCAAGATTCACGAAAAACACACTAATACACGAAAACTTGTGATGCTGAGGAGAACGTGGGAAATGGTCAGCGAACGAGCAGTAAGTATGACACAGCAGCGAGTGAAAGTCCGTCTCCACTGAAGACGCGGGTAAAAAATGGAAATTGAAATGAAAAAAATGAAAAGTGAAATTTGCCTTATTAATGTAATGTTTCAGAAACTGACCTCCCATTCATACTTTAGCCTAAAAATAAGTTTCATACCTATGAAACTTATATTCGGAAACACTCATTCGTATGCATTAATAATAACTATTTATTTAACACATATGGGTTATCCTAATTACATGTGTGAAAATACATTTACACAATTGAACACAAAACGACACAATGCATAAAAAAGATAAATAATAATTACATAATAAAAAAGAAGAAATATTAATTTAAAATTTTGCTCCACACGTGGAATACGCCTTTTTCCTAAAGGGGCGAAGGGAATTGCAGAAAAAGACGTATCTACAAGTGAGCAATTGAACAATCAAATGAGTGATTCACAGTTTCGTAGATTATCGGAATAGCAGAAAATTGAAAGCCATTTTTTTGGAGTGGAGCACCGTGAATGTCAAACCTTTAAAAGTTCTGCGGAATGGCACAGTTATTCCAAATAGTCCACTTAGTGTGCACCAATTGAGTACGTCTTTGAAAACCTTGTGAGCAAAGGATGTTAGTGATGATGGGTTGTTGGATGCCAAAATATTCACATTGGGATAGATAATCATCTTCGCTGTATTCCATTCCAATTTTGTAACATAGCCATTTAACAAATCTTTTCTGGACTTGTTCACCAATTTTATCTGGTAGTGAGGCGCATGGTCGACTCAATTAATAATCCTGATATTCAGATTAACCCACTTTATTGAGGTGATACAAGGTAGAAATAGCACATGTGTACACACACACGGATATCACATCTGAAAAATGAATGACCAGCCTGGCGTCGGCGAGGATAGTGTGTGTGCATGCGCAGTTGTCTCCAGAGAACACAATTGCCGATCGCTTTGCGGGTTGCTTGGAAAATGAGCGACATTCGCCACAGCAGCAAGGATGCCAACGACAGGCGTATTCCGAAATATGGCGGACCAAGGTTGCGTAGAACTTGTTGGTTGTGTGGTGATTTTAGCGGACTAAACGAGTTGTGCATAATAAGGAGGGATTTTGAACCGTGTGATTTGGACGCACGTGAATGAAGGTGAAGATTGAAATTCAACGTGGATTCCCCCATGAGTTTACTCTTTCGAGTGCCATTCATTTTGGAGGACGGATTTGCGAAAGGATATCACTTTACATTTGGTGATAGTCAAATCTCGTTACTATGCCACTCCCGCTATGATGCCACTTTTGCTCGGTCCCGATAAAATTCAATACAATATAATTTACTATGCCACCCCACACTCTCGCTACTATGCTACTACATAATATGTGACCGTTTAAAGGCACAAGTCGGGAAAAGTTGTATTTCTACGCAATGCTCGATTGTCACATTCACGTTCTAAGGACGAAGCAACAAACTACAGTCCAGCTTCGCACAACATTGTAACTCAATTTGTAGGCGCATAGTCACACTGTTATAAGGTCAAAAATGGATGTAATTTCGTTCGAGGAAGCCCGGGGCGCTTGAGGCATCGTGAATCATCGTTCATGCAACAGAGAAGCGGGAAGTTCGGTTCGATTGAAGCGTGCGATCGGCTAGACAACGAGATGCTCACTATCCGCCAAAAGAAGATGCGCGAGTCGACAATATTTGAGAGCTTTGGACTGATAAGTAGCTTGAGAAAACAGACCTGTTTTTACAAACCCTCGTTACAATGCCACCTCCGCTGCCACCACTCTGTCTTGGTCCCGACAGGTGGCATAGTAACGAGATTTTACTGTATTTGGATATAAATGCCATTTCTGGCTGAGAAACGTTATCCATATCCTTCTAGAGTTGAAGGGCATCCTGTAGACTGTCCACTTTCTTAACGATTTTGCAATCATCAGCGTATACAGAGGAGGAGATGGGGGATCATTAATATGAAAGCAGGGGCCCTAAGATGGAGGTAACATTTGCAGTTGACGATACCATCAATTGCTTCCAGAACGACCGTTAAGATAGGAGTCATAATATTGCATGTTGCCGAAGTTTGACCAAAGGTTAATAACCATGATCGACAGAGGCTTTCTGGAAGTAGATTGCATCGGATTGAAGTATCAATGGTTGAAGATGAACGTAGGTCAGCAACTGTTGAACGTTTAGAGACGAAGTCGTGATTGTCTTCGATGTTAGGTTTTAATCGTTCAAATAAATATATGTAAAAAGTTTCTAAAATATTTTATAAAACAGAAGCAAAAGAGATTTGAGTCTATAGTTTGTTACATCTGATTTACTACCACATTTGTGGACAGGAGTGATTATAGCATGCTCCCATTTAGTTGGAAAAGATTGAAAATGAAGTCTCCTATTGAAAAGGAGGGGATGAGTTAGTTCTCTTTAACAAAGCTTAATAATGTGAGAGGGGATAAAGTCTGAACCTGGATAAGTATCAGATTTTTGTTCCTGCAGAAGCGAATAAATGTAGTCAGCAAAGAAACTCAAGTATTGCATTGATTACATGTTGTGTGTTAGATAATGTCGACTACCAAGGTGTTCAGTTAATGAATCGATAGAGATTTACAGAGGAAATTAAGATTTTCAGCTTAGTTTGGTCCTGTCTTAAATTCTGATGAAATTGGGATAGGAATGAATTATAAAACATATTGATGAAGTTATTTCATTTCATAACAAAATAAATAAATTTCATTAACTTCAAATTATACTGAGTAAAATATAATTTTAGTGGAACATAACCATCGAAATATTTGATCGTGGAGTCAAATCTTCTCAAACTTTTTTGTTTCTTAGGATAAGAAAAATTTGTTGCGGAATTCATTGGAATCTATCTTCCATATATATAAAATCCGTTTGATGTTTGTCCGGTGTTTACGGTGTTCTCGTAAGAAATACATGTAAACTTAGATTTTATCGCTTGCATGCTTCCTTTCTTTTGCAAAATTAAATTAGAAATAACCCACGTGTGGAATTGAAAAGTAGCACCAAAAGAAGGGAAATTGAATAAAGTTTCTTATTTTGGTCATGAGATATAGTTTACTATCAGAAAATACGAGAAATAAGAGAAATTAGTTGATAATTTTGATGAATTTTGAGGCTGTAAACAAATTGTTTCTTAGTTACCACGAATGTGATTGTTGAATTTTCTCTTAAGAACGCATTTAGAAATCAGTATTTAAATGATGTTTGTTTATAACAGGAGTCTCCAAACTACGGCCCGAGGGCCACATCCGGCCCTCCGGACGGATTTTGCCCGGCCCGCGGAGTGCTAGCCTACTTGAAAACTCCTTTTAGAGAACATATTTTTTACAACAATGATAATATGGTTTTGGCTCTCGGAACTAACTGATGTAATCAGTATGGCTCTAAGGCTGGAAAGTTTGGAGACCCCTGGTTTATAGCAACGTAAATATTTACGTATACTTTCGTAGAGTAAACGGTTTTTGATATTAAATGAAAATGATATCGGTATAAATTCAAAAGATTGAATGTACTGAACAACTTGGTGAGTTAATGACATTACCTACTTTGGTAACAAATTTCATAATTGTATACTTGATTAGTTTGTGTTGTGTGTGTGTCTGTCTCTCTGTTTGTATGTCTCTCTGTTTGTCTGTCTGTACTCTATAGACTCAAAAACCATACATCCAATCGTCCTGAGAATTTGAGAAATTATTACGCAAATCTCCGGAAAGGTTTTTGAAAAAATTTTCTTAATTTGGAGTACTCAGTTCGACTCCAGAAGGGAATAACTGTTCCCACAAGATATACGTGTAAACTTCGATTTCTCACTTGCATTCTTCCTTTCTTTTGCAAAATTAAATTAGAAATAACCCACGTTTGGATTTTAAAGTAGCACCAAAAGAAGGGAAATTGAATAAAGTTTCTTATTTTGGTCATGAAATATAGTTTACGATTGCATTGTGTGTGTTGTTTGTCGTCTTTTATTAGATTACGCGCGCCTGTTTGGCGCAGGCACAGCTAGTCATTTATATAAAAATCGTTTTTCATTTATTGCCATTCAGACTCCTGAAACTTATTGAATCCGAAGGACGAGTCGAAATATCTTCGAAATGACAGAGGAGTTGAGGAATCCTTTGAATACCGTTTTTGGGAAATCCGTTGTTTCGAGATTCAGTATTCCTCAGACGGATTAGAGGAGTAATTTCATGAGCGATGTTTTTAAAAGAACTGCCTTGTGGATGAGAGCCTAGAGAAAGGGAGAGTCGCGTATTTGAAGCATTTTACTGCGATCAAACTGGGATGATGGGATACCGAACGCAATTTTTGTGTTCAATACAATATGCATTGGGCGACAGGGTTTACGGCGCACGAGCCAATTTTTGCCTGAAAGGCATACATTCCAAGCGCAGAAAGAAAATAACGAGCCCTCGTATGATGATTTCGTGAAGGAGTTGCAAGGACAGACAGATTAAGGTTAATTAAGATAATCTCCACTTAGGGATAAAATAATTACGATATAACGATGAACGATCAAGTAAAAGACAAGGTTCTTCTTTTTCATGGCGAAGAAACTTTCTTCCCCATGGGTCCATATGTAGTAGTGGGTAAATGTGTCGGAGGGCTCTCTGTTATACAGCAAATACGGGAAATTAACAGATTCAAAAATTCGATTTTCCCTCGAACGCGAATCGTCTAGGGAAGTAAACTAATGGTACCACCGAAAGGTGGTATCTACATAGGGATTATGGAGAAATTACATCTATTCCTGATAGACTGAGAAAATGGTTAGAGTACTTAAATTTCCGATACTTCAGAGGGCATTCAATTTTATAGGGGAAGGTGCACATGTTTGAGATCGGAAATCTTCAAGATGTGGAGGGTTACTGAAAAATGGGAAGAAATTTGGAATCTTCTTGATCAGGAAAAGTACTTCCACAATTAATAGAAGTTAACGTGTTCTCAGAAAGGGGTCCTTCAAATTATCGGACGCTTCCTAAAGTAACGCTTCTGTCATTTGGTGTATTTAAAGTGCCGTAATAATAAGAAAAAGAGCATTTGATGATGAATAAGAAGAAAATATATCAAAATATCAGGAATATTTAAAATGTAAGTTGTTAAGTGGAGTAACAATTTATAACCTCTCGAGATGAACGAAGATTGCGTAGCGCAATTATAAGAACCCTATGAACGAATGGCCTAAATGTCTCTTTTGTAATGATGAGAATTTCTGAGATAATGAAATGCAAGGAACAATTTTAACCTTTTTTAAGGGTCAAATAATGTTTTGCCAATTCGTCATGCAAACCTATCGAACTTCTAAAGATGTTGTTCCACCCTCGAATTTAACTTTTGATTGCTTTTTCTTTAATAAAAATTTTAATTGATCTAATGTAAATTTAAACATTCCAATTAAAAGTTTTCAGGCCATTTACGGAAATTAAAACTAGCCAATGAAATTCTCGCTGAAGTACAACAGTTAATAGAAGAACTAGATTGAAGAATGCATCACCATTCCAATCGATCGAGCCTATCAACATTAAGTTCTGTATCTCTGGTTTTTATTTGATTAATATTTTTACACTGCCGTTGCTGTAAATGTGGAACAGTAAGATACCTGAGCCACTATCAATGTCATTAGAGTGATGTACGGAGCTTTGTGATAAAACCAAGAGTCATGAACGCAGTCAATACCGGTAACGAACATGTCACCAAATGACGATAAAGTTTTCGAACTATAAATATTTCCGCTACTTCAAAGTCCGTAAATAGAAGAATGATATGATAATAATAGGAAAAGATAGGTATTAAAACACCTATATTATAATCCAATAAAAGGGTTGTTAGAATTAATAAGAATATTTTTTAGAAATATGCAGTATAGAAATGGTAGTAAGTGTATAGAGTCCTTCTTTGTCTTATATGGACTTCGAACGTATGGCATTGTGTGTGAGATCCTTTGAGAACGCAGAAGACCCCTTCTCGTTCGACAATGATTTGTTTCGAGGCCGATGTTCCAAACGAATATAACTGTTTCGCAGTTTTTTGATTAGCAACTTCATCTCGAATAAAGCGGGTCGTTCATTTCAGGTCCTCCGAGAAAAATCTTTTGGAAATGAGAAGCAAGTTCCATTATGCCATCGAACTGATCTTGTCCATGCTGTTCGGAATCGGGGCGTGGCTTACGGTGAACGGAGTGTTTGTAGAACTTCCTCTGCTGGCGACGGTTGCCCCCGAAGGATGGGCCCTACCCTCCCATCTCTCCCTTGCGGTACAAGCTGCCAACGCGGGACCGATACTTTATATGTTAATGCTACGTTACTGGCCCAGGGTGAGAACAATATTTATTTTGCAAATTAAAATTTTTAGATGTTTACCCCGCGAGCCACTCTTTGACGCGTGGCTGAAAGTGTAGTAACACCAAGATTCCTACTTAATTTACCTGTTAGTTTCTCTGATAGCCTGTGAAAAGAATTACCATTATCTGATACTTCGTTGCAGCGCTTGGATGATGCTTCCAGGAGATCGCGTATCGCATTTATTCATATTCAAGTAGCCAATATTGACACCTCTCTGTTTACATCTTTAATATACTTCTCTTCTGACACAATCTCTCTGTGTATAAGAGTAATGTCGGCAAATAATCTGAAATTACGTTATCTTAAAAGTCTTCAATGTGAATGAGGAACAATATCGGTCCTAGAACACATCCCTGTGATGATTACTTCGTCAGATTTTCCCTCTAATGCTGAGATTCTCTGGATTTATTCATCGGACGTCCTGATCCCAGTTTCTGGATTAGTTGTTCGTGGGAGAAGGCGAAAATCTAGAAAAATTGCGTCTGATGTAATGTCTGCTGCCTTCGTCATTCGAAAAAGTGCTAATCGAGTCTCGCAAGACCTATCTTTACGGAACCCTTGCCGATTATGACGTATTGCTTAGTTTTTGGCAAGAAAGCGCATGATTGAACTTTCCACTATATGTCCCATGATTTTAAAAAAAGATAGAAGTTAACGAAATTGACCTCGTCTACTGTTAAAAGGGGCCCTTTCTTAGGAAAGCGACGGTTCTCTTCGTGTCTTTGGGACATCATCTAGTGTTGTCTAATAGAACATCTCAAGAAGAGGAGCATAGTCATCAGCTAAAGTTTTTATCACTACAGCGGGGATACTTCAGATGCTTTTTTTCCTATCAATCACTGGAAGTATCTTTCCAAGTCCATCAACTCTATTGGACTCATCAATAGCCAAGCTAAAACTCGGCCGTATTTAGAAGCATTTCTAACATTTCAGAAGGTATCTCAATTAGTTTACTTCCCTCCTCGTGTTTAGGCTCAGAAGACAACACCATCTGACCGAAATTCTTTCTCCATCCAGTGATTGCTCCTGATATTTATTCTTCCTTGACTAGTTCACGAGCTTCTCTTTTTTTGTTGTTCGACTGCACACATCGAAACTTATACCTTCTTTCATCAAACGAAGGAATCCAGATGTCATTTATTTCAATTGAAAACTACAAAGTGATAGAAATTGTCCTCTTGTTAATGTAGCCTTTAAAATCAGAAAATTTAAAATCAGTTACTGGAGAAGACTGCGGGATTGCTACAGAAAACATAGGTAATGATTAATTATTTATCTGTTTAATGTTCGATCTGGAGCGAAGACCAAGTCTGCGCAACCATAAATATGATGACGCGTTAAGAAAAAATAAAACTAAAAAAATATTTCTTAAATAGAACTTTAGATGTAAATTCTGTTGTGGATGGCCGCACTTCGTGGAACGACATTCTAAGTTGAAGGAATAAAGTACTTCGTATTTTCCACAGTATATTTTTTATTTAACGACCGGTTTCGGAGCAAAGGCCATCATTACCTGATGATGGCCTTAGTTTTGATAAAGGTATATTTGATGAGCAGATGACGAAGAGTGGATTGCACTTTGGGGACTCGGTGTGGAAGCCCTGAAGGAGACCTTGAAAAATCTTACATGATAAATGTTATCGACAAGTTGGTTAATATTGAATATTTATGGGTTTCACCGCAGTTAAAGTCTGCAGAGATTAAACGTACATTAACGAAACATACGCCACAAAATTACAAATTTTAACCAAATTATAATTTTATTAATTAAAATGAAAAGTTTTCTATATTTTATATTATTAAATGATAGTGACTATTTTTCAGGGTGACCTTCATGGGCACACGCGCTCAACAGCCAATTTAAACGCTAAATTTGGTACTTAAATCACATTATATACTGTTTTACAAATATTTAACAAATAGATATGAAAATTCTATCAACTCTACTGAGAAGTACGAGCAACCAATTAATATTTTACAATTACAATGTGCGCGCGCATTATTTTGGAGGACCCAAAGTGCGATCCGGGTACACTGTTCCACTCGAATATGCCCCAAAAATGAGTATTTGGATACCTTTTTTGTTTGTGGTCCAAGTTTTATCTAACAATTATGATTTCTCTTAAAAAAAGAATTGGCGTTTTGATCACAGTTTAAAACTCTCCCTTTCTGCCCGCTATTATTTGGGAATCTATTTTTCTCCTCTCGCAGAGCATATCTGAGATCTCCTTTTCTAAACACACCTATTGCTGCCCAATTTCAATTGCGACAAAGGATTCCACGTAACGTATTCTGAGGTCAGTAGAACCAAGGTTAGATATCCCTATTCTTATGTCATTTATTATCAAAGACCGCACAAACAACCTTTTCAGTTAACCACCCAATTTAAATTTTTGCAGAACATAATTCCCAAATCACTGTGGTTCGTATAATTTCTCCGTGAAGATGATACAAGCGAGATGATATTATGTTCTTATTTGAAAGTTTGCTTTGGTTACTTTTACTCACGTTACTGCTCATTATATGTCTTTTGATCCAGTCTTCTAACGAAGTTGAATCTCTTTCTCGTCCGTCTGTAATTGATGCAGTCATCAGCAAGTAAGCGAGTATGAATGCAATCAGGTCATTTATATAAATTGTGAAAAGGTCCGATGACACTTCCTTGAGTGCAATCTGTTTGCGTTAAGTAAATTATTATTATTATTTCATTTTTTATTTGAAGAATATTTATTTATTTATAATACAATTCAATAGTTTATAGAAAAATCTACAAGATTCTTATAGATATACGGTTCTGCAGAGTCCTTACACAGAGCCATTTTAGTACATAAAACGTCTGTGTTAATTAATTTAGAAAATATTATCTTAAATATTATTACAAAAATGTCACACATTATCAACAAATTGTGTTCTTGTACAATCAATTAAAAACATTAATCACTCAGAACCCTGAAGACGATGGCACTGTTTGCCTTCGAAACGTTGGCTGTAGAGAACCCGCCAAGAATTTTTTCATACAATACGCCAGGAAAGCACCACTCCTTTCAGCACCAGTTCTTTCATTAACCTATAGATTATCATAAAATTCTAAACAGCATCATTATCACAACATATCACAAAAATTATCACTGTATCATTCTATTCTGCACTTATTAAAGATTCATTAATCCTAAGGGTTAACAATTTTCCAAAGCGTATAATATTCACACATTATTACAGTTTATATTAAGATTGTACAAATAGTAAGAAACAGCAATCCTAACAATTCTAATATGAATAATTATTATTATAATTGACATATTAACAACATTACAAAAATTACAGAATTATACAGTTAAAAATTAAGAGTAACAGAATTAGCAATGCATTAACCAATTTTTAATTTCCCTCTTTACAATTGTTCACCTCTCAATAAAATTTAAATGTTGTGGTTAATCATTAATTATTGTAGGAACTGTAACTCCCAGATTTTGTTTACCGTGCTTATTGTAATACTTTGGAATATTGCATCTTACATTAGGTCTTATATCCATTTTCAAATCTTTACATTTATTGGAATAGTAACTATCGATAATAAGTATTAACTTATGTATTGATTTCATAGGGAGAATGTCCAATTTTTCGTTACAATATTAGGGGTCAATGTTTTTTATCTAATCTAATTTTTATTTATCTTTTCTCTATTTCTACCATTATAAATATGTTTTATATTTTTGTCCTGAATATTATCATTAATATTTTTATTATTACTTTATTATTACAAAGCGCGTATCTATAAGACGTAAAAATCCTCATTTTTTGGATTGCATTGAATGTATTTTGATTGTATTGAATTATGTACAAAATGCGATGTGTTAATTGTATCTAATTTCAATTTGATATACATACTTTTTAGACCGTTATTTGCAGTGGAAACTTTAGTTTTAGATGTTTATATGGTCGACTTTTCTTATTAATCCATTTTTTAACATAACAGGCACGTAGATTTTCTTCCCGTGCCGTGGCAGTGTGCGTCGTGTTGTTAGTGGGGGCATCTGCGTGCGTTGCCTTAGCATTCACTTGGGACCGAGCAGTGGCAGGTAAATCATGGCCGATCATCATCCTCACTTTCTTCTTCGCCCTTGTCGGCTGCACCTCCTCCGTCCTCTTCATTCCTTTCGTGGCCGCCTTCGGCCCGCGCTCCTTGGCCGCCTACTTCACCGGAGAAGGCGTCGGGGGACTCGTTCCCGGAGTGATGGCCCTGGTGCAGGGCGTGGGTAGCTGTGACCACGGTGCCCTCTTCTCTCCCTCCGTATACTTCTGCGGTCTATTCATCCTCATGCTCTGCAGCTTCCTGGGGTTCGTTCTCCTTTACAAGAGACAGCCGCGCGTCAGCCAAGGGTTTGTCCACTTTTTGTCTGATATCACCTGATAAAAATGTAAAAAGCATCTTTAAAAGCATTTTTTTATTTTAAAGTATATTATAAACCTTTCTGAAGGAGGTAAAAAATTCATTTAGCTGCTCATGAAAAACAAAACATACCTTAAACAGAGTTGGTGAGTTATACCCTTGGAAGTATTATTAAACGTAAGAATTAATAGTTTTCTCTTTTAATTTTACCACGAGATTTCAATTATCTAAGTAAGATAATGTATTTTACAGGAAGAAAGCAGAGGAAATAATCCATCCTTTGGGAAGACGGCAATTGGCTTTTCTATTACTTATATCTTGTTGGGTTTGCCTTTTGGCCAACGGTCTTTTGCCTGGAATTCAGTCTTACTCGTGCGCCCCCTATGGAAATGCGGCATATCATTTAGCAGCCACTCTAGGTGCTATGGCAAACCCAGTGACGTGCCTTGTTGCATTCTTTACTCCACTTAGAAACTCATTCTCCCTGTCCAGATCGTCCCCTCTTAAGTTGTGCCTGTAAGTATTCTAGCGAAATTCATATTGGGATGACGTACAATGAAATCATTCAGCGCTTTACATGATTTTGAATGTGGTTTTTTTAAAACTCGAACTATTTTAACATTAGAGGGAACCTTTAAGGCAAACAGCCACGATGGTGTGGTTGTTTAAAGATAGTAACAACCTGAAAGTCATAGAGGCCAACATTTCCACTTTCCTCGTCATTTATATGTCTAAATATCAGAAATAAAGGCAATTCCACATCTTTATGTATCTTCATGTACGAGATAACTTTCAGATATGTAACTTATCTTCTCAGGAAGTATCTTAGCAAATTCTTTTTTATCATTTCCATCTTTTAAATGGCTCATCCTCATTTCTCTATTCTTTGGGATCATTTGTTGGGTTATTTGTAAAAGCGGTCTGTTTGGACTAAATTTCGCCCTGAATAAATAAAGAGGAATGATTATTATATATAATTATTTTAATTCATCTCTTCATTTGCTCTTTTACTCTAATAATCTATAGCTTTGTTTTCATTCTATACTAAATACGGTCAGTTATTCTAAAAATCTGTCTTCAGCTGTCGTCTGAGAAACTTACACTATATTCTTGGAATAAGCCTGCAACTCCCTTACCATCTTCGATTATTTCTTTTAAATGGTTGTTGAACAAAATTCCTCTTTTGATCTCTAATCTTGCGAATTGCTCCAAATATATGTATTTAATCATTCTTCCCTATGAATCGATCTTCCGCTTCTCCGTAATTTCTTAATCGCTTTCTCTAATTTTATAAAAGTAATCTCTTTTCCTCAAATGTATTCTCTCGAACGATTCTTTTTTTTGACATATGTAACGTTTATAGTTTTCGTAACAGATGAATTTTGTATCTATATATTTAAATCGTAACATTAATCATAATAATAGTAATGTTTTATTCAATCAGCGCGTAATTTAGACTGTAAAGACCACTCTTGCATTTAACCCCCAACATACACATCCCATATATATTCCGGCCATCGGCAACTCAACTGAGCCAACATTCATGCAACTTAGTATTACTCTAAAGAGAACTGAGTAAATTTGCTCAGAAGGCAGATGACGTACGCTATGGGAAACGGTCGTGCTTTCCGAAAAAAACTTTCCATTTCCTTTTGCACATTTTACATGAATGTCCTTAACAGAATGACTTTGGAAATATGCTCAAAAACAATTTATGGCATAACTTAAAGTGTAACCGCCACGAGTAGAATATTACATATTAAGAAGTAAAATTGCTCAAATTCTCAGGTGTTTGGGAGTGGCGACACTGGGGAGCACTGCACTCTCCATGGGCGCAATCACCACGGCTGTGCTTTCGCCTCGACCCCCTCTGGTGGGCACCGCCACAGGGGAAGTTCTAATCGTAAGTTTATGGGATGATTCTTTATGTCTTATATTATTTTTGAGGATGTTCACCAGTACTCGTAGTAGGGGGTTTCCGTCTACCTCCTAAAGATGACACCCAAGAAAGGAGCTGGAAACATCACGTGTGAAATATCATACGTAATTTTTCATACCCTCTATTATTTTGAAGTATACGAAAATACTGTAGTCAGTTCCACAAAAGCTAGCATAACGGGAAGCTTATGGGGAAAATGCACGTAAATTCCCATAAGGGAGCAACCTAACCTCTTCCGAGCGGTCACTATTTCTGACCTGTGGTCCGGATCAATCCAATTTACGGGTCTTTGAGTCTCAAGCAAAAGTAACAATGATTAGCAATCGGAGCGCTAAGTCTCTCTTGGGTATAAAATTCAAAAACTGAAATTCTATTCAAGATATCGACTCAGAATAACCTGTAAATGAAAATAACAACATTTATCTCAATATCTCTCGCGACAAGTTTTTCGTAACGTAAGAAACAAAAAAAATAGGCAATTTATAAATTTGACTGCACGATCCAATTTTTTGGAGGTTGCGTTCCACTTAAATTATTTTTCACTAAATTATAATCACTCAAAATTTAATATAAGTTGACTTTTATGTATTCATAAGGTATAAAAAGTAATCTAAGAAAAAACTAGCACTTAATATTAGATAGGATGAGAGAAATGGCAGTTTTAATAAGGTTCTCGCACCGATTTCGCGGCCATTTTTTTCATTCCGCAATAAAATTTATTTTCTTTTTGTTTTAAAGATGAAAAGTCTTCATCAATACGTAGAACCATTCTTTCTTATACATATTTCACCGAAAATTCGTAAAATATCGACCCAGCTAACAAGAAAATCTTAATTTTATCCGTTGCGAAGGCAAATTTTGTGGATATTATTCGATTTCCCCATAAGACAATACTGCCTAGAATTTTGGAACAGACTAATAAAAATATATATAATATCTAACAATATAAAAATATAATCCTCGATCGTGAAAAAGTAGGCATCCAAGGAGCAATTACGTTTTTTCTTGGAAGTTTTAATTATTCTATCCAAAATATTGATAATGACATTAAATTCGAATCAGGTGTTGATATGGATTGGTCTAACCGTGGGAGCTGTCTATGCAAAAGTTGGCGCTGCAGGAGCCATTCAAGACTCGATACAGTGTGGTAACACGGGCAGAGGGCCTCTACTGTGGTACGGCGCATTCACTCAAGGCGGCTCTGCTGTCGGTTCTCTCGTTGCATTCTTGGCTGTCACCGAATGGAATCTGTTCATAGCTCATTCTCCTTGCTAATGAGCGAAACTATTGGAATTAGAAAATATTTCTATTGTTATTTTCACTGAGTTTCCTCAAAATTAAATACATGAAAATACTTATTAATGGACTGTTCATGAAGAAGATGCGTTTCAGCTTAAAACACCATTGTAAATATAAATTGGAATATTTTTCTATTATTTTAAATCAAAAATTCAGTGATACATAAAATAAGTAAAAACTCATACTCTATACGTCGTATTATTTATCTTTTACGATATCAGCATCCCATATTGGTAAGATTTTTCTTCTTCATTTGTAATTATAAGAAAGTAATTACATGACTGCAACGTGCAATCAATAGCATTTATCTAGTAAATGTTGGATAGTTTATAGAATCAGATGTCCAAGATTTATCAGGAGTCTTCAACAGAAACGTCTGGACGTTTCAATGGCAGGAAATCAGTATGTTACCCAAATAACTTTTGATAAAATGTTGCAGAGAAAGTAATTCCATTTAGCCTGTTTAAAATGAAAAATCGAAGAGAAGACAACCGACGATGTAAAAAAGCGCTTCGAATTAGGGAAGTTCTGGAGGGAATGATTGTCAAAGTGCTGATCAAACTTAGCCAAATTCTCTGAATTTTAAGGGACTATATTCCGGGGATAACGGCTGAACACATAAAAAATACAAATAAGGGAAGAACATTTTAATAATTAAATTTGTATATACACATATTTTTTTCTGGAATTTAGATGTTTCTGAGACAGGCGCCATACGTCGAATTGTAGATTTCTATCGTATCAGCCTATGGTCTACAAAGTACCTTCGGTCGATTGACAAAAATCATGGATCAGTTGCTCATCTGTGCTACTCACTCGAACTAAAAAAGAATCTTTTTATTCGACGGATAATATTGCGCTATTTTATATCCTTCTACATATCTCTTACATATAGACACTTCGGGGATATATATATATATATATCTATTATATACGAGTAAAGGTGTGCTTGCTTACAGCAAGCAATCGGAAAATATATATTTTAATCAAACTTACGATTTTTACTATACTATCTAAAGAACATTTACGCAGCGTACCTTGCATTGACTTCGATTTCGTATGCTTTTCTCTAGACAGCATTATTACCGCACCGGCTTCGACTCAAGGCCATCCTACGAAAATCACTGTCATCTCTCGCTCAAGTATGATAATCCGTATAAACATGACAAATTTCAAATGGAAATACATTAAGGAAGTACCTCAAATGACTCCTAAATTCCCAATGCATTTCATATGCAGATATAGTTATCGCCCCCTAGCATCGAACCAACGACCATTTACGACATAAATACGGTCGCTTTTAAGTGAAAACGGTCCCTTTTATGGCTGTGTGAAATTTTGAACCTCTGCGCGGTCGGGAAGTGTCATAAAAAGCTTTCGGAAATATGGTCAATGTAATTTAAACGGGAAAAACCGAGATTACGGGGCCCTCTGGAATCGAACCCATGGCACATAGGCCGGTGTTGATTTTTTTCAAAGTACAATTCATACGTATTTATTTGTGTTGAACGTTTGAATGATCTATATCTCATATTTATAGAGCTACGATTTTTCAAAATCCGAAAGTATTTCACCTCCTGGCATCGAACCCTTGACCAAATGAACGTAAGCATTAGCATTTTTCAGTAGATATATATTACAGCAATAGCCACAGGAAATCTTATTGTTCTAGCTTAATGGGAAGTATTTTTTTAAATTATTTGAAAAACGGCCCATGCATTCTAAATGGGGAAAGTCGATTTTTGGGGCCTCCTAGAATCGAACCCATGATAGGTAACGTGGATTTCCGAATTTTTCCTAAGTGAGATTTAGTGGGCCATTACGTAAAAAAATCGGCGGCTCCGTGGCCGAAGCGGTTTGGGCCTGACATTAATATCCTATATATATATATATATATATGTTATATATATATATCCCCCCGAAGCGTCTATATGTATAGATAGACGCTTCGGGGGGATATAACATATTTCCCAAAGCTTTTCATGACACATCCCGACCGCGCAGAGGTTAAAAATTTCACGTAGCCATAAAAGGGATCATTCTCATATAAAAGCATCCCTAAGATTGTCGTAAATGGACGTTGGTTCGATTCTAGGGGGCGTTAACTATAACTTCATAAGATATGCATAAGGAAAAAAAACTCATTTCGAAGTAGTTCCTGAATGAATTTCCTTTTGATATTCGGAATATTTATAAAGTCAATCATACTCAAGCCAATAATGACAGTATGTTTTGTTGGTTCGACGCCAGGGCGGTAATAATGCTGCAGTAACAATGCATGGGAAATCGAAATCAATGCAATACTCGCTGCGAAAGTGTCCTTTCTTTTATGTTTAGAATGGCATTTCAGAATAATATTTAGAAAAATCTTACATTTTATTAAAAGATATATTATTACATTGCTTGCTGTCAGCAAGCACACATTTACTCGTGTATATATATATATACGAGTAAAGGTGCGCTTGCTTACAGCAAGCAATGTAATAATATATCTTTTAATAAAGTGTAAAATTTTTCGGTATATTATTCTGAAATATCATTCTAAACGTAAAGTAAATGGGCGTTTTCGCAGCGAGCAATGCATTGATTTAAATTTCCCAAGCATTTCTTACTGCAGCAATATTACCGCCCTGGCATAGAACCAAGGACTCCAACGAAACGCGCAGTCATTATTGGTTTGAGTATGATTGACTTTATAAATATTCCGAATCTCAAAAGGAAATTCATTCAGGAAGTACCGCAAAATGTGTCCTAAATTCCTCATGCATTTCAAATGGAGATATAGTTAACGCCCCCTAGCATCGAACCAACGATCTTTAAGGACATAATTACGGTTGCTTTAATGTAAGAATGGTCCCTTCAATGGCTGTGTGAAATTTTGAAACTCTGCGTGGTTGGGGAGTGTCATAAAAAGCTTTCGCAAATATGGCCAATGCATTTTAAACGGGAAAAATCCAGATTACGGGTCGCTCTGGAATCGAACCCGTGATACATAGGCAAATGCTGATTTTTTTTTCTAATTACCTTTTGTGTGTATCTATATTTGTAGAAGGTTTGAATAATCTATGTACGATATTAAGGGAGCTACGATTTTTCAAAATCTGAAAATATTTCACCTCCTGGCATCGAACCCATGACCAGTTGTACGTATAAAATAGCATTTTTTCGTAGAAATGCATGATGACTATAGCGCTATGAAATCTCATTGTTCCAGCTTAATGGGAAGTATTTTTAAAATTATTTGAAAAACGGCCCCATGCATTCTTAACGGGGAAAATCGAGATTACGGGACGCTCTGGAATCGAACCCGTGACACGTAGGCAACTGTTGATTTTTTCCGAGGTATATAATATACTTTCCTATTAGTGTAAAAAATTTGAATGATCTATGTATCATATTAAGAGAGCTAGGATTTTTCGAAATTTGAAAATATTTCACCTCCTGGCATCGAACCCATGACCGGTTGCGCGTAATAAATATCATTTTTGCGTAGATATATATAATCGCAATAGCAATATGAAATTTCATTGTTCTATCTCAATGGAAAGTATTTTTTTAAATTGTTTGAAAAACGGCCCCATGCATTCTTACGGGGGAAAGTCGATTTTTGGGGCCTCCTAGAATCGAACCCATGATAGGTAGGGTGGATTTCCCAATTTTTCCTGAGTAAGATTTAGTGGGGCATTACGGAAAAAAATCGGCGCCTCCGTGGCCGAAGCGGTATGGGCCTGACATTAATATCCTATATATATATATATATATATATGTTATATATATATATATATCCCCCCGAAGCGTCTATATATAATAGATATATATATATAATATAGGATATTAATGTCAGGCCCAAACCGCTGGGGATGTTTTAAAATTTGAAAATATTTCACCCCCTGGCATCGAACCCTTGACCGCTTGTAAGTAAACAATATCATTTTTCCGTAGATATATAGAATAGCAATAGCAACACGAAATCTCATTGTTCTATCTCCATGGGAAGTATTTTTGAAAATTTTTTGAAAAACGGCCCCATGCATCCTTACGGGGGAAAGTCGATTTTTCGGGCCTCCTAGAATCGAACCCATGATAGGTAGGGTGGATTTCCGAATTCTTCCTAAGTGAGATTTAGTGGGCCATTACGTAAAAAAATCGGCGGCTCCGTGGCCCGAGCGGTTTGGGCCTGACATTAATATCCTATATATATGTTATATATATATATATATACGAGTAAAGGTGTGCTTGCTGACAGCAAGCAATGCAATAATTTATCTTTAGTGAAAAATAAAATTTTTCGAAGATTACTCTGCTCAAACGTTGATGAACATAAAGTAAAGGACATTAACCATTAACATCAAATCTAACGAAAATTACTATAATGTTTCGCTTGAATATGATTGACTTTACAAACATCCCGAATTTCGAAAGGAAAATCATTTAGGAAGTATCTTAAAATGAGTCCTTAATTCCCTATGCATTTTTCACGAAGGTTCGCCCCATAGAATCGAACCAACGACCTTTTACGATAATCTTAGGATAGCTTTTATATGAGAATGGTCCCCTTAATGGCTGTGTGAAATTTTGAACCTCTGCGCGGTTGGGAAGTGTTATAAAAAGCATTCGGAAATATGGCCAATGTATTTTAAACGGGAAGAATCGAGATTACGGGACGCTCTGGAATCAAACCCATGACACATAGACAACTGTTGATTTTTTTCAAAGTACATTATGCACGTATCTATACGTGTAAAAAGTTTCAATGATCTATATATCATATTAAGAGAGCTACGATTTTTCGAAATTTGAAAATATGTCACCTCCTGGCATCGAACCCATGAACGGTTGGACGTAAGCGATAGCATTTTTCCGTAAATATATATAGTAGCAATAGCTACATGAAATCTTATTCTTCTAGGTTAATGGAAAGTATTTTTAAAATCATTTGAAAAACGGCCCAATGCATTCTTAATGGGGAAAATCGATTTTTGGGGCCTCCTAGAATCGAACCCATGATAGGTAGGGTCGGTTTCACAATTTTTCCTAGGTAAGATTTAGTTGGCCATTACGGAAAAAAATCGGCGGCTCCGTGGCCAAAGCGGTTTGGGCCTGACATTAATATCCTATATATATATATATCTGTATATATATCCCCCCGAAGCGTCTATATATAATAGATATACGAGTAAAGGTGCGCTTGCTTACAGCAAGCAATGTAATAGAATATTTTTTAATAAAATGAAGGTATTTCGAAATATATTCTGAAAGGCCATTCTAAACGTAACGTAAATAACATTTTCGCAGCGAGCATTGCATTGATTTCGATTTCCAATGCATATCTTACTGCAGCATTATTACCGCCCTGGCGTCGAACCAAGGATATCCAACGAATAATACTGTCATTATTGGCTTGAGTATGATTGACTTTATAAATATTCCGAATATCAAAAGGAAATTCATTCAGGAAGTACCTCAAAATGTGTCCTGAATTCCCTATGCATTTCAAATGGAGATATAGTTAACGCCCCCTAGCATCGAACACACGACCTTTAAGTACATAATTACGATCGCTGTAATGTAAGAATGGTCCCTTCTATGGTTGTGTGAAATATTGAACCTCTGCGCGGTTGGGGAGTGTCATAAAAAGCTTTCGCAATTATGGCCAATGCATTCCTTATGACAAAAATCGAGTTTACGGGACGCTCTGGAATCGAACCCGTGACTCATAAGCAACTATTGATTTTTTCGATGTACACTATATACGAATCTTTACGTGTAGAAAGTTAGAATGATCTAAATATCATATTAAGAGAGCTACGATTTTTCGAAATTTGAAACTTTTTCACCAGTTGAGCGTGAAATATTGCATTATCCCGGAGATATTTATATTAGTAATAGCTGCACGAAATCTTATTCTTCTAGCCTAATGGGAAGTATTTTAAAAATTATTTGAAAAACGGCCCCATGCATTCCAAACGGGGAAAATCGAGATTACGGGACGCTCTGGAATCGAACCCCTGACACGTAGGCAAATGTTGATTTTATTCGAAGTATATTATATGCGTACCTATAAGTGTAAAAAATTTGAATGATCTATGTATCATATTAAGAGAGCTATGATTTTTCGAAATTTGAAAATATTTCACCTCCTGGCATCGAACCCATGACCGATTGCGCGTAAGAAATAGCATTTTCCCGTAAATAGTAATAATAACAATAGCTCTATGAAATCTCATCCTTCTAGCTTAATGGGAAGTATTTTTTTAAATAATTTGAAAAACGGCCCCATGCATTGTTAACGGGGAAAATTGAGATAACGGGACGCTCTGGAATCGAACCCGTGACACCTAGGCAACTGTTGATTTTTTGCAAAGTAAATTTTATACGTATCTATACGTGTAAAAAGTTTGAAAGATCTATATCTCATATTTATAGAGCTACGATTTTTCAAAATCCGAAAGTATTTCACCTCCTGGCATCGAACCCATGATCAAATGAACATAAGCATTAGCATTTTTTAGTAGATACCAATAATAGCAATAGCTCCATGAAATTTCATTATTCTAGCATAATGGGAAGTATTTTAAAAATTATTTGAAAAACAGCCCATGCATTCTAAATGGGGAAAGTCGATTTTTGGGGCCTCCTTGAATCGAACCCATGATAGGTAGAGTGGATTTCCGAAATTTTCCTAAGTGAGATTTAGTGGGCCATTACGTAAAAAAATCGGCGGCTCCGTGGCCAAAGCGGTTTGGGCCTTACATTAAAATCCTATATATATATATATCCCCCCGAAGCGTCTATATGTATAGATATCCCCCCGAAGCGTCTATATATAATAGATGTTACGAGTAAAGGTGCGCTTGCTTACAGCAAGCAATGCAATAATTTATCTTTAGTGAAAAATAAAATTTTTCGAAAGATTACTCTGGTCAAACGTTGATGAACATAATGTAAAGGAACTAAACGCAGCTGAAAATGCACTGAATTCGATTTCCCATGTATTTCTTTCGGCAGCATAATTCCCGCCCTGGCGTCAAACCAGGGTCATCCTGCTAAAATCACTGTAATTTTTCGCTTGAGTATGGTTGACTTTATAAACACCCTGAATTTCAAAAAGGAAATTCATTCAGGAAGCACCTTAAAATGAGTCCGTAATTCCCTATGCATTCCTTTGGAAGTTATTGTTAACGTCCCCTAGAATCGAACCAACTACCATTTACGGCAATCATTGGAATTCGTTTGTTTGAAAATGTTCCCTTTTATGGCTGTGTGAAATTTTGACCCTCTTCGCGGTCCGGAAGCGTCTTGAAAAGCTTTCGGAAATATGGTCAATGTATTTTTAACGGGAAAAATCGAGATTACGGGTCGCTCTGGAATCGAACCAATGGCGCATAGGGAAGTGTTGATTTTTTCGAAGTACACTATGTACGTATCTATAAGTATAAAAAGTTTGAATGATCTAACTATCATATTGAGAGAGCTACGATTTTTAAAAATCTGAAAATATTTCATCCCCTGGCATCGAACCCATGATCTTTTGTGAATAATTGATAACATTTTTGTGTAGAAACGTATATTATCTATTATATATAGATAACTAGGGGGTAAAAAAAATTTGAGGATACAAATGTCTGGCCCTAACTGCTGAGGCCACGGGTTCGCCGATTTTTTTGCGTAATGGCCATCTAAAATTAACCCAGGAAAAAATCTAAAACCCACCCTACCTATCATAGGTTCGATTCTGGGAGGCCCCAAAGTCGGATTGTTTTCCATAAGAATGCATGGAGTCGATTTTTGACAATTAAAAAAAAATACTTTCCGGGAACGTAGTACAACGAAATTTCATGTAGCTATAGATAATACGAGTATAGGTGTGCTTGCTGACAGCAAGCACACCTTTACTCGTGTATACATGTATATATATAGGATATTAATGTCAGGCCCAAACCGCTGGGGATTTTTTAAAATTTGAAAATATTTCACCCCCTGGCATCGAACCCATGACCGCTTGTAAGTAAACAGTATCATTTTTCCTTAGATATATATAAAAGCAATAGCTCCATGAAATCTAATCGTTCTAGCTGAATGGGAAGAATTTTAAAAATTATTTGAAAAACTGCCCCATACAATCTTAATGGGGATAGTCAATTTTTGGGGCCTCCTAGAATCGAACCTATGATAGGTAGAGTCGATTTCCGAATTTTCCTAAGTGAGATTTAGTGGGCCATTATGTAAAAAAATCGGTTTAAAAATATTTCAAATTCTTATCTACTCGTGATATTTCATTGCCATCGCATATTTATTTACTTTTAGGGATATTATTATTTTTCTTCCCACCATGTACTCTTCCTTTTACTCCACCAAACCCTTGCTTAATTCAACTTATTTCGCAAATCCACTGTCTCATCCTAATTTAATTGATTTTTCACCTACTATTAATGCTCTAGACGCCTCAAGAGCACAAACCGTCGCTCCTCCTCCGATAGGGAATCATATTTATTTTATACCATCATTTATTTCCGTTGAGCATTTTTTGAACTCCCTAAAAATCATTAGTCATCTCAGCGGTTGGACAGAACACCAAACCTTGTGCGGCTGCGTCTTCTTGGTTCCGCCGCCGACTACGTCTTCGCGAATCCACACATTTTAGAGAAAGTTTTTCGAATCAAATGAAACGGCGATTCGAGCTAAAAATCTCACCTCTTTCCCTTGAGAAAATGTTCACATCATGTACGCAAAAGCCCCTTGAAACAAAAATGAATTCTCAACCAGACTTCGATCGATTGCACGGCAATTACACGAGACATATTCAGACCCCAACCAAGCAGCAACGAGAACAATTATGGATGGCAGATTACTCACTCAATTTTTATTAGGGTTGCGCGAAGACATAGGGCGATTCGTGTTAGTCAGGGATCCACAGACTATCCTTGAAGCAGAGGAATATGCCTTACGCGAGGAGGCCAACGCACGGAATTACGTCCTAAAATCCGCGGAGTTAGCAGTGCCTCGCTACCTTACTCCAAGTCCCTTTTCCTCCGTTAATCAGATAAACCACGTTTCCGCCCCCCAATCTTGGTATTCCACCTGCTACAACGGACAGGTTCCCCTGACGAATCCCCCTATTCCGCTACATGCAATTGACATCCAACACAGGCAGTTGACGCCAGGACAACAAATACCAACACGAGGTAACGCCCCGCGGATCGTAGAAGTTTTCACTGCAATCAAACAGGTCACGTCGCCCGCTTCTGCCGGTCTAAGCCCCGTAATTGTTTTCTTGGCGGAGAGAAAAGTCACACTCAAAGAGAATGCCCACTATTGCTCTGCGGCATATGTAAGCAACAAGGCCAACGCCCAGTGGACTGCCTAAGTAAAGTCACTTCACGAAAAGCGGGAAATGAGAGTGCCCCGATCGCGGGATCGGGGAAAGTTTAATTCTTGCCGTGACACCTAAGGCCGGTATGATGATTTCTGTGAAAGTATTGGGTATGAATTGTAAGTTCCTAATTGACACCGGGGCTGCTATCATAATTATACGTAAGGGTAAATTTCCTTTTGGCGAAATTTGCCATTTCCCCTTATTGCATACCCGTGAGAAGCGCCTCCGGCCATAAGCTATCGGTAATCGGCCTATGTCTCCTTTGTGATAGATAATATCTCAGGCCCCCATGACGCACTCATTATAGATCAAGAACATACCAACTATGATGGGATTATTGGCCTGGACTTTCTGGAAAATTACAAATGCAACTTATCTTTGGACCATGGTACGATAAAAATTCTGAAAAAACATGAGGTCAGACTGGATTCACGCAATGACACAAAAGAGGGTGTAAAGTTGATCATGCACGAAAAGGCTGAAACTGTAACCACTGATCTTATCCAATTGGATGATGACCATAACGAGTTCACACGCGCAGAAACCGGGAGCCCTGCACTTCCAGATGATGAAAGGAGAGAGGGATACGCCGTCAGTAGAGAACGATTTATTGAGTATATTGGATGTTGATAGCACTGACGAAGGCCTATTTTAATCTCCTCAATACCAAGGGAAGGAATCGAAGCTGTCAATAGAGAGATTTCAGATTGTGGGGACACGCCAATAGAAGCGAATTCTGCAGATGAATTCAGGCAACACCACAACACAAGTCATATTCTCTCTGAATGAGTTGTTCCAGTCAAACAGTAGCTGAGGAAACCTTGGAGTATAACAAGGCATTTGTGAAGTTCGTTTAATGAAAAGCGCCCCCCGTCCTCATTGGTATTTATGGAAGCTCAGAACGAGGAGCTTAAAGGGGAAGAAGTTATTTTTCGGGGAGACGAAGGCGAGGTTACAGTTATTCCAGTCTTAGCTAAGGTTTCAGAGGAAGGAACTATTCCCGTCCTATTAGCAAATACGGGAAGAAGCGAACAAAGTTTAAGAAAAGGCACGAGAATAGAAATTGAATTATAGGATGCTATAGCCCCATCAATGAAATCGGGGCAGAAGAAGTAGAAATGTGGCCAACAGTGACCGATGATCTATTAACGCTTTTTGATTACACCATGGTCCCGGATCAGGCTGTCACGCCGCTTCAGAAACTCATCACCGAATTTGCTGACACTTTCATGCATGGAGATAAAATATTGGGTTCTACGGATTGGGTAAAACACAGGATTGAAGTGGGAGGGGCAGAGTCTATAAAAAAACGACCGTATCGAGTTCCTCATTCGCTGCGTCCTTACTTAGATACAGTCCTCGCAGAAATGCTCAAACAAGGCGTTATTTCCCTATCAACCAGCCCATGGTCAGCACCAATAATCCTCGTTAAAAAGAAGTCGCCTGGAGGGGGACACCCGCAGTACAGACCCTGCATAGACTACCGGGCGCTAAATAACATCACGAAAAAAGAAGTATTTCCCATACCCAATATGGACGAGACGTTCGACCAGCTCGGAGGCGCCCGCTATTTTTCTACCATGGACTTATGCAGCGGGTACTGGCAGGTGGAGATGGATGAACGAAGTAAAGAACTCACAGCCTTTAGCACTCCCTCCGGCCACTATAAATGTAACAGGATGAGCTTTGGATTGGCGAACGCCCCATCGACGTTTATGCGCTTAATGAGCAAAGTACTAGACGGTCTGCTTGATGCTGGTTGTTTCTGTTACCTGGATGACATCCTGATATACGATAAAACTTTGGACGGCCACATTGCAGCTCTTCGGGAAGTGTTCCAGAGATTAAGGACCGCTAATCTCAAACTTAAGCCGTAAAAATGTAATTTTTTTCAAACTAGAGTTCCGTTTTTGGGGCATGTAATTTCCGCAGAAGGTCTTCAGCCAGATGAGGAGAAGCTCGAAGCTATAAGAAACTTTCCAGTCCCTTATAATGTTCGGAGCCTGCAGTCATTTTTGGGCCTCGTAGGATATTACAGGAAATTCATACCCAACTTCGCCAGCCTCTCCTGTCCTCTCACGCGACTACTAGTAAAAAGTGGAATTCATCTGGACCACAGAGGCACAGGAAGCATTCGAAAAACTACGACAGTGTCTCATGACACAACCTGTACTAAGGTTTCCAGACTTCTTATTACCGTTCGTTCTAACGACGGACGCGTCGCCAATCGCGTTGGGTGGAATACTGTCCCAAAAGTTCCCGGATGGAGAGCACCCTGTCGCATTTGCCAGTCGCCAGCTTCACCAGGCAGAAAAGTCGTATTCAGCGACAGATTTGGAACGTTTAGCGGTTGTAGAAATGGTGAAAAAGTTCCGCGTTTATCTGCTGGGTCAACGTTTTATCATATGCACCGATCTCAAGCCTCTGCGATGGATACTCACCCTGAAAGAGCCAAAACCAAGACTTGCACGTTGGATTATGGAGTTGAGTAAATATGCATACTACGTAAGGTCAGGCAAAAAGATATCTATTCCGACGCCCTGTATCGAGCTTCTCAGGCAATAAATGTGATTACGGAAGAATCGGTACAGTTTGAACCTGTATTGGATAATAACAGGATCATCAGAGAACAAGCAAGTTGTCCGGAACTAGAACTACTGCATGGATTGGCCCAGCGGAACGATCCCAGTTATTTTTATGACGAAAGGGGGATCTTATATAACATTTGCGTAGGAGCCATGGAACCCAAGGCAGTTATGTGCGCCCCAAAAAACATGAGGAACGATGCCACGATAATCCCCTGGCAGGTCACGTCGGCTTTGATAAACCTTGAGTCTGATACGCCGCCAATTTCATTGGGACGGATGCTATTCGGATACTCGGCGATACATTAAGAATTGCTTAGCATGTAAGAAGCGCAAAGCAAGGACGCCGCAGGTGCCCATTCAACCAACCTCCGAGGCCACATATCCTCTTGAGAAAATAGTACTAGATATTGTAGTACCACAGCCGATCTCCGAACGCGGCAACCACTATATTCTCACATGCCAAGATTATTTTACGCGGTATCCAGAGGCCTTCGCCATCCCAGATATGTCTGCTTAAACGGTCGCTCGAGGTTTTGTAGAAAATATTATCTGCTGCCATGGAACCCCCAAATTTTTACTCACGGATAGAGGGGCAAATTTTACATCAAAATTAATGCAGGAAGTCTGTCAGATCTTAAAAATACGTTCCATCTTTACTTCGCCCTACAACCCAGCCGCCAATGGTCTTCTTGAACGCGCCCATCAATCCTTTTCCGCAGTGATCTCCCATTATGTCGCTCAGAACCACAGAGACTGGGATACGCAGCTCAGCTATGCACTTTTCGCCTACAGAAACACTGAGCACAGGATTACGGGTTTTACCCTAACATACTTGATGCATGGGCGAGAATTAACATTACCGTGGACATCTTCCCCTTCCCCCATGTTACCAACATACGCCGAGGAGCCGACCTATAGCCAGGAACTGCAACAAAGGCTAAGGACTGCATATGAGCAGGCAGCTGAATGGAATAGGCTGAACCAAGAAGAGGAACATCGCAGGCATAACGAAGGTCTTGCCCAACCCACCATTTCTATGGGGCAACTAGTTCTCCGAAACATGGTTCTTTCCCCTGGGCAATCCAAGAAACTCACCGCCCGTTGGATTGGACCATACAAAATTATTAAAGTTCGCAGTACAGCCACGTTAGACATCCAAAACGTCGAAAATGGTCGCACGGTCACTACTCATGTGCGGAATTAATTGCCATTACCTTCCGATCCCGACCTCTATCCTCTACCAGACTTCCCATCACCTAATACCCCTGAATCTAATGACCCATCCCGCCTCTCCGGAGGAGCCGCCTCCTACTTGCTCTCCAGCCTCAACGTAAGAGGGCAACGCACCACTAAAGATGACGGGCCAACCACGGTCGAGGAAGAAGTTCCTTCGCCGCAATCCAATACTGCTTTGCCTCCACCTCCAGTGGTTCCTCGCTCTCCGTACAACTTACGGCCAAGACGAACTCACCACCAGCACCAGATTACCCATATTTCAGGATGGCACCACCTTCCAGACGTCGGCGAGCTGACAAATCTACCACAGCCGAAGACAGGATAAAAAGGAAAGTAATGGATATTCAGCGTAAGCGACCGGGTATCCCTGAGCGTCACGTGTCCGAAAAATGTTTCAAATATTCTTCTAACGGGCCAAGGTAAGCTGTCCCTGTCCTCAGGATGCTCGGCAAACACACTTTCTTGGGAGCCCCAAGCATTTTTGATAGCAACATTTCACGATCCACGGACTTCGGTATCGACCCAATTCCCACTTTCTTCCTCAACTCCTCGGATTCAACTTTCGCCAACTTAGTCTTGGGATCAAGCAACCGGACCTGCTGATGTCCATCGAGCGACTAAACACACATAAGGTGCCCACTGTATCGCTGGCCGTGGTTTCCCGCCACACGGAGCTTCTGGCGCCTTTGGAGGCTGATGTGCAAACGATCCACTACGCCGGCTTACCTGTTGGACTCATCTTGGGCGTCAGAATCATCGCCTGTGGAGCGGCAGAAGGAGAAGATCCCACAACCTCCCGGCAATCCCTACCCATCCGCGACCCTAACAGCCGTTTTAACCTCTCCATGTCCGGCAACGGGTCCACCAGAGTCATTCCCCCATACAACGCCCCCCTTTTCCCAGTGTTAGACTCAAGTGTTTAGTGATGTGTTGTAATGTTCCTCAAACCAAGGAGCCATACGGGATTCGACATTTATTTTTTACGTGTACAATTCTTAAAGTGGCACCATTTCATATGTTTTTTCTTCTTTTTAAAGGGTGTTTCCACATGTATATATTTTTCTGTTTTGAGTGACTCGACAGATCTTTTCCCGAAACCCCGGTTTATAATTGAAGATGGGGTGATGTCGCGGGGCGACTTATTGTTTACAAGGAATCGGCATACGGGCGATTAGCCGATACCCCACTCCGCGCACCATTTCCTAAGCGCTGAGCGTCCCTGGACCTATCGGGTCACCACAGTCACGGGATGACTGGACCGCGCCCCGTCCCCCCTTCCCATGCATTTCGGGGTGCCCATTGCACCCCAAAAGTCCTTTAAAAGGAAGGCCTCCGGGCCTAAGAGATGAATCCGTTCCCGCCCGCTGTGGAGTCGTTTTGTACGCCAGCTTCCCTAGCCTGCAGCCGCGAAATCGTTCGTGCACACCCCACTATCGCCGCAGGCCGCGGAGCAAAGAGGCCATTGGGTCTAATAAAGGTAACTTGTTCTTACGGCCTCCCGAACATTATTATCCCATTCGCACGGCGACATGTATGTAAGAAATTAAACTTATCATATCTCATCAAGTGTTTCCTCGGCGAAGTAGATAAATGAAATTTTCACTAGGGTTAATATTGTTATATCGACGTTTCGGCGCCATCTTCAGGATGAAGAGCCGAGAGTTTGTCAGTTCGGGGTATTTATAGCTGATCCTAAGTCCCTTTCACCATTGGAAGGCGCCATGCTTGGGCCAATCAGGTATCACTGTTCTCTCCCTCCCCTTGGTAGGGCATCGTTGTGTCCATAGATACAATATTAACCCGGCTCATATCCCGTGAAAATTTCATTCATATCTCTTTGAGAGAAGTATAATAAAAGAGATAAGCAATAATTGGGTGCAAAATTACTTTTCACAAACCCATACATTGTAAATCCGAGTTTTAATTGATATTTCTAATATAAATGAGTAAAATTATAGATGCTAACAACTCTATTTTTATCTTTCATGTATAATTCACTACATTTACTATCCCATTTCAACATTCAAAAACAATATATTAGTGTATAAATTTTATAATGCAATACATTCATAAAATGTTGAATAGCAAAAAATAATTTTAACTCACATAATTACAGAAAACTAAAATCTAATAATAAAATAATGTGTGCATATGTTGCAAAACCAAAGAGGCTATAATTAATAATAAATGAATAGGATAGGTCCAAGTTAAATCAATCCTTAACATTGAATTGCCATGTGCAGATTAAACATGATACTGAAATTTCATTTATGGTTATACAGTAGGTAGTGTAATTAAAAAAAATACAATGGCGCTTTCAGCCTATAGTGTAAAGCCACTTTATGATCGAGATGGAATTTCAGTCCAATTTGCATGATCAAGAATTTGGAATTCTTCAAAGAATTAAAATGATGGCTTCTAAATATTTCTAAAAAATTCTTATTCCTTAAATTTTATTTTACAAAAAAATTAAAATAAAACTTTCCTTGATAAATTCTTATTATTTCCATACGATACAATATTCATGAGTTTTTTATGTAACTGTGATTGATAAAATTAAAAACTAATAATATACATATAGTATATTATTATACTAATAATATACTATATAATTTACATATGGTATATAGAAAAAAATACACTTGAATATTATATTCATTTCTTCAAACATACATCTGAAAGTAAATTTTTAAAATTATAAACAAGAATCAAATGAATTCTGTGATTTCATCATGCTCATGAATCCTGTGCTATGAAGCATTTATATGAACACTAATTCTCTTTAGGCCAATAGCATACTTATCAAGTAATAATATGGAGAAATAGCTTTCTTTTATAACAATAAGTATTCTTGTATTAAAAAACTGAAGGAATGTTCACTTATATACCTGTTCAATGATTCAATTGTACCTCCACTTCATTTGATATCAACTTCAGACTTTAATTAGTGAACTATGTAAAGTACTATAACAGTATAGACTCTAGCTGAATACTTTATTCTGCAAACAGTAAAAATAACTGTTTTGTTATTTCAGAAAAACTGGTTATATGTTTACTTTCAATCTAGCTTCTGAACATTTACAGAAAAGGTGGTTCAGTCTCATGGAATAATTAAAATATTACCTATCTCTAATATTAAGAATTGTATGAATTTTAACTTTTATTTATTTTTGTAATTCAATGTATATTGTAAATTGAATTCCAGATTAACAAGTAATTCGGTTTTAGAAGTAGAAAATATATATACTTGGATGCTCTAAAAACAAAATTATCATTTCATATGGCAGAAAGAATGACAATCTCTTATACTTATTGTACTTTGATGATTTTTTTCTGTTAATTTCAGCGAGGAATATAAACTAAATAATATAACACTGGCTCCCCACTTTGATAACACTAAATATCATTGCTCACAATACTTGAAATATCTTTCTTAAAGCTTATTTACAGTAAGACATAGCCTCACAAATTAGTTACATTCCATGTAAAAATTTCGGATGATGATCTTGTCATCTGGAACCTTCTATGAAACTGAATATTTTCAGTGATCATATAAGGTGTACTTTTCATTTCCTGATTATCTTACAAGTGTATTCCAGAGCACCAACAGTGATTATTCTCTCTGCCATTTTCAATAATCCACTATAAACATATACATACCTAAAAACTTTTTAAATATCACACCCCACTTTTGATAGCCAATCCCTCATTCTAAGAAATCAAATATCACCAGTATCCGCCTGAATGAGAAAATTTTAATGCAAAAGGATTCAACCACAGCAAACCACAATCTTTGTTAACACTCAATCTTCTCTTCAAAAGAAATAAATTGCACTTCATGATGATGGGAAGGATGTAGGTTTACCTTTAGCTTGGGGCTGGAAAAGATTAAAAGAATTATAAACATTTCAATAGTATCTATAGTATATATAATATATACTAGTATTCACTAGATATATAATAGGTCTACCGGAAAGTTCTGTCCATTTTTAGAATGAAACAAAAGAATATTTTTTTCATACTTTGAATAAATTTTATTGAATAATATAATTGCCATCATTATTTACGACTTCTTTCCAGCGCAATGGTATTTTGTATATCCCATTTTTAAAGAATGTCTTATCTCTAGAGGCCAAGAATTTAACCAGGGTTTGTCTGATTTCTTCTTCTTCCTTGAATTGTTTGCCCTGCAAGAAATTTTGTAAGGACAGAAACCATGGGTATGCGATCGAATCTCACTTAATACTAATGAGAATGGTCTTCCTTCAATCCATTTAAAACGAAAATGTATATACATGTTAAGCGTTCAAAAGAGAGAGCCAAATATGTTTTTAATGAGTATGAGCTTAATTGTTGAAACATTGTAACCAGAACGGACAGAACTTTCAGGTAGACCTAATACATGTATATGCAATTTTCTATAAAATCAAGATTTTAGCTTTAATCTAAACATCCATATAAATGGTGCTTCAATTTTGTATTAAATGCACCAATCATGATAATATTCTTGGTTTTATCAATAACATTTAACATATCTAAAGAAATATAATAAAAGTTTACAATTTCTTCTTTTCATCCTACTGTTCAAACTTCATCAAATGCTCTTTCCACACCTGTAAATCAACTTTCATTGACTTGTTTGTGCCTGAAGTCTTTCCTCACTAATGTCCACAAATGAAGAAGTTAGCATAGTTATGGTGAAATTGCAATTTTCCCTTAAAGTTACTGTTTTTTACATTGAGCTTTTTAACCTGAGTACACTCTTAATCAACAACAATTATAAGGTCTGGTTGTTTCCACTTAAATTCAGTTCAAGGTTTACATTAGAATACTAGTTAAAAAGAAGTTATTAAAGCATTTCAAAGTTAATGATTGTAGTTACAGTTTAAAGTTTCCACTAAGTATATGATCACGTCCTCAAAAAATTGTTTGATATGTTTACAATGATAGGAATGCTAAAAGAATTTTCAGTAAGGCATTTTGGCATGATGTTTATAAACATCAATCAAATTATTGACACAAAAATTACTACAGAAAAATTTTACATATTATATGAAATTTGACCAAAACTTTTGAAACACCAAGAAATAATAATGGCACAAGAAACCATAATAATAACTAGTCAAACAAGATAAAAATATGGAACAAAATTTTTTGTTCAGATAGATGAAAAACTCATGTAATAAGTAATAAAAAACCATGCAATAAATGAAGAAATTGAATACTTGTTTCATCTAACCTCTATGAAACACACCAGCAAATATCCTCGATAACAATCCAACCCGATCAATCTATGAAATACAACATGAAAGTGAACAATATTCTTTTTAGCTATACCTTATTATAAAATTCTAGACAGTATTGTCTTATGGGGGAATCAAAAAACCTCACATCCGGATCAATTTTACACTGAGATCAATAAGGATAAAATTAAGGGTTATAGTTTTCTTAGGATTATTTTAAAATAAATTATGGGGAAGTTTGGAAGCTTTTATATCTTTATAAAAAAAATAAAGACATTTTTAGGATTTTTATTTGATTATATAATATAAAATAATTCTAAATAATTTATTACTATAAATATTACATTGTATTTAATGATGATTGAGTGCAATTACTTTCTGTACTTAACTACTACTATGTAAATCTTCGTTTCAGTGAATATAAAATATTTCTCCTGAAATTTTTCTGTGATTTGATTATAGATGTAAACATACCATTATATAAACATGTGTTGGTAAAGATCTCTCTAGTAGATCGCGAAGCTGAGTCTGCCTTATCACATTGGAGTCCTTCAATAAAGCCAAATTGTCCCCCAAATCCACTTTCCCACTGTTTGATTCCAGATCTGACCTTCCAGATACTGAGTCGTCTTCATCAGTCCTTCCCAGATTTCCCTGGACAGAAAGCCTTAGACGTGGAAGAGCCACAAGACCAGACAGAAGTGGATACAAGTTGAAAGTGAATGTATCAACAGAATGTGGCAGAATGCACAATGGAGTCTGCAAGAGGACAAGAAAGCATTCTCAACAAACTTCAAAATATAAATTCTTATGTTAGATGATTGTATGAGAAACTTAACAGTAGCAAGTAAATTTTTCGTTCACTTACTATAATCAATCATACATATTAAAAACTGATAAACTCTAGTATTATACTGATCAATTAAATAGTTATAACTGGTAATAGCTTACAAGGAGTGTAAACATAGGTGTCTCCTGACTTTTAGACTAACATAGGTCGATAGAGGATCAAAATTAAGAAGACCCGTCTTTTTTTCTATAGTCTGTTTCACTTTTCTAGGCAGTATTGTCTTATGGGGAAATCGAATAGCCTCGTACGCCGGGTCATTTTTCCGGAATATCCGCGAGATCCACAAGATTTGCCTTCGCAACGGATGAAATTAAGATTTTCAGGATAGCTGGGTAGATTATTTCCGAAGTTTTGGTGAAATTTGGATAAAGAAGGATGGTTCAATATATTGACGATGATTTCTCTTAATTTTAACATAAGGAATAAATTTTATAGCGGAATGAAAAAAAAAGTCGCCTTACCAGCCGTGAACATTACTAAAACTGCCATTTCTCTCATCCTATCTAGTATAAAGTGCTTTTTTTTTCTTAGATTAATTTATATACTTTATTAATACATAGAAGTCGAATACTCCAAAATAGATACGCAGTATATAATAGACCCTAAATACGAGGCAAAAAAATCATATTCAGAGAGAAAAAAGTTTCGTTGCCGGGTCGCGAACCAGCGTCCACCACGCAAAAATGACGGATCGAAAAAGCTTTGCTGTAGCCAACTCCACCACCGAACCCACTAATAAAATTGGAGTTCGGAAGAGCTCTTATTTGAGATAAGCGGGTTTGGGTTGTCCCGGCGCGAAATTTGAAAAAAATTCCAATCTTTGAACGTTAATATCTCCTAAACTTACGGCGAGAAACGTCTATAAAAAAGACGGGTCTTTTTAATTTTGATCCTCTATCGACCTATGCTAGTCTCATTCAAAAGTCAGGAGACATCTATGTTTACACTCCTTGTTAGACCAAATCTTTTTCATGATATGATATGGTGGGCTGAATTGTGAGTCTAGTAAGGGTATGGCGTAAGAATTTAAATGTAATTGTTTGCATTATATTAAAGGGATAAAAGGGAGTAAAAAATTATGAATCTTAAAAGTTTAGTACATACTAGATAAAAAAAACTATGAAAAAGCCTGAAATAAAAATGCTAGAAAGAGGAAAATTCATTTATATATTCATGACAATTTTATATAATATAACACAAGCATGCTTCATTACTACATTATAACATTAAAACTATAAAAAAATTCATAGATATTAGCTTTTATAAACCAATAGAGTTTCAATCATGAGAAAGTATATAAAAATAAGTATATTTCTGAGCAAAAATTTATAATTAAGCTTCATAAAACTTTTCTCAAAAGTTCTTTAACTCTAAAGAAGATATTTAATATTTATAAACTAAGAAATTTAATAATTATATTTTCCTTATATATTACTAAAAAATGATGACTTACTTGAATGTGTCCAGCAAACATAAATGCATCACTCGCCTCCATTGAGAGCTGCAACCTTAGAAGGTTCCGGGTACAGTTGTGAATACGATAAGAGATAGGCATAGCAGTTCGCATCCATCCATGAGCAGGTAGTTCTGCCTCAACTAATAGGGGAGTCCGTTCTATTTTAACTCTTGGAAGAGGCACTGTTGTCTCTGTAGGAACTTCAGAGCTTTTTGCATCCCAAAGCCTTTTATTTTCTACATCTTCTTTATTGCTGAAGCAAAATCACATAACCAACATATTCTAAAAAGTGTTTATAGTCATTAATCAAAATCAGTAAGCAGAATCTATGTTACACTGGATCTAAAATGTAAATGATATAATAAATTAGATAAAAATTGGAATAGTAAATTAAACAGCAGAACCTTATTAACAAGCAACTCTCATTTCAAGTGATTTGGACAAAGTGCTAAGCAGAATTTTAAAATTTGACTAAGTAATGTTCCAAATTCTATCATATTTGGCCTGAGATGATAAGTACATTCTGAAGAGTAGAATGAAAACATGCCTGATAATGGCCAAAATCATAAGGAAAATCAAATAGTGTGGAAGTTTGCAGAATGAGTGACAATATGACATTGTATGCAGATTCCTACTGGTATATATATCGAATTTTTGTCCACAATGTTGGAATGGGTGGTAGCCGACTTTTCCATTTGCAGTCGCTTACGTAAATATATGAATTAAATATTATGATTTGATAATTTCAGCATTTATTATATTTGATCATTTTTCTGAAAAGAAAATGAAGTGTACTTTATCTGTGGCTTGAGCTATGTAACCAATGTAACAATAATTTAGACTTAATGACTTTGATTTCTGCCCATTATAAATATAGATAATTTTTTACACAATTATTATATTATTAAAATGCTTGTTACACAGATATGAATGAGATCATTATAAGCACAATAAACTATGATGTATTAAGCAAACAAGTAATATTAAGAAATACTCTTTTTAAAATATAACTAGAGTTTTTGAGTCTTTCCTAAAATATTTCAAGTAGTTATGTAATTGGTAGGCTAGCATGCCATCTTTTTACATTCACTAGTAACTTAAAATTTGAATTTTTCAGAAAGGCTTGACAACTCTATTCTAGAGTATTTCCTATCATTGCTCTAATTAGATCTGTGGAAGAGGCAAAGCCGGAAAATAATGGAGATATGGAAAACTGTAGCATCATACATAGGAGCATTAAAATGGTAGAAGAGTGCTACAGATTAATTTGATGATAATGCTGTGTCCGATTTTGGACATTTTTCAAAGCAAAAAATTTTTTTGCTGAAAAAGTGTTTTGAAGTACAATTAGGATCCAGGAACAAATTATGCTAGTTATGCAAGGTTCCACTAGAGTTCTTTTTCACAATTATTTAAATTTATTTATTCTCTAAGTGCTTATGATGATTAACATTGCAGGAATGTAGAATTATTGAACAAATATAACTTGACCATACCACTATTTATTGCAGCATTTCCCCAACTCTTTTGGCCCAAAGATCCCCTTTCATAGAAAAAAAACTTTCCCTAGGTACCAGAGTGAAAACTACTCAAAGTATAATAGAATAAATAAAAATTTAACTTTAATGTCTTGATGGTAAATGGTATTGTAAATATAAAGAAAAAATTTTATAGAAGATAAATGTTATATAACTTACATATAACTTTTGTTACCACAGGTAAACTGCTGGGAGCACAGGGTTGCCGATTTTTTTATGTGATGGCCAACTAAATCTCACATTTAATCAATGAGATTAAACCGGAAAAAAATTGAAAACCCTACCCTACCTATAATGGGTTCGATTCTTAGAGGCCCCGAAAATCAACTTTTCATTGTAAGAATGCATGGGGTCATTTTTAAAATATTTTTAAAAAATACTTCCCATTAAGCCAGAAGGATAAAATTTCATGAACCTATTGCTATTATACATTTCTACAGATATATACAATAGTTTACTGGCAACTGGTCATGGATTTGATGCCAGGAGGTGAAATATTTTCAAATTTTGAAAAATCGTATCTCTCTTAATATGATACATAGATAATCCAAACTTTCTACACGTACAGATATGTATATAATGTAAATATTAAAAAAATCAACACTTGCCTATGTTTCATGCGAAGGCTTTAACAATAACTATGGAAAATTTTGGAAATGCATTCATCAACTGGCAGGTAAAATATCATTCTTTATACCCTAGACCAGGCATGAGCAACTTCTCCACTATTGAAGGCTGCACTACAGACTTTTTACTTTACTAACGGCTGCCAGTAAGTCCAAGTAAACTTAATGATGTTTTATGATTTATGTAAAAATTTACAAATTTCACATTCAAACAGAGTATAAATCCTTTTCTGATAAACCCTATCACAAGCTTCTCATTGTTCTTCAACTCCTCTACAATTATATATTATATGAGTAAAGGTTGTTCAGTGAAAAATAAATTTTTTCGAAAGATAACTCTGCTCAAACATTGCTAAACATAAAGTAAAGGACATTAACGTAACGCTTCGGCCACGGAGCCGCCGATTTTTTTACGTAATTGGCAACTACATCTCACTTAGGAAAAATTCGGAAATCCACTCTACCTATCCTAAGTTCGATTCTAGAAGGACCTAAAAATCGATTTTCCCCATTTAGAATGCATGGGGCCGTTTGTCAAATAATTTTAAAAATACTTTCCATTGAGTTAGAAGATTGAGATTTCATATAGCTATTGCTTATATATATCTCTACGGAAATATACTATTGGTTTTGTACAACTGGTCATGGGTTCGATGCCAGGAGGTGAAATATTTTCAAATTTAGAAAAATTATAGCTCTCTTAGTATGATACATAGATCATTCAAACTTTCAAAATGTATAGATACGTATATAGTGTACTACGAAAAAATCAGCACCTGCCTATGTGCCATTGGTTCGATTCCAGAGCGTCCCGTAAACTCGATTTTTCCCGTTTAAAATACATTGACCATATTTCCGAAAGCTTTTTATGACACTTCCCAACCGCGCAGAGGTATAGCATTTCACACAGTCATAAAAGGGACCATTCTCACAAAAGCGACCGTAATTATGTCGTAAATGGTCGTTGGTTCGATTCTAGGGGGCGTTAACAATAACTTCGTAAGTAATACATAGTGAATTAAGGACTCATTTTGAGGTACTTCCTTAAGGTATTTCCATTTGAAATTTGGAGTTTTTATAAAGATAATCATACTCAAGCGTAAGATGACAGTAATTTTCGTAGGATTGCTTTGGTTCGACGCCGGAGCGGGAATAATGCTTCCGTTAGAAATGCATGGGAAATCGAATTCAGAGCATTGTCCGTTTGATAATGTCTTTTAGTTTACGTTTAGCAATGCCCACTAAATCTCACCTAGGAAAAATTCGGAAACCGACCCTACCTATCATGGGTTCGATAAGAGGCCCCAAAAATCGACTTTCCCCCGTAAGAATGCATGGGGCCGTTTTTCAAAAAATTTTTTAAAATAATTCTCATTGAGCTTGAAGAATGAGATTTCATACAGCTATTGCATTTATATATATCTAAGGGAAAATGCTATTTTTTACGTACAAACGGTCATGGGTTCAATGCCTGGAGGTGAAATATCTTCAGATTTTTAAAAATCGTAGCTCTCTTAATATGATACATAGATCATTCAAACCTGCAGAATGTATAGATACGTATATTGTGTACTTCGAGAAAAATCAACAACTGCCTAGGTGTCACGGGTTCGATTCCAGAGCGACCTGTAATCTCCATTTTTTCCCGTTTGGAAAGCAATGACCATATTTCCGAAAGCTTTTTATGACACTTCCCAGCCGCGCCGAGGTTCAAAATTTCACACAGCCATTAAAGGGACCATTCTCATATAATAGCATACTTAACATTGTCGGAAATGGTCGTTGGTTCGATTTTAGGGGGCGCTAACTATAACTTCATAAGAAATGCATAGGGAATTAAGGACTCATTTTGAGGTACTTCCTTAAGGTATTTCCATTTGAAATTTGGCATGTTTATAAAGTCAATCATATTCAAGCGGAAGATAACAGTAATTTTCGTAGGATAGCCTTGGTTCGACGCCGGGGCGGGAATAATGCTTCCGTTAGAAATGCATGGGAAATCGACCTCAATGCAATGCACGCTGCGAAAACGTACTTTAGTTATAGCTTAGCATGATTTATCCGATAAATCTTTCGAAAAATCGTAAGTTTTAGTAAAAGATACATTTCCCGGTTGCTTGCTGTCAGCAAGCACACCTTTACTCGTATATAATAGATATATCCTCTATATCATATATAGTTCCATTTGTAGATGCAACACGGCACTTTCTGTCTCCACCACATGAGGAGAAGCAACGAGTAATATTATTGCTGAAATCTTTTCAAAATCTTGAAAACAGTTAGTGAATTTAACAACAACTGCAACAACCCATCTAAAATGCCCAAAAAGAAAACGGTAAAAATTTGGTCAGGGTTTACTTCTTTGCTCTCAATCAGAGCCATCATTACCTACACTTTACTATACACGTATACTTTTTCACGGCTGCCAAAGTCCTTCCTTACAGCCACAGGTTATGCACTCATGCCCTAGACTATCTTAAAATTTTATGAAGAGCTTCAGCAATAGCAAATTATTTGAATGTATGAACACCCACTATTAGGATGTTCAGCTTAATTTTTTTCTGATCTCAGATCAGAAAAAAATGAAGCCAAATGTAAAACAGCAAATATATCTATACTCACTGAGCTTCCTTCTTTTTGTTCCTTCGAGATGTTTCAGAGCCCCTTACCCAACGAACTGAGAATGAGCCTGTAGAAACTACATTAGATGTAAAGTCCACTTCACTTCCAAAAGATGGGTCACCAATACATACAATCAGGGCTTCTGTTCCTCCTTCTCTTGGCCCAAGCTGCAACCCATTCATCTGAGTCCCTTTCACAAGGCCTTCACCTAAACCAACAGCCTTGACTTTCTCAGCCTAAATTAAAAACACACATATTTAGCCTCTTACACAACATTATTCCCAATAAGTATACAAGGTGGCCAAAAAGTTGGTCATGATAAATTGGCTAATTTTGATCACTCAATCTGTGTACCATTAGAAGCGACTGTAGAAAATTTTTAGAAATAGTTTAATGCATTATTTGGCAAGATCATAAATTCCTTTAATTCTGACTCCCTGAGAAGGTGATCTTAGCTAGATTATCTACTTAAAAATATTCATTATAAGATTGATGAGTGCATAGCAGAAATTCAAAACGTAATTGAAGATTTTTTAGCTAAGATTATAGGAATATAAAAAAATTAAAGAATTTGTTATTTTCTAAAGCTACTTTGAACTGATAAATATTGTTAATATTCATCTATATTCTTTTAATTCTCCTGGATGTAAGTTTTTTACCCTTTAAGTAATTATTTGATTTGCTTTAAGTAGATAACCCTAAAATCTATTCTAATTAAATTTCAAATATTCTCAACAAGCTATCGAGTGAAAGTAAGTCATGCCATTTTTTCTGGCAAAAGAAACATGAAAGTAAAATATTGAAATTAACAGCCATACTGCATTTTCATAACAAATTTTCATATTTAAAAACAAATAGTACTAAAATTTTACATTGTACTTGATAAAAAAATGAAATTAACACTTTAACTTAGATATATAAATACTTTTTGAAAAAGGTGTCAGAAGATCAAAAATTTTGGTACCATATGTACATGATACTGCTTACTTAAGTTGCATATGGACATTTAAATGAGCCTATAAGGCAAAAACTTAATAAGTGATTTAAAAAATATGAATAGTTTTGAACATACATGTTTCTTATCCTTTCCTTTTCTTACCCATTCCTCACTGGAACGCACCTTATACAGTTTATAAATATATTGCATAGTATGCATTCCACACCTCTTCTTTCCCTTTTGGTTTGACTAAGCTTATGACAACAAGTCAAGCTACACACTTTTAAGTTATAAATTTGAACTTATATACCGTAAAGTTGCTTCTGCTTTACATGACCATGTTAATATGACAAACCCACAATTTATGTACAACGTCCATGCTCACCAAATTGAAATAAGAGGATATAACTTTGATAGGGCAAGAGGCTCTAGATGCAACTCTGGGAACCAATAAGAAGGGTTCTCCAAGCAAAGTGCCAGAAACTGCTTCCAGGCGTCCTAAAGATAAAATTTGCACTGATACTGATAGTGGCTCCACAGCCTCTACATTTATCTTAGATTCTGCTTCTTCGTCCTTATTTTCTCCTTCATATCTGTATAATGCCTAAAAAGAGGTGAGGGAAATTTTAAGCAAGATATGTCTTATGCTTTTACGTTTAAATGCATTTCATTGTTAATATTAAACACAGCCCCATAAAACATCCACTCATTGAAAGACGTTGAAATTTTTGATTAATTGAATACAAGCACACAATAATTAACACCAATTTTGCTAAATATTCCAAGTATTATTATTATATATTATACTCATAATTTATCAAACATTCCATCTAAAGAAATCTAACCTTCAGAGAAATCTCTCGCTTCCCAGGAGTAAGTGCACAAATGAAGAATTCAGTCTGCCTTTCATCACATCTTCCACTGAATGAATCACCAACATTTGATATCAATGCCAACTGAAGATCTCTAGACTGATGGAGGTAGGAAGGAGTTGAACTGATTATGGCTGAAAAATAGTACCAAATTTCTAACTTTATTGAAGGAGAATTATTTGACTTAGCACAAAATTTTTACATAAAATCTCTAAATTTCCAAATATAGATACAACTTTGAAAAGTATAATTCATTCTCATGAGTCAAAATCAGTGAATACTTTCGAACATATTCTAATGAAACTGCCACACTTGATTATTTTATTTACTATGCAGTTAACAATTTGGGTAAAAGCATAAGATATTTATACTGATTAATTTAGGTTTTCAATACAAAAACAAAGCATTTTCCCACAATTGAAATAAATTTACTTTAGAGTATATTGCACCAGAATTACTTGCATTTTTGCAAACTATGCTAACTAATATGTCAGTATTTTTATACTAATTAAGTCTGATGAAAAGAACTAGTAACAACTAAAAGACATGAAGAAAAATTTAAAAATAAGTTTTTATCAAAGGATAATCTTTTCTTTTCAATTATTAATTCAATAACCAATTTTTTAGCATTACCATCTCATACAGTTTATTACGGCCTTTCCTTTTCTTTTTATTCTTGGAAGTAAAGGCAATTTAGGTAAATGAATAAGCAAATGATTTGGAGAATTGCTATACAAGGTACATTTAGTTCAATTTTCCTAAATTTCCAGCGAGGAAGTTACAGATGCAGAGGTGAACTATTTTATTCTCAAATTGAAGTTATGATTTTCTTAATGAGAAATCCAAGGAATAACGGGTGTAAGTCTGAAAAAGTAGGACTCAAACCAAGATATCAACATTTCCAATCCCTTAGTGGGATATCTTAATAACTCATAACCATATTGAAACCCTCAACAAGGATCCCACCCCTTTCCATCGTTTGTCCATAAAGAAAGCACTAGCTGATTCCTCTCTTTTCACTGCCAAAGAAAACTACAAGATTGTAACAATGAATCCCCTTCCCCCTCGTTTTCCCCCCTAAACTTCATAACCAAACCAGCCTATTAGACCAATAATCTCAAGAATTTCGGCACATAAATTAAATTTCATAATTAGAAAGGCGACTGATTTCTCCCAAGTTTTGGTGTTAAAAACTCCATTGACTAAGCAAAGGTCCAAACTGAGTCCAAACTAGTCTCTTTCAACTTGGAGAGCTTATTTGCTTCCATGTGCAGATGCAGTAGATACTCTCCATCAGCTTTCAAAACAAAAAGGAATTCCTAAAAGAACCAGTGAAGAAATCAAAAATTTAACTTAAGAGTGCTTAAAATAAAATAATATTCTGTTTAATGGTGTCTTTTACTGTCAACGGTACAGCCTCATGATGGGCTCACCACTTTCTTCCCTACTTGAAGAAATTTTCGTGGACAAGTGAGAGAGGTTAACCTTTTTAACAGAGGTAATAAATTAACTAAATACTCCTTATACTGGCACTGAAATGTTTACAACATAATTTGTGTATGGAACGGACCTGAAGTAGAACTGCATAATTTCTTAACTCTTTTAAATTACTTCCATAGCTCCCTCATATTCACCATGGATATAGAGTCCGAAGGCTCCATCAATTTCCTGGATCTAACTATTTTCCTAGAAGTAGATAAACCATCCTTTCAAATCTACTGCAAACCCACCAACACCGACCATGTCATCCCATACCATTCTTCCCACACCATTCCCATAAGCTAGCAGCCTTCCATTCCGCCTAACCCATATCCCTCTCACCCCCCTTGATTTCAATAATGACATTTCTACCATAAGATTAATAGCCAAGAATAATGGATACAATGCAAGCCTCATTGACAAACTTCTAAACCGGAAATTAAAAATGATCACATCCCAGAAAATCACCCCTTCTCTTTCCAACCTCACAGTCCTTATCCTGAAGAAGACTCCCATTCTTAGGAAGAATTTCCTACCGCCTAATCAACCTACTACCAAAAAACATTAAGCCAGCATACTATACCCCATGGAATCTCTACAGTGCCCTCAGGAAAGGAATAAACAATAGAGGCAAGGAAATTGAAAGCGGAGTATACGAGCTCCGCCACAGACTGCCTAGCATGGTACATAGGACAAACGGGAAGGAGTTTAAAAACAAGGCTTCAAGAGCACAAGCACTACCTCTGCATCAGGGTACCAGGAACCCATTTGCTGTTCACCTGAAAGAATTTAGCCACAACAGCAACTTCGAAGCAAAACTACTCCACAGAAAGTCGAAGGGAGGACACCTTTAGTTTGCTAATGGATGCTTTAGAGTTTTTAGAAATTAAGGCTTCTGTAAATCTCACTAATGACTATATTCTCCTAATGCTTTACCTACTACTTTGTTTCATCACCAATGACTCCATCCTCCTTTCTTTACCTGCTAATTTGTTTTCCTAACGACTCAATTCGCCGCCTAATTTAACATCCTCTCCCAAACACCCATTTTATTTTCAATTTTGAAAACTATTTAATGTGAGTGTTTCCTTAAATTGTACCTGAAGTCTTCTGTCAGCTTGCTGACAAAACCAGTCCAGAAATAAAATTATTTGCAGAAAGAAGTTAGTTATATGTTTTCAATATGTTTCAGTATGAAAAAACAGTAATTAGGGGATACAAGTTTTATACCTGCCCAGATATACTTTCTTCGCATTCTTTCTGTACCCTGTGAGTTGCATGAATATTCGTGAGCACTTTTCTATTAAATCAATCAAAACAATAATTTTAAACATTATGTTCATGTTCCTCCAAAAAGGGTTGAGCTTTATCTTTTGTGATTTGATATCCTCAAGATCAGGATCACAAAATATTACATTTCTTTCATTCATAAAAGTGAATAAATACTAAATATATATTAAAATTAGTATAAATATTTTATTCATATGAATGAATATAATACTTGGAATCTCCACATCACATTTGAAACATCAATAAGAATAAAATTTATATAACTTCATATTATAAAGAACTTATTGAGCTAAGAACTATATAAATTGATGGGGATATTTCACTAAAATGTATTCATACTTAGTGGAACATATAAAATCACTAAGAATAGAGAGATTAAGGAATGCATCAACAAAAAGAGGCTAGATATTTGATAGTAAAATAGAATTGGTGCAATGCTTGGTGAAGGCTTTAATTAAAAATATTTTTATAGATTTTAATATATGTATTTTATATAAAATGCTATATAACATAGATTGAAAACTAGGTAGACAGCGATTAAATTTGGCCAATATTCAATGATCATTTGCATTCATAGAAAAACCAAATCACAGGTTTGATTGAATAAGTAAAACCATAAGTTAAAGTTAACAAACCTGTTCTATAAATATTCCATCAATGGTAGAAAAATCAAAGAGATCAATAAATAAAGTTCATGAGTCAATTACAAACTTTGAGCTCGAAATCACATTATCAGTGAACCTTCAAATAAAAGAAGGTTATTCATCTCATGCTTTCCAGAACTTTTGCAATTGCAAAATAAATGAAGTACCTGAATTAAAATATATGATGGGATGAAAGATGTAATAATTTCTTTCCATGAATTGTATCCCAACTTCAGCTTCTTTAACTGAGCAAACAATAAGTAAATAGTGAGAGGGAGGGATAGAAACAAATTAATTTTTAAATTAATTTCATTTAACAAATATCATATAGTAACAGTTCATCAATCATAAGGTTAATTGACAAGAAATAACCTAATAAATAACCATAACCTTTTCAAGCATTGTAAATATTCAACTGTGATTTGGTTAAGGGTCATTATCTATTTTTATTTTATCCTAATTATGAGGAATCATACTTTCAGGGGTTAAGCTCTACCTGACTGGAGCCAAATCTAGATCAGGAGATCTGGGTTCTATTCCCACATTGTACTATCAAAATTTAAGATCTCTTACTTTGTTGCATCTGAGAAGAAGTATTTGAAGATGGATCTTTTTCTAAGCTTGACAAAGCAACAGCAGGATCATAAGATATCCCAACTTGAAGCAATAATGATGCAAGAGACTTCCCTTCCCTTTCACTCCTCAGTTCCACCTTAACTGGAAAAAACTCTCCGACCAATAAAGGAGGCTCCAAAGGGTAAGATTTCTCAACAGTAATTCTTGGAAGTCTAGGCAAAACTTCTGCAGATACCAAAGGTCGAACATCATCATATCGTATGCAACCAGCAGGAACAGATCTGAATAGTAAAATATACAGATTACATTTTAATTAAAATCACTCCTCAAGTCCCATTCCTCACATTAAAAATTTATAAATATAGATGATATAGAATATATGGTGTACCATTCACAACTTGGTAAAAGGTGGTGTTGATGTCTAATTGAAATGTATTATAATTTATTTAAATCATAAATAAATTATATATATATATATATATAATTTATTTAAATCATAAATAAATTATATATATATATATATATATATATACGAGTAAAGGTGTGCTTGCTGACAGCAAGCAATGCAATAATTTATCTTTAGTAAAAAATAAAATTTTAAACATAAAGTAAAGGACCTTAACGCAGCTGAATATGCACTAAATTCGATTTCCAATGCATTTCTTTCGGCAGCATTATTCCCGCCCCGGCGTCGAACCAAGGTCATCCTGCTAAAATCACTGCTATGTTTCCCTTAAGTATGATTGACTTTATAAACACCCCGAATTTCAAATGGAAAATCATTCAGGAAGTACCTTTAAATGAGTCCTTAATTCCCTATGCATTTCTTACGAAGGTTCGCCCCCTAGAATCGAACCAAAGACTATTTACGACAATCTTTGGGATGCCTTAATGCGGGAATGGTCCTTTTTATGCCTGAGTGAAATATTGAACCTCTGCGCGGTTGGGAAGTGTTATAAAAAGCTTTCAAAAAAATATTGCCAATGCATTCCTTAGGACAAAAATCGAGATTACAGGACGCTCTGGAATCGAACCCGTGGCACATAGGCAAATGCTGATTTTTTTCCAAGTACATTTTGTAAGTATCTATACGTGTTGAACGTTTGAATGGTCTATGTACGATATTAAGAGAGCTGCGATTTTTCAAAATCTGAAAATATTTCACCTCCTAGTATCGAACCCCGGATCGATTGTACGTAAAATACTGCATTTTTCCGTAGACATATGTATTAGCAATAGCTACATGAAATTTTATTCTTTTAGCTTAATGGGAAGTATTTATATATAAGTTTTTTTATATGGGATATATTTTTATATTTTATATATATCTTTATCTATTATATATAGACGCTTCGGGGGGATATATATATAGATATATATAGGATATTAATGTCAGGCCCAAACCGCTTCGGCCACGGAGCCGCCGATTTTTTTACGAAATGGCCAACTAAATCTCACCTAGGAAAAATTGGGAAACCCACCCTACCTATCATGGGTTCGATTCTAGAAGGCCCCAAAAATCGACTTTCCCCCGTAAGGATGCATAGGGCCGTTTTTCAAATAATTTTTTAAAATACTTCCCTTTACGCTAGAACAATGATATTTCGTATGGGTATTGCTATCATATATATCTACGGAAAAATGCTATTGTTCACGCACAATCGGTCATGGGTTCGATGTCAGGGGTGAAATATTTCCAAATTTTGAAAAATCGTAGCGCCCTTAATATCGTACATAGATGATTCAAACTTTCTACATTTATAGATACGTAGATAATGTACTTTTATAAAAAATAACACGTGCCTATGAGCCATGGGTTCGATTCCATAGTGTCCCGTTATCTCGATTTTTATCTTAAGGAATGCATTGACCATATTTCCGAAAGCTTTTTATGACACTTCCCATCCGCTCTGAGCTTCAAAATTTCACAGAAACATAAAAGGGACCATTCTCACATAAAACCGAACTTAATAGTATCGTAAATGGTCGTTGGTTCGATGCTAGGGGGCGCTTACTAAAAATTCATAATAAATGCATAGGGAATTCAGGACTTATTTTCAGGTACTTACTTAAGGTATTTCCATTTGAAATTTGGAATGTTTTTAGAGATAATCATACTCAAGCGAAAGATGACAGCGTTTTTCACAGAAAAGCCTTGGTTCGACGCCAGGCGGTAACAATGCTGCCTTAAGGAAAGCATGGGAAGAACATGTCAAAGAATACATGCGCTCTGATAATTTCGTTGAATATATTAATGAAGACGTTAAAAGATTTATTATTACAGTGCTTGCTGTAAGCAAGCACACCTTTACTCGCATATATATATATAGGAGGTCAAATATATATATATTGGCAATATTTGCGAAAGCTTTTTATAACACTTCCCAACCGCGCACAGGTTCAAAATTTCACAAAGTTATTAAAGGGCCAATTCTCACATAAAAGTGACCGTAAGAATGTCCTAAGTGGTCGTTGGTTTGATGCTAGAGTGTGTTTACTATATCTCCTTTAGAAATGCATAAGGTAATAAGAACGCACTTTGAGGCACTTCCTGAACGAATTTTCTTTTGAAAATTTCAGCGTTTATTAAGTCAGTCATACTCATGCGAATACTTAAAGCATTCTTTGCAGGAAGTTCTTGGTACGACGCCGGGGCGGGAATAATTCTGCCATAAGAAATGCATGGAAATCGAAATCAATGCAATGTACGCTGCGAAAATGTCCTTTAGTTTATGGCGATCAATGAATTAGCAGAATAATATTTTGTTTAACCTCATTTTTTCATCATTAGATATAATAATTCGTTGCTTGAAATTTGAAAAAAAAATTGCAATCTTTGAACGTAAATATCTCCTAAACTTACGGCGAGAAACGTCTATAAAAAAGACGGGTCTTTTTAATTTTGATCCTCTATCGACCTATGCTAGTCCTATTCAAAAGTCAGGAGACACCGATGTTTACACTCCTCGTCAGTCTATGACAACTCAATAATATTCAGCAAATTCGAACGTCTCCTCCCAAATGAATCACTACTTCACCTTGCTATGATCCGCCCTCTCTACATTACTAAGTTCAAAAAGAGTTTTTAATTCCAATATGTAGCTTTTAAATAATTTCTTTAGTAAATTCCAATTTTTAATTCTCAATTTCCTGGTCCTGATGGTATTTTATGGAAAGAGTTCACGTGTCATTGGCTTCTGTATCATTCACATTTTTATCTCATTTCATTGAAATACCAAAAATGAAATTGAAAATGACCACTGCTAATTATATTCATATTTCCTACTCAAACAATTTAGGTTAACTGAAAGAAAAAGATAATAAATTAACAAACTGAAATAACGTAACTGAATGTAATTCAATTGCTATTAAATAGGTAACAATGTGATAGTGTCACATTAAAGGATTAATTATATGCTTGATTGGTTTCCGTAAATTTTTTCCATGTGACCAACGCCGCGGAAGCCTTCGCAGTAATATATGCTTGATTATAGATTAACTTAAAATAATATACGTTTCCCTGATGACTGGTCTAGATCTGTTGTTAATCCAATATGTAAGGTAGGACTGTAAACATAACTATAACTTGTTCCGGAAATCAGAGAATTGAACAACATCACACAGGCCTCATTTGTCCTTTAGATTTTATGGACAAAATAATCTTCTTTCATTAAACCCTTCAACTGTCAGTTTTAATCCACAAATTATTTAAAGAAAAATTTTAAATTATTAAAGAATTTGGTCCTGGAAAACATAAACTTATAAGAATCTTAGGAAATAAAATTTCCACAGATAAAAAACACCCTTTGTTTAGATTTGTGAAAAACCTAAACAAACCTAATGATAATAAAGGATGGGATAGAAGTTAACTTAGCACGTTGATGGTTGCACTTTTTCACAAGGTTAAACAGAAGTGAAAAATAGCAACATGATTGGGACTCAAACCCAGGTCTCCCACCGGGCAGGTATGCTGACCACTACACCACTATGCCGCATTTAACTTTGTGAAATAAGCGCATTCTGCTTTTTTCACATTTCCGCCAAAAATTACAAAATAGTACAAACTAAAAGATAAGAAAGCACTAAGTGAATGTAATCAAGAAGAAAATAAACTAGGAAAAAAATATATACTTAATAGAAATAATAAAATAGAATATAGAAAATACTATAAATTAGTGATGACTCAACCAAGAATAGACCGGTAACATACTTCTGAAATAATGATGATATAAATTTTATCGAGGTTAGATAAATAAAAACAAAATTCTTTCCACTGTGTTCTTGATTGTATAAATCTATACACCAATTTAAGGTCAATAAATCGATGTAAAAATGATAAACATAAATTAAGAAAGTCAATCCTATTGAAAGTTAGTTGTTAAATAGAAGACAAGGATATATGATCAGAGAAATTATGTAGAATAAATACGGAAGTGGATAGTAAAAGACCAATGCATCTAATTCATAAGCCACTGGTTTTCCTGTCTAAGAAGCAAGCTCTGCACTAGAAGATATAATAATTACAATTTTACATTTACTATGCATTCATATTATTTCTAAAGAGTAAAATCTAAAAAATGAAACATATCTTAAATTGATATGATAAAAAGTTTCATGGGATGAATCTTTAAATATAACTTACAATGAAATAATACTTCATAACAATGAATGCATAGCTGATATACTGTAAGAGAATAATTTACCTGAAATTTTGAAGTTCTGGGCACAAACTAGGAGTAAATGTTGAGTCTCCAGCACCAACAGAAAGAAACCTTAATACAACATATTGTTCATTGTCTTGACCAAACTGGAGAGAAGTGGAACTTATCTGGAAATCAAAAACGATAATTTTATATGGTGCAACATTACAAAACAATAATACTTAAGGATGTCAATGGTTGTAATTTTGATAGGAATAATACAGTACTGAGTTGTTCGGAAAGTAATTTCACTTTTTTTTGGGGAAAATGAAAGATAATTTTCGTATACTGAAAAAATATTTTATTAAATTATATATTGGCCATTCTGGTCCAACACCTTTTGCCATCTATCTGGCAGTAACATGATTCTCTGCTCATAAAAGTGTTGGTCCTTGCCAGCAAAAAACTGATTCAGATGGTTTTTGACATCTTTATTTGAGGTAAAGGTTTTACCATCCAAAAAAATTGCAGGGACCGGAACAAATAGTAATCGGAAGGCGCCAGATCTGGAGAATATGGTGGGTGTTGCATTATGTCCCATCCAAGCTATAAAAGCTTTTTTCGAGTGACCAAACTTGTATGAGGCTTCGTGTTGTCTTGGTAGAACACTACACCCTTCCTGTTTATTAATTCTGGCCTCTTCTGTCTAAGCGCATCATTCCTTTTGTCCAGCAGATGACAACAGACTTCTGAATTAATAGTTGTGTTGTCCGGTAAAAGCTCAAAAAAATTTTTCTCCATACACATTCTATCTTTTCTTGCATTGACAGCACTTTTACCTTTTCTATAGTAAAATATGACAAAAATGCTGCTAAATGCTCTCCATATTTAAAAGGGCACCAACCAAAAACTATTGCGCAAAATTAATACAACTTTTTCTCACATAAGCCTTGTAATATTAGCTCTCAAGACATATTGGTTATGCGGCTTAAGTGTGAAGCTGGTTTCAAAAAATGTAATCAAGTCCTCTAACGGGAATAAACAAAATTACTTTACGAACAACATTATATATGTACTTACACTGTGTAATGACTTATATAAAATATAGTAAAATCATTTACATAGAAAAAAATTCACTCAACATACACATCTTCAATGAAAAATCTTTCAAACCTTCTCTGTATAGGTGTTATTACCTGAACACTTTTCACAACTTCTCTGAAGTCTAGGGAGAATGATGCTGAAAAAACTTTAACTTCACCAGCTTCAAAAGTCAAACTTGAGGCACTAGAAATTTCTTTACTCTCTGATAAAGGGCTTTCAGCTACTATGACATGCATAGATTCCTGATTAGATCCATTAATAACCAATATTGACAGTCGAGTATAGGATACTGTTTGATCATACAGACTCCTGTTGAAAATATGAAAAATTTGACTTTTATCCATAAATAAAAAGAAACAAAATAGATAAGAAAACATATAAATTAAACTATTTATCCATCTCAAATTTAATGATAAAAATTAATTTGTAATGAAACATCATAGAAAAAATTTTGACCTTCATAAATATAGACTAATAATACACTAACGAAAACTTACAGGTAATTCATTGTAAGGAACTGATCAGGCCATAATTTCCATTCAATTTTTATCTATCTTGATGTATCCCTACAATATCTAATAAAAAGACTCATACCTTACATACACTTCCACCTGAACCCTCTCATCTGCACGAAATGATGATGAGGTAAACCTTGCTTGACATTCTGCTAAAGATGCCATACCACCAGCAACCATATCAATAGGAACCAAAGGTGCACTGTGAGGCATAAAAATAGATTCCCATAGACCTCTTGATACATCTTTATCTGAGGCAGGTATGTCCATATCAGAGTCCATCTCAGGAGGAATCCTCTTCAGATCATCAAATACAATATTTGTAGATGTGATTACTTAAACTAATATGAGAATAATATATGTACACAAATGATACGAGTAAGTAATAATAGAATGATCTGTTATTTTCCTCGTGAACTACATGTAAGAACTTCTCTTAGTATCAAGTATCAGAGACATTGACATGGCAACTGGAGTCAAACCATCTACAACTGCTCTTACCCAGTTTTGATACCCAAGAGAAGATCTCACATTCATTTGTTAGAATGCACAATGCACTACTCTATGCTATGAATTCAATCAAAATGAAATAGGATTGAATTTATTATATGCATTTACGTAGAGTTTTTTAAGATACCTTGAGTAACCTTGACATGGAATAAAGCTCAAGAAACTCAAAAAGCTTTCTTCAGAAAAATGAAAGGAAATACTTCTTAAACAATAAAATTGGGACTAGGCATTAAAACATGAGGTTACCTTCCTATAACTTAAGCCTTGAATTCAATCCTATCACCATATGATAACTCATCACCTCAAAAATCTAAGCATTGTAAACTTGAAAGAGTACATATACAGAATTATATCAAAGTATAAAAAGGAGAAGTAGAATAAAGCATGGAAGAATAGGAAGTACAAGCAGAAAATATCATCAAAGATGATTAGGATGGATTTTCATTACAAGAAAATGCTACAGCTGTAGTTTCTCGTATTTATACAATGAATGCATTAGAGTTCTATCCTTTTCTGGTACTTAGCAAATTTTATCGGCTATCAAACTGGTTTAAAAACATCACTTGGTAAATGTGAAAATAGATTAAGCACTACAATATCAGTTGATTTACAATGTAATCATAAGGAAACTGATTGATTTGTCAAAATATATTTTTAAAGAAACAAAAAGAGTGTATTCTTATTCCATACAAACTAATCAGAGAGTATGAATTTTTAAAATGAAATATTAAACTGTGCAGATTCACTATTTTGCATGCATCTATCTATTTATTTCACAATTTTATCTATAAATATCCATCTGACTTTTACTTGCATATGTTCCAACTAGATCTATCAGTAGGCTTTCCTCATGTAAGAAAACTGAATTCATAACAATCTCAATCTTGTTCATTCCTTAATGATACTGATCAAAATTAATGTTCTTATATTCATATATTCTAGATACAGAGCATTGAGATCTTATCTGGAAATTATCTTACAATATAAAATTGAAAAATACATGTATCATTGTCAACTTACCTTTACAACTTTACAAAGATTCAAAAATATGTTTGCTTTCCGTAGCTGGGAGAGTATCACCTTCGGGCCAAGGGATTCAATGGACAAAGCTACAAATTCTTGAACACTAGCAGTGAGGAAAGCACACACAAGAGCTCTGCTGAGTGCATGAGTGAGGAGAAGCCACCATCGCTCACTGCGATGTTCCCATAAAACATGCCCAAGAAGCCTACAATTAAAACAGTAATTAATAACAGAAATGATATATTTATGAGATTAGGCTACTATTAGATATCAGTGAAGGGTTCAATTTAAGAATTTAGGAATAAATTGAAGACGTTCAACAAGTAAACACCTATTAGAAACAATCCCTGTGCCATGGAAAATGAAAACACCATAAAATTATAAAGGCGTTTATTTATAATTTATTTCATGGAACTTGGTACTCTATATAATTGCATATTCAAGTTATTTCAAATAATCCTTAGGATTATAGAATACCATTTTCCAGTCAGATTTCATTATATTTTCCATTTGATTTTATCATATAGCCATGTTTCTAACCAACATTTGATATGACATTTGAACATTTTATTTTAACCCAAACATGAAATCGTGTCTGAGAAATTATCAGTAATACAGTTTGATCTGTATTAAACATGTTCACAGTTATTTTTTGAGGTCCTGATTCATTCCTTGTTAAAGCAGATAAACAATTATCCTCATTTAGCATTTTCACATCCTGTTTTCTTCCACACTCAACATTGGAAAGATATTTGTTATAATTTTTCTTGCCCAAGAGATTTTTAAAAATTTATTTTAGCCACCTTTGATGCTGGAAGATTTCACAAATATAGATGGTAACAAACTTGTTTCTTGGTATGAATCACAATTTACCATTCCAGTCAGCAGTATTTAAGTAACTCAAAAGAATACCAGGAAAAAACTTCCACCAGGCCACTGATTGACCAGCAATTATCTCTTAAGTGGCTTTGATTTTGAGATGGCTTCGAAAAGGTAATCTCTGATTTGAAAACTAACTGAGGAGGTGAATACAAATTCTAACTTGAGTAAGTCTGATATTGAAAAGGGAGGCAATTTTAAGAGAAGTCATATGTATTATCTAGATTTAAGAAGCACTCAATCATCTGGTTTTAGTAAGCCATTTGTTCATATGTGGTGTTATACTAAAGGTAAAAGACCATGAAGTAGCTACAAGACTTGGAATTGACCATTTAACTGGATCCAAATAGCTTAACAGATTAAAAGTTTGGTAGATTGATGTTCAAAAAGGTGTATAAGGTGAAAGCAGTAATGTGAGTGAAGAGTCAAAAATATGCTGCTTATTAGTTATATTAAACAATAAAACGCAATTTAAAATATCAGAATTTTAAAGGTAACTGTTCAACAATATAATAAGTCTTTCCTAAAAGTTTTGGGATAATTATTGAATTTGTGAGTAGGCAAAGGCTGATGTATAAATTTTTGTTTGGGCCTGATTATATTTATTCTGTTTTCATTTCTTTACTGATCAATAAAATACAAATAATTGCACAATGGATTACCAAATCAATCAAATGTTCCAAGCTCAAGTTTTTAACTTGACTATTGGCTATCTTCTAATTCTATAATGCTTTTATGTTAAAAGATACTACACCAATCTCTTAAAATATCATCTACAAAATTTCAATTTAATATTACTTGCCATTATAGTAATTTTCTGAAAACTGTTTCTGTCTTTGGGAAAAGCACATTAAATCAATAAAAAAGTTTTACTCTCACCTGTGACACATTTAAATGACTTAAAATTATACTTTTTATTCATAAGAAGCTCTTCTAATCATTGTAGACTCTAAGACCTCAAAGAATGGAAGGTCCACATTTAGTGTTTCAAATTTTGTCCCCTCTGAGAAACCTTAAATCAAGGTTCTACTGTAAATACGAATAAATAATTATTCCCATTGTCAATAAATAATAATTATCAATTGATTGATAAAAAGGTTTTTTTGTAAATATGGAATCTGACACTGGTATAACCCCTGATACTGAAACTTAAAAATTATTATAAGACATTTTGTAATTAAATAATAATTTAACTAACCACACTTACGCCAAAGCTTTACCGTAATCCTGGCATGAGTAATACTCATCTGCCATTTGTATGACAAGATGTCTCCTCATCCTAGGGCAGTTATATGTTTTAAATTGAGAAATAGCATTTCCTAAGATGGAAATTATTAGGCCCTGAAAACGATTGAGACATTAATTAAAATTTTATTTAAATTTTGCACAACAAATTTAAAATATTCTCATTCTTAGAGTGTATTTCCTTGGATTTATATATATTCTGGTAACTTGGCCTCAACTTTGCAGCAGTCTAAAATCATAAAGATAAATGGAAAAAATACTTATACTCTGTACCACACAAGTAACCCTTTTATGAGTGTGATATAGAGCAGAAGTGTTTTTCCTTATTCTCTTCATTCAGGATTATTTTCTTTTCATTAATAAGCTTTCCTCAGCAACTTTTTCTAAAGAAGAAAGAAGGATTAACCATAGTTTCACCACTTATGCCCTTTCATATTTAATCTAATCAACAACATGAGCTAGAACCAACCAATATTTCATTCACCAAGGACATAAAATAGGAAGAAGCTTCAAACTTTTTTGACCTCCAGATACTGACCATAAGATACAACACTCATGACTTCCATTATAAACCAGCTCCATTCCATGACTCAGTTCATAAACTGTCACAGTTTCTTTAACATTTCTGGACATCATTAGGACAAAAGTTGGTTTTCAAAGGAGTTTATTGACGACATTGCTAAAAATATCCTCTACAATACAGTCTGCATTGATTTTTCCATGTTTATTCTAAGTTAAATTCTAATAAGAGTAAAAAGAAGTTGTGCATGAATACTATAAAACCTCTTGCCTATAGAACTGGTTTTTATAGCTAATACACTCATTCAAAGGCATTTGCAAACATTAAAGGTGATGGGGAAGTGTGAGAAATCCTGGGATTATATGTACTTATTTCAATAAGATGACCTTTTATATTACAGGCAAGAAGGATGGTAATTAAGGATTAGAATGTAAGCATACCCCCATACTTCTAGTTTGAGAATCCCTCTTACAGCTTTGCAGCTCAGCTCCTAGAGTACTACCACGTCAGTTAACACAAAGACACAGACAGTCAAAGGAATGACATCATCTATTACAACCATTCTAAAGCCCTTCCTTCAAAACTATTTATTTTGGTATCACAAAAATTGCTTAAAGAAAAAAAAACTTAAAATCATAACATAAGGTGATTAAGAAGGGGGAAATTATCAATAGAGTGCCCATACTAATGAATGCCCCTTTGGGTAGTATCAAACTACAGAAGGTTATAAGGAGATAGGAGGAAGTGAAGGCGATTATCTTGGAGTAGAGAACTGAAGGAAAGAATTCAAATGGGTGGTTCAGTTAGTTGCATGAATTTTGAAGATTTACAAAAGAAGTATAAATGTTTGGGATGAATTAGAAAGGAAATTGGGAACTGGAATACAAAAGTGATAAATCATATTTGGTTCTGTAGGCTGATAGAGAATACAAGGAGAGAGAGGATAATGTATAACAGTTAGAAGTATCGGAAAGAAGGAACATGGAAAATCAATTATAATGATAAATAAATTGATAGATAAAATTCAAGATGGTCTTCATAAGTTTCTCACATAAATTAAGCGATGTAACAAATATTGATAAGAAAAAACTCACAGAATGGTTTACACCCTTTTCCTTGAATTGCAATGCTAATATGCATTCCTTTTCCTTAATTGGATCAGAGGGCTCATTCATTGCCTTTCCAACTCTCCAAGGCCTCTGACCAAAAAATTCCATTTGCTGCGAGCCAAGAAGAGGATCTGGATAAGGGTATGCAACTATATTCTGAAAATAAAAAATATAAAAACATAACCAACTCATAAATCAGAACAAAATAATGAATTCTTTAGAAAATTGATTTATAGTTTAAATAAAAGCAAATGATGGAGATTCTTGACCTAGGTATATGACATTTGACATGACCACTAAAAAGAGAGATTTAATTCAATAAATCATAAAAAATTTATAGTAAATTACATGCTATGGCACCATTATTAAAGATTGATTTTAGTTATATCTCTCTTTATTTAAGATGATTTTTCAATATTATGTATAAACAACCTCTTACTTTGCATAATTCTACAGACGATTTTTTCCTTTCTACAGCATGCAATGCAGCTTGTTGATAATAATATCCAGGATGTTGAACCTGAATTCCAGGTAACCCCCTTTGAATTGCTTCATCAAATAGGTCTCCAAAAGTGCCAAACCTAAAAGTATTTGTTATTAATCAGATCAAATCAGACTTGACTGTTTTACCAACAATAAAGCCACAAATTATACTGGAAATTTGTAAAATTTCAAATATAATTACAATATATGGAACCTCATCCCAAGCTATTTCCTTCCACTGTTAATTTACTCCTCACAGTCCTGCAATACTACTGCACAGTAACTCCCTCTTCTTTATAACTTCTTTTAACCTATGTATTTTTGCTTACTACTTGTGATGGTGCCTGAATGACTAGTTCAAAAATAAATAATAGATACATAAATATATTCTATTCATCTCCTTTTGGTTCCTATTGAATACCCTTTGGCTTTGGAGAGGATCAGTCAAATTAACAAACTCATTCCTTGAAACATACAAAGTCTACTACAGACAAAGCACGAGTCTTATAGGATTAATGAACAGGAATTTTTAAGCTTAAAATGAATATCAAGTTGTATGGGTGAAACTGATTGAAAGAGATCAGATCCACAATAAACATACAAAAACATTACCTAAGCTAAATGACAACCAAATTTTTTTCATCTTTCACCTATACACTTCACCTATACTTAACAAAAATTAAAATATCTAATAAGTTTCGTCTCTAAAAGAAGCAAGAAAAGACCATTCTAAGCAAATTGAGATATGAAATTGTACAATTGTGCAATCTACTGCAACTGATTGTCTCTCTGCTTTCTATCCTTTGCTACACCACTCTTGCAACCATTATAGTTTCCGTGAAACCCATACACTAATAAGATTACTTAGGTTGATTTAAACTTTAATTCTGGTTAAATTTGGATAAGAATGACCTAATCTATGCACTGAAGAGGATTTCACACCTTTATAAAGAATTTTGAAGCAAAATTCAAATAAATAGCAGCCTTTTCTGGCTGAGAGCATTATTAAAACTGCCATTCCTCTCATCTTATGCAACATAAAATGCAATTTTTTTCTTAGATTGCTCTTTGTACCTTCTGATTACATAAAAGTCACATTGCACTTCTTTTCAAGCAACTATACCTTATTAAACAATAATTTAAGTAGTACGTAAGCTCCAAAGAAATTGATTGTACAGTCCAATTTATACATCACATTAAACTTACCCGAGAGAGTAATTATCTTGGCACTACAATTAGTACTCATTTTTGATGCACTGCATGAACAAATTTATCAAAGGTTCAGTTCTGTAAGATTATGTAAAAACGAGGCTATCTCAATCCCTTATGGCTAATTACTTGCATTTATTTCCCAATTAGCTTCCCATACTGCTAGGTTGAATGCACTATAGATGCCTGGGAATAATGCTCTGCTGATAATCTCGTCCTTTTACCCTTATACCCTCTCCCCTCCTTACCATCTAAACTGCTTTCATATATATATATGGTAGTTGATGATATGCTCTGTTAATGTCATATGACATGTCAAGAAATTATTTTTTTATATTTTATGAATATGCAATGAAGAATAAAATTCCAAAATACAAAGATTCATAACTATTTATAGAGAATCTTCTATTACTCACACAGCTACCATTAGAGAATTTATTTCATCATGCATTACATTACACCAGGGGTCTCCAAACTTTCCAGCCTTAGGGCCATACTGATTACTCCAGTAAGTTCCAAGGGCCAAAACCATATTATCATTGTTGTCGGTGGTAAAAACTACAACAATGTTATGATTAGTTAGCCCATGACCATATCAATGTATGTGTCATATTAATAATTATTCAACATAAAATTAGAATACTTCAGTAAACTAAATTTAATTTGCTATAAAAAATATGTTCTCTATAAGAAGTTTTCAGGTATGCTCTCCGCGGGCCGGACAAAATCTGTCCGCGGGCCGGATGTGGCCCTCGGGCCGTAGTTTGGAGACCCCTGCATTACACAATGAATAAAGTATTAAATAAATTTATTAAAAAATAATTGAAGATGAAATAATGAATTCATAAGATTCTATCTTCAGGCTTACATCATCCCCATTCTCATTATCTACATTATATTCATAATAGTCAACTTAAATGAATTGTATGTTAAATACTTCTCATGACATTTTTTGGACTGTAATAAAGTGATGCAGACTTTTGAATAAAAAATTAATGCACTGCCTAAAAGCAAAATAGACAGAACCAAAAATACATATAATTTATGACAAACCTCACTTTCATAAAATTACCGTAGTCATCCAGAAAATATTATCTTTTTTGATAATTATATCACTTTCGTGTTTTCTAAATACAGAAACATTGTGTAAAAGAGAGGATCCATCTGATTATGATGAGATGTAAGGAGCCAAAATAGCTCTGAAAACATGACCACAATAAGTTATTGAAATGGGATTCAACATCTGTAGTTGTTGTGAGAAAAATTAATAAATTTTTCATGCTTTCCAATCAGTTGGAATTCACCTACGCCTTTTCAATTCCACTTCTTTTTTAAGGTGATGCCTAGAAAATTGAAGAGCCTATTATCACTTGTCACTCCTTCATTAAATGCAAATTTTTGGAAATGGAGTTATTTTAGATTATATCATGAATGACCAACTGTGAGAATTCTAGGAAACCTTCACGTAGTTCATTCTCAGCAAAAAAGTGATTTTTGTAAACTATTATTTTAGTGTTTTGGCATAAATTAATCTCAAAAACTCCTTTCCAAATAGTTAACAGTCAATAGGCTCCCAGAGAAGATTTAAGGGGTGCTACGTACTTGAAAGAAATGCTTCCCTCATAGCCATAGTAACTCAAGCTACCTGGGTGTAATACAATTCCCCAGGGAGCAAAAGGCAAAACAGTGGAAAATGTGGTGGTTTCACACTACTTCATGGATTCATCTTTACAATTTGTGGTGAAACAGACCATTGTCTTTCACTCTATTCAAAAGGCTCCTGTCTTTTCTCCTTTATATCATGTTGATTCCTGCCCTTTACACAATTTGGAAAAAAACCCTAGGACAGACCAATCAGATATAATTTTCTGGATGGTATTATTACTGAAAGGAGGAAACAACCTCATATTATGAACTTACTGGTTACACATCCAGGCATGGTGCTCAAATTCAAGTTCTCGAGGACCAAATACTCTAGTTCTGAATTGATCTATATGACTCCTAAACTGTGCAATAGCTTCTCGAAAATAATTTAGATGAAGGAACATTATGCGGCAGAGTTTATAATTGATGTACCCAGCAACTGTTTTGATTTCAAAGCAATTATTTTCTAATATACGTATTTCTAACAGATGTCCATATGCTTTAGTATAGTGCCTATGGAAGAAGATAAGCAGCATGAGTGGGACAGAAGTTTTAAAAATAAACACATCCAATAATAATTTAAAATATACATTAAACATAATAATAAGAAAATTGATAAATTATTATATCAAAAGTAAAATACTTTGATTTACACTTACTTGTGAGCAAGAGAGTAATCTTGCTTTAGTTCAGAGAAAAATCCCATCTTAAAATGGTGTCTCACAAATAAACATTGTTGATTAGTTCGATTCAGTTGATCCAAATGATTTCGAACTCCTTTAATTCTCAAATGATAATAACTCTGAGATAGCTCATAAAAAGCTTTTTCCAGTCTAGATACAGTGAACATAAATTAAAACAATCACAAATGAATTAATAAAAATACTGTGAAAGAAAAAATAACTTTAAAACTTACCTGAATTTACTACTAGTAGGGAAGTATAGAAAATGAATTAATGTTAACTTATTTTTAAAAGATTTCTTTCAATTGAATAGACTAATAACATATAAAACAATAACCATATATATGATTTGATAAATATGATTAATATCATATAGCAAATAATAATTCAGCAATTTATCAAAAATTGACTCATCAAGAGTAAGAGTCAGCTCCCATTGTAACATTATTGGTTCAGAACAAAGGATAATGTAGTGATTTTGATTGAAAGTTACTTATCTATTCTTTATATTCCTACTATTGAATTCCTAAATACTTCTCAGCAATGGACAGTTTCAACATTGTAAATTAAAAAAAGAAACTTTCAGAGGAATCATGAATAAAGATTAATCATAAAACAGAAGAAAAGTAGGATAGAGGAAAGTTGGGCAGATTACTTCTTTTCAACCATGTAGAATGCTATGAGAATGAAGTATCAGAAAATTAATAAGGAATAGGAAAGAAAATGTCCAGTTTAAATTAAGAATTCAATCCTCTGAAGTTTTGGTCAAGCAGTAAAAGAAGAGGCAGAAAAGTTACGAACTGAAGTGAAAAAACAAATGTCAATAAAATCAGCAATGAAACATGCAAAAAAAACAAAGAACCTCAAACCTACGATTCCAACAATACTGATAATATATATGAACAATAATGGATTTGAAAATCAAATATTATTAATGCAAGAAGCATGAAACCCTAGGTCATTTAAGTCACAAAGGATGGATAACAGGATATGAAAGTTAAAATGAGGACATGAGTGAAGGAAATTATAGAGACTATAAAAATGATTTTAGCAAGATGAAAGAAAATCTATTTGACAACATTAGTTCAAAACTGGACCCTAACAATTTGAAGAACCCAAAGAGAAGAGTAAAGGACTAGGGAACAGATACATCTTCAAGGAACCGTCTAGACATTCAAAAATCTTATATTGATTCAATTATAGATATATTAAGTGAACACTTGCTATAAGAAAACAAACTTATCTTGTGTACTACATATATATAGATATACATTAATTAATTCATATATATATAAGGATAAGATTTTTTTGCAGCTATTGCAATTATATATTTCTACCGTAAAATGGTATAGTTTTGCTGAAAGTGGTCATGGGTTCGATGCTAGGAGGTGAAATATTTTCAAATTTTGAAAAATAGTAGCTCTTTTAATATGATACATAGACCATTCAAACTTTCAACACATATAGGTATGTATATAATGTAATGTAATTTTTAGTTTTAGTCAACAATATAAATACCTGATTATATAACCCTGCAGATGATCACCATGAGGGAGAACAAAGAGGGATTTTGCAGTGAGACCACATGCTGTCTTCAGAGAATTGCCTCTCTCAATGGCAAATACATCTTCACCGGCTGGAAGAGCAGCTGGAGCCTGCTGCAGCAGAGTTACAGCCACTTTACAACCACGGCCCTCAAGAGCCGCCCTAAGTGAGAATTAAGGTCTTTAAAGATGTTGAAAAGATAAAATAGACAACCAAATTGTACACATATTATATGTAAGGGAAACAATATTAAAGCTCTATTAATTACCATTCATAGAGCAAATTATATCTATGATAGATTTTCTATTATGACCTTCATGGAAGCAAGAATTATTTACATTTCTGGCAGTTAATAAGGAATATATATATATATATATATATATATATATATATATATATATATATATATATATATATATATATATATATATATACATACTTGTTTCTTAATTCATAGCATAATTTTCAACCTTATAAGCGACTTAATAGCTAAAAGATATAATAGATAAAAGACTATTCTTATTTCTGGAATAATATCAGTCATGTTCATAATTGCGGTTCATTTTATATTTACATCGAAATACCTGAGAGAGTGAACGCGAGAAGCACATTCCAACTTCTTCTCATTCCAAAATGGATCATCCCAATCAAGATCGTAAAATATCACCACAACAGCTGGAAGTTGATTGAGATGTTTGTCCATCCAGTTCCGTTTCAATATACCTTTCGGGAGATACCATTCATACGTGTTCCGCTGAAAAATGATATTACTTTAAGATAAAGGAAAACGATTAAATATCATATTCGCGTTGAATTTATAACTTACTCTAGGTTTGAGATGAGGAAACTCTTGATCAGGACTTAATAATTTAAATGACACCGGTGCCCTATCTGTCGTTCTCGCGTTACTAAATGCATCCCAAATAGACCTGTGAACCGCATTATTTAAGGTATCAAGTCCTGTAAATCCCACAAGAGCTAAAGCAGAGGTGCACAACTCTTGCGGCAAATCATGTGTATCGAAAGTCGGTGACATGGTGAAAAAGATTTATCCAACAAGTACAATTCAAGCACTATGGGAAGTAAAAATTACGTTGAAAAATACTAAATTGTTCCATTATTTTAATGCGATTGTAATTGCTTTTCATCCAATTACTGATTAGTTACTGTTGAAAATTAAAGAAGTAAACAACATCACCAACCCACGGCATAATATTGACTTCAACTGCGGGTAGCTTTTCTCTTGTATTTTCAATGAGTATGAAAAATTTTTATGTGAAAACGGTTGTATATAGCGATCATTTCGATTAATATTTCTCCCGCTTAATCGATTCAAACCTTCAGTCCCTCTTGGGCAGAGTATTGCATGAAAAGGGGAATATCCTCGTCCGAAAATGTCTGATTCCTGGAAAAAGACCGTAACTAATGTTTCTGATAAGATATTTCCGGGTTTAATGTACTCAGAATCTTTCACAAATTCAAAGTTCAACAAAATAGGTACCGTAGCAAAAATTATATTTAAATTACGGTTATTGCTCCAGTGAGAATTTCTTTATCCCATTAGGTTTATAATACATACTAATGCTTTACATTGGTAATTCTTTCTTTACAGGACATCAGATTGTCGCTAATCTTCCTTTGCAAATGTCGCTTTACTTAAATGTCATTTTCTTTCCATTTTGGCTCGCTACGGTGATAGCTATGCTGATTGTAAAAGTAGGTGATTTTCTGTTTTATCTATGAGTATTGACCTATTTTTCTTGAGAATTATTCTCTACTTTTTGTGTAATGTAACGCAGTTTGCATATTTTCTTTGATTATGGGAATAGTCATGTAGTAAGTTTTTATGTATACGTTTCAGTATGATTACCTCAGCCCCATGTATCGGTTCATTTTGGTGACAATGATAATTGTCGTTTCAGTTGTGGAATGCTTCCGCTTATATCTCGGATATTTGGGTAACCTCAAGGAGAAGGTGAAGTATGCATCATATGATGACAAACATTAATGGTTTCATTTCCTCAATTTAACCATAATTGATGACATTATATTTCAGATCCCAGAATTGGCTGCGTTTTGGATGATATCGGGACTTGTTTCATTTCCTTTGCAAGTATTTCCGATTGCGAAGAAAAACTTATTAACTCAACCAGCAGAAATCGGAGTCCAAATTGTCATGCTAGTTCTGCTTATTGTACAATCAATTTCAGGATTCGTTGCTCTCCGAAATGTGGCAAAATGTCTTGCTGAAAAATATCAAGAATCGCAAACAGAACTTTATTCTGAAAGACGTGACTGACTACAAAGTTAATATATTTATAATAAGTTAAGAAAAATTAATCAGTATCAGAAACTGAGGATATATAATTTCATATGAAGTCAATAAAATCAAGCGTTACTATGTGGAATAGTAACTTAAAGAATAAATTACTTCTTACTTTCCACTGATAATTTTAATGTCACCAACATTTTGTTAACAGGCTAACAAAAACTGGTTTTGTAAGCACCCAAAAACGGTCAAAAAATTATTTATTTATTATATATATAATATAAGTATATTTTCAGCATAAGAACTCATTATTTATTTTATTTTTCAATATATTTTGGTCATTAATTTCTTTGAAAATGCGTTTTCCTTATGAACTGGTTTTCATCTTTGAAGAGCAATCATTCTGTAGGTTGAAATAAATTTATATAGAGTTTAAATAGATCATTCAAGTAGAATTTCATTCATGTCTGCATTGTTACACACACACATTTATAAATATTGATAATATAGAATATTTGGTGTACCATTAACAACTTGGTAAAAGGTGGTGTTGATGGATAATTGAAATGTATTATAATTTATTTAAATCATAAGTAAATTATATATATATATATATATATATATATATATATATATAGATGTTTTGGGGAGACACATTTATATCATATCAGATATATATGTATTAGATCTACCGGAAAGTTCTGTTTTTAGAATGAAACGAAAGAATGCATTTTTTCATACTTTGAATAGTTTATTGAATAATATAATTGCCAATATTATTTATGACTTCTTTCCAGCGTGATGGAATTTTGTATATCCCATTTTTAAAGAATGTCAGAGCCAAATATATGCTCAATGAATATGAACTTCATTATTGAAACATTGTAACCGGAACGGACAGAACTTTCTGGTATACCTAATATATCTATACATATAGACGCTTCGGGGATATATCTATTATATATAGACGCTTCGGGGGGATATATATATATATATATAGATACGAGTAAAGGTGTGCTTGCTTACAGCAAGCAATCGAAAAATATATCTTTTAAAAGAATGTATAATCTTCCGAAATATTTTATTCGGATAAGTCAAGCTAACTAAAGGACATTTTCGCAGCTGACAATGCACTGAATTCGATTTCCCATGCATTTCTTACGGCAGCATTATGCCCGCCCCGGCGTCGAACCAAGGTCATCCTGCTTAAATTACTGTGATCTTTCGCTTGAGTATGGTGGACTTTATAAACACCTTAAAGTACCTAAAAACACCTAAGTACCTTAAAATGAGCCCTAAATTCCCTATGTATTTCACATGGAGAATTAATTAACGCCCCCTAGCATCGAACCAACGACCTTTTACGATAGTCTTAGGATAGCTTTTATATGAGAATGGTCCCCTTAATGGCTGTGTGAAATTTTGAACCTCTGCGCGGTTGGGAAGTGTCATAAAAAGCATTCGGAAATATGGCCAATGTATTTTAAACGGGAAGAATCGAGATTACGGGTCGCTCTGGAATCGAACCCGTGACACATAGGCAAATGCTAATTTTTTTCCAATTACATTTTGTAAGTATCTATACGTGTTGAACGTTTGAATGGTCTATGTACGATATTAAGAGAGCTACGATTTTTTAAAATTCAAAAATATTTCACCTCCTGGCATAGAACCCAGGACCGATTGTGCGTAAAATATTGCATTTTTCCGTAGACATATATATTAGCAATAGCTACATGAAATTTTATTCTTTTAGCTTAATGGGAAGTATATTTAAAATTATTTGAAAAACGGCCGCATGCATTCTTAACGGGGAAAATCGAGATTACGGGACGCTCTGGAATCGAACCCGTGACAGGTAGGCAAGTATTGATTTTTTTCGAAGTATATAATATACTTACCTATAAGTGTAAAAAATTTGAATGATCTATGCTTCATATTAAGAGAGCTACGATTTTTCGAAATTTGACATTTTTCACCTCCTGGCATCGAACCCATGACCAATTGTGCGTAAAATATAGCATTTTTCCGTAGATATATATAGTAGCAATAGCTACATGAAATCTTAACCTTCTAGGTTAATGGGAAGTATTTTTAAAATTGTTTGAAAAACGGCCGAATGCATTCTTAATGGGGAAAATAGAGATTACGGGACGCTCTGGAATCGAACCTGTGACGCATAGGCAACTGTTGATATTATATCTATACATATAGACGCTTCGGGGATATATATATATATAACATACGAGTAAAGGTGTGCTTGCTTCCAGCAAGAGAGACAGACACACACACAACACAAACTAATCAAGTATACAATTATGAAATTTGTTACCAAAGTAGGTAACGCCATTAACTCACCAAGTTCTGCAGTACATTCAATCTCTTAAATTTATCCCGATATCATTTTCATTTAATATCAAAAACCGTTTACTCTACGAAAGTATAGGTAAATATTTACGTTGCTATAAGCAAAATCATTTAAATACTGATTTCTCAACGTGTTCCTAAGAGAAAATTCAACAATCACATTCGTAGTAACTAAGAAACAGTTTGATTACAGCCTCAAAATTATCATCTAATTTCACCAAATTCTCGTAATTTCTGATCGTAAACTATATTTCATGACCAAAATAAGAAACTTTATTCAATTTCCCTTCTTTTGCTGCTACTTTTCAATTCCATACGTGGGTTATTTCTAATTTAATTTTGCAAAAGAAAGGAAGCATGCAAGCGATAAAATCTAAGTTTACATGTATTTCTTACGAGAACGCCGGACACACACCAAACGGATTTTATATATATATATATATATATATATATATATATATATATACAAACACACGCATATCACTTTTAGATCTACTTAGGAATGTGGCTCAGTATTCTGGAATCCATTTTACATAACATATTACCTATAGCTTGAAGAGATTCAAAGAAAATTCCATAGGAAATGCACATAAATTTATTTTTAAAAAATAGCGGTGAATATGAGGGACTATATGTACCACTTCTCAACAACAACTACACACACCACTTCTCTCTTTTAGGAGGAAGCCGCTTGTTGTAATATTTATGTATATTTTAAATAACTCTATTAAATGTTCTGAACTGCTCTCTCTCTTATTAATTTTAAGGAGGAGAATAATAAGAAGGGAAAACTTACAGCGCAATCTTGCCCAAATAGAGGCATTATTATCAATTTTAATTGTTCTTCAGTTGTTCATAGAAATCCTTTTAACTTTTTAATGTTTCATACGTACACAGAAATTACATATTTTATTTACCATTTTATCACATTCTGAATGAGGTTAACGATTGCTGTAATGGAATTGACTTTCTTAATAATTCAAACTGTATGTTTAGGAATTTGGTTTTAATGTTGTTGTTGTAATAAAGTTATTTACTTTAGTTTATGTCATGTATGTTAATTAACTTTGTCTAATTAGTAAAGTAAGATCAAGTTATAGTGATCCCTCATTTTTTTGCGGTTAATGGGGACCAGAACCTTCCACAAAAGATAAGAAACCAAGAAGTAGGATATGCCCCTATGAATTTTCTTATATGCAGGTAAAAGAATGTTTTAAATATGCAATCAGTATTCATAGTTTACATATTTAAGACAAATATTACAACCATATACGTATTTACTTATAGGTGTCAGAGCTAATATGCTTCTACGAGTTAAGTAGACGCTTTCTGCCTCTACTTGACTTGTAGAAGCTTTTGATTACATCTATAAAAAGATGCATAAAAGTTTCAGTTTTTCTCTGAATCATCTTTTTCCTCTTATTATTGTTGTTACTGATTAATGATTTGATTAAGATATATATACATCCTTTATAATGTTATGATTCAAATATGCATCTCAATTTAATTCTGCATTGTTGACTATCTATTTAGAAGGTTCTAATTAATCACTCTATTCTAAAATTGTAATAACTTATGAATAGAAATATATTTTTCTTGAACTATGAGATTTCTGAACTGTTTTAGTGTGTGCACACAAGGGAAGTCAACTTTATCCCCTTGAATTTATGTTATCAATGATTTTACTCATGATTCATTCGAGTGAGCGTTGGCCCCTAGTATTTTCGGGTTGTTATAAGTAATACCTAAGCTACACTTCCATACCGGTCTCATTCAATATCCCGTGCCGCAGTCCTAAAGGTCCCCTTATAGACCCACTGCGGAGCGATCTTATTTCTTACAAAAGATAATATTAGTAATTATCATTGCTACACAAAGTACGCTGTCAATCTCATTGTTAGAGATAAGTATCTAAACATAATTATTAAAATTCGCCTCATATATTTAAACGGGTGAATTTAGAAGTATTTTGAATTTAGGATAAATGAGCTTGGTGTCAATCCCATGAGCATTAGAAATAGCAATTATAAATAGTTGAACGGCTTTTTTATTGACCTGTGACGTGATGTGAATCTTGTATTTAACCGGGAAGTATGGTTAAAAAATTTTCTAAAATCGGGAAATGAATTCTTACGGGGTTAAATCCGATTTTGGTTCCCCTAGGATTGAACCCAATCAGTAGGATTGCCCTTTTTCCCATGTCAGGCCAGTATGCATGATGTGTATGTATCCCTGCATATCAGAAGATGGGGTGTAACTGACATAGATACAGTTATAGGGTGTAACTATAATGTCATGAAGGGAAACACTCACATAAAGGAACCAGTGCCTGTGTGAACAAAACCACTTTCACTATATTAGCTATATGAATTGGAAATGAATGGAATCAAATACGATACATATTGTGTCCTTTGGCTGTAACCCCTTGAATTCATAGATATGGTTCTCAACAAACAAATCAATTTTACTAATAAAACAGTTAACCATATGTATATTGTCATTACTCATTTCAATCACGCGACAGTCCCAGTGAGTAACATAAATGAAACCCATAAGGAATTTTCCGTCAAAGTCGATTGTACGCTTTAAATCGATTCCCGTAGGATCGATCTATATCTAAGGCCTACCGTCAACCAACTATCAATTGTCTGAAATCGAACGGAATCGCCTTTATTATGTAATTTGTTTCTTTCAGGTTGAGCGACTGTAAGTTAACGCTGAGAGTAATTTTTTTAGTATTTCCATCGGTGGTTCTTATTGATTTCACTGTCTATTCGATTAAAAAGTACATGATCCTTGGCTTTACAGTTATACTTCAAAATGCCCGACGAAGTTTTGATCAGACGTGATTTAACCATGGTAAGATTCGTTAGTATGCTTCTTATGTTTGCTGAAATAAATTATGTAAATGCATTCCCATTTAGGCCCAATATCTTCATCCTGAAGCTACGAGACGGGATGTTGTGAATGCTTTGAATCGTTATCACTCACTAACTCACCGTTTGGAAAATTTTGGCAAGCATCTTTTTATTACCTGATGAGTAACGGTTGATTTTTGTTAAATAATGAATTTCACTCTTGAGTTTCTAATTGATGTTCTTATTGTTTAGTTTTCAACGATGGAATTCAGAAAGAATTGTTCAATTTGTACGGTACGATACCAGTTCCTTTTAAAGGTAAGTTAGATTTCTCAAACTTGCCATTCATTCTTATCTTGTCTCATAACGGAGGCAAAAACTGAGTATATAACACCTTCCTCGTCACTCTATGAGTGTTTTTGATTATTAGGTAATTACTATAACATCCCTGTTTGTATTTGGCTAATGGATACACATCCTTATCACGCTCCAATGTGTTATGTGAAACCAACCCCTGAAATGGAAATTCGTGTATCCAGCCATGTTGACAATAATGGGAAAGTTTATCTTCCTTATCTTCACAATTGGAAGCCGGTATGTTTTTAATACAATTTAGTGTGTTCCTTAGGATAAAATCTTAATTTTTATTATTTAACATTGTATGATTAAAAGTCTAATTATCGTTTGTTTTGCACTGCAATGATTTAAGTTACTGATAAAAATAACTTTTATTAACAAGAATTGAACCATTTTCATTGAGAGACACGCGATTGTTACCTAGTTTTGCAAGATGTATATTTGTTTCATTGACTATAAAAAAGCTTTTGATAGAGCAATGTGAGATATTGTGTAAAGTATCCTTGGGGAGATATACAAAGACTAGAATGATGGAAGATTAATAAAGCATATACTTCCATAAGGAATGTTTTTAAGAATAAAGGATGACGAAACCGCCATAGGAAGACAATCTATTGGCAGAATTTTGTTTCCCATACATAACATCTATAGCTGCTATGGGGGATATAAATATATAGGATACGCAATCACAGCCTAAACTATAGGGGCCATAAACTCACCAATATTTTGGTTATTACTATATTTACACCAAAATCTGGTTATTACTATATTAATAGTACTTCAGTTTGATCTAGGTAAATTGCATTTTTATTGCTTAATGCTGATAATTGGCAATTGCTATTATCTCTTTATTTGTGTCAACCACCTTGGCTCACCATAAGTGCTTATTTACTGTACTTCTTATTAATTGGCTTTAAACATTTTATCCCTATTATGCGAATATGTTGATGTTGAACTGGACCCAGCTCCACAAAAGTACTATTCTTCCAAAATACATCATCTATAGAAGGCTGGAAACTCATAGATATTTATCTTATATTTAATAATTATTACTTAAATGTGGAGCATTTATCTGAAAAAATCCTCAGTTCTTCTGTTTTTGATTTTCAAATACTAGCTAATGACTACAATGCTTTTTGGAGAAGCAGAAAAACTTCCTGTCCTTGAGTGTAAAAAAAGGGGAGGAATCTTAATTACTGTTGCCTCAGACATTCCTTCCACTCTTAAAGGAAACATAGAGTTGAGTTATGAAATAGTGGTTGTTGAACTTCTTCTAAGCATGAAGCATTGGTGTAAGTTACTTATTGCTTGTCTCTAATTTCTCCCATTTCTGTTTATAATCCTTCCATGCATTCTTTTCCTATTTAAATGTTTGAAGCATCAGCTCAAATCACATCTCAGAGTGTGTAAATGAATTTCAAATGACTCAATTATTTCTCTCTCCTTCGCACATCTGACCTCATTTTCTTTTCTCAAGGCTCATCATCCCTTTATTTTCCTGTTAACCACCTGCAAGATCCACCTGATCACCTGGAAATCTTTCGTGATTTGAAATTTAGTGGTGTATAAGTCTGAAACTTCTCAAATAATTACACATGATATATTTTAGACTAGAACAGTGGGACTTGGACACCTTACACCCTAGTGATAAGAAACTCCTTTCACACTATAAGATTTTTACTTGTGATCAATTATACTGTTCGTTTGAGAGCTAACTCTAAGACAGATTCTAGGAGGTGATGGTTTCAGGCCACTTTTTATCATTTGAATATGTCACCTTTGGGATTTCAATAGGGCATTTCTTTAATGTCAATATAATATCTTCTCTCCCGCCTTATATATGACTTCCTTATAAACTAATGACTTAAAACTTTATTTCCCGATACATAGAGTTGTGGACTGTTACACCTTGTAGATTAAGTATGATATCCGTAGCCAGCTCTGCTGGTCACTGAAATGAGAGTTATTCTTGAGGATCCCTAATTGTAAAATGATTTCCTCCTATCCCAAAAAAGCATCCTCATGCTCCATCTTTTTCCTAGAAGAGCACATTAGATTAAACTAAAATTATTTTCTACTTGGGAGTGATCCTTGACAATAAATTGATCTTGAACTTGCATATATAATAAAGCTTTAAGACTTGGGATTCTTCAACGGGATTTCAAATGACAGATTCTCATGGCCTATGATTTCTTCATAACATATTTTAAAATCTGTGACAGAAAATGTTGTATTATTAATTATAACACAACTGAGTGCAATTTTTAAATAAATTATCATTATTATTATTAATCTTTACATGTATATTTATGTATCATATTGAATGTACATTTTTTTAGAAAACATCTGATCTGCTTGGAGTTATTCAGATCATGATACTCTCTTTTTCTGAAATGCCACCAGTATACACAAAGACTAGAATTCCAGTCTCAAACAGCTCCAGTGCTCAAGCATCTACAACTCCACCATATCCTACTCAGTGTAAGTTTTCAAATTGTTTTTGGTACATATTAATACCTAATGTTATGAATTAATTAGTTCATGATTTTAGGTAATTCTAAGACATGCTGTGAAAGGAGACTTTGTTGGTACAAACAAAGTGGTGACCCTTTGCCTTCAGTACCCGTGTACAAACCATGTGTCCATTAACAGCATGTCTGATTATTGCAAGAAACTGAAGTATTGCTGGTATTTATTTCATGTATGTTTTGGAAAAGCTAAATTTTAATGTGCAATATTTTATATATCAACTTCCTTTTTTATGAAATGAAATAAGTTAGAATAGCTTAATTAATCATTCCTTCTTAATTTGAGTGAAATCTTGCATTTCTACTATATTCTCCAGTGAAAAAGTATCTGTAGATTTGTTGATTTAGTTTAAAGTTCAGCTGTGAATATGTTTTATATACGCCAGCTATTATGTAAAGCTGCTGCAGGGCCACGTACATATAGGAAACAAATGTCTAGCCCAAACTATGAGGGTGTTAGGCTCTGATTTTTTACGTAATGGCCCGCTTTAACTTACCTGGAAACTGATCATACCTATCATGAGTTTGATTCCAGGAGGCTCCAAAATCGGACATTCCCCAGTTTTTGATATTTAAAAATATACTTATCAAGCATATGGGAAGTATTTTTAAATTTAAAATTAAATGGGGTCGATTTTTAAAATACTTCAATAGCAGATAGAATTATAAAATTTCATAAGTCTAAAGCTAATTGATTTTTCTAGATGAAAATGATAACTTTAACTAAATAGGTTAAGGTTTTGATGCCAGTTGCTGAAATATTTTCAAATTTTAAGATATATTTCAAAGATCTTCATGAAAGATACATCATCAAATCTTCTGTTTGATAGAGATATATATATATGAGAAACCACATAAAATATAATGTGTGTATATGCCATGTGTTTGACTCCAGACTGATACGTAAAACCAATTTTTCCATGATACCATGATTGAACCATGATAATTCTGTAACTGTGTATGTAATTCAATATTGAAATTGTGATTTAACTTTTAATTCAAAAAAGCTTAAGTGCTTTAAGTAATTACTATATTGTTCAATTTTATATGTATTTAGAGACAACTCCTTTTTCAGCTTATATGCCAATGCCAGGCACTGGAGGAACTGCTGGGCCACCTTATCCTGTAAATAATTCGGGAAGAAATGCTCTCCCATATGCATTAGGACCATCACAGCAGCAAAGTCATTTCCCTCCAATGCCTGCCATGGGAGCTGCAGGCTATCCTCTTTATCCACCTTACCCAGTTGGACCTCAGCAGGTGAATATTTCCATTTTCCATAAAAAACTAGCTTGATATTTTATGAATCAGAAAGCATCAGTCAACTCTGAAAAAGTCTTAAAATTCATTTAACCTTATCATCTAATTGCATGATTTTTTATTCAAGTGATGCATTCAATGTGCCTCTAGTTGTTGCATAAGTATTTGCATGCTTCTCATTACCATCATCATTCAAAGTACAGAAATACATGCACTCTATTTGTGTGTGTATATATAGATATAGGATGTAAAAATTATTCAATTTTATTCATTTGACCTCCATATTAATAAGAATGTCACAATTTATTTTTTATTAAACCATGCGCGGACTCCCTGACATCGGTCAGGGACCCCAAATCAATTTAAATTTTCCAAGGTCCCTCTGTGTGAGGACCCCTTGGGAACCACTGCTCTACTCGCTTAATCCCAACGATGCTACCGTCTCTTTTGTGAATACTTGGTTTAGAGACCCATAATTTAAGGAATTTTTAGAAATTGTTTTTAGAAGAACGGTGTCATTGAAATACATTAAAATTTCATACGTTTATGTATTATATCATTAAGTGTATTAAATGTATTATGAATTAAAGTGTATAGGCGACTACATTTTACAACTCACCTTGCCGAAAATTCAATGTATTTCCTTAGATTTCTTCTCGTAATTTATTCCCCAAATTTTCAATATAAAAGTTGACGACATTAGTAGAAATTGAATAAAACACGACTAACATTGAAACCAGAAAATATAAGATATCTTGAAAGATAGACCAAAATTCGTCGGTTCGAAGAAAATCGCAACCGATCAATCGTGCAGACAAATTTCAAAAACGCAGTTTTAGAAAAGCTCGTTTAAAGTTTCAGTTAAGAATATCCATGATAATTCATGGATATTCTTAACTGAAACTAGGTATATATATGATAGGTTCATGATAACCTTTCTGCTATTATCTGCTGGTTCACTAAACCTGTTGTTTATTGAAAACTTTTTGCTACTTACTAGAGGTCGTTAATTTGAACTGAAATAATTGTTCACGAAGGTGACTGTCTCTTCATTTGACGAAATATCTGTCCTCCGAGCGCAATTTTGAGCTGAGTGAACAAAAAGAAGTAATTATGGTGATTGAGTCAGGTGACCAAGGCTGATGGTCAAGCAGTTCAAAACTATATTTGTGGATTCTCGTTATGGCAACCACTGAGGTATGAGACGGTGTGTTGTCTTGTTGTTGTGAAACAAGATTTTCTTTTTCTACAAATTTAGAAGATTTCCGCTAGTTCTGCCTTCAGCTTCTCAAGTTTTTGGTTCTTAGTATGCTCCTGTAATGGTTTCTTCCTTTTTGAAGATAATTCATATAATTATAAATAACATACATATAAATTTAACTCCACAAAATTTAACCGTGATGATTCAGAGTCCCTGTACACAAAATCTAACCAATTTTTAATTTCTGTAGGTGTATTGCCCTTAAAAAAAATTATGACAGCTCAATACTCCATTTTGTCCATTTTTTTAATCACTCACATCAACCCACTCAGACAACTGTTGCATAAAAATATGCGTCTGAAATGGCTAAAACTTAGATGAATAACTGTCAACAGATAAACAACAAAATTCGGCAGCTTTTAATTACAAGTACTGAGATCTTCCTGCTGAGCTTGAAAACTTTTCAGATCACCCTTATATATATGAAAGTTAGGTTGAGTGGGTTCATAATTTAAAAAGGAGAAAGATTCATCATTGAAGGAACTATTGTTATTAAGGATCCAAGGAGGGAATTCTGGTTGTGATTATTAGGGCTCATTGCAAATGATCTCAAAGAAATACAACGATTTTCTTTCTCTGCCATTAGATAATTTTTTATGTTAACTTCTCAGATGTACTGTATTGGGCATTTCTTTCTTGAATAGGTCCCTCCTGCTCATGATGCTAGCAATGACACAACTGCTAGTGAAACTGGAACAATTACTGGAGAGCACATCCGTGCTTCACTTCTTTCAGCAGTGGAAGACAAACTTAGGCGAAGATTGCGTGAGCAGTGTCAGCAGGTAAACTTGCATGAACCTATCACAATTCATCATTAGGTTCTTCTGAACATCTCAAAGTTAAATTTTAATAACTTACATTAGGTCATTTGAATACATTCTTCCCTTGGCACAATAGAGTAGTAGAGCAATATACACTTAGCTATTTTGAATACCATTGTGGTTGAGATTTTTCAGAAGAAACAATTTATTTTAGATTTTTAACAAATGATTGCAGCCAACAATGCCATGTAAATTTGGACCAAAATTTGGGTTTGGATCAGAAAAGGAATTATAAATACATAAAAGGAAGAGAGTAGACAATGTTTCATCTTATTCCAGCTAATCTTTTGCAGCTACCCCAAAAATCTCTATTCTTTTGACTGCTTAATTTTTTGAACCTACTAATTAAAAAAAAATTATAATAATGTTGATTTCATGGGCAAAGAGCCCTTTTCCAGGTCATACACATATATTTACTTATACATGTATTCATATATAAGTACATAAGCCAAAAATAAGCATATACATATAGAGAAATACTACAAATAAGATGAGATACTTTAAATACACTATAATTTATACTTAATATAAAAGTAAAAATTTTAGAATGCTGCTCAGTATCACACTCAGATTATCTTAATGATATATTGTATTAACTCTTTTTATCTTAAGAAGCTAATAGAGTCCAATTTCTTTCACATAAAGAAATAGATTTTTATGGGAGACAATTAGATGTTGTATAGGATACGTTATAGAATGATAATACAATTTTTATATAACATTAAATTTTAAATATGAAAAAGAGGTATGTAAATTATGTGCCTACTCTGGCATTTGTATGTAAGTTATCTGTATTCATTTACATCTGATTTCAATTAATCATTATGTATAAATAATAATAAATCATTTGGATATATCAATTTTTTCTGTAGATCAGTATTTGGTAAGTTTTAACTATGTATTCGATGAAATAAAATCGTTTACATTAATATGGAATGAAAAGAAAAGTAATATTATAACCTCTTCCTGTTTGAGCAGGCAATGGCTGAATCAGAAACTCTAAGGAGAACTGGTGCAGAGTTAGCACAAGGCAAACAGAGGCTGGATATAATATTATCTAGACTTGAAAAAGAGCAAGTAGGTACTTTTTATAAGTGTCCTCAAAGGTTAGTGTATCTCCAATATATTTGAGATGTAGGGTATTCACATACCCCTTTTCAATGTTGCTCTTACTTCTTCTCATATTCTATATTTGAAAAAGCTTAGAAAATGAATTCTGCATATTCTTCTGTTTATTTCTATAATGCACACTGTAGCATAGTTATCATTCTTTTAGTTAACATTGTAGCATTATCCATTCATATTTAACTCTCTGTGAAAGTATTTATACACTACTGTTTGGATATCATTCAATTCAAACCCCATTGCTTTTTTATCAATTCCTACTGATTTCATAGCTTATAATTCTTTAAGATATATTGTAACATCTTGGTGATATTTTCTATCCTTTCAGCTGGAGTTGGAGAAAAGCACTGTTATCCTTCGGGAAAAAGAACAGGAATTGAGTAAAGCTATTGCTCGTTTAGAAGAACAGAAAACCATTGATGTAGATGATGCAGTCACAACTACTGCTCCACTTTACAAACAGTGAGTATTTTATCGATGAGAATAAAATATTTTGTAGATCAAGCTCACTATCTGTGTTTTATATTCCTGAAATTAATTCATAACTAAAGGACATACAATCAATCAGAAGCAAAATTACCTATAAGAAGAAGAGTTGCCAAATTTATCATAATAAAGTATTATGTTTATATCTTTATATACCTAATAACCTTGATGAGAAGAAATAAATCAATTGTGACAGAGGAAAGCTGCGTTTCTACTGGGATTGCTAGGAGAATACAGTTGGATCATTTTTTCTGGACAGACTAATGAAAGAGTGTTGAAAAAAATACATAGTATATGTACGCATCACCGTCACTATTAAGTGTGCCGCTCTTGGTTGGTGCATGGTCGATTCCTTTGCACACATACACAACAAGTATCAATATAGTGTTCAAGTTAGGGGAACCCAAAAAAAAATGCATTATACTGAAACAGCATTAAGTAGGGTCTTACTGTAGTACAAAGTGATGAATTTGGTAAACTATTAGGTTATGTATTTTGAATACATTAGTTAAGTGTATCTATCTGATATTTAAAACTGTAAATGAAAATGATAAAACTAAAACTTGCGTTGAAATGGCAAGTCTAGTTTGTCATTGAATTCTGATGCCAAATCATACAAGGATAAGTCACACTTGCCATAAGATTTAAATTATTGTAACTTTATGTAGGTGCAATATTTTGATCTTTTGAGAATTAAGTAATCCATTTTTAGTTCACTGAAAGAAATTATATTTCGTGTGGTTTGATGGAATAGCATTAAATAAGATTATTTTTTACATTAAGTGATCACTGAGTTTGAGGAAGACAGTTAATAAGGAAAGGATTTTGGGTGTACTTCTTAGCATGTTAAAGCGTGCGCTTTTTCACAATGTTAAAAAGAAGTGAAAAATAGCGACATGACTGGGACTCAAACACAGGTCTCCCACTTGCCGGACAGATATGCTGACCACTACACCACCATGCCGTGTCAATTCAGTGGGTGATGCCTTGCGAGCTAGGCAATGGTGTCCCCACAGAGGCACTAACCACTGCCTAGGTCCCGAGGTATCCGCTCACAAGGCAGTTGCAGCATCACCCAAAACAGAAGTGGAATTGTTGCTGCATGGTGGTGTTGTGGTCAGCATACCTGCCTGGCAAGTGGGAGACCTGGGTTCAAGTCCCAGTCATGTTGCTATTTTTCACTTCTGTCCAACATTGTTAAAGACAATTAATGTTTCTTAAAAGATATTTTAAATCATATTCTTTAAAAAACAAAGCTTCGTTTGAGAGAATACATATGTATATCCTTGGAATGCCATTTGGAACATATTATTTGTGATAGAATTTTACAATTAGAGATTCTTATCTCTCTGAGTATTTATTTTGTCAACGTTCTGTCAAACCATTTTTCTCTATTATTTCTTTACTCGAATCCAGCAAATACTTCTAAGGAACACTCACTTTTATGTTTACAGGTATGAAAAGCTGTGTAGACTATTTAAACATCCTATAACGGAATTAATCCTCTCCCGAGCTTAGCCATCCTCATGACGCCTAAGCAGTTGCTTGTTGATAAGCCAGAATGTCTAAAAAAACTACCACTTTGTGATAATCAATTTATTCTAATTGATTGAATAATGATGTAGCATTAGTGTAAACATGGACAAATTCCTGTATGTTGCATATAGATAAAGGATATCATCGAAATGTATTTTAAATTTAGTTCAATGTCCCATGCATTCTTATGGCAGAATTATTCATGTCTGGGCCTCAAACTAAGAATATTCCCACTCAATTTTTTCTTTATTTGCATTAGCATAATTGTCTTTCTAAATTTTTCAAATTTCAAAGAATAATTCATTAAGGAAGTGCCTCAACAAAAGTTCCTTATGGAGATATAGTAATCTAGAATGAATCCAATGACCATTTACAACGTAATTACAGCAGCTAAATATGAAAATACTGCATATCTATAATTTAAATCTTTTACATAATCACTTTCTAATGTGTAGAATTAATCCGAAGAAATTTTTTAAATCTAAATTATTTTAATTAAATTTAAATTTTAAGTTTTCTTATGGGAAAAATCATCATTACAGAACATTCTGGAATCAAAACCATGACCCAAACACAAATGTTGATTTTTTTTCTGAATTGATTATATACATATTTATAACTATACAAATATTCTTGATCTGTCTTTCATATTAAGCTAGAAAAAATTCCAAAATTGAAAATAATTTTAATAGTTTTCCCAATGGGTCAATTTATCCATTAATTCATTTGTAATTTTTTCTTTATACTTGACTAATTTATTCAGACCTTTACGTAAAATACCTCTATTTATGTCTTGATTCTCATATTATTTCTATGAATGTAAAGTTATCAATGACTTTTTCAAAAATCCTATGTATTTTTTAAATTAATTTTTAAATCTGGAAAGCAATCTTTTAATTAGGGTAAATTTTGTTACGAGTAACACTTCACAGAACACAATTATCATCCTATACTTACTCAATATGGGCTTAACATGTAAAATTATTGGAAAATTTGTTCTAAATTTTGATTTATCTAAGAAAATCTTATGCTATGATAAAATTTCTATCTTTAAGAAAAATTTTGTATTTAGGAAAATTAAAGTACATTCCATTGTTTGATAAGAACTCCTTCACTCAATGTTTTGCTGGAAGACTTTTGTTCAAAGAGATCTTTGTTGATTTCTTTTTCCATTTTGACATAGCTCTATTAATTAAGCTTCTGAATCCAAATAGGGTGCAACAAATAGAAATCCACATTCTGATGTATTTTAAAGTTTGGGTAGGTGATTATTATAAAATTTTTTCATAGTTGGTTTGTCGTTAGACACTATCTTATTATAATTGTTATTCAATATTTATAATTTTCTTTATTATCTGCCTTGAAGGCTTTTGAATGCTTTTGCTGAGGAAGCTGCCACAGAAGATGCCATTTATTATCTTGGAGAAGCCTTGCGACGTGAAGTGATTGACCTGGAGACATTCTTGAAACATGTACGGACCTTATCTAGGAAACAGTTCACATTACGTGCACTAATGCACAAATGCCGACAAAAAGCTGGTTTGGTAGGCTAGAAAGTTTCTAATGATCACATTCTTTAAAAAGTTGTATATATATGTACATCTAAGTCTTTTAATGGCATGATGTGCAAAACTTGATAAAAATTGAAACTTATGATATTTGTTAGTAATTTGAAATACCAAGCTTTTTGAAATATATTACCAAAAGTATTCAAGTTATTTTTATACTCATAAGTATATATCAGTGTTCTACAGAAAACCCTGAATGTCAACTACAATTGTCCTGGCTAAAAAAAACTATAGCATTATAGGAATAGAAAAATTGGGTTTATTGCTCAACATGTCCCAACAAACTTATGCTTTTCAAATTGAAATTATTGATCTTTGGAATGACTGATAACAATGTATTCTGCTTTACATTGGAAAATATTCATATGCTAATCTCTTACATGAATGTAGTAATTTTTTCATGGTCATAATGTTTTATCCATAAAATAATTATACTCTGCATAGTTGTTTCTTGTTGAAATGATATTTCAGGGGATATTTATTAGCATTTTTAATTGATACTGTTTCTCTTGAGTAGTAAGGAACTCATGGCAATGTTATCCTGGTGAGAAATAATAAAAATGTTGTAACTTTTAAATAATATGTAACAATGTGGGTATATCTCTTTGAGATAGTACTGAGTTATAACTTGGAAGTGCAGTTTCTACTCAATTTCTCCATCAAAACTGTTATTTTTAATGTACATCATCATAATTATGTTTTTATGTGCATATTGAACTGGATAATTAATAGTGAATGGATTGCTATTATTCTTAAACTGTGCAGTCTTAATATCTGTATAGGTTCATTTATCTAATAGCTCACAGTAAAAGTTCATTAGAGAGCATTTAAAAATTGGCATTACTATGCCTGCTTTTTTGTCATAAACAATAGTGGGATAAATTTTGCTGCTATAGTTATTAAACTGTTTTCCCACAATAAACTCATGTTATCATCACTCCACTGTTTCATTAAATACCTTTCCACGGTACTAAGTAAGTGCTGTAAGAGACTAAACATGTAAGAAACATAAATAATATAATCTCAAAGCATAGTTTTTTGCCTCTAAAGTCATGAACGTTTGGGTGCTTATGCAAAAGATGAACAAGTAATAGGTTATATGTATAGTAAATTATCATTGGAAACAAAAGAATGCTTCAAGAGAGACTTTTCTCGGAGAAGCTTGAGGCAAATGATAATGTATTTTAGTTCTAAGTTAGTACTAGTGACACTTTTCCAGAATTAATATTACGAGCATTGTGAAAATAAAATTTATTCATTCATACACCCTCGTAACATTATTCGTTCTTTTCTTAATGTAGTTTCATAAAATCTACAAATTCGATGGCAACTCATAGACATTAAATTTTAAAGAATAAAGGAAAAACAATTTCTCATAACATTATTTCTTTATTAAAACTGCACGATCTTTCATTTCAATAGGAAAACACGTATATACTAGAAAAAAATTCACGCCAAAACTTATTCTTAGATCTTGATGTTCCAAAGTATATCACACATATATTCCAACCCATAACAGAAGGAATAGAACACCAAAGCCAGAAAATAGAGCAGCCACTAAAGATACCAACAATTCCTTGAATACATCGCGAGTAAATTTAGTAGCTGTTACTTCGTAAACGAAGAACCAGGCAGTGAAAAAGACGCCAATTCCAAGAAGAAGCAATGAAAGATGAGGAAACACTGCAGGGTTGACTGGAGAGACGTATCTTGACATGTGTTCAACGTCTAGCTAAAAGAAATGAAATTGACAGATTTGAGAAGTAGGGAATGAAATCGACATATACAAGATAAACAACTAGTCTTTTAAGACTGCAGCGGTACTAAAAAACCTAAATTGACTAACTGTAAACAAAGCTAATAAAACGGAGACATATATCTAAGCTTACGAAGATTTTATGAATAAAGTTAATATACCTCAATGAATATTGGGAAAATATATTTGTAAGCTTGCATCTATCAACTTTATATTATCAAGTCCAAATAAACTCATTGTAATAGAAAATTCTATGAAAATAATTTATTAAGGAAACAATTATTAAATAGATATCAACTTACCATCATTTTTACCGGCTACTTTGTACGTGGCCACCTGACGAACAATGAGATAGAGACTATCTGTCGTTTAAGCTGCTGAGTATTTTATCACTTCCTCTAAGCGCTCTTGTGTCATGAACGTCACGTGACCTTTAGTTTCCGGTTTCGCGAGAGTCAGGGTGTTACTGTGTTACCACAATGCTGAAACTGTTTTCTCACCACTTTTCCCATTTCCTCAGATTTTTTTAGTGACAGTCAATAGGGATGAACGTGACGATTTAAACTGATCAGACATGCTCTATGTTCGCTTTGTAGATCTAGCGAAAGTTCTTATTCGTAAAGCAATTGGAGTTCCGTGCATTTCTTGTGGTTTGCAAATATCGAGGTGGAACATTAATGTAAGTAGTTTAAATTGTTACAATTTGCAACGTATGGATTACCAATTTGTCATTAATATTTTCCTTTCATTAATATTATGTATAAATGTTAATCAGTTACTTAATCAGTATATCGATTTAATCGGAACGTGGCGTTTTGAATTTTAAAGTTCAATTCAGGGTTTTTCTATTCAAGGTGACAAAATTAACGTTTCTTATGTAATGCGTAAAACAAAACTGTTTGTTTTCCTGAGTACAGTTATTGTGGATATTGTGTATTTATGGAATCTTAGAACTCAAATCCTCTAACGTCATCTATTATTTCCTTCATTAACAACAAAGGAGTTTGAGTGTGTATCTTCATAATTCAGCGTAAATACATGTAATTGGAAAATCAAATATCTAATATCAAACCTATATATAGACAGACCGTAAAAATAACTAATCTACGGTATATTTCATGTAATGGTTCACAGGAGTTTCATTCTTCAATTGATCAGGTTTCAATTGCCAGTATTCAGTCCTCGAAGTTTGAGTGGAGGTACCAGCGTTGTCGCTATTTTTATGTCAACTTTTATATCATACCGATTATAATGTAACGGAATCATTAATAATTATCTACGAAAACCTTTTTAGTAAGGAAGTCATTTTGACTTGTACCACAAGACTTGTGTTATAGGTTGGGCATTACCTACGTAGATGAATGTTCTAATAGTTTTATGAATTTTTAACCGGTAACTTTAAACTGTAAAATAGCATACAGAGGTATTTATATATATAGCGTACCAGTGTCAGTGATGTAATTGATTAGATCTCCTTCGATCCATAATTTTAGCAAGGGGTTTAACTTTTAAGAATTATTTGTGGCGGAATCTTGCTTTTGAAGAATTCAAAAAGAATAATTTTTTTGTCGATTTTAGCTTATCGATACTCCTTTTACATGAAATTTTTGTGTAGGAGTCTGTTTACTCGTATGTATGTTTCTTGTGTTGGTAATAAAATTCTAGTCCATGTCGATCCACTTTCCATATTATATTAATAGTGATGGATGTCTTTCCCCTGTCACATGCCAAAAGAAGGTTGCAGGGTATTCATGTATATGTAGATGACTTGATGGACCCACAAATGTGTGCCATGTTAAATGTACCCATAAAATTATTTTGCGTTTTTTGGATGATCATAATAACGTGTTTGTTTTATATAAGAAACATTCTCTTTGTAAAGAATAGCATACGGCGGTAAAGTGGCTACCATGTCTCCTAAAACTAACTAAAGTCTAAGTTGAGGGTTTAAATCCCTACTGAGGAGGAAATTTTCCTCTCAGGCTATGGATATTTGTGCAAATCCATGGTTGAGTTAAGTATCACTCTATAATTGTACAAAACTGGATTTTTGTGGTCTATGCTAAATAAGTAAACATTTTAATATCAACCAATTTACACTTGTCATTTGCTTCTTTTTGTCCATTCATAACTAGATATATGACCTCAGTTTCTTTCAATTCTCTTAACTTTGATAATTCAATATAGTTTGAATTATCAAATAGTAATATCAAAGTAAGTTAATAAGTTGCTCTTCTAAAATCAAGGGATGATGGTTTAATTGACCTTCTATGCTCTTCCATCACTTCTGTATACTTAGGAGCCATAGTTCCTATTTAAACTTCCCTTTCCAGCTGAATATATCTGTTGAGTGATGCTCAGGAGTCAATACTTACTTCAACATTCAAATCATCTAAGTAATCAATGAGTTACTTATCTTTAAACCAGAAGGCTGTGATCCACTGAGTATCGCATTACCTAATTCCCAAAATCTTCAACTCTTTGCTCTCAAATAAATATGTCTACTGCAATGCTGCATGATATTATTCTAATAATGATTATGATAATTTGGTTCTATATCATATTTTGCCTGGAAAATTCCACTTCCTAATTATTTTTGTGTTGAATATAAGCAAACTATCTCTGTAGAAGGAAGGTTGACTTGAAAACTTTGTTTAATTTATTTATCTGTATATTTATTTAATTTTCAGAAATCTGCCATGATCATTACTATTACATGAAACAATCCCCTAATTTTCGCCCAAAACTAGCCTCATTGTCACAGGTAATAAACATTCTCAGATATCTTTGTATTTTATGCTATGGTTTTATGTGATAGTCTTATTTACTATCCTCTTAAAACAGAAATAGAGATTTTTCTGTTAAAATCTGTTTTATTGAAACTCCCTCTAATAATTTTATTAGATTTGTGTTATGAAAAATTATTATATTCCATTTTTAATTTGCACATTCGCTGCTATTTGATTTTCTAACAGGAGGTAATAAGCTTTCTGTAAGGAATAGAAAATAAATTGCTAATTTCTAATAGTAAATATAATAGTAATAATCATGATCTGATCATATTTAACAAGTAATCTTTCGATAATTTAATTCTGACTTAAGAGGGTTTATTTCTAAATGATTTTACCCTAAATGAGATTACTAGTTTTAGAGTCATTCCAAAAGAAGGTGTTATTATTGCTGTTATTCTTTTAATTATTTCAGTATCTAATGAGCCTTCTGTCATATTTTTCTTTCTTAGTTATGGTCTTCTAATATACATTTTTTAAAAATTTAGTAATATAGTAGGGTTTTGCAATTAGTTCCTCCACTTTGTTCTTATTTTGATTTTCAAGGTATTGGTGTTTTTACTAATGCAAATCATACTTTTTTCTTGAAGAAAATAGGCTATCTTGTTCTTTTCAACCTTAAAGTATTTACTCCATAAGCCTCCCCATAAGTATTTGTAAATATACTATTTATCCGAAAGTTTTTTCGAAAATTGATTTTAAAAGTGTTGATGATAATTAATGTGAAGAATGTTCTGATTTATCCTCTTGAATCCCTGTATTTTGATTATAGAATTGTCTTATTTTTTCAAATCACATTTCCATAGTCCCAAAGAATCTTATTTCATGAATTGCTCTTATTTGATTATTGAAATTGTTTAGCAATGTAGAGGGGATGTTTTTGAAATTGATCAATGGATGGGATAATCATAATGGAATTGGTTTTGACTCAATTTTGTATTTATCTATTCATGTTTTAAAATACATTTCCTTCATTATGTTGTTTGTAAATAATTACCTGCCATATTTCTGTACAAGCGTATTAGTTTGAATTTTTGCTTCGAGTCGGATTCAGTTTCACTCACTTTGTTTCATTATTCATTAGAAACTATAGTGTCATTCTTAACTTTTTAGCTCATATTATGATAAAAAATTAGAATTTATTGCATGGGCAGTGTTTTTATTCAGACATAATAGTTTTATTTATTCAGATTCTATTCAGCTTCTTTCAATAAAAATATATTCTTAACTAATGTATGAATCTGCAGTTAAGTACTTTTTGCCCAGATTAACCTGAAGATATTGATAGCAAAAGTTTATTCAAAAAAATTGAAGAGTGTCCTTGTGTTGAATTATTATTGAACATTATTGGTTAAGCTTATTCTCATAATGGAGACTCATAGGTGCACTCTTCTAATTTCTTCTTGAGGCTTCATTTGTGGTCATGGAATGCAGATTGACAAATATAAAAATTCTGGAAAGAAAATAAGATCTTATCTCATTGACTCAAATGTGTTGAAGAATTCAGCATAGATTATAGATTCTTTTTGTATCATTCGATTAATGTTTGAATTAAATTGAGAGTATCACTTTTAAATAAGCTAAGAAAAGGGGTCTGAAAGTTATCAGCTAATGGATGACCTCAAGAAAACCTAGGAGAAATATTAATATCTCAAGGTTATTGCACAATATTGGCAACAATGTAACATCAATTGTTTAATATCAAATCTTATACCTGTCAAAAGACAGAAATCCAATCATAATATTAAAAATTTAAGGCCAAGATCCATAATGCATGTTTCTCCTTTGAATGCTAATTTCTGTCATTATTCTTGTTTATGAAGATGGTGTTTTATGTGATTTAGATTGATGGGAAGGAACAAAAAATGTTGGGTAAATTAAAGAATAAAAAACATAATTTTTTAAAATAAATTATCATAAGGACACGCATTACCCTAAGGAGAGATTGATCATGAAAGAAAGCAACAAACAAAAATTCAATTTTTTGTTTGAAAAGGTAGATCATAAGAGTGAAATGAGAAAAAGCGGCCATCAATTTAAAGCTTGAAAGTGGGAGAAACCTATCAAAGGGAATCCTTGCATGCTAATAAAAATCAATTCAAAGTAAGAAGAACTACATGTAGTAACATCAGAGAAATGATGTTTCAATGTTAAGATGCCCATGCTTCTGATATCCCTGCTAAAAATAAAACCCAATGTTTTATATGCTTTATTTTTTATCTGATCCATATGTATCTGAAATTCTTAAATCATTTCTTGGTTGGTTCAGAAATTAGGTTAACTTTGATTAGTGAAGAGGTACATTAAAAATATTGATTATTGTTTGATCACTGAAGAATTCTTGTTGTAAAACAAATCACAGGTATGGATACATAAATCTCATGGATCAGACTAAATACATAGAGAATATGATAACCCTAGAACATAAAGCAAAAGACCCTATTTGGAATAATCAAGGGTGAAATTGATTATATCACATTACAGGAGATGTTATGGCACCACTAATATTGAGAGCAGTACTGGAATGCTACAAATGAAAGTAGCTATGGAGGGAAGGCGATGAGGGAAGCTGAAGGGGAGGCTGGGGGAAGTGGGAGTGCTCAGGAGGAAGACAGCAAACAGGTATACCACTTAACCTCTACAAGGTGTACATTTTTTCGTACCTTAGCCATGAAACAATAATTCCTCACTATGTACGTATTTCAATGGTTATCAATCTCATTTGTTAGTATCAAAATATATTCTCTTTTATCAGTTTCAAGTTCAAGATAGATTTAAATAACCAAATATCTTTTATCCAGAAGAAATATGCCTTCTCTGGAAATATCTTACATAATAAATTCTATAATGTGCAATGCAAAATTCAGCATCTTTCATTCATAGGATCAAATTAAAATTTACAAAAATGTTGTTCTATAGAGCCATGTTTTGCGATACTGGTTCAAAGATGGCCAAGAGTTGATAATTTAATTGTAATTATAATACTAGTGATTGAAATACCCCTTTCAATTGTGCTAATATTTATCTATCTGATAATTAATCCTGTCCTGAAGGAATTAATAATTAGTCTATGTAAAATAATAACAGATAACATTTTCAAAATTAATACCAAGTAAGAGTTTACAAGTAAACATATCAAGATCTGTGTATTGATAATTATAAGCCTTTATTAATTCGGGGCAAAATATAGTCTGACAAGACCATTCTTACATTTACATATTATATATAATTATTATATTATATATATTACATTATTATATCTTACCTCTCTTAAATTTATAAATAATATTAGGTATTAACCCTTAATTATTCATGTCCTATTGAACCCCAAACAGTTTTCTCTGTATCATGTAAAATTTATAAAATCCTTTAAAATTTGTAGTATTTTCATCATTTCACATCTTTTATGTGATTGTAAGCTCATGTTCTTCTTTATTAGTAGATTTGAATTATGAAATTAAAATTGAATTAAACTTAATACTTAAACAAATTTTAGTAAATGGGGAAAAATTCAAATAATCTCCATTCAGTAAAAATATTAATCTTCTATACTCCCTTTCAATGTAATAAACCCCAATATATTCCTTAGAGTCTCTAAAATAAAGTACGGAAACCCAAACCAATGTGTGTTAACAGTACCTTTTTGAGGAGTAAATATTTTTCTTGAAACAAGGACATAAAAGTAACAAACAAATATGCTGATGTTTTTTATATGCTAATGACTACTTAATTTTTCTTACCCGAGTACTGAGGGTAAAGTTTACCATCAAGCCAGTGAATGATATTATACACAATAAGATGTCTTGCGAAGATACTCAAGCCATTCATATAATTCCGAAATTTAATCTATAAATTAGTTACTTTTCAGTTATTTAAGTTATTTTTATAAAATGCAATCATATATTCCTTAATAATCTACCTAATATTCCAATGGTTGAAAAATATATTTAAGAATTAATATATGTACTGCTCTAAAAATGAATGCATCATGTTGGTAATGTTTTGGTGTAATATTGATATTTTGATATGTCAAATTGTGAATTATGTATTATAAAGAAAATTCTATTTGGTAGGCCCTCCTTTTAAGAGCAGCTGAGGAAAGATCCAGTATTGTAGCTAGATATCTCCGTGGACGTGAAGCAGGTGCTCATATTGACCCTTGGGAGGATCCTGCATTTGAAATATATCATGCCACCGATCGCTATGGATTCATTCAGTGAGCAAATTTGGCCAATCATTGAAATCTTTATAGTTAAAAATATTTTTTCATTGATTTTATCTGAAATAATAGTTTGAAGATTCTTTATTAAATAATTATTAGAAGATTAATTATTTTATATTTTTAAGTTAAACTGTTGTAATATTTAACTGTTGTAGTTGAATCTCAAAGTTGTTATTTGGTAGTTAAATTAAAGTGAAACTTTACCTCTAATGACAAAAAAATAATTTGATAAAACTTTATCGTCCGGGCGGTCCCTATAGGGACCACCATATGTAGATGCGAACGGCTGAGCGGTCCTTTTAGGGACCACTGAGACACTCTTCGTTTCAAATGTGCTTATATTCACCTCCTTTGCTCAGAATGGAGAGATATTTTTTTAACTCTAAGAATGACTCTCTTATTAATCTGGGAGAAACACAATTGACTTAAGATATATATCTGTTATCATTTTCGAAATTGCTCATCACGAGTCTCTCTCCTCTGGAAAGTTAAGTCCAAATATTCTCTTAACCCTACCAGATTATATAGTAAACAATCTTGAGTTTCTGTTTTATCTTCTGCTTAAGCAAGTGGTCAACTCCTATCCTTTTGTCAGAAAGAAAGATAAAAATGAAACTTAAAGGAAAGCTTATGTATTCCTTAGTTTGGCGCTCGTAGTCTTCTCGTGTCAATACCTTGGAGAATTGTGATTTTGCTAAGGAGTGTGTTTATTTCCCTTTCTTATTATGTTCTATCTATTATGGCTCAGAATCTTACAGAAAGAGAAATTGAAGTGTATTTAGAAAGCGATTTGGATGCAGAAATTGACTATTCTGAATCGAGTGATAATGTGAGCTTTAGAGAATACCACACAAAAAGAAAACTATAAAAATATTTTTTATAAATTAACACAGTTGGGTATTTATTACAAACATTATATGCCATTATAATTGAATACAAATTATTCCATTTCATTTTAGAAAAGATTGCTGAGATAAAATAAGATACAAAAATTCTAAAACTCTTGGTTTGTAAGTAAAATTCCTCTTCAATTTCATTTTTTAAATAAAAAAAGCAAAAAGTGGCACAGCTCTATTGCCATGATAATAATTTGTGTTTCATTTCACCATCATTCATAGTTTTTGAGTTATCTAAAATTAACTGAAGAGCTGCATAAGTTCCATACTTTTGGCATTTCAGTGCCCGGCCGCCTAGAGATACATTTGAGATTTGGTCCTGTCCTTTAAGGGTTAATAGAACTTAAATGAGTTAATCCTGAATTCTGGTTTCCATTGTATAAAGAATACAATTGCCTTCATAAGTAGAATCATCATTGTCCATCTATATTAGAAATATATTTGATTCTTACTCTTCCTTAGTTTGAGACATAAACTAATTAGATCAATTAACCTCTTTAATTAACCAATTAATTAATTTGTCTGTTTTGTTGTGTAATATCACAGAATCTGTCACAAATTTTTTAGGATTCTACCTTACTTTTATGTTTTTAATATCTATCCATCTGAGCAGATTTCAGTTGTAAGATATTGTTGGCTTTAGACATTCATGAGAGGAGACTGGTCTTCATTTCTTCCTTTCTTTTGTATCAGATTTGAGCCTCTTTGTATTTTATTGCTCTCATAATTAAATATTGGAAGGGAGTATATTTGGAGTTAATAGCTTGTTCTTTACAGCAAATGAAATAATTTATTTCCTTCTCTGTGTTTTTATTCTTTTAATGTAAGAAAAATGCTGCTATAGGAAATGGATAAAAAACAAACTCAATTCAATTTTTGCTACAATAATGTCCTTTAGTTTATGTTTAGAAATATGTGAGCTGTAAAAACATTCCAAAAAGTCTTATTCTTTCATTAACAGATACATAAAGATGTTTGATCAGAGTAATCTTAAAAAGGGACCATTCTCATATAAAATCATCCCCAAGATTGTTGTAAATGGTCGTTGGTTCGATTCTAGGGGGCGTTAACTCTATGTTCAAAAGAAAGGCATTGGGAATTAAGGATTCATGTTGTGGTACTTCCTTAAGGAATTTGGAGTGTTTTTAAAGATTATCATACTCAAGCGAAAGATGACAGTGATTTTTGTAGGGTGGCCTTGGTTTGACGCCGGGGTGAGAATATAGCAGCCATAAGAAATGCATGGGGAAATCGAATTCAGATCATTGTCCGCTGCCATAATGTCCTTTAGTTCATAAGTTTTGTAATGTTTGAGCAGAGTAATCTTCCAAAAAATCTTATTTCTCATTAAAAATATATAATACATGAGGGTAATATTAATATATGAGGATACAAATGTCAGGCCCAAACTGCTGGGGCCACGGGCACGCTGATTTTTTAGCATAATGGCCATGTGAATCTTACTCAGGAAAAAATCAGAAAACTACGCTACGCTAGAAGGCCCCAAAGTACAATGTTCCCCCATAACAATTCATGGGGTCAATTTTCAAAGATTTTTAAAACATACTTACCATGCACTTAGAACAACTAAATTTAATGTATAGTAGCTATTGCTATTGTATATTTTTACCAAAAAATGGTATAGTTTAGGTTCAACAGATCATGGTTTTGATGCCAGGAGATGACATATTTTCAAATGTTGAAAAATCGCAGCTGTCTTAATATGAGACATATATCATTCAAACTTTCTACACCTATAGATACTTATACAATGTATTTTGAAAAAATCAACACTTGCCTATGTTTCCCTGGTTCAATTCCAAAACTACCTGTAATCTCGATTTTCCCCATAAGAAATACATTGGCCATATTTCCGAAAGATTTTTATGATTTTCCCAACTGCGCAGAGGTTCAGAATTTCACACTCCCGTAAAAGGGACCATTCTCACTTAAAAGCGACCGTATTTATGTCGTAAATGGTCGTTGGTTCGATTCTAGGGGGCGTTAACTATACCTTTGTAAGATATGCATAAGGAAATAAAAACTCATTTCGAAGTATTTCCTGAATGAATTTCCTTTTAATATTCGGAATATTTATAAAGTCAATCATACTCAAGCCAATAATGACAGTATAATTCGTTGGATGGACTTGGTTCGAGGCCAGGGCGGTAATAATGCTGCGGGAAGAAATGCATGGGAAATCGAAAACAATGCAATGCTAGCTGCGAAAATGTCATTTCCGTTTTGTGTAGAATGGCCTTTCAGAATATATTTCGAAAAATCTTACATTTTATTAAAGGATGTATTATTACATTGCTTGCTGTAAGCAAGTGCACCTTTACTCGTATATATATATATATATATCCCCGAAGCGTCTATATATAATAGATATATATGCACACCTTAACTCGTATGTATATACATATATATATACATACATACATACACATACGAGTTAAGGTGTGCTTGCTAACATATAACTATATATATATATAGGATACAAATATACTATTACTATTTGGATGGGTTTACAAAGATGGGAGCATCATTGGGAGAAGTGTGTAGAGTTACAAGGAGCCTATGTGGAAATATAAAAAAATTTTTATACATGTCTTTTATCTTTGTTTGGTTGTAAACTGACAATTAACATACAATAATCAAAAAATAAATATTAAATTCATAAATTGAAAATATAATCTCAAGTAAAATAACATTTCCTTTACTGCTTCATATAACCAAATAAATTTAAATACTATACCTAACAGTTTTTTCTGGAGCTTTTCTGGGTTCACAATAGGCCTTCACTGCTACTGTAGTGGTCTCGTTGTGAAACCCACCTGTACATTGCCCTGTCAAGCAATACCTTATATTGTCCAGAAGTCTCCACATTCCAACACCCCTTCCCTTATAGAATACATACATTAGTTCTACAAAATATTGGAGAATTTCTTTTTGAAGAATTTAACTTTTTTAAGCAAGTGTCATAAGAGTGATACAGATAACTTGTTCCATTCTGAAATTTCCCTGTTGAGAAAAGAATACCGCTGAGTTTGTGTTGATGTTTACCTCAAAAATCAGGTTTCACAATTGAATTTTTAAAAGATAACCAACCGTCTTTACTCATAATTATGTTATAAATACAACCCAGTCGACTTATTTTTCTCCTTTTCTCAAGAGTATCCAACATTGCTTTAACACTGTCCCTTTTTCTAAATCTTCCCATAACATGTAGAGCAGTTTTCCTTTGCACTGTTTCTATTTCTTATTTGACTACGATGATACACACAGTTGTTGTGTATTCAACTATTGGTATTAAAAGCGATAGATATCCCTTTTCTTTCGCTTTCCTGCTTTCCTTTCCTCCCTTAGATTCCTCATCACATATTGCAAAATTTTGTATGCCTTTGCTACAATTAAATTTTTTTCCATTTAAAGTTCCTATCAAAAGTTACACCTAAATACTTGCAGTGATCTGAATTTTTTTATTAAGAAAGGAATTATAGGAAAGGTGTATATTACATATGTAGAGAGTAAATATTTATAACTTCTTTGATATTATGAAGAAATAATTCAGAAAGAAAGAAGATCAGAAATTATATGTAGAGAACATAAGTTTATCATTATATGGTTACTTTGGTCCTGAAAATGTTGAATCAAAATTTAAAATACCAAAACACAGAATAATTATCTATAAAAATATATCTTAAATCCAAAATGGAATAAAAAATTTTCCTTGGTCCATTATTCTTATCAAAATTGTCATTCCTGCTCATATTATTTGACTGCTTTCTTTCAGTGATAAACGTTTGCCCAAATCAATCGATCCTCAGGAAGCAAAGAAGAGAGAGGTGGAAATGGAAAGAGTTAAGAAATGGCTCAAAATGCTCTCTTCATGGGATTCCACATCAACAGCAGCCAAACTTAAGCGTAGGATTTACAAAGGGATCCCAGACAAGTTGAGAGGGCGTGTATGGGCTCAAATTCTTGGTCTTGCAAAGATTCGAGCTGAACATAATGGAAAGTATGAGGTGAGATATGTTATTGATTTTATATTAACACTTCAGTGATATACTGAATGCATCATCCAAATATTTTACCATTTCCAAATATTTAGGTAGCTTGTGGCGAACGTTTTGATGAACTGCCATTGTCCTCTGGGCTTTTGACTGACTATGCTATTTCTTCCTTCTGTATTACTCTTAGCCTTCAGTTGATAATTAGCTTATCAAAAATGTCCGAAATCATCAGTGGTATTGAAATTAACCAATAATTAGCAACCATGCTTCACTAAAAATGAATCAACCTTCTTAATATTTTTAAAATTTGTTTAGTAATTTCAATATATACTTGAAATCAGAAAAGTAAGGGTATGCATTCCATATAATTCTAAAAAATTAAATGTACCTTTTTATGTGTATAAACGGTGTACTTAGAATTAAAAACTATCATGTCTTTCATCAAAAACTTTATCTTTTAAAAATATTTTTAGCAAACCATTGGCATTGAAAAATCTCCTTGGTCAGTAATAGAACATTTTATTGCGAGTATTTTTTCCATATTTCAAACTCATCTGGTCAATAGTTAAAAAAGGATCTTGCCATATATTTTGAATAATTCCCTCCTGAGGAATATAAGTTTTAGTTTCTGCCTTGGTTATTTTATTATTAAATGTTTTGTACTTCTGAAAGATCTTCTGATGTTTAATAATAAGTCAACTTGATACAATTTTCCTTTCTGCTGCAGTTATAAGTCATTGCACTGATGCTTGTACTTTTGATATATTTAAGCAAACGAAAGCTCTCAAAAGATTGGAATTGCAAAAGTAGCTCCAATATTCAAATGTGGGTTTATGGAGGATCCAGTTAATGTGTCATCTTGAAGTGTCTATTTGCTAGAAAACAACATGTTTATCAAAAAACCTGATCATACAAGACTTGCCTTACTCATCTACAGTTCTTACCTAGCCCCACATCCTTACATTTCTACAGTTTTCTCTATATTGTGAAATTTTATGGAAAAATAAGGAATGGTGAACTCAATACTCTTAAATTTCCATAATCCTCAGGTAAGTAATTGGTTGTTATGTTGCAGACAATTATCTACAGGGGAATAGAAGGCAGTGAGGATAGACGTACTTTAATTCCAGATAGAATTATGGAATGGTGAGATGAATGGGAATTATATCTGAATATAGTGGTACCTCGAGACATGAACAACTCAACATACCATAATTATAACATAAATAGAGATTTTTGAGATAAGAGTCATGTTTCCAGAGCAGAGAAGGCAAAAACAAGTAATTATTAAATTTAGATAAACGTTAAACTAAGTTTTAAGTTTAAAGTCCAATGCATTGTTTTGAGATTTTTTATTTTATTTGAAATAAGGAATATGTAGTTTTAGTTTCAAAGTTACATAAAAGTTAAATAGTTTTAAGTTCTAGAAAAGTGCTGTTAGTGCCTGCATCCCTTCTCCCCTCACGCCTTGCAGTTCACCTTCGTTTCCCTCACTCATCTGTCTGTAATGTGAGACTATTATGATAATAACTCTGTTATTTCTTTATTTCATATATTTTTAATGTATTTGTTTATTATGCATATCTGTCAATTAAAAACATATCTTTATTCATAATTTATAATGGTTTGGGGATATTTAAGTCCAGAACGGATTAAATTGAATTCAGTAATTTAAATGGGAGAAATTTGTTTCAAATATGAGCTGATCAACTAACAAGCTTGGTTCTGGAACGAATTTAACTCATATTTTTAGGTAATGCATAGAAAAGTGTTTTGTAGTTAACTTCTTTGAATGAAAAGTGCTAAATAGTAATTATTTCTACAGCATCCACAAGGAAGTAGCATCTATAGTAGAATCGGTTATATATCTTGTAATACATATGAGTAAGTTATAGTAAATATAATTATAGAATATGTACGTGTGTAATATATGAGTAAATGCTTTCAAGAAACTGGTTTTAAAGAAAGAACAAGTTAGTGAGTGACCTTGCAGGCCTTACCTTGTTGTTATTTATGGAATATGTATGGGACCCAATAGAAATAATATTAATGAATTAGAAAAGTTGCAATGTAAAATCAATTTGTCTCAGAATAATTGCTAAGGTTAAAACAAATAAAAGAATGTAGAATGGGATTTGCTAGAACATAATAAATGAAGGAGTAAATTAAATTTACTACCTGAATACAGAGAAGAAACATTCAAGGATGATGAAGTACACATCATGCACCCTCCCTTATGTATAGGATGATCAGAAACACAGAATAAAAAAAGGTAAATAGATGTAAAAACTAACAGATTTAAAAATTGGTTTTTCCCTCAAATATGTCTGGTTAAATATTAGGATTATGCACAACATGCCACACTCCCGATGGTGACTCACTGGCTATCCAGGTAGACATATATTTTTTTGTGCCAACAATAAATATACCAATAACTATTCTATCAACAATTTATATAAAACAATATTTTTACTATAATGCAGTAGCAGCACTCCCTATTGTAAAACAAGGGCCAACTATGCGTAAGGAAGAAAACACTGCTACTATTATTCATGAAAAATCATTCAAATCTCGAAATAATTTCCTTCAGCTCAAAATATCTCATTGCTGTCAGATCACTTCAGAAAGTTGTATAATTATTTGAGGAAGTGTCTCCTTGCTCTCATTATGGTCAACTGTTCCATTAGTGTCAATTTTTTAATCAATATCTCCTGTATCTCAACTTCTGCATTGTCTCTTCTAAACCTTTTGTAATAAAGAATCTGTATTTCCAAAACTTAAACCATTTAAAAACACAATCACTTTAATGTTCTCAGCAGCAAGCCAGGCTAAAAAATTACAATAACCTTTTTACTCAAGTGTTCAAATTATTTTCCCTGATTGAGAAGAAGAGCGTTGTTCCATCTTTTCCTTGATATGAATATCATTGTAAGTAAATTATCCACAGTGACATAAGACATACTCTTAATCTGTATAGTCCAATGTTGACTTAATCAAACTTAACTGATTACTTTTGTGTTTTTTAAGCAGATAATGAGGGAAAGAGCTTGGAAGTGGTCACCAGACATTCGACAAATAGATTTGGATGTAAACCGTACATATCGTGACCACATTATGTTTCGGGAGCGTTATGGGCTCAAACAGCAAGCATTGTTCAATATTCTTGGTGCATACTCAGTGTATAATTTAGAGATAGGTTATTGCCAAGGCATGTCTCAGATTGCTGCTCTCTTGCTAATGTATTTAAATGAAGAAGATGCTTTCTGGGCGCTATCAGTGCTGGTGGCAGATCCTCGTTATGGAATGCATGGTAAGTTTCTGTGCATTGTTTAGAGTTGTTTATTTACTCGTATATAAATATAATTGAAATGTATTTTATCTATTATTTTATAGAATTTATATCATCATTTTTTATGTTGTAGGATTTTTCATACCAGGCTTCCCCAAATTACTTAGGTATCAAGAGCATCATGACAAAATAATGACAAAGTTTCTACCCAAACTAAAAAAACATCTAGATAAGAACGGGGTGGATACAGGCATCTACACATTAAAATGGTTTTTCCAGTGCTTCTTGGACAGGGTATAAATTTTCTTATTGTTATATATTCTCCTTCTCATAATATTGTTTTTATATTTATAACATTTCCGTGCACTTAGAGGTTGTGTTCTAGTGTCTTTGAAATAGCCTATTCAAGCGATGTTGGAAATGCGTTAATCCTTCATCATAACTCATTCCTTATGAGACAAATTTATTTATATTGATATTTCTCAAATAAAAAGTAATTGTATAGAAGGTTCCTACTAAATAATTCCCTTAATTAAATATTAATTTAATAAAAAAGAAAACTATTCTGTATGAAAGTTTACATTGAAATAGTAAAAGGTGGGTTTAGTCCACATAGGCTTAGCTTTGAGAGAAAAGCAGCCTTGTAATAGTGAAAATTAAATACATCCATTCCTAAGAGAAGTCTTTGATATAATAATATTAAATTAGTAAGTGGGGACTGTGAACTAGGAATGTGGATTGGATCCACTTTTTGGAATTTATTTTCCCATATTTTCCTACTGATTTTTCAAAATAATAGGATTTATTATTTGCCTAGCTCTATGTATCAGGGTTGGATATTTTAAATATGTTTGCTTACTTCTGTGATTAATATGATTCTAAAGATTTATATTTTAACATCAAGTTTGTCATATTTGTACTCCTAGTTCTGTTAGTAATAATTTCACCCTGAATTTAATCTGGGAAATCTCTGCTGGTGGATGCGCCCTTTTTGAACCAATGTAGTTTTTTGGATATTTTTAGGAGATTTTTTATGATTATGAAGAGAATACTAGAAAAAGTTATATACTGTAATATAATTGCCATTTCTAGGTGAGATTCATCTTGTTCGTTTAATATACTTAATTGGATCATTCAAATGATGAGCAACAACTTGAATAAAATTGCTATTGTGCTGAATTGTTGCAAAAATGTTTAAAATCATTAAAGAATTGTTATGCCTCTTTTTTAGGCCTGTGAAATGATTAATTGGTAGTTGAACTATATAATTTCATATTTACAAAGTATACATTCATATTTATTCATAATAATATGTATGTTTTTTATGAAATTGTCTATAAAACAGTTAATTCTAAATTAATAACAAATTTATATTTAGCAGCTGCATTTATATTCTGGGAGAGAACAAAAATTTAGCAAGTGTCCTCTATATTTTTTGATACTTTTTATTAAATGATCAGAATATAGTTTTAAAATTTTTATTAGTTAACAAAATTGTTTTATTTTTATAAATAATGTTAACATTAATGTATATTCCTTATAGTGTTTGTTGATTTGATAATAAAATTTATAATTAAATCCTATGGTTAAAATCTGTACTTCTACTTTTTTAATAATCCCTGGAAAATATTATGCAAAGATTGAACTGTCAAATGATCTGTCTGATCTCTGGGTCCGTTGAACATTGGTCTTAAAGACATCAATTGGTCAGGACCTAGTTTCTTGGGTTTTAGAATAAATTCTTAATTAACGCCTTTTCTAGGTATTACCTCTAGTTGGAAATGAATCAAAAACTTATGTTCTTCTACTCGAAAATTTGTAACTTACTCACTTGTCAGAAATTTTACAGTTTAATTTTATTCTTTTAAAACAAAATTAATTAATGGATGTTAAGATTAAAATAAATAAATGTTTTTAGTATGATCCTAAAAGTTATCTCTCAATATTCTTGTTTAAGAATAAGCCTCGGGATAAAATTTAGAGGAAGTATATTTTTACCGAAAAATTTATATTTGTACAGTTATTAGATAATATATATTATAATATTTAAATAATGCATTTTTTGCATTTTTATGCTATGAAAAGCTTTTTTCTATAACTATCTTTACATCAGCTTTATTTTGTATTTATAGGTTCCTTTTACTCTCACATTAAGAATTTGGGACGTTTTCCTTCATGAAGGCGAAAGAGTCCTCACAGGCATGGCTTACACTCTACTCAAACTACATAGAAGATCTCTTATGAGAATTGGAATGGATGAAATCTTACATTTCTTGCAGGTGAATTTACTATCTCTGAGACTTCATGAATCGAAAAACTTTTCATATTATTGTTCGATTATTTATTATATTGTATTACTTGAGTGCTACTGTCCTTTTAAAAAATTTCTTTGCATATCTTATGTACATCTTCCATTCCTGAGTGTCATTGTTTGTTAAGACAGTTGAGGGATTGAAATAATAAATTAAACAACCCTTTAGGGTATAAAGTTCATCAAGTATTATTATTTATCATATCAATTATACATCATTCACAAAAGGTTCGCCCAATTTATCTCGGTAAGAGATAGCTTTTAGAATAATTGGAATTAAAATTGCAAATGATAGTGCTGCTCAAAATCAAAAAAATACCTAGTCGAGTGGAGAGGTGACCACAGTTATGGATAAATTCACCACCTTTCTTCTTACTTAATTCTTGATGCCTATATTTTCCATAATGAGAAGATATTCTCTGCTTTCTGTGAATATTTCAACCCAAACAAACTTCTTCACAGGCACTAACCCTGTCTTGCCTCCTTTGCCACTATTAGCTTTCTCTTATTTCCCAAATATCCACCATCTCTCTCAAATCCTTTTGATCTATCACTCAATATAGCCATATTCCCTCTAACTAATGTCATAGAAACATAAATACTGTGATATAATTTATTTTCTTTATATTATCTTTATTCAATTCTTGATAGGTGAAACTCGAGCAAGATTTTGGTGTTGATGATGATTCTGTGATGACAGCACTAGAAAAATGTATGGATGAACTACACCGTCAAAGATTGGATAAGGCTGGTCCTTCTCCACCAAATGAATTACCTAAACGTCCATTTGGAGTGTTTATTTGGGGTAGTGAGAATGAACCATCTAGTGGATATTCAGTTGGATTTGTTAATGATAATATTTTGGGCAGTGGAGGTTCATTTGATAGGAGAGTGGGACGACGTAGTGAATTTACTGAGGTGGAAAGGGCAGCACGAGCAAGTGTAGCCCTAAGGAGAGATACTGCTGTAGCTAAGGCACAAGAAGAGGAAGATGATGATACTGAAGGAGGAAGTATTCTTGGTGGTCAAACCAATGGGAAGAGGAACTCAGTTGGAGGTAGTTAATCCATAGAATGCTACCACATCGAAATTACGTTTTCAAAATTTTTGTTCTGCTGTACAGAATATAGATCATTTTTGTTTCAATTTCTGTCATTAGCAGAATTTGATGAATATAAAAGTGTTGATAAAATTAAGATTGTCTATTTTGCAGTTCATGAATAATTGAGAACTTCTGAAAATCTTTTCTGGCTTGGAAAATATATTTATAAAATCAATCAAATATACAACTTTTCTGTGTTTTTGTCCATGTTCATCTTCTTTGTGTGAATTGATAATAAAATTTTATCTATTTCATAATGAAACAGTCAAATGAAATTTCTTGCTTGTCAAAAGTTGGTCTACAGTCTAAGACAAGTATGGGACATACTGTGATGTATCATACCATATCATTAAGACATCAATTACTGCTTTAAAATAGTGTGACAGATGCTAATCTATACCTCTATTTTCTACTATTTTGTTATGTTACATATTCATGCATTTTGATACCTTTTGTAAGATTCCTATTGTTGCGTATTGTTGGTGAAGGTATTCCTTATATTTACATTTTATAAAAGGTTTTTTTAACATATGATCATTCTTTATTAACCATTTTAATACTAGTGAATATTAAACTTGCATGTAATTGAAAACCTAAGTTTTGCCTTCTGTAGTGTTACTCTTTATCCATTTTGGTGACCATTCTTACTATCAACATCTAATTATTTTGATAAATGCCTGCTCATTACAAAAATTCAATGCTAACAGTAAAACATGTAATTAAAGATCAGCAATTCTAAAATGAATGCTAGCAAATGTGAAAAGGTCTTGGAGAAAATAATACATCTATATTTTATACTTATTTAGGGTTTAGAAAACAAATTTTTCACAGGATTTCCTCAAACCACTGGCAAATAGAAAGATCATTGAACAAATACATGACCAATCAGTAAATTTACTTATTTTGGGGGATCTTATCTTATGCAATTCTTCTTTACTCTCAATAACCCAAGCAACAATGAAAATAATAAAATTCATTTATGCAGAATCACAGATTTATTTGAAAATCATCATTTATGCATTCATTAGAAGAATGCATAAATGATGATTTGCCGTATGAAATGATGAAATGCCGTAGAAGGCAAGAGTGGAAAGAAAAGTATAATGAAAAAACTTCATAATTTCCACAGAAAATTAGCTTTACTAGCAAGCAGTTTTGTAATGTTAAATTACATCTTCAGAAGATATGCTATTGTTTATGCTGGATATCTCATTATGAACTTCTTAGTACGGTACAAGGTCTGTACAAATCACAATGAATTCCAGTGAAAATTCAAAAATAATTCATATAATATCTATTTCTTCCCATTTGCTAGTGGTTGTTTTTCATTCTTCATGCTCTTGTTATTCTTGGTAGCTCCATTCTTTCATTAGAATTCCAGGATTCTCTTTTTTTATGACTTTCAATACTTGATATACTCAAAGCCTTCTCAGGAAATATCTATCTTCTTCTGTTCATTTTGAAGATCATTTTTTAGGATTTTTTGCTTATATGTTTATGATCTCAGAGAACTTGCCACTTCTACTCCAGCCACCATCAGAACTTTTGTCTCATCCAAACCTTTTCCCTTAATACCTGCCTCATTTTCTGTAAACCAACTTCTTACTTTTACTCAGATTTCACAGATACTATCAATAGTCAAATTTTCATAACTTTTCTGCTTTTTCATGCATCATTATGTTCACCTAAGCTTTATTTTGCTACTTTAGTGTAAATGTATTGTTTTGTGTCAAATAGAATGGTTTCAGTTGATTGTTGTTATATGATTTAACTTCTATGACTGATTTCATGACAGGCTCCAAGTTCTCCTTCGATCCTAGCATAGACGATGCAAGTTCAGTTGCTGGAGGTCCAGGAGGTGGTTCATCTATTGGAGGTGGTGGTTGCAGTGGTGTTGGAATGGGTAGTTTAGCTGGAGCTGGATCACACCAATCTCTAGCTGGGACCAGTGTCACCTCAACAGCAGACCTCAGTGTCTTTTCTGCTACAAATCGATCTCAGGTTTGTTTATTTTTCTCATTCGGTATAGAAGTTAGTTAAACAAATAAATAAAAAGTTCATATCATCTTAAAATTGTTTAAAGTATTATTTGGTTTATTAAAGTAATTAATTCATTATATTTTTGATGATTGAATAATTATATTGCAAAACATTATATTTGTAATTATTGTTACATAATATTTTTTCTGTCAGTAATGTTCTCTTCTACCTTCTATATGTTATTGTTATTTAAGTCAAATTTATTTCCTTCTAGGCTCTAAATGATAATAGCCTAGACACGCACAGTGATAAAAGCAGTAACCTAAGCTCCTGTTCTGCACCAGGAAGTGTACAAAATCAACATGGAGGTAATCTTGGCAGCTCTTCTCCAACAATACAATTCTTTGTAAATAATCCCCACCCCCTCAGTTGTGAAGAAGAGGAAGTTTCACATAGTCGTCTCACATCCAGACATAATCACTCTATTCCTCGGCAGGACAGTATGCATGCATCATCATCTCCCTCCCCCTCATCACGTTCTGCTACCCCTAAAGCACTTCCTGCAAGTCCACCCTACAATGGAAGCAGCTTGGAAACATACCATCGAACATCTACTCCCCCTGCTCCTCCTCCACGATCTCGATCACCCTCACCAAGGCCAACCTCAGTAACACAGTCCTCAAAACCCTCTACCCCATCTCCTCTTCTCTCTCCTCCTCTTGGTTTGGGTACTCCGCCAAATAAGAGGAGTAAAAGCCCTGATGTAGTGCGTGTATTTGTACCCTATCCACCATCAGTGACTCCATCTCCTCCACCTGCTTCTCCTGTTCTTAACCCTACCACAGATGATTCAATTGCTCACTTGTCCACGTTGTTATACCGTTCATCCATTTCAGCAAGTCGATCTCCTTCAAATCCAGTCCCTCCACCTGTGCCAGCTAGAAATGGAATTCCCAATCTTACGATGGATGGTTTAGGGAAGAAGCTTGAACCTCACAAGATTCGTATTCGTGTTCCTGAGCGGGGAAGTGAGTTAGAATTCAGGAGGTCATCATCTCCCCAAATGTTTGGAGAAAAGGAAGAAGATGAGGAAGATGCTGAAAAGACCCCTTTGGTGGAACATGGCAAGCTTCGTCCTTTTCATATAGATCCTCCTCAAGAAGAAAATATGGTTGATCTTAAGTGACTGGAACTAAATGGAACTTAGCTCAGTCACTGCATATGTATGGATTATGTAAAACATTTGAGTTGTGCCAAATTATCTTGGTGTTACTCTTAAAAGTTAATATTTATCAGAAATATATGTGAAACAATGAGACTAAATATGTTCATGTCATGGGAAAAAGCTGCCCAAATTTTCAGTGAAATGATTTTATTATGCAGTTGTAGAATAGCATTTCTTGTGTATAATTAAGCTTATTTTGATTATCATACATTCCAAGAATTTTCATTTGTGAAATATTTATATGATATTAAGTACATATGAACCTGATGTAAACTTCCCCTGCATGAAAAATGTTTGAATAATAGAATTATTTGAGCCCTGCTCAATAAATAAACCATCTGTGATGGCCTTCCATGTTTCTCTTTTGTTTACTATTATTGAGCATGCTGGATGGAAATTCATTTCAAAGTCTCTGCAGAAATTAATCTTCCCACACTACATTTCCAAAAAATAAGCTAACATATTTTCAAGCATGGTAGATAGGAATAAACTATAATCTGTATGTGTAACAAAAGCTGTTACATCTTTTTATCAGCATAAATTTTCTGCAATACTTTCAGTTTTCAATGAAGAAACATTGCATTGCTCTCCATTTGAAGTTTGCACTCCTCGAAAAGTTAACTAACCATATTGTATAAATGAAATTATTCTTTTTGTTTTTTGTGTCTAATATATCTATATTATTGTTACTGAATTCAACCTTTATGATTTGTTTCATTATATTTAACAGTGAAATATTAGTGAAATTAGTTTTTGTTATTATAAATTTTCTTCAAAAAGTGTTCCCCATTGGAGATGAAAAAGCTTTTTGGCATCATCTCATTCCATCTTGCCATTTTTAAATATATCTTAACCTTCATTTAGTGGCTTTAGTAAGTTGGGAGATTATTGGGTGGTATAATGTCTTGGAAAACAGCTGTTAAGCTACTTATCCACAAATTTGGAATGGATGTTATGAAAATAGTATTAGAGAAATGTAGGCCAAGTCTGCTGCTGCAGGTAATTAGGTTAGGTGCAGGACTTAGGTTTATCAAATATGAATTGAGGTGTTTATTATTTGTCTCGCTTGAACTTTGTAAATGATGTTAATAGCCAAGTGATTAATTTAGTTCATAGCAATGAAATACTCAGGTTTTTCATCATCTACTATGTAATATGTTTACGTAATTGAAATTTTGGAAGGATAACAAGAGTTGTATTACTTAATAGGGACTATTTGGTTTCATTTATGAAGTTTTGAAAGCTGTTTGTGTTGGAAAGTTAATATCTGCTTCTTTAACAATATACTTCATTTTTTATATATTTAACAATAAAAATATCCAATTTTAATATAACTTAGAGTTAAATGACTACGGATTGTAACAATGGGTACTTCTTATCTGTTATAATTTAAATTTTGTTCACTCAGAATTAAATGTTATGCAAATGAAAGTTAATTTTAAATTTATAAATCCTACTATTGACATAGCTGATGTTTGATCATCCATATTATTTTTGTGTTTGGTGTGTTTATATAAACTTAGTTCTCCTTTTCATTAGTTCATTTTAAAAGTATCCATTTCTTTAAATTAAATCTTTATCATTATTTCTAGCTCATGATACGTGCATCATGACATACAACTTTCTAAGTTGCCAAGGAAAAGGTTATGCATTTACCATATGAACCAATAATTCAATACTATCCATGAATTGAATGTTTCTACTGATATATTATTTTCTTTTTCCGCTAAGACTGGTCATCTTATTTTTTAAGTTACCATTACATTACTTAGTTTTTTTGGAGATTGTAATATTTTCAAATCCTAGGAAAGAATAAACTCAACCTAAAACACTGAATATTTTAGAAAGTATGTTAAACCCCCCATAATCCATGAAATTAAAAGGTATTTTATCTTATTATTAGCTCTAATATGGGCAGAAAAAGTTGTTCAGTGAGTGAGTAATTTTTTACAATGTTTCAACTGTCCAGCATAAATTAACATTATGATCTTATCAGTGCTGTAGACCATAATTAAATAGCTCTATCTTTGAAATAACAGGTTAAACTTTTCATAGGCTGAGTAAATTGAATGGCTAGTACTTATAATTTTATGAGACAATGGTATCATCTAAATTATATCAAAAACTTAAATGCCAATTGTGACAAAGAAAGGAAAATTAGTGATACGACAATAACAACAGTTTGTGATAAGAAGTGGAGTTGAATACCACAGTATGTTAATCAAGATATAAACCTTGATGGATAAATGATCATTTGGCTGGAGGTGAATGATATTTAAGAAAAGTTGGAATGGTGGATTTTAGATATTTTCCGTTCTAAATATCGATTAATTTTCAAAATATTGTTGGAGGTTAAATTTTGTTATTCAATTAGTGATTCTTCAATCTTGTATTCTATTCAAGGAATTGAAGTTTCGAAGGATAACAAGAAAATAAATTAAATACAGCTTTTTAATGATAGATATGGGATTGATTTTACTTTTCAAATCTTAGTATTACCATTCCTTCACTGGTTTGGCATGTTTTAAGATTTCATGTAAAATATTTTCAAAGGTATTGATATATATTATACTGTTAATAGCTATTCAATGTTTAATATGTAAATATAAATTGCCAAAACAAAAGCTAATTTAAACAATGAGCTATATATAGTTTTAACATCATTTGTTGATTTTCAAGCTACCCTTTTTGCATAGAGTATTACCATTTTCATGTCTGTATATAGAATTTTGTATTATAGAAGTGATGGACTGAAATATTTGGTTTCTAATAAATTAATGGAAACGATTTTCTATGTAATGTTCTTCGTTTGCTTGAACTGCAATGATTCATTAAGTCCAAATTAGTCGTGTATTCTCGGTATATTATGTCCTTAGTATGCTTCAACCATCTCTGCTCGTTTTTAGCGAGGTTGCAAGTTTCCGCAAATGGATTGCAATCCGGCAACACTGTTTGTTGCATTTATTCCCTCAAGATCATTCTCCTAGTTTTGTTTTTACTAAAACTTCTATCATTCGTTTTGAGCTACTGATATGAATAATCAGCCATTTACTACAGACAAGAGTATCAAAATTTCTTTTCTGATGCTTTACGGTAGAATGTTGACATTCAACATGGCGGCATGTCGTCAGTGCTGTGCTGTGTCGTGGTGAGACAAAATATATTATTTCTCAAACCAATTTCTGTGCAGCTGTCAATTAGTCGGTGTTTTATCGAGCAAAATTTAAACTTGCCTCACCGTTACTTAATTCATGCCTATGATTTTCAATGCTCTAATTTTTATAAAAAGCGATGTAGAAAATGTTTTTTAATGATTATATATGATGTTTGGGTTTTGAATTTAATATTAATAGCAAAAATAGATTTTTTAACGATATTTACATTAATCGTTGATAAATATTTTATTGCTGTTGGATAATCGGTCAGAATTTGTTTAAATGGCAAGAGCGCTTTTAATGTTAGAAGGATCGAACTCACCGTCATTTTCAATTTTCTTTCAGCATGTGTTGCAGTTAGATTAGGAAACTCGAATATAAAGAAAAGATTATACACCAAACACACAGGCGCACCCAGCACGCATTGAGGACATCTGAGGATTTTTGTCAATATTATAATTTGTATACTCTTAAATTCTTTCAACTTCATTTGTTATCTCGGCGTTGGATTTGTCCATCGCATCAAAAGCTGTAGACTCATTCTTTTTAGTTTCTGAAGGAAACGGAAAAGGTTTTACTAATTTGATTTTTATATTCTAATCGTTTTCCTACGAAATATATCTTTCTAATAGTATTTTCTATAACAATCCTTCTGTGATACAATTTCCTTACATTGAAGTTTTTAAAAAACTAATTAGACCTCATAGTGAGGTCTGATCATGTCCACTAATCCTCAGTGGAGAACTTTCCAGCCGCCAACCGTTGGTTCAGACACTTCAGTAATTGATTTCAAAACAATGATACCTAATGCACATTCACCTGTAGGTGGAAACTCAAGCGAGGGCTATATGTTCAAGACTTACAGGACCTCAACTAATGGCAGCAGTCATGCTCAGAAAGTTTTTCCTAACACTCACTCATTTACAGCTAAGAATTCATCAGGTGGACAGTATTCAAACGTTAACTATGTAGCTGGAAGTGGCGGAACTCCAAGAAATGGGCGTTTTCCAATTGGAACTTACTCTAATAACGAAAATAATCAAGCTGGTGTGTCGAATTTTAATGGAGACGCATCTAATTCTCAAAGCAATGCCAATAATTACGGTGATTCAGCTCTTGGGGGGCAAGGTTTGCGTGAAACAGGAATCATCGAAAAGTTGCTGGTAAGGGAAGAATTTATAATAGGTCTATTCATTTATCTTTTGTGGTTAATATCTGTGATGAATTGTCCTTCCTCAGCACTCGTACGGATTCATTCAGTGTTGTGAACGACAAGCTCGCCTATTTTTCCACTTCAGTCAGTTCAATGGTAATATTGAACATCTTAAAATTGGAGATCCGGTGGAATTTGAGATGACATATGATCGCCGCACTGGAAAGCCAATAGCTAGTGCTGTGACCAAAATTGCCCCGGAAGTGGTGAGTATTGGAAGTATTTCTTCTCATCATCTATCGTATTTTACCTTTCCATTCTTGTATAATATGTAAGAATGGCTGTTTTTATTCTGGAGAATTTCTATATTTTCCTTGATTTTTTTACCCTAAGTATAAAAGAATAATTATTTTGTCTTGTTCACTTAAATTTTATCTTTCAATAACTGACTTTTAATGTTATTTAATCCTATAATTTGAGTTTTTCTCTTCAAATGCCATTTTGAATATAAATCCCCAGAATATTTTATTTCTAAGGTTGGAATCGCTTTAATTATTGATAATTTTTGATCTATTAAGTTTAACTAAAATTAACAGTCCTTTCCTTTGCTTGTGCATAGCTATCTTTCTGATACATAGGTAAAATATTTTCCTACAATCAATTCTAAGTGAAGGACACATAGGTAAATATTACTCAGATTTTAGGGAAAATACAAAAATATTCAAGAAATTGATTTTGTTAAGTTCAAAAATATTTTCTTGCTTGTGGTAATTAAGAAGGAATCTTGGAAATATCTCTTATACTATCCTCCATATTTTTTTTCTGTGCTGATTCCATACAATGTTTATATACTATAAAATGGGCTTTGCTATTGCTTTATATACTAATTCTCTATCCATTCTACTACTTCCCTGTAGTTCTTCATGATGCAGAGCTGATTATTAAAGCATTTATAACTACTATATCTATTTGATTAATCAAGTCTAAATTTCGTGTGAATGAACAAAATGACATTTATTCTTTCATCTTCAAAACTTTTTCTCTAATAAGTTCACTTTACATCTGTATTTTTTCTTGTGATTATAAACCTTATGATTCTAATCTTAGTTACTAATTTGTCTCATGTCTCAATTCCATTGTCAAATCTCTCTGTTTGTCTTCACAGACTTCAGGAATTGGTTATCTTTTTTACCTTTTTCTAATCTTCAAGAATAGGATCATTATTTTATTAAACTTGAATTAGATACTGGCTAATTTCAGTTAATTTTAGAAAGTTCCATAGGATATTGGGTTAATAGAAATTTGTTGTTTTTAATATTCGAAAGTGCTTTCTTATCCTTTACTTTCTATCATTTAAGTTCTATTTTGATTATCCTTTCATTATGAAAAATATTTTTCTTCGATGTATCTTGTTTCATGTAGATTTTTATGGATTGACTGAAACATTTTTGTACTAAGTATAAAAGCAGTCATTTCAATCATTAATTCTTCATCTTAATTACGATCTGATCATAAATTTTTTATAGACATATAGTGTCCTTCCACCCCAGTTTGTCTTTATTATCATTTGTTTACAGGTTTTGAGTGAAGAAAGAGTGACAGGTACTGTTACCACTGAACTTCGATCTGAGGGCACTGGTGGTGATCTTCAGGGTCGTATCAGCTATGAAAACAGAGGAGAGTGTTTTTTCCTGCCATATGGGAAGGATGATGTTGAAGGAGGAGGGGTTAACCTATTGGCTGGAGATCGAGTTAGCTTTCAGATAGCTACCAATCAGAGGTAATTAATAAGCCTTACATCTGTTTTAACTTGCTTCCTTCTTATTTTAATCTCTTACTGTATACTTCATACTTGAACATTTTATGCTGAGCATGACATCAGTTTCTTCTCTCTTTAGTCTGTAAAATATTTATATATCAAATTTATTGCAAAATATCTGGTTATGCCAATAGTAGAAGTATTAATGGTACAATGAAACTTGGGTATGAGCCTTGAGGCTTTTTTAATTAACCCAAATCTCTATTATTGTAGTTTTCTTCATTCAGTCCTCCTTATGGTTCCATAAGAAGTTTATTTGTTTATGGAATAGAGGTGGGTTCAAAATAAAAATGAATACCCTTTACTTAAGAACTTTATGCATAGTAAATTGTTCATAATTTCTTTGTAATCCAATTTAATAGGACACTTATTTGGAGAGATTGAAGATACCAATGTTTTCTTTTTTATCTTTGGCACTATATTTGACCTGCTACTCTCCCACTTGTTATATACTTTTAATACCTTCCTCTGACTTTCCCACAATAACCTTGTTTAATCAGATATTTCTCTTCTTTGTAAAAAATAGTCTTTCATTGGATAATAAGCATAGGATTACAGCCTGTTTTGATTCAAAAATCATTTTTTTGTTTGCAAAGTTATCAGCTACAGTTGTTAATTACCTTGTGTTTGTGCCAATTAACTTTTTCCTTTATTATTTATCATGAAGTTTAGCAGTAGCTGTGTTGTTCTTATAATGATTAAAAAATTGGTAGAATTCTTAATTGCATAATTTCTTTGAAAGTTAATGAAGGCTTTGCATTTATTTCATGCAATTCTTTCTGAAGGTTCAGAATAGAGTATTTATCTGAGTGAGGATCAGTAGTAAGAGTTAACACAAAGAGTGCCATTTTTTCCAAAATTAAAATTTTTGTTTTGTTACTCCAAAAGATTCTATTAAGGGAAATTGATGAGTTTAATATGTTTGTAAAGGAAATAATATAGAAAAAATAGAACAAAGGCAACAGTGTGAACTCAAAAGAAACTGCAAGAGTTATAGAGAAACAATCAAGTGTAAGAAGTCGGAGATATATGAAGAAGATAAATCATTGTATTACATGCAAGGTTTCTGCAGAGTGCTAATTATTTTAACTAAATTGATGTGCTAAATACTGAATATACTTGCATGTGCATATTAGAAATAAAATCTTGTTTGTACTTTATAATTCATATCTGTACCTTGTATTATAAAATATATTTAAAGGAAGATAGGCAAAACAGTAAAATTGTTCTCTGCAAAATTATTATGTAATAGTACTAATGTGTTTTGAAAATTCTATTGGTTTTTAATTAGTTATTCAGGTAATTAACTATTATATAATCTTGAAGGGTCTTAATAATTAGGGACTTGAAGGGATAAAAATGTATTGCTGTTCTCTTTATTTTTCTTTTGGAGTATCAGTCAACCTGAATTACTTGAGCTTCTAAAAAAAATATCTACATTTTTTAATTGAGAGCATTTTAACTCATGCCATGTCAACCAGGTTAAGTGATAAATTCATAAATGTTTGAGGAAAGACTTGAAATTTAGAAGGCCTTGGAATCAGAATTCCCCTATTTCATTTAAGTAAGATAGTTCCAAATTTCTTAGACTAAAACTAATAATACATTTTTAACTATAAAATTTTTCCCTAGGGACAAATAAATCTTAAAGTTATAGGGACCAAACACAAGGTAATTAACACCCTATTATACATCACCAACTTTCTGCATCAATAATATATGATTTGATATTCTTGGTTTTCCAGTATATTGAGGTCAGCATTTTTAAACTTCAACCACATCTTCAACCAAAAATATGCAAACAATACAGATGTCACAAAAAATATGTAGGTTTTTTCAAAAGTATCAATGTATTAATATATATATATATATATATATATATATATATATATATATATATATATATATATATATATATATATATATATATATATATATATATATATATATATATATATACGAGTAAAGGTGCTCTTGCTTACAGCAAGCAATGTAATAATATATCTTTAAATGAAATTTAAGATTTTTCGAAATATTATTATGAAAGACCATGCTAAACTTACCATCAATGGACATTTTTGCAGGGAGCATCGCATTGATTTCGATTTCCAATGCATTTCTTACGGAAGCGTTATTCCCGTCCCGGGGTCGAACCACGGCCATCCTACAAAAATCACTGTCATTTTTTGCTTATATATGATTATCTTTATAAACACTCCAAATTTCAAATGGAAATACTTTAAGGAAGTCCCTCAAAATGAGTCCTAAATTCCCTATGCATTTCATATGGAGATATAGTTAACGCCCCCTAGCATGGAACCAACGACATTTTGCGACTATCTTCGGATAGCTTTTAAATGAGAATGGTCCCCTTAATGGCTGTGTGAAATTCTAAAAATCTGCGCTGTTTGGAAGTGTCATAAAAAGCTTTCGGAAATATGGCCAATGTATTTTAAATGGGAAAAATCGAGATTACGGGTCGCTCTGGAATTGAACCCGTGACACATAGGAAACTGCTGATTTTTTTCGATGTACAATATATATGTATCTATATGTGTAGAAAGTTTGAATGATCTTAATTTCAAATTAAGAGAGCTACGATTTTTCGAAATTTGAAACTTTTTCACCTCCTTGCATTGAACCCATGACCAAGTAAAAATGCTATTGCTTGCTGAACGCAATACAATAGCAATAGCTCAATGAAATCTCATTCCTCTAGCCTAATGGGAAGTATTTTAAAAAATTATTAGAAAAACGGCCCCATGCATCCTTACGGGGGAAAGTCGATTTTTGGGGCCTCCTAGAATTGAACCCATGTGAGGTAGGGTGTATTTCTGAATTTTCCTGAGTGTGATTTAGTGGGCCATTACGTAAAAAGATCGGCGGCTCCGTGGCCAAAGCGGTTTGGGCCTGACATTAATATCCTATATATATGTTATATATATATATATATATCCCCAATGCGTCTATATATAATAGATATATATATATATTGTATAATTTTGAAGTAACCATGAATTTCCTGCTATTCTATCTCCCATAACCCTTTATATTTTGCACCCCAAATTTAAGGTTGACATCTGTTAGCTATGGTACTTAAAATGTTTTGTATTTTCCATTAAATTATACAAACCATGAAAAATAAGGCAGCATTTAAATCGATTTAAAATAAAGTGATTGAAGGAAAAAAAGGAAAAGTACAAACCAGGATCGAACCATGTGTAGTTGCATTAGCAATCAAAGTGCTAGCCCTAAGCCACCATCTCTTGTAGATAAGTGGTTGATGCAGGATTCATATGAAGCGGCTAGGATTGACAATTTTTAAACATTAATTACAAATAAACAAGGGAGCATTGACCCCTATAATTTCCAGGTTGTTATAAGTAATCTCTAAGCAACACATTCATGCAGGTTTTATCCAAAACCCAGTGCCACAGTCCTAAGGGTCCCCTTGTTAGAGGGAGATATTTATCTACTAACTGCACTTTTCATAAAATATTTTCTCTTAATAACAATTTAAAGTCATTATGTTCATAAAAATATATTCAATCAATTGTGAGTTCTATGCATTTTATGCAAAAACGAAAATTTTATGTATGTATATGTACAAGTGACCCATTTCAAAATTTTAATTGTAGTTGATTTTTATGATGCAAATAGATTCATACATGCATCCTGTATTTTGGCTGTCATGGTTTTCATTGGCTTTGCAACGTAAAGGTTTATGCATGTATTTTACTCTCCTACTTAATTAAAACAATAATAGATCAAATTTCAAAACATAGCAGTCTTCATTTTTTCTCAATATGAATAAATTAAATTTGCAATATGTTTAGGTGTTTCCCCCAAGGATTTTCCTTTGATGATATAAGTATTACAATTTTTGTAATTACCATCTTTTAACCTTTGATAGAAAATTTAATAAATTAAAATAATCAGTCTAAGTATTTTTTAAGTTGTGTTCGTGAAAATAATTTTGTGTTATGTGATTTTTTTCACTAACTCACTTTTAAATTATAACCTAGTTCAGTTAATAGATATCGAATTAAGCTATTTTAAATAGTGCTGATCATTAGTTAAGTTTATAAACTCACTTGTTTTTGTTATAATCAAATAATTAAATAACTTGGACACCCATACAATAACTCCATAAACCATCAGTGATGAAAACATATTACTCCAAAAAATATAAGAATCGACATTGTTTTGACAAAAAGATAATGAAAGAAGTGTAACTATGTGGAGATATTATTATTACATAATTAACATTATATGCACAGATGGATTTTCTCCTCTTGTGGTATTTTTGGACTCATAAAATAGGTATATAATAAACTTCAGTATATTATTACTGGAGAAGATTATCGGAAGATTTTAAAATTAAGAAAATGATTAATTTTCTACATTCTTGAATCTATATTTTGATTGATACAAATATTCCTTTTGTTGTGCATTTCATCTTTTTAAATCTTTTGTCTACGAGGTTTTTTAGATTAGTGAATAAATTCGTTTTTATGTAGTTTAGAATTAGTCATTATAAGTTGACGGAGATATGCTGCAGAGACCATGACCTATTATCTCTTTCGACATAGTTTATTCCTTAACAACTAAACATAAAACAATCATAATAAATTCATTTAATGTTAAATTTTTGAGTGTTATTTATGAAAACTAATTAATTAAATTCGAAGATAATAGTGGAGTAATCGTGGATAACGGTACTAGTGAGATCTTTTTCCCAATTTTTTCTTCTGTTTATTTACAATGTTATTTTAACATGATGTTTTGAGTGAAGTTTACGCCAGAAAATATTTCGTTCAACTTGATTTTAAAACTTGAGGATGGGTTAATTTGTTTAACTATCTTACTATATATATTGAAGGAGTATTCACGAGAAAGAATAATTTTTTGAAATGGAATACGTAATTTAAATATATAGGAATTTGAGTGGTATGCTACTGAGCGAGATTCGTTACTTCACTGTTACTGACGTCGGAGGACTGAAAAGATGGCGTGAAAGTTATTGGAGTAGCTTGTTCATCCCGATTAATTATAAGTAAATAATTATTAATATTATTGATTATGGAGTTGGCCACCAATTGATTCAGTTCTTGGCGAATATATTTCTTTATAATGTGTTTGAATCCTCAATTGATCTATTTAATGAGTAGTTCTATCAACAACATAACCAAATTTTCAGATCCTTATTAGCATTTCGCAGTGAGCACGTGCCTTTGAATTAACTCAATTTCTACCTTAGAGGCGTATAACTTACTGCCTTAGAATTCATTAATCGCATTTATTGAGGTAATATTCGCTTGATACTTTTCTTCGCTACTTATGACTCATCGTACTGGGTGATCGAGCTCATTTTTTCCTGTGTTCGTTTATCTCGATTAGTATTGTTTTTGCGTTGCGTATGATATTTATTCACGTCGGTGTTATAGTGTCTTTCCAATTGTAATCAGAGCCCCAAAAATGCAGAATCTTCGAAATAACAGGTATTTGCATCATTACTTTTCTATGCATGTTAAGACTCTTAGATGAAATGGGATTTTGCTTTTAATTTATAACTCGGAGTTTAATATTGGTGGAAAATGTTTCATTTTCTAAATATTTTATATGTGATAAATCGTAATTTTTCATTACATTTAATATAATTATCGTTATTTTTCAGTAAAAGATCCATATTTTTGTTTTGTCTCGTTCAGTTATATGATAGTATGAGTTATTGATATTAATTAGTTTGAAATTAGCGTTCAAACACTCCCTTATGTAGCAGTTAAACACAATGAACTTTAAATACACTGAAAGGTATATTAATTATATCTATTAAAACTATTCTTCTAAAAGCATTTCAATCAGATGCATTGCATTTATGAGACATTCTATTCAGTTAATTTAGACAATTTTGGTCCAATTTGAAGATCTAATTATGAAAATTAATTTCATGTCCTTTGAAAATAATTTCAACTTTTCTATTTTCCTCATTTTTAGTTCTGAAGATGTAAGTATCAAACCAGTTGTAAATTAGAAGCCCTTTCCATGGAAACTTCCAAGTTTTTCATTTACTTAATAACGGCGTACCACCTATTCACACAAAGGAATACTAATTATATTCATGTCTTCTGTTTCAGAAATGGGAATTTAGGTGCCAGACATGTTCGGCTTGAGAATTCAGCTCATCCTGTGCGATATCAAGGAGTAATATGTTCAATCAAGGATAATTTTGGATTTATTGAGAGGGCAGATGTGGTGAAGGAAATCTTTTTCCATTTCTCTGAAACAAAAGGAATTCGTGATGAGCTTCGGTTAGGAGATGATGTTGAATTCACCATTCAATCCAGAAACGTTAGTATGGATAAACATTATAAATAAATATTTATGTGTATTATTGATATAATTAATCCTGAAGTTTCCTAAAATCATGAAGGAAGAAATTGTTTGGATTATTATGGATGAGTTTCTTACACGTTTCCCTTATCTAGTCTTTTGTTCTTATGATATATAAAATTAATAGGTGTTTTCTATTTATATTTTTCTATGGCCATGCACGAAACTCGGTGTGGAGAAATTAAGAAAGAATGAGGTGACTGTAGAAAAAAAGTTTCCTTTTTTCTTTCAGTTATTTTTTGCAACTTTGAGTAATGAGGATTTCTAGCCAAAAACCTATTTAAGTATTAACATCTTGCACCTTGTGTAAAAGTAATGCCCTTTATCAAGAATAGGAAGTTCTCTAGCAATTAACATTTTGAGAGAGATGATTTAAAAGTCAATTGTCCTTTTTATCTTCTGGATTTAGAAAAGTTGGTTGGAGTATTATTTTTATATTTCAGTTTGTTGGTATTTATTGAAGTTCTTAGTATAAATCTTAATCTGAAAGGTTATGCTTTAAGATGCAAGATATGTCTTTCATCCAATAACCACATGCAAGAACAGAGAGGTTATCATTTCCTTCAGTAGTGGTTATATAAAAGATGCAGGAAGCTGTAGCCTTCTCCAATGGAGCAGACCTTACATGATGTCATGATGCACTCAGTTGTTATTGTTCAAGACTTATATTATGCCTATCCTTTTTCAGAAGATATTACCTGGGATTCAAATACTCAATAAGGAATTTTGATTAAACCTTCTGTCCACATTTATTCTTGCTGTTTACTTACTTAATTTCATTTTATTAGTTTGAAAATATTCTCTATATATTGAACTCATTCCTCAGTCAATCAGGGAGAAACAAAATTCCCCTATTATTCTCTATACATATAGTATAGATCTATGTAAACAATGCTTTTAAGTTGAAAAAAATATACTTTGATTCAAATGCCTAAAAACCATTGATACTCCAGGATAAGTAAGGGGAAATAAATAATGGTATACATTGCATAATTGCCCTGGAGTAGCCCTTCAGGAAAACTGATAATTTAACCTCTCTCTCATTCACAGATTCTTAATATTGCTATGGCTTTGTGTTAGCAAATCCCTTTTTTCCCTCATTTTTTAAGGAACTTGAAAAGTACCCACTGCTCAAGAGTTGATTAGCCATTTTGATGAAGGTTATTGACTTTGATACATAAATTCTGCTTATTAACTAGTAAATAATGATCTTGTTCTTATTGTCATCTGATACATATATTATAAAATTTAGCCCAATATTCTGAAGCTCTATTGTAAAATCAAGATTTTTTTCTTTCGAAAGCCTATATTGATTGCTAAAAAGCATCTTAGATATGTAATTTTTTTAACAGGGTAAAGAGGTAGCATGTAGCATTAGCCGTTTGCCTGCTGGAACAGTGATATTTGAAGATGTTGGTGACAACTTAATCAAAGGCCAAGTTTTGAAACCATTGGAAAGAGGAAATAATGGTGGGCAGGGAGGTGGTCAACAGCAAAGGCATCAACAAACAGATCCTCTTCCTGGTAGAATCCGTTACAGAAACAGTGAGAACTCAGACATTGAGATCCCTTATGGAGATAAGGATCAGAAAGGAGATTTCACTTTAAGGTAAAAATTATCCTTTCTATTCTATATAAGAGTAATATAGTTTATATATATAGTTATAGTATATATAGTTTATAATGAGTACGGTTAAGTTCGATTTTTTTATTTGAAATGTTTTACAATTTTCAAGTTTCTGAATATTTTCTTTCCATTCAACTTCGTATTTCTTATTTTTGAAAGTAGGTTTGCAACTGGACCATTACCATGAGGCAAAACATACTATCTATTTTTATAATATTATATCACCTATTATGTAGTATACTTTAATTTTTCAATGCTGACAGTTTAATCCTAAAAATAAATATGTTCATTTCTCATAGTGTAATCGTAATCCTTATGTAAGACTTCTTGAAACAATAAGTAATTTCTGTGTCGTGTTAATATAGATTATAATTATAATGTATTATTCTTATATTATCTATCATACATATTAGACTTTCCTTGGTTCTACACCCATTACAAATTGAACTTTATTTAAAATATGGTGATGCTGATTTAAATTTTTGTTCTAGTAGTGTTATGGCATAGCATAACTTTTGAAAAATTTATCAATTCATTATAGGATTAACAAATGATTACCTGTTGTAAGCAAGATAAGTTTAACTTGTATTTTATATTGCAGATCATTATATTATTTCACTAAACATATGCTTGTTTAAATAGGGAAATGTCTGTTATACTTAATTCCAGGATTCGTAGAAATTTAGAAACATAAAGTATGAAATAATTCAGATTATTGACTCAAGTATATCATAGGAGTTTAACTTCCTTTATTTCCAACTCATTCTGTTGAAATGTCTTGAGTTGATGCATCCATTATGATATTATTGCCTTTTTTCTGTACAGGCATGGAGATTGGGTGGAATTTAGAATTGCAACTGATAGACGTGATGGACTTATACGTGCAACTGGAATCAACTTACTTGAAGAGTCTTTTGGTGTGTCTGGAGAGAGGAGGGAAGTGGGCATTGTGACCACTTTAAAAGAAGGTTTTGGTTTCCTTCGCTGCCTGGGGCCAGCTGCTCCATCTACCAATAATGAAAAAGCTGTTCCGAATTCTCCTTCTTTGCAACATGTGTCTCATCCCCGTTATTTCTTCCACTTCAACGAAATCTTAGATGTTGAGCGAGAGATATCAGTTGGTGATGAAGTTGAGTTTACACCAGTTCAGGTGAGATGTGTTCCATTTTGTCTCAAGCGCTCATGTTTGATTACTTTTTAACAGATATCCGTACACTGTTATTTTTGGTATTTTGCCATCAGAATCCTGTCTTATTAGTTTGAAGTATTTATTTTCTATATTATTAATTGTAAAGGTTAGAGAACATAGTAAGATATAAACTCTGACCTGTTTTTGATCATTTGAGATGTTTAAATTTTTTTCAAAATTATATCTGCTTTCTTGATAATTTTACAATGTTTAATTAATTAAGTGATTTTAAGCTCTTGTTTTTTTTGGAGAGTTCAGCATAATAAAGCTCAGCTCAAAAAGATTTAAATAAATAAATTTCTTGAAAATATTACAATTTCCAGTATCTGTTGTCCTTTGTACTGTATGACTAACAAAAGGCAGTGGTGGAGTAGCACTGTCAATTTCTTGTTCTTGATTCAGAGCTGTCATCCAGGAATTATGTATACTGAATCCAAAAAATTGTGTCTGAACTTAATACAATATTTTCCTCTTGCCACACAGTTGCTTTACAGACAACTCCAGTGAGTTTGAAGCCTAATTCAGGCAGAAAAAAACAAACCTAGTCATCTAATGCAAATGTAGGCCTCAGAAAGTTTAGGCTCAAATCTTAAGTCATTGTGAATAAGTTACAAGAATCTTACAAATCTAAGAAACTTCAAGATGGTTTGGCTAGACTGATCATTCCTTTCCAATATTCAGTATTACTGAAGATAAAGAAAATACTGGCTTATATGGAAATAGAAAGAACCACAGTTTTAAAGAATTCTAAATCAATTCATACATAAAAGCCCCCTGGAAGCACTTAAATTATGCTTGAAATCAAATTGTCTATAAACCAAATGCTAGCACCCCAGATGCTATGAGGGAGTAGTCCTTTCTCATGTATGGCTAAAATTATTGGCATAAATAAAGAGATGAAATGTGAAAAGCATTAAGTCAAATGTTATTTGTGGAAAATGTGTACGTAATATGTAAGAGCATCTTATCTAGGAGAGAGTATGGCTTCATTTACAGTAACACTTGAGGGATGGAGTAGTTTATTTTACTACCTTCCTCATAATCTTCATTTAGATTTTAATTGTGGTCTTGAACATACTTCTGTTGATCTCAAGTATCTGTTAATCTTCATTTTACTACATAAGCTTTCAAGCAAATCTTGATGCCCTTGCCATCAGTCTTGTGTAGTTACAGTGGGTAATTTTCTGCTGTTCCACATTCTAATGCAGTTTATAAGAACTAAGTTTCTATTGTTTTAGTTTCTAGGAGTAAGTGGTTATTAATTAAGTTAACTGCTAATTTTTTACTGGTTATAATAAGAATTTATTTATTGCAGGAATCTGGCATATCAAATAGACAAAGTGCTGTACGCATTAAGCACTTACCTCCTGGTACAATAAACTACTCCGGAGATTCTCAACAGCAAAATATCCATGTTGGAGTTGTTGTAAAAGAAATTGGAAATAAGGGACAGACGAGTCCCACTAGAAACCAGGTATGTGTTTCACGAAATTTAATGAAATTATAAAGATAGCTCTTTTGCTTGTGAGTGGCAAAACTAGTTGTCAACTGATGGTGTCAAGGTATATGCTATGAAAATGGGAGGATAATGACAAAATGTTGGTCAACATTAATTGGTTGACTATCAGGAGAACTTGTAGATGCAGTAGTCACAGATGTAGTGTTTGACCTCTTGGACCATGAAATTTTAGTACAGAAATTGAGTACAGCGAACTTTGATAGAATATTTGGATTGATTCTTTTGTTAGAGGCAGGAAACAGCTAAAATTGGCTTAAAGATATCCAACGAAATCAGAGTAACATCAGTCGTAGGTCAAGGTATTGTGCTAGAGCCTTTACTTTTACCAGCATTTGTAAATGACTTGCTGAAAGGAATTAAATCCAAAATTTTTCTATTTGCAGATGGTCGTATTATTTTTTAGATTATAAATAAGAACTACTGTAAGGAACTTCAAGAGGAATTATCCTCCTAAAATAGTTGGGTTTTGGTAAATAAATTTTAAATTCTTACAAATGAATGTAAAGTTATTAAAAGTTAGCAAAAAAGTAAAATTAGTTTCTATAGAAGTAAATGAAACCATAAATATCATCTTGCGGAAAAAATTTTTCCAAGTGCCTATATGGTAATCTACTTCAGTTTAACTTTCAGTTGGGACTTAAAATGGAATGAACTTAATTCTGAAGGCTAACAGAGCCTTAAATTTCATAATACATATGCTCAGGAAATTAAATAAACTTAAAGAGGCAGCATACAAATCATTAGTTAGGCCAATCTTAGAAGCTGGGAATGTATATGGGATCCTCATGAGGTAGGTCTTGTTATTGAAAAACAGAAAAGGTGCAGCAAAGAGCAGCGAGATTCAATTTCATGGCAGGAAAGAATATAGGCATAAAGTTAATTAAACAGTGAAGTAATATTAGTAGAAACTTTTTTTTTTCAATCGTACTGTTAAGGATTGGAATAATTTGCCTGCAAGTGTCTTGGAGCCCTTCCCAATAAATCATAAGGAATTCATAAAATGGTGGGCACTCGTCCCTGGGACTGCTACGGTTGTCATGAACGCCTATTAGGAGCCATGAAAAAATCTGTACTAGGAAAAAGGAGTCTATGAAATAAATAATTTTTACAGCGTAATAAGTTATAATTTTGAGGGTTATACATTAGTCTTAATTTAATTTACTGCAGATGTGACTTAATTGTATTTGTTATATTAAAATTTTCTAATTAGCTTGTATCCTTGCCACCAGAGCATTTCTCTTTGCAAGCTGTTGATGTAATAATAATCTGTCAATATATATTTGAGTTAAATATTATTTTGCTTGAGAATATGCATATTAACTTCATGCATTTGTATATTTTCATCATGATTAATTTTTTTCTCAAGTGTAATCCGGTTCTTATCATATCAACTGATAATAATTAAACAGACATGAAAGCAGCAACATGAGTGGGATTCAAACTAAGGGGTCTGAGGCTGGTATCATAATGCAATACAATTTGCTGTTTCAGAAGAAGATTATAGTGATGTTCATCTTTGCTATCTTACCATGGTACTCAAGCTATGCAAAGTTATCTTACATTTTTTTTATCCTTTTCAGATTTTTTTACTATAATCCAGTATTATCATCTCATTATTTTGTTTTTCTAAGGGAAAGCCCTTCTATTCTAATTGCATATGACTCAAATAATTGTTTACACATTTTAAAATTCGATAGTAATATTTTGATTTTATTCTTTATTCCTGTCAATTTCTATGTTTGAATGTCTGACTATGATGTACACCATATTTACTTAATAGATTTTTGTCCTCCTTAACACTTGTGTTGTGAATACCTAAGGTTTTTATGTTAAAGATGCTCATTAAATTTGAACATTTTTGATTAGCTCTTTTAGTTTTAATGTATTAGTGTTCTTAATATACTTAACCCTTTTGCTGTGGCTGAACTATCGGTTCCCTTCGTCCTGTGTGCGGGGAAAAGGAACCCTATGCCTTACGCTGCATGTTATCTGTAATACACTCATGTTTCCATTGGAGAATTAGTATGAATGAAATAGAATTCAAAAAACATTGCAAAAGAAATAATTTATTTAGTATCTTTATGGAAAATTATATAACTTTCAAACTGTGACAATCTTTTTACATTTAACAAAGCAGAAAGCCTTATTACCGTCCTTATCATCCGTTGCATCAGTACCTCGTTTCTGTTAGTTTTTTAGGCCTTCATTTTGTACTTTTACATACATAGCATAGTCTTTCTGCTTTTGCCTTTTTTTTTGATGGTGGTAAAGTTTTGCAGAATTGTCTTGCATTAAATCATTACGGGTTATGCAAAACCCTTTGCATTTTACCAACTTCGAAAAACTACCAAAAAGAAACTTCCCAAAAATTGCAAACAAATAGACCAGGAAATTAGTAACTAACTACACTAGGGAACACAGATCAAGTAATAATATAAGGGTTCCATGAGCCTTTGCAGAAAGAGACTTTTCCGCGAAGAAGAGAAAGTTGGTTTTCTTCATGATTGACCCTCAAAAGTACATTCATAGTAGCCTACCAAGACAACATACCGGGTACAGTCATAGCAGCCTAAGGGTTAAAATTAAATCCAAGTCTATGTAAAATTGTGTGATTTTCATTTTACCTTGTTTCTCTTGCTGTTTTGAAAGAGAACTGTACCAATTAAAAGGATTTCGATTGATATAACAAATTATTGGTATTTCCATGCAGAAGTTATGATGTCATATCCTTCATATAAATTGGCACTTTTTTCATAGGATAACGGTGATAAACAAGATTTTGGACTAATTAGTTACTCTACAAATTGCATCAAGAAAAATGTTTTCTTTACTGTGAAGGATTGTGATACAAAGAATCCACCACATGTTGGAGACAAGGTAATTTTGTTTCAGTATCTTTTGTCAATAATTTTTTATATTTATATTTATTTTTCGAATATTGTATATTAATTGTATGTTATAAAATAACTGCCACCAGGCTTACAGCCTTTTTGCAGTTTACTAGTAATAAAAATATAAAAAATAATGAAAAATCTCAAATACATTAGGGTTTGCTGTGTTGGGTAAATATATTTTTGAGTAGTTAGTACTTAATGCATAAAAACATTGAATTAATGAACACACATGTAGATAATTATGTATAGAGTTAGTTTTATAATGTAACCATAACCAATGCTTCATTGTAATAACAGTTTCTCTTATTGTACAGTTTTAAGGTATACATCAGAACTTCTTAAATATGAACTCTACTCATTTCAGGAAGAAAATTATCAATTAAATTGCTTATAATTGTGCATTGGAAGAGAAGATTTTCTTTCTTTTCTCATCGAACCTGCCTTAAATGGGATGGACCAAATAATTTATTCTTTTTTTTTTCATTAAGGAAAAAATATTTATTCAAAATCATTTTCATTACTGCTATAAAGCAATAGAATCCCCTTGGTTAGGTGTTACGTGAACATCATTGACTTTATATAGCTTAATTTCAATACCCATCCCGATGTAAATGTATAATATGTTCTCTAGTTTGATATTTTGTCATTGAATGTAACGATGGAGTTGACGTTTCAATTCTATGATTCTAAACACAAATATATCTCTAAAAAAACTTTGTAGGCATCTGAAGCAATTAGTGAATAGAGTTAAATGAATCTCTGAGATAAATTTCATCTTTAAATATATGCATCTATAGTTAAAGTTATTTAAGTTAAAGTAAATATTGATCATGTACTTCCATAAACTGGTAAATTGCTGCGCAGAAAAAGAAAAAAAGTACAATCATGAAATATTAGATGTACAGATACATACATCAGTACCATAGTCAGTTAAAGCATTAGAGAGAAATTTTATACATAACATATAAATGGTTGAAATCATATATATATGTAAATATATGTATAACTATTTATATTCTAAAATTACTGGTTAAATATATTATAGGTTGAATTTATAATGTTGAGAAGGGGGAAAGATACCTTTGCCTCAGAAGTTCAAGTGATCCAGAAAGCCTCTTCAAATGGAGCAAATCCAAATGGTCAGGTTCCTGGGACCATTTGTCAAGGATTTGTTGCAGCTCTTAAGGATGGTTTTGGATTCATTGAAGCAAGTTCTCATGACCGTGAGGTATTTTTTCATTTTAGGTAAGAATTTGAAATTTTAAAGAATTATTATAAACCTGAAATTTTAGCTCTTGAGAAACAATGTTATTAATATGTAGGTGGTTGATTATGTCCTAGTTAGAACTTTTATGCATGCATTGGGTGAAAACAATCTACAACATCTAAGTAATAGCTGTATAATTACTTGGTTTTATAAGTAATCCTTTTTTAAAGGTATGAAAAATTTTCACATTTTGACATATAACAGTATATACATAGTATCTGGATTGAATCATTCCTATAATCAGTAGGTTAAGTTAAAGAATAAATTTCTTTTGAGGAGAAATTAGAAATAAATTCATGAAAAAGAGCAGCCTTAAATTTCCCTACCTGTGTATTATAACCAGGCTTGAAATAAATTTTCTGTATTTATTTTTGGAATTGTTTCAATTTATCAAGGTAATTTTGAGTTAACCCTTAAAGGACGGGACCAAATCTCAAATGTATCTCTAGGCGGCCGGGCACTGAAATGCCAAAAGTATGGAACTTATGCAGCTCTTCAGTTAATTTTAGATAACTCAAAAACTATGAATGATGGTGAAATGAAACACAAATTATTATCATGGCAATAGAGCTGTGCCACTTTCTGCTTTTTTTTATTTAAAAAATGAAATTGAAGAGGAATTTTACTTACAAACCAAGAGTTTTAGAATTTTTGTATCTTATTTTATCTCAGCAATCTTTTCTAAAATGAAATGGAATAATTTGTATTCAATTATAATGGCATATAATGTTTGTAATAAATACCCAACTGTGTTAATTTATAAAAAATATTTTTATAGTTTTCTTTTTGTGTGGTATTCTCTAAAGCTCACATTATCACTCGATTCAGAATAGTCAATTTCTGCATCCAAATCGCTTTCTAAATACACTTCAATTTCTCTTTCTGTAAGATTCTGAGCCATAATAGATAGAACATAATAAGAAAGGGAAATAAACACACTCCTTAGCAAAATCACAATTCTCCAAGGTATTGACACGAGAAGACTACGAGCGCCAAACTAAGGAATACATAAGCTTTCCTTAAAGTTTCATTTTTATCTTTCTTTCTGACAAAAGGATAGGAGTGGACCACTTGCTTAAGCAGAAGATAAAACAGAAACTCAAGATTGTTTACTATATAATCTGGTAGGGTTAAGAGAATATTTGGACTTAACTTTCCAGAGGAGAGAGACTCGTGATGAGCAAATTTCGAAAATGATAACAGATATATATCTTAAGTCAATTGTGTTTCTCCCAGATTAATAAGAGAGTCATTCTTAGAGTTAAAAAAAATATCTCTCCATTCTGAGCAAAGGAGGTGAATATAAGCACATTTGAAACGAAGAGTGTCTCAGTGGTCCCTAAAGGGACCGCTCGTACGATAAAGGTTAATCTGTTCATGTTATTTAGTATAACTTCTTGAAGTATTACTAAACTTTTATATCTATTTGACTATGTGTATTATGTATTTCATTGACTTCTGTTTTTATAATGACCCTTTTTTCTTCAAGATTTAATGTAGTTTTTGTTAACATGAAGCTAATGGTGCATAATTTGCTGGCCTCAGTGGCCGAGTGCATAGCGCTCAAAGTCTGGATTCTCCTGGTTTTCAATTCAAGTCCTGGCAGATCAGAAAATTTTCCTATTATTATCATTTATCATAAAACCTTTGAAGGTGAGGTAACGGAATATTTGTGAATCATAATATTGCACTATAGTCTTGATATTTCTGGATAAGTCTCAGAAACATCAAATAATATAATTGAAATATATAAAAAATATTAATATCATTAAAAATGCTTGCAATCAATTGATTCAACAACAAACATGGTTTTTGTAAGACACAATCTTGTGAGTCTCAGTTTGCATTATTAGTGCATCTTATTATCTGCCAAGAAGAAAAAGCAAGTGGATGAAATATTTTTAGATAATTGTAAAGCATATCATCACAAGTTATTGTTGTAAACCATATTTGTTCCTAATAATGATGGATGTTTGGTCTGTTATAGACTTGGTGGATGCGCCCCTTGATGCCAAAAGGCAGCTTGCAGAGTAAATATATAGATAGGAAAAAACCTGATGTAATGATGATGATGTTATTTGAGCCTATTTTATCAAGTATAATTTGTTTTTCCCTGTGACAAAAGCTTTTGACCCTTCTAGCTGGACTTTTTTTTGAGTCACCAGGTCTATCTTGTGGCATTTAAATTTTTAAACAATTGCTTTTTTACTGTCCTAACTATTCAGTTCATGGTTGGATTAAAAATTAATTAGCTAGCCATAAAAAAATTGTAGTGAAAGTTTTTTCCACAATTTGTCATAAGTTTGATGTGTTAAAACTTCTTTATCCCATTCCACTAAGTTGAGCATTGTTGTACAAGATTTATTACAAATTAATTTTTTGGTTTTCTATAATATTCATCCAATGGTAGTAAATTATTGAATCTTCATAACAGTTATGGATTATTTGTATCTCTTTTCACAAGATATAGTAATGCAGTAATAGTTTTTTTATTTGATATTAGTTTAGCCATTTAACTGAAGTTGATGACTGTTATTGCTTTACAGTAACTTTGATGGAGATACCAATAACTTAGAGCTGGGACTAGAAGTTGAATACACTCTGGCACCATCGCGAAACAACTCTGGGACTTGCATGTCTGCAGAAAACGTAATACAACTGCCCAGAGGAACAGTACCAGTAGCCCCTGCAGTCTATCCACCATCTAGTGAAGATCCTTACAGTGGAGTAGTTGTTCGTCCATTGCGTTCAGTTAATCCAGAGCAAAGTGAATATGCTGGATTAGTTCGTCGTTACAAGAAAGCTGCAAGAAGCCATAAAGAAAAGTTTAAAAAGGCAGACTTAGAAAAATCATGGAGGAGCAGATCTGATAGTACTTCAACAAATGGAGCAGCTGAGAAGGGCGATTTTGCTGGTGTTGAATGTTCTAATGGAGGTAGGTTGAGAAAGATTCCATTCTCAAACAGTCTGCATACTTGGCAGTGAAAGAAGTGATTTTATAGTGTATTGTATTATTGTATCACTTCTATATATAATTTGAGTTAACTCCTTATTAAGAATTCTAATTACCGTATTTTTTGGACCATAAGACATGGTTTTTAGAGGAGAAAAATAGGACAAAAAATATTCTGAACCAAATAGTGTAGTAAAATATTTAATAGTCTTTATTTTGGAGGCGAGATTGAGACTAAAAAGTCTCTTCTTCCATCTAACCTCTTTAAAAAAAGTTTAAAGTACCAAAAGAATTAGAAAGAGAAAAATAACGATTATAAGAGAGATTTAAGTGGATATAAAAACCTAAGTAAATTCTTAGAAAAAAAAATCCACTGCAGGAAAACGCCCCCAATGAAGGGGGGTGTGAAAAACCTGCACAAACCTACTGATAGAAATATCTAAAAACAGAATACTAAAATTTCAATTTTACAAGATAATCAATGAGTCAGATCATGTTAAATTTGAAAACACATCTTATAACTAAACAGGTAATTAAAAACATTCAATGGTATATTTAAGTTGATTGCCGAAAAGAGAGGCAAAGTGTAGATAATAAAATTAGAAGATATTGGACTGAGCTGCAAAAAAAAGAATATTTCAGGACAGATGCATAGTTAAATGAATTGGAGGTTAAGAGTGAAAGGAGCAGTAGAGACAGCATTGATCAGTGCTGTAGAGATGTGATGACTGTTGATACAGAGATAAATTGGATATATGATAAAGATAAGTCAGACATTTTCTTCTGAAAGATTGGGTGGATATGGAAGATTTTATGTGGGAGGGAATGGTATTCCAGAGCGTGGTAGCAGTTATAATAAATGATTTGTGATATGTCTCCGTTCTGTGGTTCGGTATTAGTAAATTGAATCTCCCTCTAGTATTACAATCATGGACGGACTCAAATCTTACAAATTCGGAAAAGAGATATTCAGGAGAAAACAGTGCATGAGAACGTTAGAATTTGTAGTTGTTTGCGAGTTTCGAGTTTTATCCAATCTAATTTTTTAAATGCACCGGAAATATGGTCGAATTTTCTCAAATCAAATATAAATCGAACGGACACATTCTGGATGCGTTGGAGCTTATTGGCTAGATCTCTTGATAGATCTTGGTAAACAATGTCACCGTAATCAAAGTGGGGCATGATCAATGAATTTACTAGTCTACTGAGTCGAAGACTTCACTAAAATAATGTATAACAGAATTTAATAATGTATAATAGAATAATATTTGATCCCGCGGTTCGGCTGCAGCGGGTCCCGCTGCAGCTCTGATACAAATGCCCGGCATTAGTGTCAGCGTCTTAGTACAGCGTCAGTGTCAGTCTTCTATTCGGACCATAAGACGCAGGCACTTTTCTCCCCACTTTTTGGTGAAGAAAAAGTGCGTCTTATGGTCCGAAAAATACGGTACTTCGTGTTCCATCGATCTTTTGGTCTTTTTCTTGGTCTCTGAACATCTTTTGGTATCCAGTTGAGTACTGCTGACATCCAATGGTTGTCATTTCTTCTGGCCACATGTCCTGCCCACAAACATTTTTTCTATTGTTTGCAACTCCTGTTATTTTCCTCACTCATCTATTCCTGTCTCTTCTTGTGATCCCAAGCAATCTATACTTCTTTGTGAAGTCTGTAGTGGCTGAGTTATTGCTGCTTATGGCAGCCCTATTCCGATCCAGGCCTCAAACTAAGGACATCATGTGCAAAATATTTTCATCATCCTCATAAGTATCATAGTTCTTACAAATTCTCCAAATTTGAAAGAAAACCATTTTTAAGAGCGCCTTAAAAAGAGTCCCGAATTTCCTGAACATTCCTTATGGAGTTATAGTTTTGCACTCTAGAATCAAACCAACAACCATTTACAACATTATTGCTCTAGCTCAATATATAGATACGGACTATCTATTGAATGATCTACCCCATGTATTCTTCTGAGAATAATAGAGATTACAGGGCACCTTGGAATTGAACATGTAGACAACTGTTGATATTTTCCTGAATAGAATGTAGCGTACACACATATTTACCATATCTATTATATATAGACGCTTCGGGGGGATATATATAACATATATATATATATATGATACCAATGTCAGGCCCAAACCTCTTTGGCCACGGAGCCGCCGATTTATTTACGTAATGGCCCACTAAATCTCACTTAGGAAAAATTCGGAAATCCATTCTACCAATCATGGGTTCGATTCTAGGAGGCCCCAAAAATCAACTTTTGATATTGATATTATATATATCTACGGAAAAATGCTATTGATTACATACAACTTGTCATGGGTTCAATGCCAGGAGGTGAAATATTTTCAAATTTTGAAAAATCGTAGCTCTCTTAATATGATACTTAGATCATTCAAACTTTCTAAACGTATAGATACATACCTTTTGGAGGGGGGGCTTGTAAACTTAGGATATCTGTGCTATTACTTCATCTGATTATTAATTTATATCCTTGCCAGTAAGAATGAACTCAAAATGAGTAGTCCTGAAGTCTCATACTCTTGTTTTGTATATTTATTCTCATAGTTTGTTTACTGTAAGATTAAAAATCTCTTTAATGAGGAATACTCATTCTTTGAGATAAGGAAAGATAGAAATTATAATAGTTTGGAATTGAAAAATAATAAAAAGGCCAAAAATGAAACTTCAGCATCTTAATAAATCAAGCATTCAATATTTAGGTTCAAGTCATTGTTCTCATTGTATACTATAATCTACTTTTGTTTAGAACTTCTCAGCAACACATGTTACTTGCTGTTAAATTAGTTATTTGATTAGCTACATTTTTTATGATGTAGTGTCAATCAAGTATTTTTGTTAATATGTTTGTTCCAATACAAAGTATTTATTTTAACCTTTTATTTATCTTCTTTAGATAGCGATTCTAAGGCCGAATGTGAAGAAATGGAAGCTTTGGACAAGACAACTGAAGATGACGACGATGATGAATTATTAGAAGATGATGAGGATGATGATGATAACACTGAAAGTAAAGAAGGGGAAAAAAAAGTATTTGAATTTGGAATAATGGGTTTGGCAAACAAAAGAGATCTTCTTCAGGCTGGTGACCCTGTTAAGTTTAGGGTTGATGGTGATGGCCGTGCTACTGAAATAGAAGCCTTAAGGAAGAAAATTACTGCTACAGTGGATGCTGTGAAAGGTCGGTCTATTTAAATTATCACATGATTATAGTTATTAATTATTGCAAGACTAATTGGCCTATTTATCACTGATAGTTTTATTTCCATTGTTAGAATAGGAATTTTTAGATTATATTCTAAACCACAATGAAATGATTAATCATGAGCTTCTGATGCTAAATCCTACAATGATTAGTCATTCTTGTCATCAGATTTACATTATTTTAACTCTATGTAGGTGGAATATATTGATCTTTTGAGTGTTGATGATAATCCATCTTAAGTTCACTAAAAGAAATTATATTTCATGTAATTTGCTGAAATAGCATCAAGAAAATTACTTTTTATAGCAAGTGGTCTCTGAGTCTGAGAGAGATGGTTCCTTATTTAGTTTTAATCAAAGATATTTAAAAATATATTCTTTTAAAAAATCAATGCTTTGTTTGTGAGAATTTAGAAGTATTTCCTCAGCATGCTATTCTATACTATGCAAGAGATTCTTATCATACTTAGTATTCCTTTTGCCAGCTTTCTGTCAAATCATTTTCCTTCTATTATTTTGTGCTAGAAACCAGCATGCACTTATTACCACTCACTTTCTTGATCCTAATTTTTATTTCTTTGCAATGATACTATCTATGATTTACAAAGTATTGTATTTAGAAGTAAGGGAACTTAAATGGGTAAATTATTGTATAATTGGTCATTCTGAGTGTTTTTTTTATTTTGTCCTGTTTTAAATTATTACAATTATTATCCATAAAAAGGTGGTTTACAGTAACAGTTTATTACTTCACATGATAACACAATTTTCTTCAGACTCAAGACAATGCTGTCATTTGGAGATAGATTTTTCTAACATCTTCATGCTTAGCATTGCAAAATTTACCGTCCAAAATTTTGTTTGCATTAAATTTCATTTCTTCATTTTCTTATTCTGTAATCTATGTTTGATATGTATTTTTATTCAATCTTAGTCTTCAGTTATCTTAACCTTTTAACTTGCCACATGACATGGAAAGAGCTATTCTATTATATATTTTCATTAAATATATTTATTATTGTATGAACCAAATAAATCCAATCAACAAATAGTAATCAAACTTTTATCTGCTTCTATAGTTACACAACTGGTACTTAATCATTTATTAATGATAATTTCAGGACTCTTTGGATTTTTAGCATATGAAGTTGAAAAGGGAAAGAAACTTTTTTTCCACATGTCTGAAGTCAGTGAAGGAACTGTTTTGTCTCCTGGTGATCAAGTCGTCTTTGAGTTGGTCACGAATCGTCGTACTGGGAAATCTTCAGCCTGTAAAGTCACTAAAGTTAGGTAAGTACTTGAGACTTCATTAACTGTGAAAGGAAACCTGTCATTTCAACTCAATTTTGAAAAGTTGAAATCAAAGATTTACTTTTTGTTAAATAAGTATATCACTAGAAAAGATCATGATTATTAACATTATTTTTTCCTGTAATTAATATTCAATTTTGAATAATACTTGTATATTAAAACATGAGATTTGCCTGGGAAAAGGAATGTCTGCTTGAATAGCCTCCACTAAAGAAAATATTTGGGTACTAAAGCATAAAATTGCTAAGACTTGTCAACTATTATTCTTAGTTGTAAATTATCTTTGTTTATACTCAAAGTGAATCACAACGCCCTGAAAGACTGATTAGCAAACTACGTGGATTATCCATGGATGAGTGTGGTCCAAAGCTGACTGTGGTACGGCAGCCAAGAGGGCCAGATGGCACTAGAGGATTTTCAGAAGCTAATAGAGCAGCAAGAGAACATCACTCAAGTGTTCAGGAGCTAGATGTAACTAATGAAGAGTAAATACCGATTTTGCAATTTTTAAATAAGGATATGTGATTGCTGCATTGGCTCATCTCAAATCAAAATTGTCCAACATATTTAAGATCTACATAACCTCTATAGTGAGTCTGGTCTGTGAAAGTGACCCTATTTTTAATTTTAACTGAAATAATCAACTTAGTTATGGTGGGTGCTCTTTTTAAAGTGGCCAATTTGAAAGATTCAAGTGATTTTGTTTTTTTTCTCTTAGTCTGAAAATTTTTATTATTTGCAACTTGATTGGAGGCAAACTTAACCATGCACTGTTGATATGAAAGTGTATTTCTTGATGCAAAATTTGCTACAGCCATTTATTTACAGTCGTAGATAAAGTACTAGCAAAAAAGAATGATCCATCTTTATTTTGAGATAATTAGTCCAGCATATCTTAACAAGGATTAAATCTTGAATTAGATCATTTTTAAAGATACTATAAAATAATGGTAGAATAAATTATATCAGTGCATGGCAGTGGCTGAATTCTCAGAATATATTAGGTAAAGAGTGTGGAGTTGAGAGACCAGTGTTGCTATTGCTATGTAAGAATAATTTGAATTCCTCAGACTGATGAAAGTATGGGGAAAGTTTTCCTCAAGATTTTCAATAATAATATTCAGTCATTAAGCTATTGTGCGTTTTTCAGAAATCCCTATTTAGGAATGGAAGTAAGGGACAACCTGTGTGTGATATGAAGGCCTTCTGGTGTAAAAATTTTTCATCATTATAGGATCAGCATAAAATTGAAAAATGCAGAACATGTTGTTACAGTGTCTAAAATAATCACCTGTAATTTTCTTTGTATTTGATATTATTGAATTGAATTAATTTAGGTTATTTCTAAAGCATTTCCATTTTTAAAGTATATAAGTTTTTATTTTAACTTGTCAAAATTGGGCCGTGTAGATTAGATGCTGAATTTTTGTTTCATATCTCTATTTTTGTTATACTTGTTATAATAATTGGTACGAATTCATACCATCTTTTCTGTAAAGTTATTAACATAAGGATATCATTGTATAGTCCTGTTATTTTCTCATCATGATTGACTCTAAACAACATTTTTCCTATATTATCATTCTTTCAAATCTTGACTACAATATTTATGCCAATAATCCAATGTATGCAATGTCTTGTAATATAATTTGTTTGAGCACTTTAAATTATGTTTTTCTAATCAAAATTAACTAAGTTTTGTTTCTCGAAATATTCTAGTAAAAATATGATGATCATGTTTAAAGTAATTTAAGATTCATATGTGAGGAGTTATTAAAAGCTGTATATAAATATCTTGTATGTCCTTGAAATATTGGAGATAGATGAGGCAATGGGCAAGAATACCAAGATTTAGATGTTATTCAACAATTCCTAGAAATCGTATTACAACCGTTCATCATAAAAAAATTTAATTTCATAGAACTGTTAACTTAAAATACTTAAGGTTCAAAATGTTGTCAGGCCATCCTATGAAGTCTTTGAAATGAGCTGTTAATGAAAATCATATTTGTAACTTTTGTGTATGGTCCAATGAAGCATTTGGATTCCTTACAATCTGTTACTAATATTTTGTTAAATATGAGTAAGGTTGTATGCATTTAAGAAAAGCTGTACATCTATATCAAGCAGGATCATGACCATCGAGTGATTGCTGAGCTTAGCATGATGGACATATTTTTATTTATTCTCTGTTTTGAATGTGCATAATGAAGAAAAAGTAAATTTAGGGTGCCCCTGGAAACTTTCACCAAATTTATATAATAATTCTTCATGAATTACAGATGTTTTATTTGCTGTAAAACTACTTAATAGCATGAAATAATTGTAATTTGGGTTGTAATTTGGAGTATTCAATTTATAAACAAGTATGATTCAATTTTTTTCCTTAATTTGAAATTTGAGAGGGATTTTTCTGTTGGCTATATTTTATCATTTATTTATTTAGAAGTAAGATTGAATTTCTTGTTAGGCTTTAATTGTTACCCCAAGTTTCAATTAGCAGTTAAAAACAAAAGTAGATTTTTATTAACTGGATTGGGCAAACTTTGGGTTTTAATTTTCTTCTCTTTTATAAGTCTGTTAATGTTTTTCAGTTTTACAGAAATAACATATTTTCTACAGAGTGACTTTCATCTGTGCAATTGATATTTTAAAGTGATCAGTCCATACAGCTGAGTTCTGTGAATGATTCCCGAGAATTACTTAAAAAATTTTCATCCAAAAATATCCAAAGAATATTGCATGTTAAGCAATCAAGGTTTTTTAAGAGACCTTTGTAGATTTTTTATGTATGTATGAATGTAGTGTGGGAGATGCCTGTGTTATTTCCCTGCATGATAATAAAGTGAATCAATGATGTAAATATAATGATATGTATACATCAGGTAGGAAGGCATAGCTATAATAGTTGTGCCCAACACCTGTAACATATATCATTATCCTAATTTTTCCCACTCATCTGAAAAGTAGCCGCTTTATCTATACTGCTATAATTTCTCACTCCTGTGTCAGTTTATGGCTAATAAAATGGCCATAGAGAATGCTTGTTGAGATTTCACGAAGAAAGTGATCAGTTTGTATAAATGCACGTCATTGTTCTTTTTTAATATAAATAGATTTCAAACAAAATTGGGTCATGATGTGAGAAGTGTTATTACTTCGACGCTCTCTCTTTATTGCTATCTGGATAATTGAACAACGTAAAGTTTCAGATTGATATAGACTGTGTGTTTGTTGCTTTGATTGTGTTGTTAAGCTTCTGCTTCCTGTTTTGATGCAAGGTTGAATAGAGTCTGAACTAAATGGAGAGTGAAAGCAGATGTGAGCACTGCAGATTGGCAATAAAACATCAATATTGCTTTTATTTCATTTGATTAAAACCTTCCTATATAATATCATGTCTATGAGGCATTATAATTATTTAAGTAATGGATGCTAAAATTTAAATTTCAGTAAATGAATTAATCCCTTAATTCTCAGCTCAATTTATTGTAATTATTTTTTTTTTTTAACATTCAATTAGGGTGTCCTATTTCCTGACGGAATAATTTTTTTTTTCACAACTATTTTGATTTTCAACGATTATATTTATAAAATTATATATCCAATGAAAATGTTGTATGGAAATTTATTTTTCTTATTGTTTAAACTTAACGTAATTGATAGAGTATTTGTGTTGTTAGTGTGAACAGTACTTATTTACATTGACAGTAATCTAATTCCTATATGGAGAGTATGTTCATGTAATTGATTCAGGTAGTTGTAATATGGAAGCATAATAAGAATGTTACTGAATTCAGGGAGTAGGAATGTAACTGAACTACTGTGAATTAATGGGGATTTGTAAGAAGGCCCAGCGCCCATCTACTACAATTAAAATATTCTGAATTAACTGATATTCATCTAAGAACTTCATAATAATATATATTTATTTGTGAATAAATTATGGAAGCGCAAATCATAGCCTTGCTTTAAATCAGGGGTCTCCAAACTACGGCCTGAGGGCCACATCCGGCCTGCGGACAGATTTTGGCCGGCCCGCGGAGAGCTAGCATACTAGTAAACTCCTTTGGAGAACATATTTTTTGTAGCAAATTAAATTTACTTTACTGAAGTATTCATAATTTATGTTGAATAATTATTAATATGACATCTACATTGATATGGTCATGGGCTAACTACTCATAACATTGTTGTAGGCTTATTGTTTTTGTTCTTTAACTTTTTTTCATAAGTGGACTATTTCACCTTTTACCCCCGGCAACAATGATAATGTATATGGTTTTGGCTCTCGGAACTTAATGGAGTGATCAGTATGGCCCTAAGGCTGGAAAGTTTGGAGACCCCTGATTTAAATTAATAATTTATTCTTGAGGTTAAATAAGTTTCAGTATAGCATTTTGCACCAATTTCTTTGAATTGAAGTCATTATATTTCTACTTGCTGATCTTGATGGTGAAATGGTAACTGGACCCTGTTAAGAAACTTCTTAAAGGGAGACATATGAAGTTACAAAAGGAATAAAGATGTGACTTCACATTTACATGTACTATACTATGTTCACATCTGTATCCATAATATCTTGTGCCTCCACAATGACATCTATATCAAGGAGTGGCTGAAGTTTGAGTTAAAGATCCAATAGAGCATAGCATGGTCTTTGAAAACAAATATCTTTGCTTCTCAAGAACATTATTCATGTCTATTCTCATCAATGTACATTAATTTATTTGTGGATTCAAAAAACTGCTGGTAACTAATTATTATTAAAAAGAATTTTATTGACCAATGCACAGAAATGTGTTCACACATCTATCAAGACCTTAATAATTTCTTTTCAGTTCTCTTGAATGTATGACTCAAAAGATTAATACTTTTTAATAAAAACAACTTTGTAAATTTCCACAGAAAAGGTTTGTGTGGAAAAAATTTTCTGTGGAAATTTACAAAGTTGTTTTTATTACTATGGCATTCCACAAAGTCACACCTTCTCACATTGATTTCACTTTAGACACTGGGTTAGGAAGTATATAATTGTATGGCTAGGGGTAGTTGAAGCTTGGCTCTCTGATTATTGTTAGGAATTGAGGATGGTGCAATGATGTGTCACAAAGAGTATCTTTTATCTAATTAACACTACTCAAACTTCACTGCTGTTCTACATTCTTCCCTTAGAGTGTAGGGATACTCGAAATGGCAACCGATTTTACACTGACATCCAATTCCAAATTCTACATCCAAACTGTCTTCGTGTTTCATCAAAGGCTTGACTAGTTTAAGAGCAACTATTGAGAATATACAGAAATTGTTTCATTGATTTAATATTAAGAAAACAATAAAAGGAAATGATAGTATGGTAAATATTTGAAATAATATATCAAAAGACCGAACGAGGACTTTTTGGTAAATAGCACGCTCATGAAATTAAATGTTTTCTTAGAGCTGTATGCTAATAAGCTCAACATATGGAAGACCTATGATATAGTTGATTGGACTAAACGCAAACTTAATACTACCCCTGTGCAACATCTATTGAGTACAAGGATCAACATTGTTGCCGTCGTAATATTATTATACTTAATGGTTTTTTATATAAAACCGTTCTCAAAGTTCACATCATTTGTCTCATGAACAATGTTTTAGTAGGTAGTGTTCAATACGTAATTTTTTTTCTACTCTTGGAAGAGAGAGTATTTCGATAGGTTCTTACTCATGTCATATAAATTGCAACTACGAAAACTGCATTGGAAGTCGAGAAGGATGTTTCTCCTGTCCTCGTAATTTGTACTATTTATTCTAAGTAAAGTCTTCATCATAACAGTAATCTCTAATATTAATGTAATCAGAGATTGAAGTTGATGTGGATCATTGACAAAACTTTCATACTTTGCATAACATGAAAAAGAGAAGAAAAGGAAGGAAAAACAGTCCCAGAAAATTTCCTCTTTAATTTTAATTGCGAATAAATTATTTTCTTTCGGATATTCACGAATATTTTATTACTGTCTTGTTAATTCAGAATATTCTAAGATACTAAAGACTATGTGAGACCTTAAAACAATCTATTTATATCGTACATCAAGATAATGAAAATACGAGGATTGGTATTGTGGTACCATATGACGAAACTCGCGCTGTCAGAAAACAATGGATATGAGTAACGATAACATTAAAAGATGGCCCAAGTACTCAATGTTATTATAGTCTTTATATTTTTTCGATATCAGCCGAGTAGTATTGTGTCGGCGCTACTACAAATTATCTTTAAAAAATTATTCGAAGTAATTCATTCGAAAACAGAATAAATAAACTCCATCCGCTCAATTGCGCGTAGAGAAGCAAAAATTCGAGAAATGTCTGATTAATGAATAAAAATAGATTAACGTATTTTTTTAGAACCTGGATTAATTTTCAAATTCTTTTTTCGACTTGATCTTGATGGTTGCAATTGAGAATTTACCATCAAAAAGTGAGCATATATGAAAAATTAAATATTTTAAGTTGGTAGCAAAAGTAGCGCCAAACGTTCTGTCAATGTGCAAGATGGAATTGTGATCGACTTGGAATTATTCTCCGACCGTATTCGGGATTAACGCTTGCCCATTCGTCGCTCAATGATAAATCTTATTAAAAATGTATATTACATCTGTTATATTGGAAGGCTTCAAGTCCTATGGTCAGAGAACGGAGATTAGTGGCTTTGATCCTTTGTTTAATGCTATAACTGGCCTTAACGGTACTGGGAAGTCTAATATTCTGGACGGAATATGCTTTGCGCTTGGTATTACGAATTTGAGTCACGTAAGGGAACGAATTAATTTCAACATTTGTTATCATGGTGATTCTGTTAACTTCTAAACATAAATGTTTTGTTGCAGCTCAGGGCGGGTATGTTACAAGATCTTGTGTACAAAGGAGGCCAGGCTGGTATAACCAAAGCTAGCGTTACCCTAAAGTTTAACAATAAAGATAAAGATCAGGCTCCGGTTGGATACGCTCAGTATGACGAAATCGTTATTACTAGACAGGTTAGTACGCAGAGCGTTTTAGTAGTTAGGTAAGTTCATTTCTTGCTTTCGAGTGTTATGATTCTACATTATCATTTTCAGATTGTTGTGGAAGGCCGTAATAAGTATATGATAAATGGCTTGACGGTGACCTATCAACGGGTGCAAGATATGTTTAGATCAGTTCAGCTGAACGTTAACAACCCTCATTTTCTCATTATGCAGGGTCGTATCACCAAAGTATTGAATATGAAACCGCAAGAGGTAAGCGGTCATCGTATAATTTCAAGTCTTGCTAGAGTATATTTTTTTATAATTCGATATATTCTACAGGAATTTATTTTGCATATATTTTACTTGGAAAATCTTCAGATGTATGATTAATTATATCCTTATTACTACAATATCCTTCTAAAACAAGATCGAATAATAGTGCAATAAAGTGGCTACGAATTAATGGAAAACTCCCATTGTAAACTTCAAAGTTTTTTTAGCTGTAGGTAGAATAGAGAATATGGAATTTTATTCCTGTTAATTTTTAGCTGGATACAGCATTGCAATATCTATTTGTTAATAATGACCCATATTCTCTCCTTGATACATATCTTACCTCACAGGTTTCTAATAATTCTCCAGCTCAATGTAAGACAAGGTGAAAGGTGTATTGAATATAGTGAAGTTAGAATAGGTTTTCATGTATACTCTTTCTTCCCTTTCTCAAATGTTAAACTCAAATATCTCATATATAATACAAAACACTTCTGGGCCCATATCCTGTTGAATGGTGTGACAGAGTAGATGCAAAAAAGATAGGTAAGCTCGGCAATCGTATTACTGCACAAAGAAACTTACAACAATTCATGACCTTGACCAAAGAGAGCGGGAGGTTTCCTACAAAAAAAGGAAATACTGGGTACAATTTGTACAAACATAACTTCTATAAAGAACAAAGATGGCATCATCATCTCATTCATGTAATCAAAAATAAACAAATCCAAATTTTTACTCTCAACATACTTTTTTAAGGGAAATAAAGTATATCATTAAACATCTTGTTTTATTAAAAACTGGACGTTTTCTTTCCCAAATATTCAACTTAGAGAAACCTTGGCTGTATGATTAAAATAATTAATAATTTTTGATCAATGAATTAATTTTTAATTATAGTATATGTATCTGTTTGTTAATATTATGGTAAGATCTTAACAGTATGATGAATTTTACAGATATTATCAATGATTGAAGAAGCAACTGGAACTATGATGTATAAAACAAAGAGGGAACATGCACAGAAGACTATCCAAAAGAAAGATGCTAAACTGCAAGAAATTAAAACTGTAAGCTTATTGAATTAAAGTAATTATTGTTCATTTCATCCTGATATCATAGCTGATTAAATCATAATTGCTAATCATAGGAAATTATGATACAATCTTCAGTCATAAATTTTTATGTTGTGTTCCTTCAATTTCTGCTTTCCAAACATATTTTTTTTTAGTTGCTTTCACTGCCTAGTCCTATTGTTGGAGACATTTCCTTAGTGAATATGATAAAATTCAAGTACCAGTGAAATCTGACTCTGCTCGGTAGTTTACATCATTGTTAGGTGGATTTTAATTTATCAATGTACCATACATTTTAACATAGTAGAAAGTTCATTTTCCCATAATACCCCTTGCAAGCTGAGGTCCTGGGTTCAAATCCCAGCTGAGGAGAAAATTTCCCTCTCAGGGTGTGGATGTTAATGAACATCCATTATTAAGTTTAGAACCACAATGTAATTGTCCAGTAAGAGGGTGTTTTTCCAGCCTTTGTTAAATAAATGTATAAAATTATTTTCTACGGCAAGTGGTTGCTAAGTTCTTGATTTAATTACAGATTGATTTAGTTTACTTTTACACTTTACTTGATTTTTTTGAGATTCTATTTTTGAATGAATGAAAATATATTTCTTTAGCATGCTATTTGTTACATATTATTTGTGATAGAAATTTACAATGAGAGATTCTTGTCACACATAAGTATTTGTTTCTTCAACCTTCTGTCATATCATTTTCCATCTATTTTTTTTGTGTCAGAGTCCAATAAAAACTTATAAGGACCACTCACTTTCATATATGTATTTCAATATAAAAAGCTAGGTTGACTATTACTTAGACAGAATTAATCATCTCTAGAGCTCTGCTTTTATCACAGCAACAAAGCAGTTTCTTTAAAGCTAGAGTGTTTTTAAAAAATTTTGAGATTTTTAATTTATTCCATTTGATTGCACAATAATGCAGCATAAGTTTAGACAATTATTTCTCAAATTTTTAATTTTACTATAAATTTTTTCCTACCCAATTTTGGAAAATGGTATTATAAATATTTCGTATAATTAATATAATTAGTGTTATAATTAATTTAAGAACATCATTTAAAAGTAATATATGTACCTTACTATACTAAACAGGTTAAAGTACATATTTATATTATTATAATGCAATTTTACTTTAATAAAATTTATTTTACATTTAACTAAATACTGTATGTTTTAGGGTATTTGAAGCATTTTATACATCTAATAAAATATTTTTGTGCTTGAATTTGAAGTGTATATTTTATATTTGTGTGATTAAAATTGGATGCTCATGTATTAAAAGCTCATCGATGAAGAAATCTGTCCCAAACTTTCCAAATTGAAGGAAGAGAGAGGGCATTATTTGGAGTACCAGAAAGTTCAAAGAGAATTAGAACACCTAACAAGATTATATGTAGCATGGAAGTATATATCATTAGAGGTAAGAATTGAAGTACTAAATAATTAATAATTTTTTAATCTACATAATTTTGACTGTATTTGTATTACATTTTGATACTCTTGTTTAGAAATGTCTTATATATTGGGCGAGATTGAGATCTCCTCTTCAATCCAGCTCATCACTTTTTAATTATCTTTGGGTGATGCAATGATTTTGTATTAATTACATCATATTTTATCTAGGATGTAAATGTATCTCATTATTTTCTCATTTTTATCAGAATAGTCTCTCATGGGCTTTTAGTTGTGTAATTAACAATTAATACTTTTTATAGGATATGTCTTCAAATGCAAAAAGTGATCTGGAAAAGGCTCAAGAAAATGTGGATTTATTGAAAGAAAAGATTAAAGCAGGCGAAGAAGAATGTAAAAATCTTGAAAATCAGATAAGAATATTACAGACCCAAGCTGATCAGGTTAGAAACAATGTTATATGTTCTGTTATCTTAATTATTCACATTAACAATGCAGTGGCAGTATGGCCTTCATCTATATGAGATATTGTTATAATACTTCCACTTTTATAATAACATTATGATAGTTCTCTTAACTTTCTTTAAACAGACTTTTCATCTCCCTATTATAGTTGAATACAAAATGCATCAAAGGAATAGTTAGCATTGAATTAATAAGATTTTCAGGAGATGTTCCTGATTGAAAATTTTTCTTTAAAACAGCACTTGAATTTCCATCAGCACTACATTTTCACCCTCCTTTAATTGTATGTTCTTCCATCAAAATCTGATATTACCGAGAGAACTCATTACTATTTTTACTCGCCAATGCCTTAAAGTAACTTATAGAACTTAATCAATAGAATAGTTTTTCTCTTGGACTCTAAGCCATCACATTCTAATTCTTTATGAACAAGAGAAAAGAAACCAAATTCTTACATCATATGTTTAAATGTATATAAATATCATCATCAGCTGTTTTCAATCGGATATCAGATGTAGACTTCTCCAACCTTTTTCAATTCTATTCTGAGCCTGTGGTTGCCACATTAATTCTACGTACCGTATTTTTCGGACCATAAGACATGGTTTTTAGAGGAGAAAAATAGGACAAAAAATATTCTGAACCAAATAGTGTAGTAAAATATTTAATAGTCTTTATTTTGGAGGCGAGATTGAGACTAAAAAGTCTCTTCTTCCATCTAACCTCTTTAAAAAAAGTTTAAAGTACCAAAAGAATTAGAAAGAGAAAATTAACGATTATAAGAGAGATTTAAGTGGATATAAAAACCTAAGTAAATTCTTAGAAAAAAAAATCCACTGCAGGAAAACGCCCCCAATGAAGGGGGGTGTGAAAAACCTGCACAAACCTACTGATAGAAATATCTAAAAACAGAATACTAAAATTTCAATTTTACAAGATAATCAATGAGTCAGATCATGTTAAATTTGAAAACACATCTTATAACTAAACAGGTAATTAAAAACATTCAATGGTATATTTAAGTTGATTGCCGAAAAGAGAGGCAAAGTGTAGATAATAAAATTAGAAGATATTGGACTGAGCTGCAAAAAAAAGAATATTTCAGGACAGATGCATAGTTAAATGAATTGGAGGTTAAGAGTGAAAGGAGCAGTAGAGACAGCATTGATCAGTGCTGTAGAGATGTGATGACTGTTGATACAGAGATAAATTGGATATATGATAAAGATAAGTCAGACATTTTCTTCTGAAAGATTGGGTGGATATGGAAGATTTTATGTGGGAGGGAATGGTATTCCAGAGCGTGGTAGCAGTTATAATAAATGATTTGTGATATGTCTCCGTTCTGTGGTTCGGTATTAGTAAATTGAATCTCCCTCTAGTATTACAATCATGGACGGACTCAAATCTTACAAATTCGGAAAAGAGATATTCAGGAGAAAACAGTGCATGAGAACGTTAGAATTTGTAGTTGTTTGCGAGTTTCGAGTTTTATCCAATCTAATTTTTTAAATGCACCGGAAATATGGTCGAATTTTCTCAAATCAAATATAAATCGAACGGACACATTCTGGATGCGTTGGAGCTTATTGGCTAGATCTCTTGATAGATCTTGGTAAACAATGTCACCGTAATCAAAGTGGGGCATGATCAATGAATTTACTAGTCTACTGAGTCGAAGACTTCACTAAAATAATGTATAACAGAATTTAATAATGTATAATAGAATAATATTTGATCCCGCGGTTCGGCTGCAGCGGGTCCCGCTGCAGCTCTGATACAAATGCCCGGCATTAGTGTCAGCGTCTTAGTACAGCGTCAGTGTCAGTCTTCTATTCGGACCATAAGACGCAGGCACTTTTCTCCCCACTTTTTGGTGAAGAAAAAGTGCGTCTTATGGTCCGAAAAATACGGTACTTCGTGTTCCATCGATCTTTTGGTCTTTTTCTTGGTCTCTGAACATCTTTTGGTATCCAGTTGAGTACTGCTGACATCCAATGGTTGTCATTTCTTCTGGCCACATGTCCTGCCCACAAACATTTTTTCTATTGTTTGCAACTCCTGTTATTTTCCTCACTCATCTATTCCTGTCTCTTCTTGTGATCCCAAGCAATCTATACTTCTTTGTGAAGTCTGTAGTGGCTGAGTTATTGCTGCTTATGGCAGCCCTATTCCGATCCAGGCCTCAAACTAAGGACATCATGTGCAAAATATTTTCATCATCCTCATAAGTATCATAGTTCTTACAAATTCTCCAAATTTGAAAGAAAACCATTTTTAAGAGCGCCTTAAAAAGAGTCCCGAATTTCCTGAACATTCCTTATGGAGTTATAGTTTTGCACTCTAGAATCAAACCAACAACCATTTACAACATTATTGCTCTAGCTCAATATATAGATACGGACTATCTATTGAATGATCTACCCCATGTATTCTTCTGAGAATAATAGAGATTACAGGGCACCTTGGAATTGAACATGTAGACAACTGTTGATATTTTCCTGAATAGAATGTAGCGTACACACATATTTACCATATCTATTATATATAGACGCTTCGGGGGGATATATATAACATATATATATATATATGATACCAATGTCAGGCCCAAACCTCTTTGGCCACGGAGCCGCCGATTTATTTACGTAATGGCCCACTAAATCTCACTTAGGAAAAATTCGGAAATCCATTCTACCAATCATGGGTTCGATTCTAGGAGGCCCCAAAAATCAACTTTTGATATTGATATTATATATATCTACGGAAAAATGCTATTGATTACATACAACTTGTCATGGGTTCAATGCCAGGAGGTGAAATATTTTCAAATTTTGAAAAATCGTAGCTCTCTTAATATGATACTTAGATCATTCAAACTTTCTAAACGTATAGATACTTACATAGCGTACTTAAAAAATCAACACTTGGCCTATAGTTCACGGGTTCGATTCCAGAGCGTCCCGTAATCTCGATTTTCCTCATAAGGAACACATTGTTATATAAACCATATTTCCGAAAGCTCTTATGACACTTCCCAACCGCGCAGAGGTTCAAAATTTCACACAGCCATAAAAGGGACCATTCTCAAATTAATGCATCCTTAAGATTGTCATAAATGGTCGTTGGTTTTATTCTAGGGGCGTTAACTATATCTTTTTAAGAAATGCATTGGGAATTAAGGACTCATTTTGAGGTAATTCCTTAAGGTATTTCCATTTGAAATTTGGAGTGATTATAAAGGTAATCATACTTAAGCGAAAGATATCAGTGATTTTTGCATGATGGCCTTGGTTCGACGCCAGGGGGTAATAATGCTGTCATAAGAAAAGCAGGGGAAGACCATGTCAAGTTATATATGAGTTCTGATAATTTCTTTTAACTTATATTAAGTAATATGGACGAAGATTAACCTTCCGTAAAATGTTATTTTTCATTAAAAGATATATTATAACATTGCTTGCTGTTAGCAAGCGCACCTTAACTCGAAACGATGTGGAGATTTTTTCAGCAATTATTGAGGAATATCTATATATTCCTGTTTCATGTAATTTTTATATATACTTATATATATAGTTAAATTGTACTTGGTTATTTTTTAGGAAAGAGGTTGTGGATTACAGGAATTGGAGAAAGGGTTAAAAGGGGCAGAAAAGGATGAAGCAAAGACTCAAGCCTCCCTCCGTTCATCAAAAGAAAGTGTTGAAGGTGAACGGAAAAAGAGGCAACAGCTGGAAGCTAGTGTTAAAGAGGTTTGTATTGAATAACTAATTAACTTTAATCATAATCACTCTTATACAACAATGCTATGGGATAAGAAATGTAGGTTTTAACTTTGCATGGGAAATCATGCTACTTGCTTTCAAAGGTTAATTAGAAGTGATAATTAGTGTGAGTGAATGTGTCTGTTAAATAGAAGTGAATTAGTTGCATGACTGAATAACCAAAGTTATCCAATTTTTCTCTTATGTTTGGCTTTAAAAATGCTCTTATTAATCCTCCTCATAATTTAATTTTTCATACCATTAAATAATCCACAATTTCTTAATGTTTCTGAAAAGGTATATTATGGCTTTGTGTTACCATATCTATTATGTAATTTCATTTCATGATACTCATTTAAGAGCACTTGAATTATATGAGACATTCAACATTTCTTTCATTCACTTTAAGTTTGTTTATTATGTCTGTGTGAGATTTGATGTAGATGTTCTTTAGATGTAGGAATCATTGCTATTCTAGGACATTTTGAAAGGATATGCCAGCTAATGATGTCATTCAACTGCTTGTTTCTCTTTGAAATATGTTTTTTTGACTCTCGATTTGAGTTGGAGGAAGAGGGTTCAGTTGCAGGTCCCTTGCAATGCTGCATTGTCTTTAGTCTATTTTTTATCTCCATTAACACTTCATACCATCATGAAAAATGATAAGGATCTTTCAGTCTGTATTTGGTTTCATTTGTGAAAAATGTTCGCTCTAAAGCTGCTTATGGTAAGAAAATATATGTGGAAGCTTTTGTGACCTAGGTACTTTTTGGGACCTAAAATGCTTTTCTTGTACCTAAAATATAATTAATCTCATAGAATCTACATTAGAACTTGGGTTTTAATAGTTAATTAAAATCGAATAATAAACTTTACATATAAATGCATTAAAAGCATAAAAACTAATTGATGCTAGCAGTAGTAAAGGGAAAATGATTTACCATTGGATACATCATAAAATACAGTAAGAATCTGCTTAATGCGGGGGTTACGTTCCAATAACTTCAAGCACTAAACAAAACAGCGTTAAACAGGGCAGCTTAACATGTATATACATATGTATAAAATGGAGATCGGTGAAAAATAATAGAAAATAAGATCAGTATCAGTTCTTTTTTTGTTTTAAATTTTTTTTAACATTTGTTGTTTAATTATTTGGCTGAAATTGGCAAACCCATTTCATTCACCTCCAACCTATGAGATGGGATTCGTTCCAATCTCTGCACTTGAAGGGTTAAAGAGTTAATCCTTTTTGTAGTGATAATCCCCTCTTTGAGCATCTAAAATGGCATCTACTAGCACATAGTAATATGCCTAACTTCTTCTATAAGATGTGATTTTTGAAACACATGTTCTTGCCCCTTAAGCAATAAGGAAAGATAGTTATTTTGATTTATTAATTCCATTTTGTCCTCATCAATTAGTATTAGAATACGATGGCTCTCTCTCTGGATCTGTAATGTTAGTCTTTCTAGTCTAGCCAAGCAGTAGTTCATTCAGCATATATCCTATCACTCTGTGAGGAGTTGTATTATAGTAAAATTTGCATACTGTATCTATTCATCACAGTTAAACTGATCCTCCGGTATGTAATATCCCAAATTTTCAAACAGTGAGTATTGACTCCTCTTGAGCACCCATTTATCAGTGATATCTTTTTTATCTTTCTCATCCCCAAAGCAGGTTCTTTCAAAAGAATTACTCATAAAGTTTTTGGTCTGTCGAAACCATCCAAGGAATGCTGAATATCAAAACAATAGTTTTTATAATAGCTTGAGATTAGATGTAATGATCCACATCCTTCAATGGCCTCTTTGTTTAACTAACCTTGAATGGTGAGTAGCTGACTATTATAGATAGATAGCAATGGTCCCACAATGTCTGATTTCTCAAACTGTTTCTGGAGTGCTAGTTAATTCTACAACATTCTTGTATTTCACTGGGTAATTTTACTCTGGCTAATTTTTATGTGCAAGAGATTGACTTTTTATCTTAAAAGTTTGTTGTGATTGACTTTTTGTCTTAGGTATATTCTAACAATAATGGGGAAGAAGGGGTTTGAAATGCATACTGTGTTTGCACACCATTTCAGTATAAGGTGCATTCCATCGAGGTGTGGGTAAATAAGTAAAATAGATGTTAAAATATATCTTTTTTAATTACTGTATAAGTAATGAAATCAATATGAGAAGGTGTGACTTCGTGGAATGCCATAGTAATAAAAACAACTGTAAATTTCAGAAAACAGAACAGAAAAACTTGTATATTTTGAAACAGAAAATTTTCTGTGGAAATTTACAAAGTTGTTTTTATTACTACATAAGTATTTGAGATACAGGCTCCTGAAGTAAATAAATTTCTAAAACCAACTTTTAGCAGCATTCCATACTTGATAGCTGCCACAGGGCCTATTCGGCAATCCCCTACTTGTCTCACATTTTGTCATGGTCTGGCTCACTCATCATTCCATTTCTTTTGTAAATACCTGTAATAAAACATTTTACAGTTTTAGGGAAAGGTTCAAAGTCTCCTGCAGGTCGAATGTGCCATTCCTTGATGGTTCTGTTTCCAGTCTCATTCTCGTTTAGTCCAGTGTTTCCTCTGACTCGCACATTTTACTTTGTACTTGTGATCATGAGTACCTAAAAAATCTGCCTCTTTTATTCTATCATTGATTTCCTTGTTTGCAAGAGTTCCTATTCAAAGAATACTGATAATTTCTTCTTAGTCCTCCTGTTTTCTAGACTATCCATACCTAAATCATCCTAGAACCGTTTATCATATCTTCCTAACACAAACCTAGCAACCTTTTTATGAATCTAATTCCTTTTTAAGTCCTATATAATAAGGGTCCCATATACATTTACTATATCCTAGTATCTGTCTAACCAGTGATGTATATGCAGTTTCTCTTATTTTCTTGTTTGATTTTTTAAGAGGAAGCATTACTAATGTTAATGTTTTAATGGCTTTAAGTATCATATTCTTAATTTGTGTATTATATTTCCTAATAGTGCATTTTTGAGTAAGATAATTCAACGATAATCCTCTGTCTTTATATCCTGTACGCCCAATTCTTTAGCTCGCTTCTTAAATATTAGGGAAAAGCCTCAATATCAGCTTGATGAAAACTATAAACTTATTCTTGTTCTTCATTTTATTCTGTGTGATTTTCTTTTCAGATAAAGCTCTAAAAATGGTGCGTTTTCATATTTCATTCATTCACACATTTTTAACCGTTTTTAAAAGAAATATACCTAATGTGTTACCTAATCTTGTTGGCTTGCAAACTACCTGCGTGAAATTGCTTTCCCTTATGACAAAATTTATTAGAACCCCTTCTTTTCCTGACCAGTTAAGCTGAGGTAATTTTAAGTCCCATACTATTACAATAAATTAATTATCATCCTATTTTGCAAATTATCCTTTATTTATCATCCTTTATTGCAAATTATTTCCTCTAACCTCTCCATCATGGTGAAGACCTCCCCTCTCACTATCTGAATTTTTATCTTTCCCTGTCTTCTACTTCCATAGTCAACATTTCATATTCTCTCTTATAATAAGAAAACTCAAACTGATATGCAAACAAATATACCTCCACCTTTCCCTTTCTGTCTCTCATATAAAGCTCAAACTTATATGGAAAAATTGGCACAATTTCATCATTTAAGCACGATTCCATAAAATTTGTTAGCTATAAATTGATAGGGAAAGATGAAAACAACTTCCCTGGAGAATTGAAACATCCTACTTCCTATGAATGGTTATAAGTGAGGTGACATCAAGAAAACCTTCAAAGAATTCGAACCAAACCAAAAAACTTGCTTGCTGCCTACCATACATTTCAAATGGCAAAGAATCCTAAGCATGCCAAGAGATGTAAATCTGGCAGAAAACTGAAGTACCGTATTTCCCTTTGTATAAGCACCCATTTTTTGACTGTGAAATTTTGGAAAAAATATTTTACTAGAGAAACAGGTTACAAAAAAACAACGGTTAACAAGAGGTAAGCTTGTTGTTATTTTTGATTTTAATATCGCCGGACATCATCGTCTTGTAATATTCAGGTGTGGGGTCAAGAATATCGTCTTGTAATAATACTAACAATTACAATTGTTTACAAAAAAGAACAATATACGGCTGAAAAAGCATTTTTCACGCATAAAATTTTTACCTGCATTGTATATGCCTCCCCTTACTTTTTGTGCTTGCAAATTTTGGAAAAAAATGGCTTATACATGGGGAAATACGGTACATCCTTGGGAGGGTGAAAGAAGATAATGGTCTTAAAACTCCAGGGTTTTTCCAGATACCTTGCAAATGTGGGGTCTACTCGTCTTTACCGACGATCATTTCCACGACGCTCGGTTCCCCGACGCTCAACTGACCGACGGACAACTCGCCCGACAGCTCACTTTACTGAAGGATCGACTGAACGACAGTTCCATTGACCGACGCTTAACTGACCGATAACTCGCTCGCTAAAAATTATTTATCAATTGAATGTATAAGTGTCGTTGCAAAAAATATTTAACATCGTTAGATTAAAGAATTAGTTGGAAGGCTCCCCGTGAAATTATAAATCGATAGTTGACATTAACTTTTGGCGATTAACAAATACTAATTAAAGTTATTTTCATAACGTTGACGTGTGTGATTCGCTCCTCAAACGTCAGGTAAATGATTCATTTTTGAAGCGGATTATTACTGGGGACGAAAAATGGGTCGTATACAACAATCTGAAACGCAAGAGGTCATGGAGCAGAAAAGATGAACCGGTTCAAAGCGTTTCAAAAGCCAACATTCACCTAAAAAAGGTGATGCTATCCGTTTGGTGGGATTTGGTCACTGGCAAAAAGCTTTTATGTATTGGATGGGACATAATGCAACACCCACCATATTCTCCAGATCTAGCGCCTTCCGATTACTTTTTTTGCCAGTCCCTGAAAAAATTTTTGGATGGTAAAACCTTTACTGCATTTGAAGATGTCAAAAACCATATGAATCAGTTTTTTGCCAGCAAGGACGAAAACTTTTATTAGCAGGTAATCATGTTACTGCCAGAAAGATGGCAAAAAGTGTTGGACCAAAATGGCCAATATATAATTTAATAAACTATTTATTCATTTTACGCAAATTGTCATTCATTTTCCCCAAAGAAAACAAAATTACTTTCCGAACAACACAATGCCCTGCAAGCCACCTTTTGGCATGTGGTAGGGGGTATAAACACCTATTTAAGCTATCATGTATCGTATTGTATTTTATCCTATTATTATGGCATATAATAACTTTATTTTGGGCGAAATTGAGACTGAGAAACCATATCAGAGCAGCAGGAAAAAAGAATTCTCAAAACGATTCGTCTTGTCATCTATAATAGATATATCAGCTGTTTTTGCTGACTAGTATTTTTTTGCTATTTTCTCCTTGGATTTATGAGCAAAACATAACCTAGGAGACATCTGTTTATTAAAGCTGTGATAAAAAATCATTCTTGTGATTAGCAATTTTGTTACTTCAGCATTGGTAACTTAGTGTTGCAAATGAAAGTAATTTTGATACATAAGGAAGAGGTAAAGTTTTACCTTACCAGAATAAAAGTGCATGCCCATTTTCATTGGTTTAAAACTGCATGATGTCTGGAGATGTTTTACCCATTACCGGTGATAATGTCTTTAGACCTCATACCGAGATTAAAGTTAGTATTTTAAAGAGCTGAAAATTATCAAGTCTGTAATTATGATTTGAACAATTTATTCTATTTATCATTCCGATATTTAATATCCTTTTTAGTAATTCCTCTGATGCTATGCAACTGTATTTTCCTTATTTAATTATATGATAGAAATGAAAGTCCTCCTAATCAGTACCAAATTAAAGTTATTTTATGCTATTTTTCATTTTTTTGTATTCTTCGTTAACAAGGATGAATTTGCTCTTGCTGCTAAAACTAAAGAACTTACCAAATTAGAAGCTACATTTGCTGGACTCAAGGATAAAGTTACTGGTGATAAGGAGGCTTTAGCAGCAGCTCAACGGCGCTTTCAGGCTGTCAGCACAGGTTTACTAGCTAATGACCAAGGAGAGGATGCTACTTTAGCAGAGCAGATTATGGGTAAGTTAAAATTGCAAAATCATGTTATTCGCCCCCAGAGTTGTGCTCCTGTATTTTGCCTAAAGGTCCATATTAGATACCAGTAATTCACAGTGTACTGACAGAGAAGAAATTGGTCCAGGTCATTTACCATGTCAAATGTTGATTGTTATAAAATGGACCAATGCCATTAATTTACATATCTTACACAATTAAATGATGTTAACATAGATTTTCCTGCCCAATATTTTATATTAGCTTATTTTTGTCTACTTTTATGGGTGGAAATATTATTGCTAAATATGTCGATTTCTGTGGCGGAAAGGTTGATTTTGGATATTGGAGGTGATTATGATGGAAGAGACCATCCCATCAATTCAGAATTTGATAGCTTGAGTTAAACTATCCATTTATAAGGATGGCATTTTTTGTAAAAAGCTGTATTCACAAGAAAAGGAAACAACCAGGAATAAACAATGTGTATATCATATTAATGGGTCGAGTGGCTTTGTCAGACATGATGCCTTACATGCTCTTAGATGAACATGGAATATTGATGGCCGAATAAGGCTGTTTTTAGCATTATTCTCTGAATTATATTAATTGTATACATCTTATAAAAATACAAGAATTATGTCCCATATCCAATTCACTTCCTCCGTTATACGGGATTAAGGCAAAATGTTTAGCAGAAAACAGAAATAATTTTGTCACATCTGTGCCAATGAACCAACCTTAACATAGCTACAAAGACTGATTTGATGTATCTCTTACATATGATGCTTCGGGGGGGGGGGGGGAAGTGGTTAATATCCTATATCTATTATAATTAGACGCTTCAGGGAAATATATATATATATATATATATATATATCTATTATATATAGACGCTTCGGGGGATATCTATTATATATAGATAACTAGGGGGTAAAAAATATTTGAGGATACAAATGTCTGTCCCAAACTGCTGAGGGCACGGGCTCGCCGATTTTTTTGCGTAATGGCTATCTAAAATTAACCCAGGAAAAAAATCTAAGACCCTCTCTACCTATCATAGGTTCGATTCTGGGAGGCCCCAAAGTCGGATTTTTCTCCATAAGAATGCATGGAGTCGATTTTTGACAATTTTTAAAAAATACTTCCCGGGAACGTAGTACAATGATATTTCATCTGGCTATAGATAATATAAATTTCTACACAAAAATGTCATCAATTATTCACAAAAGATCATGGGTTCGATGCTAGGAGGTGAAATATTTTCAAATTATGAAAAATCGTCGCTCCCGTAATATCGTTCGTAGATCATTATAACTTTCAACGCAAATAGATACCTATATATTGTACTTTGAAAAAAATCAACAGTTGCCTAGGTGTCACGGGTTCGATTCCAGAGCGTCCCGTAATCTCGATTTTCCCCTTAAGAATGCATGGGTCCGTTTTTCGAATAATATTTAAAATACTCCCTATTATGCTAGAAAGTTAAAATTACATTTGGCTATTGCTATTATATATATATCTACGGAAAAATGCCATTGATTACGTACAGCCGGTCATGGGTTGGATGCCAGCAGGTGAAATATTTTCAAATTTCAAAAAATTGTAGCTCTCTTAATATGATATTGAGATCATTTAAACTTTCTACACGTACAGACACGTATATAGTGTACTTCTAGAAAAATCAACAATTACCTAAGTGTTACGGGTTCGATTCCAGAGCGTCCCGTAAACTCGATTTTTCCCGTTTAAAATACATTGGCTATATTTCCGAAAGCTTTTTATGACACTTCCCAACCGCGCAGAGGTTCAAAATTTCACACACCCTTTAAGGGGACCATTGTCATTTAAAAGATATCCTAGGATAGTCGTAAAAGGTCGTTGGTTCGATGCTAGGGGGCGTTAACTAGATCTCCATTTGAAATGCATATGGAGTTTAGGACACATTTTGAGGTACTTCCTGAATGAATTTCCTTTTGAAATTTGGAGTGTTTATAAAGTCAATCATATTCAAGCGGAAGATAACAGTAATTTTCGTAGGAAGGCCTTGGTTCGACGCCGGGGCGGGAATAATGTTGCCGTAAGAAATGCATGCGAGATCGAAATCGACGCAAAGCTCGCTGCGAAAATGTCCTTTTACGTTATGTTTAGCATTGCCTTTCAGATTAATACTTCCAAAAATCTTACATTATATTAAAAGACATATTATCCAATTGCTTGCTGTCAGCAAGCACACCTTTACTCGTATAGATATATATATATATATAGGATATTAATGTCAGGCCCAGACCGCTTTGGCCACGGAGCCGCCGATTGTTTTACGTAATGGCCCACTAAATCTCACTTAGGAAAAATTCGGACATCCACTCTACCTATCATGGGTTCGATTCTAGGAGGCCCCAAAAATCGACTTTCCCCCGTAAGGATGCATGTGGCCGTTTTTCAAATAATTTTTAAAAATACTTGCCATTGAGCTAGAAGAATGAGATTTCATACAGCTATTGCTATTATTAGTATCTAAGAAAAAATGCTATTGTTTACGTTCAATCGGTCATGGGTTCGATGCCAGGAGGTTAAAAATTTCAAATTTTGAAAAATCCAAGTATCATATTATCCAAGTATCATATTAAGCGAGATACGATTTTTCAAAATCTGAAAATATTTCACCTCCTGGCATCGAACCCATGACCGACTTAACGTAAGCAATAGTATTTTTCCGTAGATATATATAATAGCAATAGCTCTATAAAATCTTATTATTCTAACTCAATGGCAAGTATTTTAAAAAATTATTTGAAAAACGGCCCCATGCATCCTTACGGGGGAAAGTCGATTTTTGGGGCCTCCTAGAATCGAACCCATGATAGGTAGAGTGGATGTCCGAATTTTTCCTAAGTGAGATTTAGTGGGCCATTACGTAAAAAAATCGGCGGCGCCGTTAGCGGTTTGGGCCTGACCCCTACCAACATAAATACGTCCGTAAGAATGTCGTTTATGTTCGCAGGTATGCATAATTAACCGAATAATATTTCGAAAAATCTTACGTTTAATTATAAGATATATTTTCCGATTCCTTGCTGTAAGTAAGCGCACCTTTACTCGTACTAAGTATAGCCACATGAAATTTTAATCTTCTCAATGGGAAGTACTAGTTAAAAATCTTAGAATTTCGGACCCGTGCATTCTTATGGGGGAAAATCCGACTTTCCTCCAAAAATCGACTTTCATATAAGAATGCATTTTCAAATTTTTTAGAAAGTACTGCACATTGAGTGAGAAGAATACGATTTCATACAGCTATTGCCATTATAAATTTCTACTATAAAATAGTTTATCTGCAACTGGTAATCGGTTCGATGCCAGGAGGTAAACAATTTTCAAATTTTAAAAAATCATATCCATCTTAATATGATACATAGATCATTCAAATTTCCTATACAGTAAGACCCCGCTTAACGCGGGGGTCTAATAACTTCCAGCGCTAAACGAGGCAACGTAACACGTGCATTTGTAAATATGTAATGGGGATCATTGAAAAAGAACAGATAATAAGAAAATTTATCAGTCATTGCCGAATTTATCATAATAAAATTGAATATTATGTTTATATCTTTATACACCTATAACGCTAATGAGAACAGATAAATCAACTGTGACGCAGGAAAGCTGCGTTTGTCCTGGGATTCGGAGAATACAGTTGGAACCTTTTTCTGGACAGACTAGCAAAAGAGCGTTCAAAAAGATACATAGTTTACCCCGTCGTTATATAGTGCGCTGCTTTTGGTTGGTACATAGCCGTTTCATTTGCTCATATATACAACAAGTATCAATACAGTGCGATTTAGGGGAATCCCAATAATATCGCGTAATTTTGAAAAGGCATTAAGCGGGGCGGCGTTAAGCGGGTTCTTACGTTACTAATAGATACGTATATAATATACTTTGAAAATAATCAGTAGTTGCCTATGTGCCACGGGTTAGATTCGAGAAGGACCCGTAATCTCGATTTTCTTCATAAAAAAACATGGGCTATATTTCCGAAATTTTTAAAGGCATTTTCCGATCGCATAGAACATTTGAACTTCACACTTGAATAGATAGGCCTCATCTTTGTATTTCGCCTCCGTTATTATGTCGTAAATGGTCCTTGGTTCGATTCTAGGAGGGGTTTACTATATCTCCAATGGGTATGCATTGGGAATTTTGTTTGAGGCACTACTCGAATGAATTTCATTTTGAAATTTGGAGTAGGATTAGTAACTAGTAGGATTGAAGTGTATAAAATTTTTCTCGCTATATAAGCTAAGTTTAACTGAATAAGAAAGAATGGTACATTTTTAGCATGCCATTTCACAAATTTAATTCTTGTTGTTCTCAGTTATCAGCATTTTAGATAATTAATACAAATCACTCTTATTTAGTCTTATTTAGTCTCTTAATCTTTTTTCAGTTGCAAGAAATTTAATATCTACTGCTCAAACTGAAGCAAAAACTTGTGGGATGCAGTTGAAACATTCTGAAGAGGAGCTAATGAGTAAGGAAAGGGAGTTATCCAGTACTGCTGAGGGTTATCGCCAGGACCAGGTTAAGTTGACTTCATTGAAGAAAGAATTACAGAAACTTGAAAGTCAGCTGAGTTCTCTCAATTATCAGGTTAGTGGAGATTTATTTATACCTTTGTTAGCTGTATTATGACAGTTTTTTATTCAGGAACATTATGAAATTTAAAAGGAAATAAACAAGGCTTTGTAGAAGTATTAATTTGATTGAATTGATAGGATATCTTTTGCTTATATACATACAGATTTCTAAAATGGGTGATATTGTGTGCTATACGTACGTGTTTGTCACACATTTCCCATTTTTTTTTATTTCATAAATTATATTTAATGGAAGAGGATCCATTCTTAGCAATTTAGGAAACCTTCAATTATTAGTATATCAGCAGTTTTTTGTAGTTACTTTGTAGTTATTTGTTGTTTAAAATGTTTCTCATTTGTACTATATATCATATCCATCGAAGAGTATTGATATTTATGATGTGAGGAATTTATCCAACTTTTATTCTTATATTTTCATAGTAATGCTCATAGAAACACATAATCAGAGGAAAGGGTCTCTTTGATTAAATGCTTATCGTGAAAATAGCTGGCATATTTAATTTGAATCTGCTATTGTTTATGTTTAATTTTTATATAATTAGGAAATATTATTTGATAGGTAGGTATTACAGAAATATTATTTATGCAAATAGATCCCAGATGAAATAGATCAATGAAAAAGGAGAACAAGGTTCAAAATAAGATCAATAAAGAACTGATGAAATATTTTGAGAAGTTAAAATAGTTCATACAAAATTAACTTCTTGGACTGTGACATCATTGTAGGGTTACTAGTTAAAAGTAAAATCAAAGAGTTACAAAAGAAAATAATTTTATGGTTAGCAAGCTTCCATGCATCTGTTTCACTAGAGTAATATTACTGCAATTGACTTCTTTAGAATTTTTGCATTTAATGCATCAGTGTTGTCTGTTGTCACTGATTTTTACAATTTAATGTGGTATCCATACAATGTGTTGATGCAGAGAATTATCTAGATAGTAATAAAGAAATTCCCAAATATCCTCAGAGTCATTTACATGATCATGTTGGAGAGATGAAATCTTGTTAACATTTTGCATTCTGCTCAAAACTGAAAATAGTGTACCTTGAAATGCATTGTATTGGCCCTAAAAATATGCACACTTTCATTTTTCAGTTTTTTTTTAAATAATTCATTTCATCAATCACTATTTGGATTACTTTCACTTTCCTAATGAGGATAATCACTCATAAGTAGTGTTGTTATACAAAAATTGTCTAATTGTCCCTATAGAATCCGCTCCACACAACCTGGCAGTATGAGAAGCTTATGGGGAAATAAAGGCACCCAAACTGCCACAAGGGACCAACCTAACCTCTCCCTGGGTGTTATTTAATAGGCTTTTGTATAAAATGAAGATTTTCAGCTTCCATTTCAGAGTCCATTTTCCTTTTGGTGAAATTTGGACAGGATCAAATGATTCTATATAGTGATGAAGATTTTGCATCTTTATAACAAAAGAAGTAAATTTTACAGCAAAATAAAATGAATGGCTGTATTTACAGCCTGAGAACAGTATTAAAACTGCTATTACTTTAATTCCAATGTAAAATTATGTTTTTTTCTTAGATTGCTCTTAGTCATGAATATACTAAGTACCTGCCTTTGCCTGGGTTCAGTACAATTGCCCAAAACTGTTTATTTGCAATAAAAGGGTACATTTACCTGGAAGCAATGTGATGGACAACATTTTTGGCAGTTTCATTAGGAGTGTGTACAAAAAGATTTTCCACTTTGCCCACTTTGGTCATTTGGTTGTCTTGAGTTATAGCAGACAACAAATTAATTAGATATATAGAGATGCAAAGTAAGATTGAGAGGAGTTATTTTCATATGCTTTTCTCTGTAATTCAATTGTGAATGAATGTTTTTCCGATATAAATAGTATTGTAGTCATTACATTGTAACCTATAAATTCAGGGACATATTAATGGGTCTCATATAATTTATCTTTATTGTTGTGGAGGAGAGACCAAAGGTTAATACTGTTATAATAAAAAATATATATCAATAAAGTAAATAAAAGTACATATCTATATATCTTCCAAGATAAGAAAAGTTACTCACCGCTATTGTTTAGTAAAGTTTTCTTTGATATGTCAGATATTTCAGCTCAGACACATGAATCACTACTTTTGCCTGGGGGAGGCCAGAGTGAGGTAGGGATGGAATGAAACCTGTTTAAGAACCTTGTAATTTTGTGTACTCTCTAATTTTCAAAGCTAAATACATACAGGAAAGGCTTAAAAAGGTGTTCTCCCATGTGTTTCTCATGGGGAAATAGTTAACGACCCCTAGAATGGAACCCATGATAGGTCACTTAGGTTTCAGATTTTTTTCCAGCTAAGATTCAGTTGACTCACAAAAATCAGGGACCAGTAGTTTAGGCCTGACATTCCCATCCTCATATTTGTATGTATTATAGGTTTCAGATAGCACTTTTATTTCAAATTCATAATGATTGATTCATATTTATATGGTTGGTTCTTTCTGCTCATCTATCAATACTCCAGGATGGAAGAGTTGAAGACTTGGAGATTACCAGAAGGAGACTGCAAGGTGAAATTAAGGCAGCAGCCGAAAAGGCAGAAATAATTGAATCAAGGTGTGTTTTATTTATGTTAATTCTCTTTCTTTTTCAAATTTTAGGCTTGCAATAGAAGCAGCCTTAACAAATTTTTAGATTTAACTTACATAATTTGAATATTATAAAAATTATTTTTAGTATCATTGAATTTCTTATAAAACATATGTGTATAATCTATTTTTATCTGATTGTGAGGTCACTAACCTACACAAATATCTTGTTAGTTTTTCTTAAATTTCCATTTGAAAGAAAAGTGAGGCATAATGGTGAAGGAATTACTAGAATTGACTTGATTATATTTTTAGGAGAAAAGAAATTTAATCATGCCATTGATCTCTTTCAAAATAGCAACAAACTAATCTCTTAATAGTAAGTAGAGGTATGATAAAGTGTAAGATTTAGTCAGGCCAGTTGGCTAGTCTTAGATTTTTGATTCATGAAGGGAGTGACATGATAATTTCAAATATAGAAACTATCATGGATGGCCGCACTTGGTGCAATAACATTCTAAAATCAGATTTGATTTTAAAATGTGGAAACGTTTTGACAGTACTTCAGATAGCATAATTTTTTGCCACTTAGGTAGGATTTAGAAAGTGAAAAGGAATTATTTTTAAGTATTTCTTTTTTATAAAGTCATTAGCAACCAGTCTATTTAAAAATCAGTCTGATGGGGGATCTAATCATATGTCGTTGAAGCTAACATGATTGTATTATTGTTTCAACAGGTATTCTCTGCATTTTAACTATAAAGATCCTGAACCAAATTTTGATCGTTCACGAGTTAAGGGCCTTCTCTGCAAGTTGGTGAAAATTAAAGATCAAAGATTTTGCAATGCTTTGGAGACAGTCGCCGGAGGAAGGGTGAGTAATTCTTCAGTGTCTGAAGTATTTTAAATGGACTCAGATAATTCTTTAAGCAAAATACTTCTTTTAATATCAATACTCCATATTATTGAAATCAATTTGAACATCAGAAAAGTGCCCTCTCACTCTTATTGATGATCTTTGTCATAACAGCTCCTTGTTGAAATTTGGAATACTGCCAGTTGGCATTATGACCAAATTTTGTAATAAACTATTTTGTACTTTTACTTTTATTATTGAATGCTTTGATTTAATGAATTTTTTATTGTTCCCTAATTTATGTCAATCCAGAGCAGCTAGTAATTTTATAAAGATTTGTTTGGATAAATAGGAAATTTTCCTGCTAGTAAGGAACATTATTCAAATTTATTATATCTTTCATAATCTTTCATCATAAACTGAAAAACGATTTAATTCCAGTATAAACCCAGTGGTGTAAAGAGGAAATATGTATACTTTATATTTTTATTGATTAATCCCTGTTGACTATTTTGACTTTCTTCTAAGTTTCTCAATGTTACTCATTATTTTACTAATAAGAACCGTAAATATTACATTCAATATATCATGTGATGTATAAAGTTATCAATTTAAGATGAATTTCATCTTTAATACGTTTGCTATTTCTTCTTGCTACAAATTGCATGACATTTGAGTCGCGGGTTCCCTATTGGAGTTAAAATAAGATAATTTTAAAATACCCACTAGATGCTTTGAGTATTTTGTCCACAAACGGCATCTAGGATTTAAAAAATAACTGCTTTATGCCGAAGAGTATACATGGCTTGAACACAAACAAAGAAGAAATTTTCAGGTAGTACCAGTATACTCATCCATGACAGAAAAAGGAGCCACCTATTAGGACAAGTATACTCCTTGGCATTAGGGAAGTGGTTAAATAAAACCTGTTAATATAGCTCTCACTATTTATTTATAAAAATAAATAAGATAAGTCGCAGTTGACAGTGAGGAATAGTTTCTCACTTTTGATAGACTTTAGTAAAATATAACTAGATTCATTTTACTGCTTTTTTATTGGAGAATTGTAGGAAAATATCCTTAACAGTGAATTAATGTTATGATTTTGATCTTTTGCAGCTTTACAATGTTGCAGTTGACAGTGAAGAAACAGCAAAAAAACTCTTGGAAAAAGGATATCTTCAAAGTAGAGTGACTTTTGTTCCAATTAATAAAATCAGACCCAGTACCATTCCTAATGAAAAACTTGCATTAGCTCAGAGATTGGTGAGTTCTATAGTTAGTTATACAGCAAGCAATGCTATAATACATTTTTAATGAAAAATAAGATTTTTCGGTAGATTACTCTGCTTACTCATACTCATTGCTAACCATGAACTAAAAAGGACATTGTCAGAGAGTACATTGCTTTGATTTTGATGTCCCATGCATTGCTTACGGCACAATTATTCTTGCCCTTGCGTCGAACAAAGGACATCCTGCTTAGAATAATTTAATAATTCGCTTGAGTTTGATTGTCTCTATAAACACTCAAAATTAGAAAGGGAAGTTCATTCAGGAAGTGACTCAAAAAAGCTCCTATTTCCCTATGCATTTCTTATAAAGACATAGTTAACACTCCCTATAATCGAACCTACAACCATTTTCGTCATTCTTATGGAGGTTTTATGTACAAATGCTGCTCTTTAATGCTTGTGTGAAATTTTAAGCTTCTATGCAGTCGGGGAAAAGTTTTTCAGAAATCCATCCCGTGTATTTCTTATGGGGAAAATCGAGAACACAGGTCGCTCTGGAATCAAACCCATACTTCATATGCAACTATTGATGTTTTTCAGAGTAGACTATATACGTATCTATATGTGTAGAAAGTTTGAATGATGTTTGTTTTATATTAAGAGAGATGATTTTTCAAAATTTTGAAATATTTCACCTCTTGGCATTGAACCCAGTTGCTGCTAAACTATACCATTCTTCAGTAAAAATATATAAAAGCAATAGTTACATCAAATTTTATTCTTCTGACTTGATAGGAACTTTTTTATTATATTTATATATATATATATATATATATATATATATATATATATATATATATATATATATATATATATATATATATATATATATATATATATATATATATATATATATATATATATATATATATATATATATATATATATATATATAGGTCTACCGGAAAGTTCTGTCCGTTTTTAGAATGAAACAAAAGAATAATAATTTTTTCATACTTTGAATAAATTTTATTGAATAATTTAATTACCATCATTATTTATGACATCTCTACAGCGTGATAGCATTTTGTATATCCCACTTTTAAAGAATCTCTTATCTCTAGAGGCCAAAAATCCGTTCCGGTTACAATGTTTCCACAATGAAGCTCATATTCATTAAACACATATTTGGCTCTCTCTTTCGATCACACACACATTTTTGTCTTTGATGAATAAAACGAAGACCATTCTCGTTAGTATTAAGTGAGACGCGTTCGCATACCAATGGTTTCTGTCCTTACAAAATTTCTTGAAGGGCAAATAATTCGAGAAAGAAGAAGAAATCAGACAAACACCGGTAAATTTTTGATAAGATATTCTTTAAAAATGGGATATACAAAATGCTATCACGCTGTAGAGACAGACCTCCCCCAGACAATTTGTAGTTACATTATACAATATACAGTATACAATACACATTTAACAAAATATACTATATAATACATACAATTCTATATACGTTATACGTAATACATATATATATATATATATATATATATACATACATTATACTTAAATAAATGTATAAAACATAAAAGTAAAAGTTGAATCGTTATTTTAGATGGCTATAGTTAACGATTGGATTTTAACCTATTTCTAAATAATATTCAAAGTATTAGGAGAGATGTTGTGGATATCCTTTATTTTACTTTTTCCTCATAAAACAGAATTTCTGTTAGTGCAACTAAATAAGACATTCTATTAGTGTGGAACTATTATTTTTTTAAAATTGTCAGACAACCAGCATTGCACAACCCAGTTATAATGTACCTTGTTCAAGATGTAATTTTGCATGGTCTCCTGAAAAACGCCTTAGTTAGATTTTATTGTATGTATATACACACATGCATACAGTAAAATAGATAGCTGCATCAGGGGGATAATTTATATGTATAGGATGTGAAATCACATACTAAAGTGGCCATGGGTCTGCCATTATTTTTGTATAATGGCGCTAGCAAAAATTGAGAAACAGACCATACTGATCATAGTTTTGATCCACAGGGATCAGATAATTGGTCATGAGCTCTCTTCTAATATAGTGAAGATTCAAATGTTACTTATCTGTCAAAAACCTGCATTTTTATCTTTAACTACTATTGGTATTATATATATATATATATATATATATATATATATATATATATATATATATATATATATATATATATATATGTGTACCTATAATATAAGTTCTGGGAAATACATAGGTCTATCATGGATTTGATTCTTGAGTCCCACACGTGCAAATGTACGTGCGAACAACAGCGAGGTAAGGACATTGCTTCCCTCCAAAAGCAACGCTTTAAGACATTTTGCTCTTTATTACTTTAGAAAAATTCAGAAAATTTGCAAATGCTAAAAGCAAGTCAGAAAATATAATTAATGATGTATTGTTCAAAATACATTTTTAATAGGATATTTTGTACTTCATACTGATTTAATGGAACAGTGACTGCAGCCAAAAAAATGTATATGCATATTTTGGTAAGGAAATTATTGCCTTAGAATATAGTAATGCATGTCATATTCTTCTTCTTTTTGACAATAATGTTATTCCACTTATTGTTTTATTTATTATACTCAGATTTCTCTTCAATGAAGAGTGCATTTTTTAGACTAAAAGATATCATTCATTTTCTATTGCTTCCATATTTCTTGTGCAGGTTGGTGTCGATAATGTTTGGGCTGCTCTTCCTCTTTTAGAATATGACTCATCAGTAGCACCAGCTATTGAGTGGGCTTTTGGAAATGCTTTCATTTGCAAGGACACAGAAACAGCAACGAAAGTTGCTTATCATCCTAAAATTCAGGTTCGATGTATTACTCTTGATGGAGATTCCATGGATCCAGGTTTGTATTTTCTATGTATATTTTCTATTGTGAACATGATTTCACTTATTTACTTGTAGTGAAACTTGTATGTCTAATTAGCATTGAATGCACTTGTATTGCATTTTATGGTCATTAGACTTTATTTACATTCTTCTCAGTACTTGTGCATTCTTTATGGATGCTAAATATAAATTAGTCACAGTTCCATCTTTCTTCATTATTACTTTTTTCCAGAAAATTTTTTCATTTTCCTAAATTTATTGTCAATAAAGTTGATATAGTATGTTAGATTTTAATTTATATTGTTATGTACTCAAACAATCTTTTTCTTAGATGCAACTTTGTTCTTAGTTGCACCAGTATCTTGTTGTATAATCATTTGTATTATTAGTATGTGTAGTGTTTTGAGTTTTTGGAATCAGAATCTCCCCCTGCCACATGCCGATATGATGCTTACAGCTTCCTGTTATGCTTTTTGATGTTTGCCAACAGAAAATAGCCATTTCTCATTGAAGCAATTATTATTCCTCTTTGTGAGATAAACTGCAGCTCATTACTTTTTTCGCTGATTTTATTAAAATTTTATTCAGTAGCAGTTAAAATTTTCAAGTGTAACTTTCCATTAATATTCCTGTTCCATTAAAACTGCACCATTTAATTCTTACTTAATTAATAAGAGTGGAAAGTTAGCTTGCATACAGCAAGCTATGGATGTCCAATTTTTAAGTAACAAAAGTGTTTCCAAAAGATATGCAATGCTCACACCCTGCTCAAACTAAAAATTTTAATATTAAAATTATATTTTCATAAATTAATTAATATATAATTAATATTTTCCACTTAGTATGTTGGAGTTTAATAATTTAATATGACGCATAGATTATTCAAACTTTCAACACGTATAGATACTTATATGATGTACATATAAAAAATGAACACTTACCTAAGTGCCATGGGCTCGGTTCCAGAGCGATCTGTAATCAAGATTTTCCCCATAAGAAATACATTGGCCATATTTCCGAAAATGTTTTATGGCACTTCCCAACCGCGCAGAGGTCAAAATTTCTCAAAGCCATTAAAGGGCTCATTGTCACCTAAAACCAAGTGCGTCATATTAAGAAAGATACGATTTTTCAAATATTTGAAAATATTTCACCTCCTGACATCGAACCCATGACCACATAGTTTTTGAATTTTATTACCGAGAGAGTAATTGATTTATTGCTCCGATTGCTAATCATTGTTACTTTTTTGCTCGAGACTCATAGACCCATTAGCGTAATTCGGACCGATCCGGACCCGCTCTCAGGTATAAAATTACTAAAGATATCGACTCAGAATAACCTGTAAATGAAAATAACAACATTTATCTCAATTTCTTTCGCGACAAGTTTTTCGTAACGTAAGAAACAAATAATTTTTAGGTGATGTATAAATTTGACTGCACGATCCAATTTTTCGGAGGTTACGTTCCACTTAAATTATTTTTTACTAAAATAAAATCAGTCAAGAATTAATATCATTTGACTTTTATGTATTCATAAGGTATAGAGAGTAATCTAAGAAAAAACTAGCACTTTACGTCAGATAGGATGAGATACATATTTCACCAAAACTTCTGCAGAAATCGACCCAGCCAACTTAAAAATCTTAATTTTATCCGTTATGAATGCAAATATTGCGGATATTCCGCAATAATGAACCTTCATACGTGGTTATTCGATTTCTCCTTAAGACAATACTGCCTAGAATTTTGGAACAGACTATAGGAGTAACATGGCAATACTCAGAATAGAGAAATTTTGAAAATGCTTGGGCAGCAGATTGAAAATGCTGATGAGGACAAAGAAATATAGATATATTTTTAAAATGTAAGTTACTCAACAACCTCATTAATGTATCTTCCAGCCAACCGGAACCATAGGTAGGTAGGCAGTTTTCTTCAATTTTTTGGTAAATCTTTTTTCTCGTAAAATATAAAGTAAGAATTAATTATCTATACCAATGCTTAGTCATCTTAGTATAAGAGGTATATATTTTATTTAATTATATAGGTGGCACTGTATCAGGTGGATCTGCGCCGAAAGCAGGATCTTCAGTTTTAAATCATCTAGATAATCTATACACTGCAAAGAAGACTTATGAGTCTGGTAGTGCGGAGTTGAAAAAGATCGAACAGGAAATGGGATCTCTTCATCAGGTTTCTGTAAAGCGAGTATCAAATGAACTGTTTGAGTTTTGAATTTTTATTGGAATTGATTTTAATTGGTACTGAACTTGTACAATACATTGCAAAGATATCCAACAAAAACAAAATTAAAATGATAAATTTTAAATAAAGCTGTAAATTCTGCATAAATGTGTATTATTATGTTCATTGTTGCTTGAGTTATTGAGAGTAAAGAATAATTGCACTACTAAGATCCCTAGAAATCCGTAAAATTACTAATTGGCCATACGTTTATTCTATGATCCTTCTATTTGACTGTGTTTAAGTGAGATAATTAGTATAAACATAAACCCCAAATAAGTTAAGTCAATCAAAAGTTAAAGGTAAAGATTGTTAATTGAAACAACTCAATGCATCATCAATGCAAATCTTCATTCAAGCAATGGTGCATAATGTATGGTCAAAAAAATCTATTGTGCATGACTTGTAATGAAGTTCATATATGAACTTGTGGAGCAATATTCATTTAGACAGATTAAATATATATATTTTTTAGATATCATGCCTTGAAGCAGCAAGTTGACTTGAAAAGGACAGAACTAAGCCTTTTGGAAGAAAGATTGAGACAAACAACACATCATCAGCATCAGGAAGAAGTCAATAGACTAAAAAAAGCCATTGGTGAGTTTTTAAACTATTATTGCATTGCATTTTGTGTTCTCAACTTTTAGTTTAATGCTTCAATGCCGAAGGATTCAATCCAAAACTTTGCCAGTAGCTGACAATGAATTTCCTATTATTCTTTAGCTTGATAACCAATTGCAGAAAAAACTATGGCTTAGCATTACAGATAGTCAAATTAATCAAAGATATTCAGAAGGAAATTTGTAAGGGCTGCAGTGTATTGTGATCCTTCTGAAGAGGTTCTTGGGAACCTCAGTCATATGCATGATTTATGAGATGCCCATGACTGTCTAAGGCTGTCGTTAGTATTAAGTGTTCAAATACATTTGAAAATTACATCAAGCTATTAAGTGATGTATTTTAGCGGCTAAAGTTTTTTGCCAATTTTTTTATAAATTCTGCAAAAACTTTTCTTCCCATTTACTGTAAATTCTGTTACATCACTTCTATACCATATTCATTCCTCCAATTAATAGATCCTTAATGATGTCAAACAAATGAGTAAAATTTACCTAATTATCAAATATCAATAATATTTAAGGGGAGCTTAAGTCAAAGGTTGCTGAGTGCAGAAACGTGGAGCAAGAGGGCAAGAAAAAGGTAACTGAACTGGAATCTAAAATTGCTGATGCAAAGGGAACAAGAGAGAGGGAGCTAAAAGCTGCCAAGCAGGCAATGGAGAAAGCAAAGTTGGCTTCTGAAACGAGTGAAAGGGAATGGGCTGGTAAAGAACAGGTAATACTAAAGAATTAATTTTAAAATAATCACATGCATGAGTGCCGATTTCAAAGTAATAAGAATGAAAATTTGTGAAGTGAAAAAATTAGTTTCTTATTCTGAATGATATATTTTCTTATTGTTATGAATGTTGTATTCACATTATTAAAACAAGAAATCACCAAAAATTAAACAGTACATTGTTACTTTACTTTCACCAGAACCTTTTTTTATAACAGGAATTAGAAACTTTACGGTTGGAAACAACTGAGCTGAAATCTAGTGTTGAGTCAGGGAAAAATCAGATTGAAGATTTGGATGAAAAGATAAGGAAGATGATTGAAGACATCAAGAATGTGGAAGAAGCAGTTCAGAGGAGCACAGTAAGTATCTCCTATTTATGTAAGTGTGGATTCTTGAACTCATTGATTGTGACATTTGAAACCTAATAAATTATGATTTTAAACTGGGTTTTGGTATGTTGTCTGTGGGCAGAAAAAATTATCTCCAATCTATTTCTATAATTATATCTGCATAGGTGCCACCATTTGGCATGTGGCAGGGGATGAAATCGTCATGACTACACAGTTCCATTACTTAAGTTTACTACTCAGGAAAATGAAAATGTTTTAAACAAACTTGTCCTTTTATCAATCTCTCTAATATATCTTGCTATATCAGAACAGTCCATATAGCAGGAAGGATGCATTATTTTAAATTAAGTCTTCCTCTAAGAACTCAAAATTTATCTAGCAACCTAATCTTTTGCTTAAATCTTCTATTTTGGAGCTTAACTCAACCAGCATTGTTAAGCATCCATGTAATTAGCTTTGTGATTTATTATACAAAAGTATGACCTTTAGCTGTCGATGATGTTTTGTACTTATTGAAGCAAACCTTATCAGCAGGGTATCATAAGCTGCATACATAGTGAGGCCTAACTAGTGCTAAGTAGCATCTCTCATGGGCCATCTTCTCTTTCTTGCCAACTCTTGACAAAACCAATTTTCTTAAGTGCTACATATCTCACTGATGTGATCACCCTATTTGTGATGGATACACAAAGTTATTTATCAGTTCTAATGTTATAAAATCCACCCTCTGGATTATATTTGGATGATCAATAGCTCTAGAATTCATTTCAAAGAAATTAATTACGTAGAATTATTCTATGATAAGCTTCAGCCGCCTATCATAGCCCCATTTCACTTACTTAGTGGACAGCATACTTGACCAGCAAGGGAGATATGGGTTTGAGTCCCAGTCGTGTCCCTTTTTTCACTTCTGAACTCTGTATTTCACATGTTATATAATATTAGTTAATCTTCTAGGCTATCTATTTCTCTGTAAAATACAGTGTCATCTGCAAATATCATGACTGTATTATCAATGTTCTTACTGAGGTATTAGATTTGTATCAAGAAGAGTGAGGATCTGATAACACTTCCCTGTGGAATGCCAGAAGATAATTTTAAACGGGGTCCTCACAGCTTGTTTGTCATTGTCTAATATGTTTTTAGGCATTTTCTCAATAGGGGATTGCATAGGAGTTCCCCCTCTTTGTTCATAAAAATATCCCATAAGAAATTAGAAGGCTAAATTCTTCAAGTTTAGGAAAGCTTTTTGGCAGTCCTTTCCACTTTATTTCTTCTACGATTTCCATAGATTCTTTAACTAGGACATTTATTAATAATTATATCATGTCAAAACTGACCATATATCCTGTTAAGTCTAACAGTTTATAGAATTTCATTGGATTTGGCAGAATATTTAATATGAGATGGAGTGAGGCTGAAGAAAGGATGAAGTGATCGTATGAGGCATTTGGGCCTATGTTTGAATGCATATAGCACTCATGATCAGCCAGAGAGGATTATGGTCCTTATAGATCCATGTCAGTCTGGATGCTGATGGTTGAATCTTTCTCTTTTCTTTGGTTGCCATCAAATATTGATTAACTTCCTTGTGTTCTATTTTTGCCATTGGGTCCATCTGTCCATCTTTGCTGTGTTGGATTGTGGAGAAGGGAAGCCTTATGTTCCCTTTAAGTAGGTCACCTTGCCTTTGTCTGACAGTGAAGTCCCTGTTCATCCTTAGGTCTTTTAAAACTTTGCATTCTGTGGCTGAGATATTTAGAGTGGCTCAATATTATTTGCTTGGTATTCAATCAGGCGTAAGTGCAACATTTATGGTTAACCCTTTTACTGCCAGCCCATTTCAGGTGGGATGTGCAAAAACTGCCAAGGCTATTTTCCGGAATATGCAGGATTTCAGATTCTAAATTATTTCAGCTACTTAACTTTATTTAATTCATCTAGATTTTTTCCCAATGCTAAAGATATATTTATAGTTTAGAACCGTAGATGGATTATGGGGGTTTACTTAAATTTTCATAAAGAAAAATAATAACAAAGTAATTATAATATATGTAAAAACCCAAAATTCTCCGTTTTTTTCACTTTGTGATGTATAAAATATTATATAAAATAAAATACGTGGAATAAAATTGTAATAGTTTTTGATATTATTTAGTTTTCTCACTTGTGGTAAAGTTTTATAGTGATAAAACTATTTTTGCCAGAGATATAAAATATTTTATCTGACTCTACACTCACGGTCCCATCAGCTAGCGCACTTATGCTTATGTAAGTATTCACCAAGAAGTCCATTTTTGCATTTTCCACACACATTCTGCATCTTTTTCTTTATTTTATTCCTTTTTCCTTCTTACACTACACACACAACAGTTCTTTTCTTTTTCATTTGGCAATTTTATAAGTTTTTTTGAGGCATGTCTCTGAAGATCCAGGTTGCATATCTCGGTTTTGCTTATATAAAAATAGGCGTGCCAAAAAAGAATATTTACTTATCTAGCTGGTAACTGACACTCTAAAAAAAATACTTAGAGCCACAAGAAAACAGTTCAGCACGACTTGGGACAAACACGAAAGGTAATACTGTGCAGGATGACGCTGGCCCGAAGTAACGAAAATATCCGGACGAATTTACGAGGAAAGATCACTGTAAAATATCAAAATGTAATGCAAGGTAAGGTGAAACCATATAAGTAGGATAAAGTAAGCAGCAGAGATACAGCACATGTGTATTAAATGAGACGGCAGCCGTTGAAAAGGTCACACAATCACGAAATAAATAATGTCAAATAAGTCGGGCCGATATATCGGCCTGCTGGCAGTAAAAGGGTTAAACATATGGGGTTACATTGGGCAATCTAGGTTACATTCGCAATTCTTTCAAAGGAAAAAAACTATATTTTACAGATAATTAGAGAATCCATTGAAATAGTTTAAAAAAGGGCAAAAATTTCCGCTGTTAAGATAAGTACTTTTTCACATACTTGTGACATCAAGGAAAATGAAACTGTGAAAGCTACCATGCAAATCTTAGGGTAGTTAGCAAACAAAAAGTTACAACGGTTATTAAGTAAAAAGAAACAGCATATGTATTAGATGGCACTTGGAATATCTTTTAATCTTTGACTCTACTCTGTAACCCCTAAGAATGAACTTATAATGGAAACCATTCACAGCAAAAGCCCTACCCTTTCTAGGAAGAATACTCATTATCCTTAGACAATTGCTATTGGTTTTATGTTAAAAGTGCATGCAATAGTTGCAGATTTATCATAGCATATTGAATATTATTTAAAGAAAGTTGCTGTAGTTTACTGTTTAATATTTTCTTTCAGGAAGAAGTTCTGCGTTTGAAAGTTGAAGTGCAGAAGAAGAAAGATGTAATTAGTGCAACTAACCATGAAATAGAGATAGCTATTGGCAGAAAGGAACAGTTAGTGAAAGAAAAGGGAGAAAATAATCTAGAAATAGAAAAGTTGAAACTTAATATGACCAAACTAAAGGATCAAGCAAAAGATAACCAATCAAAGGTAAATAATAAAGCATTTTCCTATTATTATGTCCACATTGGGAAAAGTTTACCTTGTTCTTCATGAAGTATGATGGAGCAATATACTGTAACTCTGGTTCCGATAATTTTCTGTTCACAAGATTTAATTTATCTTTTTGATGCATGGCTTAGAATATAGCTCCAACAGGTTGATCCACAAGTTTTCTCATTTCATTTGGAAATCACCATGTAATTATCTAAAATACTAAGTCCCTGAACTTCTAGTTCCTGTGATTTAGCGTATAAATTTGATCCTTAAATTGAGAATCAAAAATAATATCAAATGTGTATGACTATGAAGTGATGAAAACAGTGATACACAATGCTGTGGAGAGATTTAAAATAACTTTATTACTTTCAGCAGCAATAAAAATGTAAAAAGCTCATAAAAAGGGTTGTTCTAAAAACTATAATGTTGTATTATGTATTTAAATCCAGCAGTATTTTAAAAGAGACTGCTGGTCATTTAATTTCACATTCTCCTCCTCCTGATTTCATCTATATTTCATAGGCTGAGAATGGAACATTTTTTAGCTATAATAGGATATATTTTTAATAATTCAGGAGTAAATGGAAGTATCAAAGCTATTAGGTAATCAAAGTACCATAATTATCCGTAAATTTTACAAAATTGTATGGTAAAAATGAAATACTATTTCCAAATTCTATTTAAGTTTCAAATTGTAAATATTCTTTTATTTTCTTTTTTATTTGTATTTATTATATTCATATTGTCTGCACAATATGTTATCAAATATCTTCCACAAATTTTAGCTTAAGCAGATCAGATTTAACCTATCCTTTTTTGTGTTTGAGATGTGGCTTACATCACATTATCTTCTATATTCATCTTGAATTCTGGAGCTTTTATTTTAATGTGTGATCATTATTCAAAACCTATTTGCTAAATTTCTGTAAATATGAAGCTACATTTGCGTAAATTTGCTTCATATGTATGTAAGAGTTTAAAAAAGCGTTCATCTAATTTAGTTTTGTCTATTTTGTGATCTGGATCATAAAATTTTTAATCGTGATTATTAAGTATAAAGTTTTTTATTCTTGACATTTTACTAATAAAAACAATATTCATCAATAATTATTGTATTCAAACGAAGAAAATAAAGATGCAACTGCTGAATTAGAAAAAAGTTATTTACTCATTTTTATGAATTAATGATTTTGCTTTCATATAATCCCATAGGTTAAGGATCTTATGAGTAAATATGAATGGATTCAGGCTGATAAACAGTACTTTGGTCAACCCAATACAGAATATGACTACCACTCCATTGATACTGAGGAAACTCGTAAGCGTATTGCTCAACTGACTGATACGAAAGAAAGGTTAAGTCGCAATGTAAACACACGGTCTATGAATCTACTTGGGAAAGTCGAAGAGCAGGTGAGTGAAATCCTTTGTGGTACCATTGATTTATGACATTTTTCATTTTCTCAAAATTTCTGCTCTTTATTAAAATAGTATGCTCACCTTTTGAAGAAGAAAAAGACTGTTTTGCATGACAAAGAGCAGATTATGAGGGTAATAAAGGATTTGGACGACAAGAAAAAGAAAGCAGTAGCAAAGGCATGGCAACAAGTGAGTAACTTTCGGGAAATATTATTGTGAGAAGATAGTAAATTATTATAGAATGCCTACTGGCGTTTGATTATTAAAGCAATTATCAAATTCTAATTTGTATCTAAAATTTCTCAACTGTCTCATCCAAAAATATTTATTTAAAGTTTTGCAATTGGGCACTATTTGGCAATGGGAAAGGGCAAAAACAAATTAATTTTATTTAAAGTATCCTCTTACAATAGCTCTGAAAATTAATTCTATGACCATTAACTAATCTTTTTAACAAAAGCAGTTATAGAGTGATTTATTATCTTTTATTTATTTCATTTTCATTAGGTAAACCAAGATTTTTCTTCTATTTTTTCAACCTTATTACCTGGAGCTCAGGCTAAACTCCAACCACCTGAAGGAATGAGTGCTGTAGAAGGATTAGAGGTATCTTCAATGTCAGATTTTAAATTATAAATCAGATATTATTATCAACAGATCAATAGCTAAATACCTCCAAATTCATCACAAATCCAATGGCAGGGAATGTTAATCAATATACCGCATTGGATGGCATACAAGACTAAGAACATTATTTCCTAAATTTTTTTTCAAAAATTTGCCCACGTCTTATATATGAAGGTATTGGTAGCAGTGCTTAAAACTACTTATTTAGTAAAATACCTTCCGAAATAAGATTAAATGAAAGAAATTAATTCACACTATTCGGTATAAACTAGGTGTGTTAAATTACACTTAAACAGAATAGTTGTAAGCCATTATGTTATTGTGATACCTTGCTGTTACACAGACTATTAAAACTTTTTTCCTTGCGTGTGGCCTCCTTAATGAGGGTGCATCTTATATGCTGTCAAATACGGTATTTGATGAAAAATATCTTCTATTTTGTTTTACTTATTGATGTTGTACTACAAATGGCATAAATACTGCTCCATTACTATACTCAGTTTTGCTACCCTCCCAAAGATTGCAACGTAGTTCCTGAAATATGCATAGTGAACAAAGTGTGCTTGAGGTGACAATTGTAAGAGAATTGTAAGAATCAGATTGGTGGGAATTCATCAAAAGTTATTTTTTTGTCAAAAAATGGCTGTAGTTTTTTCAGCAATAACGACAGTTATTTATGCCTGCTTATGGAGTTAGGTAATGTGTGAGTAAGTTATTTCACCAAATTGCATCCCAATGTGCCAACCTTGCAATGTGTAGTACTTTAGACAAGTATCTGTAATAAAGTTAATATGGTTAAGAGTTACTTTGTAGAATAGTAATATGCTGAATAAGTAACTTTGTATTTACTACGGATAAATTTTATTTGCATGACTGGTTTCATTAGCAAAGGAAAGGACCTGGTGGCAAAAAGATTTGACCTGCTAAACCTTTACCTGCTACTTAGTATCCCATATAGCTCCTTTGGTTTTAACCTCCTTTCCCCACCCTTTCCTTTAATTTTGAAACATATTTAATGTGCTTCATGTAGCTGATGATGTTAGCTAATGAAACTGGTCATGTAAATAAAATTTATCTGTGGAGAGTACAAAGTTATTTATTCAGTTTTATCTGTAATGTCATGTGTGATAGATTTGAGGTATGACTTGGAAGTATGGATCTATGAGGAACATGAGAGGAAAGGTCTTTTTTTCAATCATCTGTGACATTTATGTGAGTATTTGAGGCTTGATGGTATTTGCTGAAACCATATTGGAATATACCAAAGAGAATCTTGTATTTCTTGCAATGCAATTCTTGCATAAAAACTGAAGCAATGGTTGATTATGTGGTCAAGACTATTAGATAATCAATAAGGAAACAATAACTTTGTATCTTCCTCAATAATATTCTTGTGAAAGATAACAAGTTATCTTTTTCTTCATGAAGATGTCTTTTCACCAAGTTATGTATTAACATTTGAAATCCTTTCCATTAAAGTGTAAAGTCCAATGCATCAAGAGTTAATTTGGAAATTCAGTTTTTGCCTTATATATCTCTGTTAACTTAATTTGAAAGTCCTTTGTATATTTTAAAGTTAATTTGTATGATTGGTATTGAATAGTTCATCTGTTTACCTCTTGAGAGATAAGTGTACCTATGTGCCGTTTGGCTCTCTACAGCAAAGTTTGTACAGTTATAGTACATCACCATGTCAGATTTTCTCTCTCTAGAGCAACTGCGACATTAGGATGTGACTTACTGACGAGAAGAACATATTTACTAGGTTTTCTTTTGTAAATATGGATATTTTTATCTATGTTTAAACAACATTGGAGCATGAAGTGGATCTGTACAAGTTTTTAACTCCAAGGACTCTCATCGCATTTGGTTCAATGTTCCAAGTCAAGAAATACCTACTTTCTTCAACCTCATAAATAGTCCATGATATAAAATAATTATCGATTATTAGGTGAATTCCCTTCCTCAGAAAGGGTCCCATCAATCTCATGACCACATGGTTCAGAAAGATGGCCTATCCTATATATCCACAATGTATGCAAATCCATTCAATGAATATTTGGAATTAAAATCCATTACTAAACGAAACCTCAGCCCATATTTATTGGGTTTATAAGAAATAAATTGTGTGAATGGACATCTACACTTACTGGGAAAAACTGATCATTCACCATAACTTTTGTACTGGATTTGTAGCAAGCTTGGTAATATTCAATGAGTCTGTCCCGCACAAAAGAAAAAAGGCAAATTTGTCAGTTGCGATAATGGAAATGGGAAACGGATCTTATGTATGGACATATAAGAAAGTAGAAGGTAAAAGGTTTGCAGCACAAATCGTCATTAGAATTGCGAACTTAAATTTTTATACATAGCAATATTCCATTTATTTTACATGGTAGCAAAATAATTATAGTAAAAAGCAATATTATTTTGAAGTATTATTGTAAGCACTTCTATTATAAAATGATGAAGGTTTCATCATCCAAAATAAGTAGAAAAATAACCACCCCTTTAGTTAGATGTCCTGAGGATACCTCAGCTGTTCTAGGGGGTATGTGGTAGTATCTCGTATGAAATTGTTCCAATTAAGTTTAAATTGGGTGAGCATGTGCAATACTAAAAATAAACAAAAGTCGGAAATTTTTTTTTGAAAATGGGCAAGGTTTCCTGAGGATACCCTCTGCTGTTCTAGTGTTAAGGATATGAAATGTCCCTCACTCATATGAATAGTTGAATATTGTCTTAGGAGTGTTAAATAAATGACTGACTTTAATAAGTTTTGGGATAATATATATTGTAGTAGAACAGAGATTAACTTATAATTTATGGAACAGCTGTGTATCATAACTGTCACATTGTTAAATTTTTTGTTGTTTTTTTAACAGGTGAAGGTTGGATTTGGTGGTTTATGGAAAGAAAGTTTGACTGAACTAAGTGGTGGTCAGCGGTCACTTGTTGCTCTATCTCTGATTCTTTCAATGCTTCAGTTTAAGCCTGCTCCATTGTACATTTTAGATGAAGTAGATGCTGCCCTTGATCTCTCTCACACAGAAAATATTGGTCGAATGTTGAGGACTCATTTTAGGAATTCACAGGTAAATTCGGTATTTTTCTTTCTTCCTAATTAATTAAAATACTTGTATTTATTGTTTACAATGTTTTTTAAATTCATTTTTTTTATTTCGGCATATAAATTTTTATCTTTTTTGCTGAGCATCTATTCAAATCTATCAGCAGATGAATGAGAGAATTGAATGCATTACCTGGAGAAGTTCTCATTCCAATTACAGAAAATTTAAAAAAATTGAATCTAAGTTGATAGTACTGAATAAGTAATGAAATTATTTGGCTTGTATTTAGTTGTAAATATTAGCTTATATGCTCTTATTTGTATTTTATAAGCATAAGTTATATATGGGTATGTTAGGTACATATATTATGTATCATGTATGTGTTTGACTTATGAATGACTTCCTGAATATTTTTTTAGTTTTAGCATATCAATTTTGTAATGTTTTTCTAAATAAATAAATAAATCTATAAAAGGTTGAGTGACAACCATAAAACCTTTACTGCCATTACTCAATTGTTGTTAAGTAATTATTGCTATAAAATAAGGGTTTATATTTGTTCAGCTATTATTTCCTATACATTGCTACTATTCTCAACAAATCCCATAGTGTAATGGTTTAGAAACGCAGTTGGTAACAAATTTCTATTTCTTTCAAAGGGAAAAATATCCAACATAACAGCAAACAATACTAGCTGGAATTTGGTGATATTTCTTTCACTGACTTAAATGATGTTTGTAATTATTATTATTTTACTTGTTTATCATTTTAATTTCTTAGAGATTCTTCTCTACTATATTAGGTCTGTTAATATCAATGCTTTTCTAAATTTCAGTTCATCATCGTCTCTCTGAAAGATGGTATGTTCAATAATGCAAATGTCCTTTTCAAAACAAAGTTTGTCGATGGAGTTTCAGGTGTAACACGTACCGTGCATCGTCAAGGAGAAGATGGCCAAATTATTTCTTCTACAACAACACTCATTCAAAATTCTAAGGGAAGAGGAAAAAGAAAACTTACATGAAAATGGAAGTTGGTCAAAAAATATATAAAAATCTATTCTTACACACCAGCTGTTTTTGATCACCAGCACGTCTTTGGTGTTTACAATGTGTAATATATAGAAAGAAACATAATAGGAGCAAAAGTATTCATACCTATGTCATTTATGTAAAATTCTGTTTTTTTTTTAGTTTTCATGATTATAGTTTGCCCTATTTTAAAAAATAAAAGTGGAAATCTTGTGTCTCATTATTGTTCTAGTGGTGAATTTTAGTATATAAATTTAAATTGTTATATCTTGATTCCAAAAATTGTAACTAATCTAACATAATGTTTAAACAATTCTATATTTCTTTCGTACATACATTTGTGAGTCTTCCTAGTTCTAACTACAAATAAAATCTCTTACTGTCTGTATCTTAAGAATTTTAATAAAGTTAGATTGACTTTTTATTTATTCTTGCATTATTTTTTTTCTAGAAAACTGTGAGTGATCCTTTAATCCTGTTAATTAATATTTTATTTAGTCTATCACCCTAAATACTTGAAAAGTTCCATCTGTTTTGCATTTAACATCCCTTTACTGATTCCAAGTTGTGGTTGGTGGACTTCATAAATAATTTTATTTAACCACATTCTTTCCTAAGCTGACAATCATGCAATTTAAATTTTAATCTAATTAAATTCGTCATGGTCTTACAATTATTATTATATATGGTAATTAACTGTGGTTATCTTGTTCTTCTAATATGCAGTTACTTTTGTAAAATCCATGAAAATGGGTTTCTTTAGCTCAAATTAAAATATAAAATCCATTATAATGGCCTTTAATTAGGTAATATTTTAGCATATTGAATTCATCTTATGTACCACTTCTATCTTTTCTTTTTTCCAGACTTTCGATCACCAATTGAAAGTTAAATACTTATTTTTAGAGGAATTTTTTATACATACCTTTATAAATACTATTGCTGAGTTTAGATGTATGCTGATCTCTCTTGCATAAAATTCATTTGTCAGAAATATTTACCAGTGATGAAAGTTAAGTTGTATGAAAAAGGAAAGGTTAGGAGAAAAATTCCATGATGTGGAAATCCTTTCAGCTGACTGTGGTCAATTTAAGTGGAGTAGTATAGGTTGAATAGAATTAAAGCAAACAGGTGAACTAGGAAGGAGAGTCATTCAAAATCTGTGAATCAGGAAGAGGAACAGAATAAAATGGACGGACATCTACTGCAACATTTATGTGCGATATGAAACCCAATTTATAAATATTGATATTGTATAAATTTCTATAAGTTTCACAATAATTATTGTTTGAATTTTATGTATTATGAAAACGGAAACTAAGGTTTTAAAGTTTTAATATTCATTTCTTATTTCTTAATCGTGTTCTCAATCGACAATTTTTCTGCTTTAAGGAGATAATTTTGATATTTATTGAGGGGACTACCATCTGTCTCAATTGTTTCTTAACTAGTGGACTTTATGAAACATTGTCTTAACAGTTAAAATTCTTTGTAATTGGGGTATTAAAAACTAGAAATTCACTCGTTTGGTGATGTAACTTTGAAAAACTCCTATGTATTGCTTTGTAATTAATGGAAATCTAAATTAGTAATGCAATTGCTGTGAATGAACATTAATTTTGTAGGATACTAAATGTATTATTTATTCTTAGTTGCTTTTTAAATTTGCTGGTGAACATAGAATTTTTATTTTTTTGGATTTTCAATGTTTTTATTTTTTTATGTCAGTTATGTCGAACTGTTTCGCTGAAGTCTACCGCCACCATTTATTCAGCAAAGTATTCTGTAATCTGGAAGGGAATTTCTATTGCCCATTGTTAATTTCCTGAAATTTTAGGATCTATGAAGATTAATTTCATTCAAATATTACATTTATATTAGTCTCTCCGGTTATAAAACTGTATGATCTCATGAAAGAGATTCATGAAAATTGACAACGTAGAAAACGAGACGAATATTTTCAAAATAATATTCTCGAATAAATATCTGTTAGTATTATGAAAAATTTAACTGTGTTTTAAAACTTATAAAATTTAGATTTTATTCTCATATGATTTTAAAACTTTGGATTAAAAATGGCGACAGCGCGCCATAATTTCTACTCTCCTGTGAGTTACTTTGCGCATTACCATCGCGACGTCACAAATGTGAGAGCAGGTAGGACAGCGTCAGTGATTGCCGAATGTTCGTCCAAGACGAAATCCAAAGAAAGTTAATGCATTATTGACCATCCATGAAATTTGACAATACTTATTAAAAGAACAATAAGCATTTTACATGTTGTAAACAAATATATAGATAAAATATCTAAGTTGAGGTATTAATTTCGAAATGAAGTTTCCTGTTAGGGTTGCCACAGAAAATTGCTTTCTTAAGGGTTGACTCCATCTTAGTAATACGAAGCTGCTGCTTGGAAATTAATTTTGAATTTCAAGTAAGTAAAATTTTAGTCTTTTTGATTTGTTATGGTTGTAATTTTTAAATCTTATCCTAGAATTTGTATGTGATTAGTACGTGAAACGACTGCTTCCAGTGTTAAAATGGCGGACAGAATCGTTAACACGGTTTTGGTTGATAGATATGAAAAACTAATATTATAATTTACTCTTTTATTTTACCCGTTTGTTTGGCTAATTAATAATATCTCTCTTCTGATTAACTTGACCAAAAAGCATAAACTGATTGTAACTGTGAATAATTCGTTTTCTTTGTTTCATCATTTTCCTTCACGTTATTGAAATTTATATTTCCGAAGGTGACATGCCCAGTGGAAAAGAGACGGAACGAAATGGAAGGCCTACCTTGGATCGTCGGCGAGCTAATTACGCTAGTCCAAAATCTGAAGTCTCAACTCGTGGGAGTGACGTAGAGAAACAAAATCTTGGTGTTTTTGAATCTAGTGCATCATTTAAGGACAAGAAAAGAAAGCACAAACGTGTCGGAAGGAAGAACAAAAAGAAGAGGCATTCCAGAAACGAGGAAATTGATTGTGCAGGAATACCCGTTAAACCCTTAGTAGAATATTCTGATGTAAGTTCAGAGGACCTTTCTGAACCAGAAGCTGGTGAGATACAGAGTGATGACAGTTTTCGTGCCAGTTTGAGTGAAGGTGAAGTGAGTCCTGTGCCAAAAAAACGACGTAGAAAGTCTAAAACGAAACTTTCAGATGACATAGGTAGGCGTCACATGAGAGATGTATCTCCTGCATCAGTAAAAGATGAAAAACGGGATAGGAATCTCTCTCCGTCTCCCCTTAGTGATATGACAATTTTTAAAAGTATTAAAGTAAAGGACGATAGTAAATCTCCAGTGGAAGACCAGAAAAGTGACCGACATCATTCTAAGAATATATCCAATTCTCCTAATAGAAGGTGCGAGAAGCATCTGCGTGATAGGAGTCATACTCCTTTGGAAAAGAAGGGTGATGAACATTTGATAGGAGTTTCATTGTCTCCAGTTCACTCTTCTAATCCAGAAAAGAAAGTTTCCAATTCACCCTACAGCGTAGGTAATGAACAAGGTAGGGAACATAGTGGTTCGCCTCATTCTATAACCGATCACAAGAAAGGAAGGGATGGTTTGAATTCGGATCATGCTGATAGGAGACGCGATAAAAGGGACAGAAAAGAGAAAAAGCATAGGCATGATAAGGATAAGAAAAAACTAAAGTCTCCTCAGAGGCGGAAGAAAAGAAAAAGAAATTCTGCTAGTCTAAGCCCTCATAGCAACATTGGCACTGGTGTCGATGGTAGCACTTCAGTTGACGTTCTGAGAAGTGTTCAACCAGATACCTGGAAATCTAGTGGCAGTATTGATAATGCAACAGTGATCAGTTTTCAGGAGAAGAGGAGGTTAGAAAACTTCAGTCCGAGAGATTCATTCCCTCAGTACAGTGGTGCGAGCCCCAGACGAGAAGTGTCCGCGGGTTATAGTCCGCCCGTTTCACTGAATTCCCCTGTTAGGGCTCCTTCGAGTCCTCATTCACCTCATACACCTCCACTTCCTCCCAAGGCTTACGAGAAGTTAACAGGTCAAGTGCAGAACTTACCTATGCGTTCAGGCACATCATCTTCGCACCGTTCAGCTAGCACAGAGGGTCAATTAACTGCTTATCGGAGTGTTTCCCCGGCACCAATATTATCAGTTTCGTCTAAGAGTTCTCCTTCTAAAAGGAAGAAGTCATCCAGCAGAAACCACAGGTCTAGGCGAGAGAGGAGTAGAAAAAGTCGGAGTAGGACAAGATCTCCTATTCGGTATGTAATTAGTATAATATTTTATGAACTCTTAGTTGGTGTTGATGCACTCCCTGCCACATGCCATTGATGGCTTTCAGGGTATTGATTCGTATCCTACTCCAACTATCCATAATCATTCTTGAGTTCATTTTATTTGGTTCAATCTCTTCCCTACCATTTGTATGATCGAAATATATTTAATCTGGAAATAGCCTAATAAGTTGGAAGTGAAAATTTCATTAACAAGCCTTAGATAATAGTATAATTACAGCAGAGGATTTTCTCATGGTTAAATTATCATGGGAACCTTTCTGTCATGGTGAATGTTTGAAAGTAAAGCATATATTAGCTTTTACTTCAACACAAATTAAGTTGGAAAAAATTCTAAATTTGTCTTTCATTCATGTTCTACCTATTAGTTACAAGTTAGTTTGTTGTTTGCTTAAGTGCAGTTTTTCTGTGCTCTAGTTGAACACAAATTTTAAATAGTTTTTCTTGTAGAATTTTTCTACCTTACTTACTGTTTTCATGTAAAATATATGAGGTAGATTTTATTCTTCTTTATAAACCTTGTCAGCCAGTGCTGATGCTGATCTCGATTAGTGGCTATCTGGTGAGACAATGATGTTTACAGTGTAGGTACTAACCTGTAATTGTTTAAGATTTCAATCCTTTCACTGTTGATTATATGAATTTAAATATAAGTCTATGTATTATAGTATTCACCAGAGCAGCAGCGTTTTTCCTTTAATATTTTCTGAACTTGATGCTATGACATTCTTCATAGTTCTCCTTGTTGAACATTGATTAAAATAAAAAATTATTTGTATGTTACAGCCTTGAATGTAAATTTATGTCTTGGAGATAGACTATTACTGATTATAGAAAATGATTCAAATTCCATGTCATCGTGAGATTGATATATCATGGGATAGTACAATTAATTTGTTACACACTATTGCAGTAGATTTATAGGAAACACTTAAAATGTATGATTTTGTATCTTGCTTATCTTAATACTATTAATTTACCATTTCTGAAATAATTGGTAATAGCAAAGGAATTTCTGTATATAACTCTTTATATTGGTTAATTGTTGTTCACCTTAACATTGTGAGTTGTTTTTTGAAGCATTAAAACTCGTGATTAGCATATTTCAAGAAATTTATCATAAGCTTCTGGGTATTCAATGTTAGTCTGGACTCATGATCAATTTTTTAGCATCAAATTTCTTTTGGGAAGGATTAAATCCTCTGTTTAATACAGTTATTGGTTAGATTTCTGATGTTGGTGTTAATTTATGATTGACTTTTCCTAATAGTGTTGATTTATTCACATCATTGTCTTCATCCACATCATTACTTTTCAGTCATCTGAATAATTATAATTTCCTTGAAAAAGAAGATAATAAAATCTATTAAATGTTAAGAAACTATTCAAAATATTAAAATAATTATTATTTTGCAGCTTGAGGAGAGGTTTTAGTCGATCTATTACAAGATCAAGAAGCCGAAGCATCCCAAGATGGAGAAGAACACGGTCTAGAAGCCGATCTCCTAGGGTTAGATCTCCACGTCCACGCAGTCCTAGATCTCCAAGACCAAGGAGTCCACGCAGCCCAAGACCTCGTAGTCCAAGGGCTTTACGACCTCGTAGTCCACGCTCCCCAAGACCAAGGAGTCCCCGTTCTCCCAGACCCAGAAGTCCTCGATCCCCTAGACCTAGAAGCCCTAGATCACCAAGACCACGCAGTCCTCGCTCTCCACGGCCCAGAAGCCCAAGATCTCCAAGACCAAGAAGTCCTAGATCACCCAGGGCTGGGGGTCCACGTACTCCTCGCGCTAGGAGTCCTAGATCCCCTAGACCTAGGAGTCCTAGATCTCCTAGAGGGAGAAGCCCAAGATCTCCTAGAATTAGAAGTCCAAGGTCACCTAGGGTTAGGAGTCCAAGGTCACCGAGACCCAGGAGTCCGAGATCGCCTAGACCCAGGAGTCCAAGATCACCAAGACCCAGGAGTCCAAGATCACCAAGACCCAGGAGTCCAAGATCACCAAGACCCAGGAGTCCAAGATCACCAAGACCCAGGAGTCCACGATCACCGAGGCCAAGAAGTCCTAGGTCTCCAAGATCTAGAAGATGGTCACGTTCCCCTAGTTGGGGTACTCGTGGTTCTAGGGCTAGATCTCGTAGCCGAAGTCGTACTCCTCTACGTGGTCGGAGGTCTGGAACGGGCTCTGGTAGTGGGGCTAGGAGCTCATCCAGGAGGAGGTCACCATCTAGTCCATCTCCAAGATCTCCCTCTCATCATCATCGTCATCATAGGCATTCTCATACCACTCCCAGTGCTAAAGTTTTACGTGAACAAGCTAAGATGAGTGAAACCAGCCTCTTTGCAGAACTTGTTAAGGATAAGAACATGAGAGAGTTAGCCATGAAACGGTTAGCAGCATTCAAAGAAAAGGAAAAAGCTAAAGAAGAAACAAGTTCAATTGAAATAGTGGATTTGGACAAAGAGCCATCAGAAGAGTCCTTACCTTCTATCACTCAGTCTGTTCAAGACATGGCTGTGCCGGTGAATACTTCGTTTTCTCAGGTCATGGACATTAATAGCATACCTATACCATGTGAGGTATCACCTGCTAAATTTCCTCCTGCTGCAGTGCCTGTAGGCATTCCCACTACTCTAGTTACCACATCTTTAACAAATCCAAGTGCTGTGTCTGGACATCCAGAACTGACTTCTCAGATTCCTGCAGTTACTCCAATGCTCTCCATTCCTATTAAGCATCCAGTCAATCTTATTCAGTCTACTACTCCAGTACATGTGGTAGATTCAATGAGTGCAACATCCATTCAGACATCAGTTTTACCACCTGCAATGGTCAGCGGCACAAATTTGGGAGGAGCACCTATGAATACACTTTCCTCTCTGTTCCCGAAAGTGGGTATGGATCCGAATGTGATTGCTGGTTTAAAGCAAGACATTCAGTTGATGATGGAACAAAATACAAGTCATCAACAAAAAGTAAGAACAGAAGTGAAGACTGATACTAAAATTACCAATACACAAAGTAAATTTGAGTTATTGTCAAAACCCAAAAGCCTTACAAAATTACCAATGCCTCCAGGAATAAATCAAAGTGATTTTGAGAGTATTGACTCCCCACCAAGTTTATCTGCAAGTCCTGAACTGGAAGTTATCAGGACTCCACCTAAAAAAGGAATCAGAGATTTGCCTATGCCACCAGGTAGGTTAAATAAATTTATATTTCCTTCACCCTTAACTCCCTTTGTGAAGAATGATTTTACAAATTTTTGATTTGATTAGAACTTAGATTTTTTGGTTGGCTGTCCTAAGGATTAGCAAATATTAGTTATTGTTCAAACCATTACATCAAATTCACAAATGAAATTAAATTTGTGTTGATTTTTTTTCTACCAAAGTAGCATCAATGATTTTAATTTGTCAGTTTAATAAATTTATTCATACTTTTTGATAAGATTTTCCTTTAGTATGTAATTATTTTGATGAAGGATTATTATGGTATTATGTAATTTATTGTGAAGCTAATTCCACATCTCTTGCTTATTTTATTTTTACTGTTTATCTCTCCTAATTTTTAAAATCTATTTTTGATCTTTATCTGTAAATTTGCTCTGGGGCTTCTATTAACTGTGATGGGCAGGATCTGTTTGAGGTGGAGACTTCCAAAAGTGAGAAATATCAGCTTTGCATGATGATTGTACTTTTCTTGATAAAATAGGTGGAACATACCAGATGAAGTTTTAATGTCCTGTTTTTCAAGCTGCTATAGGTAGAGTTTGAATCTTGGAAATATGGAAAGAAAATTTAAAACTTATAGAAACTATTGGTTTAATGTTTAGAAAGATTGTTACTGTTGATGCACCACTTCCATTCTGAAGATACTTTCTTTGAAAGACTATCCATTTCAAGAAGATTCAGTGATCACATTAAAAATTAACTAGGAAAAGCAATACTAAGTGGTGCTATCAATAGCCAAATTGATTGTTAGACTCAAATCTATTTCAGAGGCCCTAGTTTTTATAAAGATAAATAATTGAAAATGATCAAATACTTCCCATGAATCATTTTTTGCATGACCATGATATACTTCATTTAATATTAAAATTTCCTTTTCTTGAGACCTATGCAAATGACCACAATCTACTGAAAGTATATTAGGTACTAAGATATCTTTGTATAGGTAATCTATGAATGTTGCATTAACCTAAGAAGGAAACCCTGCATAAGCTGGAAATATAGTGTGTTCCCCTAAGTTTTGAGGCAACTTGTCTGTGCATCTATTTTCCTGATCTTTCTTGGATTATCAGATCAGCCTATATAACATGGAGGATGCACAATATTAGCAAAATTTTTGTAAAAGGAGCTTTCTCTGAATTTATTTAGTACTTGTATTCTTTACACCAACCTCTCTTATAATGATTCCCATCCCATCTTAGTAACACTCAATGAAAAATTTTCATGAAACAAATTGCCTTTTATTGGACCTTTTCTAATTCTCAAATACAGTTCTTATTGGCAGAGACTCAAGGGCTGCATATGTACTCAAGTCAATGCCTTGTATAATAAGTAACATCCTTTGCTAACTTTTTCATCGCTCCTACTGACTAATCTCTACAGGAATATGAAAATTAGATGCTAATGTCTACTCTAATATCAAATCTTGTTAATTTCCTTTATTTTCAAGTAAAGTACAACTATCATTGATATAATTTAAGTGTACAAATGGGGATAGGATAAAGGGGAGAAGTTAGACCAGACTAATGAACAAACTATTATCCCAATATCTTATTAGCTGCCCTATAGCCAATTGACTTATTGTGCCAAAAATTCAGAGATGTTATTTTATTTTAAGAATGATGGAAACAAATATGACAAAGATCTAAAAGAAGGTCTAAACATTTGAGAAGTATTTGGTATTTTTAACCTGTTAAGGTGGTGATTCTTGTCTAAAGTTTTATTAGTTATTTGTAAGTGGTGTCCTTTGCTAAAGGAAGTTTATTGTTTATCTTTCCTTTCTATTAGCTTATTCCAATTAAAGTCTATAGGATTTTTTGTCTTTGAATATTAAAAATGATTGTGGTCTCAATCATATTGTTCTGTCAATTTGTATGAATCTATTTTTGATTTACTTAATATTCTCCTATTCAAGGATCCAAAAATTTTTAGGAAAAGTACAATAGATATTTAAATTTTAACTCCTATTCATGATCTCCAAACAGTTAATATCAAAGGTAGTTTTATCTGGCTTTTGTTAAATATGATGTTTATGGAAGAGGTACATTTTGAATTGTTAAATATTAGTTAATGAAATGCTTTCTTAACAGCGCATATTATCATATACTATCATCTATCACATTTCATTAAAAATATGCACTCTTTTTATTATTTGATTAAGAGAATGTGATATGAGTGTTAAGGATTAAACAATTGGGAAATAATATTAAGCGCAAGTTTATCATTAGTTATTCCCTGTTGTTATTTTCTTCAATTTTCAATGTATTTGCAAACAGGGGACTTACCATTTTCTCTCTTCTTATTAACCATGTTTCATCTTGAATATTAACTTTGTCTTATTGACATCCATTTCTTTAAATGAGTAAAACTCTAAATATATTATATATCTCAATTTTATAATGTCTATGTGCAACTTACTTGAAAAATCTTGGACTAGGAATACTTGGTGATTTCACTCACCTCTTTTAATATTCCTGTCTTATTTAAGTTGTTCCTGGAACTGAGGAACTAAGCCCTGATGAGGACATGGCTGCAACTCCACCGCCAACATTGGAGAAGAAAAAAAAGTCTCCAAGGCCTAGAGTTAGGAGGCCTAAGATAGTAAATAGGAAACGCACCCACCAGCCAACTATAGGTGGGAAAGACTGGGGTGAGAGGTGTGTTGATGTGTTTGAAGTAATAGTACAAATTGGTGAGGGCACATATGGACAAGTTTATAAAGCAAGAGACAAACAGACAGGTGGGTATTTTAAATAAGGATTATCTAATCAGCAAGAAAGAGATTCCTCTAGTAAGGAAACAATGAAAAGAGAGAACCTAAGCTGTAATCATTAAAGATTTGAAATTAGACTTACCCCTATATGATTCACCTGTTACTTCCAGTAAGTCAAATATTCCAGGGGAAAGTTTTTCAGGAAGTTCTAAATACATATTTTGGAAGCCTTCATCCTCTGTAGTTATGTCGAATTGTATTGCACAATAGGCAAAGAGAATGGAAGCAATTGGTCCAAGTTTATAAAGTAGTCTCTCTTTTGTTTCATTATACATTATATATTATGCTGTATCATTATTTTGTTTTATTAGGTGGCATGAATGATTCATTCTAATTTTTGAACAGGGGATATGGTTGCCTTAAAGAAAGTGAGGCTAGAGAATGAGAAAGAAGGATTCCCAATAACAGCTGTCAGAGAAATCAAAATTCTAAGGCAGTTAAATCATAAGAACATAGTTAATTTGAGAGAAATTGTTACAGACAAACAAGATGCTTTGGATTTCAGAAAGGTAAGACTGTAACATTATTTTAACATCTTAGTGTTTCCTCAGATTTCTTCTAATTTTATTATCTAATTTGGCAGGACAAAGGCTCATTCTATTTAGTTTTTGAGTATATGGATCATGATCTGATGGGGCTGCTAGAATCTGGTATGATTGATTTTAATGAGCACCATAATGCCAGCATTATGAAGCAATTGCTGGATGGCTTGAACTACTGCCACAAAAAGAATTTTTTGCACAGAGATATAAAATGTAGCAACATCTTAATGAATAACAGGTACTTTCATTTTATTTTATTGACAGGTATCAAACCTCTATAACAGTATAATTATTTTTCAATTTTTATTTGGAAATTATTATTTTTTCTCATTATTTGATAGAATCTCATTGAATTCTTGTCGTTTTTTATGCATCTTTATCCAACTAAATAGAACATATGAAACATCAAGTTTTAATTTGTATTCATTATCTTCAGGTAAAAAAATACAGCTTTAATTCTTGTTTGCAAAAAGGAAAAGTGTGGACTGTTGACTTATAAAATAAATATCGTAAATAATAAGTACATAAAGGTTGACTTCATTCTGACTTATAACAATTTTTTAAATCCAATTAAATCCCTTTTTAAATTACATTCATCAATATTTTCATATATTTTTATAGTCTTTGAGGAAGATAAACTCATTGACGGCAAAGGTCTTAGGGGTAATTATCTATATTTATCCATGCTGCTGCTTGTTTGATGATATGCTATCAATTTATTATTCAATTGATATTTCAGCTAAAGCATTAATTCTTTATTTTTTGAGATATTTCTGATGTTATCCCTTTGTGAAAGTCTTTGTTTCATTTAATGAATATATTGTTATCTACATTTGTGTAGAGTTTTGATATCACTTCTTCTGTAATGACTTTAAAATTATCTCAAAAGAAAATATTATAAGCCTAATTCCTACATTCATTTATGCAAAGGGGAGAAGTTAAACTTGCTGACTTTGGGTTAGCACGTCTATACAATGCTGAAGATAGACAAAGGCCATACACCAACAAAGTTATAACACTTTGGTATAGACCACCTGAACTACTGTTAGGAGAGGAAAGATATGGACCTGCCATAGATGTCTGGAGTTGCGGATGCATTTTAGGGGAGCTTTTCTGTAAGAAACCACTGTTTCAGGTAGGTAATAATTTTCAATCTCTTCTTTTTTGCTGAGTTGGGTCTTATATATCTTTGAACTTACTTTTAATCAGTTAAGTTTATTATTACTATTATTCTATGTTAAGGAAGTTATTTTTCTGCTAACAATAGTTACATTTTGGATAACAGGATTGTTACTAACAGTGCCTCAATAATTAAGAGATTCATTTTATGTGGTGGATTCTTCATGGAATATAAATTATCTTCCAGGCTAATGTAGAAATGATGCAGTTAGAAATGATATCTCGGCTATGTGGCACCCCAACTCCTGCTGTTTGGCCTACGGTTATAAAACTTCCTCTATGGCATACTGTGAAACCAAAAAAAATATACCGGAGAAGGTTGAGGGAAGACTTCATTTTTATGCCATCAACAGCATTGGATCTCTTAGACAAAATGTTAGAATTGGATCCAAGCAAGAGAATCACTGCAGAAGATGCTTTAAAAAGTGCCTGGTTGAAAAATGTCAATCCAGAAAAGTAAGATTTTTCTAGTTACAATTATTTACTTTGTAGGATATCTTAGTTAAAAACTATATTCTGGATTTTGATGTAGATACTTTGGCTATATTGCAACTGTACTTTTTCTTGACCCTTTAAAATGTTGTTCTGTATATTGTAATAATAATATTGAAATACTGTATAGTAAAATGATTTCATACTTTTCTCTTCAAATATGTCATCTATTTTTCGTAGCTGTTGAATTGAAACAATATTTTATACTAATTGCATTAACTTTTCATTGTCATTTCAAATTAACTATATTAGCTTTTAGGGAACAATGTTAAGCAGAAGTGAAGTTTTGCTTAAATGGTTTAACTTAATCTTTCGATTTCCTGAGGGGGTATACTTATTAACATCTACCTTGTTAGAACATTACCTCTACTAGGATATCTGACTGCGGTTGATGCCTTTATGTAGAGTGCTAACAACATAAGACATTACTTAATCCCATTAATTAAATCCCACAATCTATGCATGTTTCTACAGTATTATTTTATTTGAGATCATTTTGAATTTACAAAATATAATTTTTTTTTCTCAATCTTTGTGAGTGACTGTGTAGCTAATGTTATCATTCAGCTGCTTGAAACAAGTATCTATATCTATCTATAGAATCTTATTCTTTGCCATATTCATGCTCTACGTGCACTGAAGGAAGAGCGTCAAGTTGCTCACAATGCAGGATTGTCTTTTCTAAGATATTCATTTGATGTTAATTTTTTTTTAATCAATTTGTCGGAAGGTTTAGAGGGAAGCATTCGTAGGCTAGGGGAAGTATTCATTCAGAGACATAATATTCTTTTGTTGTGCCTAAAACATTATTAACTTCTAGGGTCTATTTGAAAATGAGGAAATTGTATTACCTACAAGGAAATAAACCTATGAATTCATTAAAAATAATACTAATTGATGCTTGTAACAAAAAATGATTACTCAGTATAGAAAAAGAGGCATAGTATATTGTAATAAGAAATTTCAAAATGATTTGATGATTAGTTTTAACAATACAATGTCCACTGAACTAGGGATTCCATTTAAATTGCCTCCAACCCTTAAGATGGGATTCATTTTTAACTCTCTGTAATTGAAGGATTAACAGAGTGAAATGAGCCCCTTGAATTGAAATGTCGAATCTAGCTCATCACAATCTACAATCATCATTTAATTAAAATACCATATTTCCCCACGTATAAGACACCCTTTTTCCAAAATTTCCGAGTAAAGTAGGGGGTGGCATATTTATATAAAGCAGGGTACACCTTTTATGAGTGAAAAATGCATAAAATAATAATGAAGGGTTCAACTGGTTTTTTAGAAGTATGTTGTACTTCTTTGTAAACAACTGTAAGTGATGATATGATTATAAGACTATATTCTTAAGGTTTTATTATATTGTATGATTATTTGAAAAGCTACTAGAACAGTTTCACACAATGATGGAATTAGCAGTCTATTAAAATTCTGTCTTTAATATCATGACTAATTTTTCGAAAAATACAAACAGCCCATTTTATTATTTTGCCTTATTTTCAGAATGCCACCACCTGAATTACCTACATGGCAGGACTGCCATGAACTCTGGAGCAAGAAGCGCCGCAAACAGATGAGGGAACAGCAAGAGGCAATGCAGAATTTGCCACCTGGTAAGCCTCTAATCACAAAAGAGGCATCTGGTAAACCTTTTGAAGATAGCATGGAGCTGGGAGGGTAAGTTGTACTGCATCGCATTGAGAATGTTTATATTTTATTAGGAAAACATTGAAATTCTTTCCCCAAATTTTATTCAATTTTGCATGAACATTTTTGTGATATCAATGTTATAGTGAATAATTTTAATATTGTATTTTTAAGATAGTATGCAACATTTATTGAAACCTGGTAGATATGTTGGTAATAATGTAAACTTTCTTCTTTTATATTGCACCAACATAAACTTGAAGGTTAAGCATTTTTAACTGTTTGTTCTGCTTTTATTGATTTACCTATGACTTCTTTATTTTATAGTGTTGCACATTTGTTTGCATAACATTGTAAACTGATATCAAATGAAAATCTGTTGGCTAATTGCTTACAGATCCCCTAACCGCACTCCGTTGAAGAGGTCATTATATGAAAGGTAATGACAAGATTTTTTTTTGCATTTTAGTGGTGCATTGGGAAATATCTTATTAAGTTTGACCAACATTGCTTGGAAGAAAATTTTCTCTTTAATGAATCCTAAGGAAAAATATTTGCATTTATAACTGATAAAGCATGAAGCACTAACATTGGATATTTTATATAGATTTGTGAGTACGCAGTACCTAACAAGATTTTGGCCTAGAAAAAACTATGGCTTAAATTCATTTTTACATATGCTCTTGAGATCAAACTCAAATGTGCGGTTCTCAATTATTTATGTTTGCTTAACTGCATTGAAAAATTTCTGTCCTTACACATTTTATTCATCACTAATATGAACTATCTCAAACAGTAAACAATTGATTTTACACTTATTGTGTAGACATGAACCTTTCATTACATTTAATTCTGTTTGTTTGCTGATGCCTTAAAGTTTTGTAGTTTTGTGTGTGTTTGTTTTTCTTATTCTTCACATTTTGCAATGTCATTTTATTTCTGCAATAAGAATCTGTCAAATGTGTTTTTTATAATTTTTATAAAAACTTAGTAGCAACTACTTTTATGGTTCATTTTTCTAATTTGCTAATGTCATTTATATTAATTTCGTGGATTGTTATTTAAATTTCTCTAAATATGATTTACTAGCTGTGAAAAATTTTATTAAGATTTTTGAATTATCCTCAGTTCTTGACTGCTAAATATAAGTGTATAATTTTTTTATTTCCCTAGTCACTGCGTTTTGTATTTGCATGCTTATTAATACTTGTGCTTTAGATTATTTTCATTAACTGAATATAGTATTACTTGTTGTCTCTGTTTCTTATATTTAAGTGAAATTATTTTTGAAAAAATTGAATATTTACTTATAAATTTAACTAATTAAGTGAAACATCTGTTTTTAATGAATAATCATCTTCTTTAAGTATTAAATTGGCCGATTTAAAAGATAATTATAAACTCTAAAAAGTGAAAAATTTGAAGTAAATCTTGATACTTAAAACAACAAATTGTTCAAAATTTGTTAATTTTTATATTGCTCTCTCTTTCCTCATATTTATATGAAGAAGAACACTCCATTCGTGTTATTGAATAGAATATAGATTATATCAAAGTATTATTGCAATTATTATGTATGATATTTTATTGATATCTTATTGTTACAAGAAAAGTAATTTTGCTGATAAATTTTTGAATGATTCAAGAGTGATCCATAAAAATTTACTTGAGTAATTTAAAGCTCAGGCAAGGTCATACAATTTTCATTGATTGCATTAAAAAAATCTTGATCCTGCTTGAATTAGTCTCAGAAATTTTCAATTAGTAAGTTTTCTTTTCTTTATATTTGAACCAATTAGTTTTTATTGGTACATAAAAATTGATAACCATTTTACTCTCAAAATATTGTTACTAATTCTAACTTATGTTCAGAGTGTCTAAAAGCTTTGAGGGAATTGCTGTTTCAAAAGTTTATATTATATAAAGTAAAATATTTCAAATTATGGTTTAGGTTCTTAAAGCTTGCACAGTACATATCCTAACCAGGCTAACAGCTTTGATGGTACAATTAATAGGTGAGAATACCCTGCACATAAGTGTGATGATTTTTTTTATGTATCAATGCATGAACTCACTTTTCGTCTTATAATGTATTTCTGAAGCAATAATGTGTGTGTGTGTGTGTATATATATATATATATATATATATATATATATATATATATATATATATTCTAGTATAAATAAGAGTAAATAGCGATTAACGAATCAATAATTTGGTAAAGAAGTATTTATTAGTATATAAGATTTTATATATATATATATATATATATATATATATATATATATATTGCTATTTACTCTCAAATAATATGAGCCGTTTAAAGAGTCCAAATAATTAATGAATTGTAAATATCGTATTAAATTAAGTTTCATTTCTTTTAAATCAGCTCTTCAAAGGCATTAAAGAAGGAAGCTGGATTTGCCAGAGAAGATGTATATAATCTCGGTAACAGCAGTGTGCCATTCCACACAATTCACCCAGCAGCATGTTCTACATCATCTTCGCCCCGCACCTCACCAATTCGTTCAATACGGGGAATACCGCAGCCATCGGGTCGGCCAAGGCCATCACTGGATATGGTATCTGCAGCTGGGGACTCATTGACCCCCCCTCCACCATCAGTGCCTCGTGGTGCATTGATACCAGCTCACTGTTACCAGGGACGCAGTCAAAATACTTCAGATGGGAGTAATACTCCACCATCCTCATCATCTTCGCTGGATGGAAGTGTCATGGGACAACTTTCAGCCATCTCTCGTATGCTGTCTAATAACAAGACAGTTCGAGTTCAGCAGCTTCTAGCCTTGGAGCATTCTGGGAAGGAGGTCGGTTGAGTTGTTCTCTTGTGTTAATTTTTATTTATACTTTTCTGACCAATGTTTACTTAAAATATGTTTAAAAGATGAGTTGTGGGAAAAACAGAAAATCGTTCATTGTGCTACTTGTCATTTTAGTTAATTGAGCATGATTTATTTGATATCTATTAGAGTATTTGATTACATTTTTGTCTTCTGTTATCATTCTTTCAGAAAAATTATGGTTGCTGGAGTAAGTAAATATTATTTCAAATTTTTTTTTGTATCTTGAAATAATTTGGGTTGTGCTCTTGTGATTTGCTGCATCATTGAATGATTTATTACCAATAATATTGATGTTTATAAAGGTCATTTTCAAAATGTGCCTCAGAAGTGATAAGTTTCTAAGATCTCATCCATTTGCAGTTGTTATCATTCGAAGTCAGAAACTATTATGTATGTTATTAAGTAATTATAGACTTGTTAGTTATGGGAAAAAGATTTCCTTACAGATTCTTAGGAACATCCAGGCATTAGACTGGAATATTGAAGACATTTTTTTGTTTGAAAACAATTGTGGCATTATCAAGTTTTTTCATTATTAATAGTATTTTTTTACAGGGCACGATTTTCTTGAATATACTATTTTTGTCATCTAAAATTGTTTAGACTACATCTCTAATTATGGGATAGATGAGTAAATGTGGCTGACTACCTAACACATCTTAATAAAATTTGTATTGGAAACACTTTCATGGTAAATTTATAAAGATCTGCGTTTATATATTGCCTGAAAACCACCATGAAAGTTTCCTTGATATGCTATTGTAAAAATGTAGATAAGTAAATCCTTGCCTTGCTATAATTTTATTCAGGCATTGATATTTATTTCACTGGAGACTTGTACGAAGAAATAAGGGGGTAAAAAAATATGTTTAAGATAGAAAGGGCTCGAATTAAACAGCTGGAGTTTGGGACAGCACTTTTAAATGTGTTGGTGAAGGAAGCAGATTGGAAGAATTTAATTTTTTGTTAACATGTTTGTATGATTAAATTCATTGAAATTTAAGATGGAATATAATAAAAAAATTTGTACCTGCTATTCTTTATTTATAATTGTAATAAACCCTGATATATCTTACATAAACATACCTATTTCCTTTCATATATATCATCCCTATATATTTCTCATTTCCCTAAATATATGTAAATTCTATGATCTAGATCTAGGTTTTTCTTATTAATATTCCAATAGCTTTAAGAGGGTTATATTATATTTTATGTAGTTTAGAGTAAATTTATGGAATCAGTCTATTAATAAAAATCAGGAAGGGAAGAGAATTAATTTAATTTGTGAGTCTTGAAGAAGCTGCAGCTTCTTTATAAAGTGTCTGTATCCCTACATAGTCTTTTAACAACTTTTGTTCCTAGTTGGCATTGGATGATGATTCATCTACTTCGGTGGTTGATTTGCATCGTTCAATACCGAAAGAACCATCTGTTTGCTTATCTTTTAAGTACATAAATATTATTATCTTTGTTTATTGATGATTTTAACAGCTATGAAAACCTTTTGTTTACTTTTTAAGATGGAATGATCTTCAATGACAATTAATGGTAATAATTTTGTTCCTTTTGCAAAAATAAAAGTTGGGTATTGGACGTTGATCACAAAAATGAATCCTTTCTTTGTAAAAAAAATATTTCTACCGTCTATCAAATTGAATATACCTCCAATTCACAATTAAAAAAATATACCTTTTTGTAGTTGATATCCAAGTTTGCTTATTTGTAATTTCCATCATGTATAACCTTACACAGTATTCATGATTTAATTATATTCCTTCATATCTATGCTCTTCTTTTAAAAGTCAATATTTCTGTGGCTTTCTCCTGCTTTTTGCTGTGGTGGTTTGCGTTAAAAGTATGAGTTATTTATGAGCTGTTATTTAAACTCTTTAACCTTGCTCTGTTACATTGAAATTGATGCTGATTTTTTTAATGTTCTGAATTGAATGTAATTGGTGTAGATATTCAGGTTTACAATATCTGCTTTAGGTTTTTATTTTTGAAATTTTCATCTATGCAGTGTGTAAAATATTGTACTCCATAGGTGAATTTGATGTAAACGAGCTTCATATTTGTAATAAGATACTTACTTATATGCCACCATATTCCACAACCAACTCAATTAGTATTAGCTCCAGCACCATTATAATTAATAATTTTCAAAATTCTTCAATTAAATCCTTTTGGATGTATTTTTATGATTATTGATTCCAAGCATTACATACTTAATGTAGAAATTCTCTTAAAACAATGAAAATGAGTCATTATTTGTTTTCATTTTAATTATGCAAGAATGGTCTGCTAAGATATTTAATATATGCTGAATTTGGTATTAAAAGTAATCTTTTATGTAGTTCATTTTATTAGATATCAGTATTTTACAAGAATCAGTTAAATTCTACCTTACTATTATTTTCCTTTATTTTTATCAAGCACTCCAGTATTCTAAAGAACAAATATAACCCATGGTGTTGGTTGTTTAGTCTGAGGGTATTCCCTACAAATTGTTTCTTAATTTATTGCAATTTTTCAAGTATGATTTCTTGGAGAATCTTGTAGAAAGTTGCAAGTATATTTTCACTACTTTTTGAATTTTCAATATAATTGATATATCAAAAATACATTAATACACAGACTTATTAAATGCATTTTGTCTCACAAGTATATTGATAAATGTCCATGGAAAATTTATTGGTAAACTATATTAATTTAAATATAACTACGAATGAATTACTCTTTCGTGAAATAATTATGTATAATGGAGAGAATGGCTTCCATATTACTCTTTAATGAAATTGGTAAATATGAATATCAAATATATATAAACAAATACATACACACATAGATATTACTCTTTTTCGGTCTAATTGAAATATGAAGATGCACGGTATGTGATTGTTTACATGAATTGCATTTTTTCATAATGAGTGTAAGTTAGGCTATCTAAGATTTTAAAAATTTATAGGCAGGTTATTAAGCCAATTGTTTTGATTGAGCAAGAAAATTTTATCGATTTTTTTTTTCAGAATTCCAAGAAGTAAAGCTATGAATTATTCTAAATTTTATGGGTTTTATAGACTGAATATTTAATGCAAGTTTTCTACTGTTCATACTCTCTAAATCATAAAAGCATGTAATTGAATATTTAAGCAAATTTTATAGCAAAAATTAAATGTCTTGAATCAGTTGTCAAGAGAATTGGATGGATATCTAGGCCGATCAACAGGAGCTTCATGATTTTTCAAATAAGCTATGTTCTCTACTCATAATTTCTTTAAATACAGGGAAATATTACCTGATACTTCCCAATATATTCAACTGATATATATATATATATATATATATATATATAATATTAATTTTTTTTTTACAGAATGTCCCACTAAATCTTACTTAGGATAAAATCAAAAACCGACCCTACCTATCATGGGTTCGATTCTAGGAGGCCCCAAAAATAGACTTTCTCCTATAAGAATTAATGGGTCCGTTTTGCAAATAATTTTTTTAAATACTTCCCATTTAGCTAGAAGGGTAAGATTTTGTGTGGCTATTGTATATATCTAAGGAATAATGCTACATACAGCTGGTCATAGGTTCGATGCCAGGAGGTGAAATATTTTCAGATCTTGAAAAATCTTAGCTCTCTTAATATGATACATAGATCACTCAAACTTTCAACACGTATAGATACGTATATATTGTAACACTAAAAAAATCAGCACTTGCCTATGTGTCATGGGTTTGATTCCAGAGCGTCCCGTAATCTCAACTTCTCTCATAAGGAATACATTGGCCTTCTTTCCGAAAGCTTTTTATGACACTTCCCAACCGCGCAGAGGTTCAAAATTTCACACAGCCATAAAAGGGACCATTCTCACATAAAGGCATCCTGAATATTGTCGTAAATGGTAGTTGGTTCGATGCTAGGGAGCATTTACTCAATGTCCAAAAATAATGCATATGGAATTAAGGACTCATTTTGAGGTACTTCCTCAAATTATGTCCTTTTGAAATTTGGAGTGTTTAAAAAGATACTTATACATACTTAAGCGAATAATGACATTGTTTTTCGTTTGGAAGGCCTTGGTTCGACGCCTTGGTGGTGATAGTGCTGCCGCTAAAAATGCATTGTAAATTGAATTCAGTGCATTTTCAGCTGCAATAATGTCCTTTAGTTTGGCAATGTTTGAGCGGAGTAATCTTCCCGAAAAGTCTTATTTTACATTAAATATTTATATTAATAAATTTATATATGTATATGTAGAAGTTGGGAGAGTATGTATAAATATATATACATTCTCTCCCAACTTCTACATATTTTATGGATTAAAGTTGAATGAAAGAAAAAAAATTATTTTACAATAAGAATTTATTATAAATTATTTTTGTAATGATTCCTGGCTTAATAGAATGGAAAGGTTATTTTTGCTTTACTATTTAAAAATAAAGAATCAAAAACATTTAAATTTTTAGCAATAGTAACCCTTTTCCTTAACCTATTCTAGATGGGGAAATATTAGAGTTTCAAGTTTCATTAAGAAAAACCTGTGTCATAGAAGGCTTTGAGTGGAGACCTAAGGAACTAAGATGTATATTCTTAGTCAAAGCGATCAATGTGCATTTTTGTGTTATTATATTAGAAACAAATGATTAAATCCACTAGGGAGAATTGTGTGTTCATTGGAATACATTTAGTGCTCCAATAAAAGGCTTCGCCTATAGATTTTAGACTATGAAGTTAGAATTTTGCTATTCAATTATACTGAAAATATTTAAATGAAAGTCTTTGAGTGGTATTAGCTATTCAGTTTACCTAGGTCTATAAGAACATTGCATCTACTTCTCAAGTTATCCTTATCTCAATCCTTTAAACCATGCTAGGGGTAATGAATTCTCAAAAATTATCACCAAGTAATAATCCTATGTATACATTATGTTTATAGTTGCCCCTGAAAGTTCTTTGATAACTAAAGCTCTCATCATGGATTACTGTTTGTGATACAATTATATGTCCAAGCAAAGATTTCCATCGTAAATCATGTGATCTAAAGTGAAAGTAAAACATATTTATATCAAATTGACGAGATCTTAAATTAGGCCATAGATCAATAATTGTAGGACCTTTTTCCCTGAAGAAAAATTCAGTGAAACAGTTAGCAACATTCACTGAAAGGTAAAAAAAATACAATTATATGTCTATTATCTCTATTGTTGAATGGAAATTTCATGATTTTTATCCATCATGAAAAGTTACAAATCTGCTAATTGAAACAGCAGGACAATGGTAACCATCATCAGAGCTCATTGAAGCAGAATAAACCTTATTCCTTTTATCTTCTCCTTTCATCTATGGTCCAAGTGACTGGATGATAAGTATGCTTTCTGGTTGAAATTTTGATTGCACATGAAAAATTACATAGAAGTGTATAAATGGTGTCATAAGAAATTCAAAATATCTTAGATAATAATGCTCAGGAGAGAAGTTTTTTAAGGTGTGTATAAGCAATTGAGAGCTAAGTCTTGGATCAGACAATGAATCTGCAAAAGGTAGAACTGCAAGATGTTTCTTGAAAACACTTTCACAGAATTTTCTTTACTTTCATTGTTATGATTTGTTAATTTGTTTAATAATTAGATACAAAAGTATTGCAACCAGTTGAAAATTTTTTAATGTAAAAAAGTAAGTAAATAAAATTGATAGTGTGTATATTGCAGATCACTATCTAAATCTGCTTTTGAGTGACATTTTGTGTATTGAATAGCTGGTTATATTCTAAAATATATAAAAGATGAGGTATTCTAAAAAATAATATATTAATATTTAGAGGTAGCCTGTGCTACCTCTAAATGGGGTTTTTATAGTCATGGAGGGGTCTTGTTGATTATTTTAGTTTAATTAAAATGCTCTATTCTACTAGTAAATGATAATGTCAAAGCACTTGTTGTTTACAGCTACATGCAATATTAGTATATTATTTCACAGATATATGCCAAGTATTGTTCTTCTACAATAACTGAATATGTAATTATAAAATCTGTTACTTTGTAAGGAAACATAAAAATTTTGATTTAGCTGCACTTTATGGAAGATTAATTTTAATTCAAGTTTGAAAAATAGTTTGCACTGAAAGAAAAGTTGATTAAATTCAAAGGAGAAATAGATTTATAAAGATTTCACCCATGGGAAATGGAAGCAAAGTGATAAGTTAATCGTTTTTATAATATTCAACAAAGATTTTTGATTGTCGTTTTATTTACTGTCATTGAACAAAAATGCTAAAATTATATTTCTATACTTGTATTTATGTCCATCTTAGAGAATTTTTCCAACTAACTTTTTTCCCATAACATTTATTGTATAGTTTTTCCATACTCTTTCTTTCCATACGCTTTCCCTAGCAAATTGGTTATTTTTATATACATAATGTACATTACAACTAACATATCCTGTACACTGGATTTAACTCTTTAATCTAAATGGTACCTAATAGAGGCATTAGAACATTTGTATCTCAAATTCCAAAAAATGTGCTATCATGTGAATTGGATGAATCTTAACTGGTTTTGGTTAACCCAACTCTTTTGGGTCTCAGTTCTGTAGTTTATCAATCTATTCCTGTAACTTTTGTTTAGCAATATGCATGGATCAATGACACATGCACTTCAAAATTGATTGACACGTATCTTTTAGGCAAATTCCTATAACTTGCTTCAGCAAAGCTACTTCCTACAGTCTCTGCATATCATCCATGCATTTAATTTCTGAAATGTTCTTCAAAAGGAATTTTTTCTTATTATTTTTATAATTATAATTGACTTATTGTACAAAAATGAGGGAGCAATGCATATCATTTTCAGAAGCTCAGATACATGTGATCTGCTCTTAAAAACTGTGTTTGGCTATAATTTTTGGGAGTTCTTATCAAGTGAATGTCATCCTGAACCATGCTCTGACATAGCATGAAAATTATATTCAGCTACCTCTCTTAGAGATATTAGATCTATATCTCTAATAGAATAAACCATAGTGTTAAATGGAATTGCCTTTTTTATGACTACACTTGACCACATATTGTTGTTAAGATGAAAAACAAAAGCTATTCTCTCCACATAAAGTTTCAGCCCATTAGGTTTTTGAAAGCTTTTGAGAAACATTTTTTAATGATTATACTTATAGAGTTTTTGAAAATTTTATGGATCCTAAAACTTCCTGCTTGTTGAAAAATACATCCAATTTGATTATTTTTCAATATTAAAAGAAAAATATTTATGAACTTGTAATAAAATTCATGCTTTTTAAATTTTGGAATAATGCTCTTTCTTTCAACATAAAAACTGAAAATATCATGGGAATGATATTCTATTATATTTATCATTACTGTATCTTTTTAGGAGGAATGTTTGAAGCTGCACATGGAAGTCATTGAGGCCCTTTTGTATTTTCATTTTTGTGTATTTTCAACTGTTTTTGTTTTATTCTTCTCTATTTCATCTATATGTTTGCATTTTCATTGAGTTTTTTCCTATGATATTTTTATGACTTTTCAGATTGATCAACAAACCAGTCGGCTTGTTGCAAACCTTTCGAAGGAGCTGATGAAAGCAGTTGCTGGTAGAAACAATACCTCAGGAATTTCTGGAAATCCTTCCTTTGATAGGATATCACAGATGGATCTCAATCAACCTGTATTTTTGCATTCAGGTATTATTATAGGCTTTGCAAAAATTTATCCATTGCTTATTCCATTTTATCTGTAAATCTTATTTAGGTATGGATAAAGAATATAATAAGATTTGTTTTGTTTCTTTGATAAATTTTTTAAAGTTTTCTGTTTTAAAGAAATTATTATTTGTTTAAAATGCATAAATATATTTCATCTATTTAAATATAATTATTGGCAAACCATTCTTTTGTTAATCTTTTAAGTAAAATGAGATCGAGGTTATGTGATTAGGAATTGTTATAGTAATCCTTAGGGGTCTCTCAAAATATAAAAAAGATTTGTGATAGTTCTGAAAGCTGATTCATTCTTTAATTCTTCTCCATTGAAGTGTTGGTGATAAATTTTAATAATTTCCTTCAGCTTCCAATCTAGGAAAAATATTTAAAGTTCATTATTATGTTCTCTCTTCCACTTGTTTCAACTAGAATTGGAACTATTTCAACAACAGTTTTGTTCTAGAATCATCAATATCAAGTTATTCCTTTTAATTTTTAACACCAAATCTTTAGAAATCATAACTGATCTTGCTTTGCATAATCTGCTATGAATTTACTTAATCTCGTCTTGGCGATTCAAAACTTTTTAAAAAGTCTCATTTCAAGTTTGCTATATAAGATTTAATCCTGTTATAATTTTTTCACTATATTAAGATGTAGTGATTGCTTGATGATTTCTTTTTCACAATGTACATTTTTGGGCTCATATGCCTCGACTTCAGAGGTTTGAGAAAAATTCCTCATATCATTTTAGCAGAGGAGGCCCTGGCTGAGTAACTTTTTTACTGAATCATGTTTATTTGCTAGAGCTAAGTGAATAATATTTTATTCATCACAAAAAGCCCAACGGTGTGTTTTAATATACAAAAATTCACTTCCTTATGGGAAAATCCCCATCAGCAATTGGAACCAAGGACCTTTGAGTCAGACGGTTTGTATGCTAATCACTGTTCCTCTGAGGACCGGTAAATTCATAAATTACCTAACATTAAACAATAATTTCCATTCCATCAGTGATCATTTCATCATCATTAGAGGCCCAAAATTTAAGGAATTTGTAGATTACCAATAATAATAATTGTCATAATTTTGCCCAAAATTAAGACAATTATGATGTTATATTACAATGAGTGTTAGGTGAATATTTTTTACAATGATACGGTTGTTTAAGTTTGTGGTGTTATCTTGTTTCATTGGCAGTTTATATTTGCTTATATTTCCTGTTAAATTTATTCTATTAATTTTTGCTTATGTTACTTATGGTGTAGGAAGCATCAAAAATATTATTTTATCTCAAAAGTACTCCATTAATTTAAAACATATGTCTAGTCACAAGCATAATAAAAATCACATATTTATGCTCTAATTTAACCATTTTTATGTCCAGTTGGAATTCAACTGTTTAATCAATTCACCGAAAAGGAATTGGTCATCTTAGTATTTGGTCCTCAGCAATTTTCTCTCTCATTGTGATTGTTGTTCTCTAAATCTACTTCTACATTCATTCCAACGAACCAATGTAATTTTGTTGAAAACTATTTTTAAAAACATTCTGTCATGTCATTTTTTATCTTATTTATCTCTTATTAACCCAACTATTGCTTCACTATGTTGGGATTATTTTTAAAAAATTTTACAATAAAGTTACATTTCATACATATCTCTGAGGTAACTGTGAAAACTAATTATTTGTTCCTGTGATAAAGTACTCAACAGATACACCTTGAATAAAATTTGGATATGAGTCAGTTTTCACTTTCAATTTCAATCTTTATAAATGACAAAAAGGTGGTACCAGTTGGTCCAGCAATCAACCTGAAGGCTTTGATGCACATGCTGTGTATGCAGGTGACAATGCTTCTAACTCAGAGCGCATGCAGGATTCTGAAGGGAGGCTTGGGATGCTGAGGCCTGCACTCGGAGGTGGAAGGATGACCTCACTTGCCACAGAGGGTGTGAGAAATGCCCTTGCTCTCCTAATGAATCAGCATGGACTTCCATCTACTGGCCTGGAATCAGGTAATTTCAGTATATTTTTCTTTAGCAGAGTGCCATTGGCACAGTTTATATCCAGTATATGTGAAAAACAATGAGTAAATATTAATTAAAATAGTTTAACTGATAGGGGTTTGTGAGATGAAAGTTGTAATTTAATAGCCATCAGTTTCATCAATCATTCAATAATATATGGAATGACTATACAATGAAATAAAATTCTAATAGAAGTTTACAAAAGCACTCTTTTTCATTGAGAATGGCTCCCATTCACAAAATTTATCACTTTAATATTATTTTCAAGTCATAGATAAAGCACATTAGAAGTTAACCCTTTAAATGGAACAACAAACTATTGTTGGGTTTGAGTTATTTAAAAATGTGGTTAAAGTCATGGTTAGCCTGAATGAGTTGATAGATCATTGTACACAAAGTGTTCCTTTTGCCTGCTTTTTTGATCATGAGTAATTTTTTATTTTACTGTCAGTGAGATTCTTATGAAGTTTTCTTTGATTGTGTTATGGTTAATTTTTCTAAAAATATCATTTATAAATCCACTCCTGTATTGTGAAATTAACTTTTCCAATCTTAATAGTAATTTTTCTAATTCCAAAGCGTATGTTAAAACAACTTGCATGACTCACCTCCAAATTTCCAGTCAGTTACTCCAAAACATTCATGTAAGCTGTTATTTTTGCAAAATATTAATAATCATCAGACTTTTCATATTAGTTATTCCCTGAGATTATTTTGATTCTTGTGACTTTTCATACAGGTATGCAAACTGGCACCTTACTACCTCATATTATTTCATATTGAATTAATATTAAATCATGACTCCATCATTTAAATGCATTTGAATTGTAACTAAAAATTACGCCCACTGAGATGCTCAACAACAAGGTAGTTGATTTGGATAAAACTTTATATCCTGAAACTAATTGACCTCTATATGGACCCCCTCCAATATTTATTTCTATAAACAAAGAAATGCTTTACTTATTAATTTAAAATAATATTGATTTATATAATAGATTAAAAAATAAATTTGTTATTTTCACAAGACTGGCATTTTTATCGCTTTCTATTATCTACTTTTTCACAAGGTTCATTCCAAGGGTAGAATTGTCTTGAATTTTTGAATATATATATGTCTACTGAAAAATACTAATGCTTACGTTCATTTGGTCATGGGTTCGATGCCAGGAGGTGAAATATTTTCAGATTTTCAAAAATCGTAGCTCTATTAATATGACATATGGGTCATTCAAACTTTTTACACGTATATATACGTTTCAAATGTACTTTGAAAAAAATCAACAGTTGCCTATGTATCACGGGTTCGATTCCAGAGCGACCCGTAATCTCCATTTTTCCCGTTTAAAATACATTGGTCATATATCCGAAAGCTTTTTATGAAACTTCCCAACCGCGCAGAGGTTCAAAATTTCACACAGCCATTAAGGGAACCATTCTCATGTAAAAGCTATCCTAAGATAGCCGTAAAAGGTCGTTGGTTCGATGCTAGGGGGTGTTAATTAATTCTCCGTGTGAAATACATAGGGGATTTAGGGCTCATTTTAAGGTACTTGCTGAATGAATTTCCTTTTGCAATTCGGGGTGTTTATAAAGTCCACCATACTCAAACGAAAGATTACAGTAATTTTAGCAGGATGACCTTGGTTCGACGCCTGGGCGGGATTTTAGCTGCCGAAAGAAATGCATCGGAAATCGTATTCAGTGCATTTTCAGCTGCGTTAATGCCCTTTACTTTATGTTTAGCAACGTTTGAGCAAAGTAATCTTTCGAAAAATTTTATTATTCACTAAAGATAAATTATTGCATTGCTTGCTGTAAGCAAGCACACCTTTACTCGTATATATATATAGTGTTCTTCTGGAATAATCATTAATTTGCATTCTATTTTAGCAATTGATTGTTTATATTAAATTAATTTTACTGATTATGGTTACAGCAAAAAGTAAGGACTCCAAATTGAGTTAACTACTGATTATTAGTGTATAGATGAGAATATTAAATTATTCCTTAATATAATATTAATTGGCTTGTCTTTTACTTAAATTTTTTCCTTGGCTTTTAATTTTTATAATTTGTATTTTTCACTCATTACAAAATATTTTTAAAGCTTGATTTCTTTCTCTAAACCACTTACCTGATGCCGACGAGTGTACTTGTCTTAAAGGGTGTTTCCTTTTTCCATACAAGCCAAGTATGCTTGTCGGCTCAAAGTAGCTATTTTTCTAATGCTAGATGAAGCATGTGGACCAAATACTCAAGGTATCTAGCAGATTTTTTGAAATTATCTTATTTTTACTTGAAAAACTATAGGCAACCTGTAATGAAAATTTCATCCATTTTGTAGCAAGAAGTAATTGCAAGTATATTTTTCTTGAATTAAAGAGGAAATTCATCTGAAATTGATGACTTTTTCTATCACATGATATTGTAAATGTAATGTTTCCAGTTCTCATTTATAAAATGATGAGTAATATTAGGAAACTTAAAAGAAATTGTCAAAATTGTCAACAACAAGGCTGAGGATAAAGAATTAAACATAAGATTGCAAAAAAGGGACTGAGAACTTCATTTAAAAAATTCTTAAAGAAAAAGAAATAAAAAATATGACATTTTCTGAGCTAAATTTTAAAAATAATGCATCAGGGAAGTGGTTAAAGTATTAGTTGTAAGGAGACTTATAAAATGTGTATTGGTTTCATATTCAGTTATTGGTATGCATCTTCCTGACATATAATTCTTGAATATGTTATTTTAATTCTGTGTACTTTGGTAGTTACCAACTTGCACAATAACTTGTAGTTAAAAATGGTTTTTTGATGCCTAAAGCTTGTGTTGTATAGAAAATATTTTGTATATCACAAAATATTCAAATATTAAGTAATGCTATCAGAAGAAATGTAGGATGGCATGTTTTCCTTGAGTAGTCCTTCTTCAGATTCCCCCACCAACCTCCTTTTCTAGGAGTTGTAAATATGGCATTCCAACAGCATTTTTTCCTAATAAAGGAGTCATTAATAATTGAGGAGATAAAAGATTAAATGAGGTTTGACAAATTTGCATCTGCTCTAGAAGATTATTCCCATGAATGGTTAAGATGCATGATTAAGCAGTTTTAAGTATTCAATAATAAAATGGTTCTTATAATATGAATAAACTTTTCTCCTTCTCTCAAACAATTTTGTTGGATATTTTATCTGCTCTTCATGAGAATAGTATCCAATCCAGCCATGTACTTAATATAAATAAACATTCTCTATTGACAGGGATTTTAATCTTCTGTATTAGTTAACTAAGAAAAAATTGTAAAGATAGAAATTCTCAGGTTACATCAGTATTTTATAATTTTGTTAGAACTAATGATATGATGATCAACTTAAATTAGAAGTAATAACCGTTTTTAACTCAAAGCTCTTAAAATTCCATTTTGTTGGTTCCATCAATGGTAGGGACCTAACAGGAATCATCTTAGTTCAGTATTTTTTTACTAAACAAAATTATTACCATGTATCTCATTTTCAAACCTCCTTCAATAATTGAAGCAAAATTTTAAAGTTACTTTTATCTGTAATGATTAAAATTGATTGACTTTCAATTGGTTAACAATTTGCTTAAACTACAGTAAGACCTCTGTTCATATTAGGATAGCACATGGGACTCAGAAGACGGCTGAAGCAGCAGCAGAGAAGGGCCCGTCTTCATTCAAAACTGTATCATGATTTTGCTATCAACCATAATGAAATATGGGAAAAGTCATCCCAACTCTCTTAGGTTATTTCTGCCACTTAATCCATCATGTATAAGAAGTGTAAAATGTTTACACCCTAAGGATTATCAGTGTCATATGCTCTAACAATGCACACTGATGACTGTATATTATGTAATGTTGTCTGATGAATATCTTAAAATGTGATTGAAGACTATTTCACTTGAATGGTTTGAATAGGAGCCTTATTAAGCATAAGTGGATGATTTTATACTTGTGATAGAAATCCTCTTTTCCCTAACATCCAATTTTTCATTTTGGCTACTGTTCATTGGATTTCCAATTCTTTTTGTAAATACAACTTTATCAGGTAAATATTAAAATACTTAAAAAGATTTATATTTTCATTCTTTCTGTTATCTGTGAGCCTATGTTGTAATTAAGGAGTGTATATTGTTAAGGAGAAGAATGCAATTGCAAGGCTGTTAATAAAAATATTGTGAGAAGAGATGCTCACCAATTTTTGGTATCACAAGTCTACAGAGGCATTTATTTTGGAGATGTCTTCATCCAAGTTCCAGCAATATTTTTTTTATGGTACGGTGATGTTTTACGTATTAGTAATATGTAAGAATTTGATCACATCTCTTGTACAATATAAATATCTACATTTTGTACATAATTGTTATTCATTCTGTCCAGGGACTCCCTGAACTTCCTAATATCGTATTTTCCAAAAAATATCTTGCTTTCTTGCTTCTCTTTTGATCCTAAGTTGTTATTATGGCGGTTATGGAGTAGCTTACATTTTAAAGCTATCCAAAGTATTGGTTGTGTAATTGAAATAAATGGAAGTGATACATGAAGGCTGTGTAATTACCTGAGTTACATATCACTGTATGTGGATCACAATCTTATGCTTATTATTCAACAATCTTTCAATCGATAAATTGTAAATATAAATTTTCCTCTTTAAACCTTTCATAAATATACTTTTCTGCATTCTAATAAATAGTTGATTCATACACGGAGAATTTTAATTTTCCATTATTCATTTCTAAAACATCTTGAAATCTTTTCAGTGTAAACTGAATGATGTGGGAGATAAGTTAACAATGGTGGTTTACAGCAATTTCACCAAAATAAACACACTATTAGTCACTGTAAAAATTCACATATCCTATAATATATATCCTTCTTCATGGAGATGGCAATAAGAAAGTAAATCCAAATAACGGAAATTTGGCGAATATAAGTAAGGAGGTTGCATTATTTGTGAAATTTGTAAGATATACATAGAATAAAACTGTTGGCTATGTCTATGGAATATTGAAAATTGCAATAGAATTATTAACTTTGTAGGGAATTTTGGAAAGTACCAATAAAGACAAACATTTGTTTTACCCTTGTATAATATGCAAGAGCAATAGTTATATAGAGATTAGGTATGAGCCCCTAGCAAGATATTTCACTTATGATTATGGTACATTGAACCATTTCCAGGATTAAACTTTGGAAAATTAGATGTATCAACTCATAAAAGCAAAGGGGTAGGATTAAATTATAAAATAAATTTTATTGATTGAAAGTGGTCATCCCAGCGGTAGAGTTCACAATGTTTTTAAAATTTTTCAAAATCTTTACAGAAATGTTATTGAACATAACATTGATGTATCTTTATCAATATGGAAAATAACTCATTAGCTTGACTACAATATCTAGATAACCTAGGATTCTCTTCATGCTTATTGTGAAAATAAACATAAAGCATCTGTTATGGTCTTGACAAATGAAATATGCTTGTAATACTTTTATTAAGAATCTAATGAAGATTGGCCTAAGAATGATTTTATAATATCTGCAGTGGGAATCGGATTACTTAAATGAAAATGATGAGAGCCATTGACTTCATGGAACTCAAATCTTTTGGCAGATTTCTTTATCAAATCAAGAGCTTCAAAATAATACTTCGGATCCTCAAAGTCCTTCCCAGGTTTCCCTTTTATGTTCAAAACTTCACATTTTATTCTTCCAGCCAAAGTCAGGAGATGTTCATGGGGTAATTCTGATAACAAACCAGTGCTTGAATTAAGCCTTGGATCCCTGCTATAGTAATACTTACCATTATCAAACGTTACTTTCCCCCGCTTCAAGAGAACTTCACAGCAGTCTTTCGTAAGAGAGCCCTGATAACCTTTCAGGAGTCTCTCAATCAATTCTGTGCTATCATACTTTGGACAATCTTCTTTTTTAATATTGTGCATATCTAATGTTTTATCAATGATTGATGCAGCTCTCTTAGCTATTCTCATCTGATCTACTGATATTGGTTTTATTAAATCAAGCCCAATAAGGGTATTTATTTCATTTGGATAGACAGCTGAATAAAAAAATCCTAATTCGGATCCCATCGAATGGCCAAGAATTGAAACTCTATTCCACTTGAAGTACTTCACTATTAACCGTACACACAGTAAACCCTGTTGAACATTGTAAAAGATACTAGATGGGTACCAGGAAGATAAACCATGCCCGGGAAGGTCCACTGCGAATACGCTTATGTCTTCGGGTAGTAATGGTATCAATCGATCAAACGTTCCAGCATTATCTTGCCATCCGTGAAGAGCCAATAAAGGTTTCTGATCCGTTCTCCCCCACCATTTACCTGATGAAATAAACTGCTTTCATTTTCCCACAACTCGACGCCATGAGATCAATAAGGTGAGAGTATTAATTCGCCTACCTGAAATGTGTCCCCATGGTACTGGAATGCGCACTTCGGTAACTTTCTTACGACCTTCAGTGGTGGTAATCGATGAAAATCGTCTCTCGATTTGAGTGGATAATTTGAATCTATTAATAATCAATTTTCTTCGTATTTCGTTGAGTAACATATTAAGTTTTGGACAGAGGCACTTATACCTCGAAAAGAATAAATGGCGTAACGAAAGACGATTATAAATGCTTCTATTAATAAGGTGCGATACCCCTAAAAGTTAATAAACGCTTTCTTTCGTAAATTCAGAAGAAAAATTGGTTTCATTGACACGTGCGAAAGACATCAGGCAACTTTTCATCGAGTAGTTGATGGCACAAAACTACGCTGAACGAGTTTCAGTCAAGTATAAAGAATTGGCAACATCTAAGAAAGGCATCAGCTGATAGGCAATCGTCATTCGATTTAACCATCTTTGACTAAAGTGCAGAAACAAACATATATAATCTGTATCATGTATTTAAATAAATGTTTCAATGTTCGTGGAAGATGTTAGAAAAGAAGAATAGCCGTATTTTGATATATTTTAATTGATCGAAAGCTACAAATTCATCTAAGAGTCAAATATAACAAACCATTTTATGCGTTAGTAATTAACTTAGGCTGCTATACTAGTGTTATGCGTTAGTAATTAACTTAGGCTACAATCACTTTAACCTTCCTTTTTGTTGTTTTTAACCCATAAGTTGTGACTTATTACTTCAATACATCCGTATTCCAAAAACTTCTTATCCTCATCTTAAAACATATCGTCCTATCAAATACTAGACTACATCCACTACACCCAATAAACATGAAATTTAACACTTTAGTAATTTGCATATTGTGATATCTCGGATAAATTTAATCAAGTCATTTTGAATTAATGCTTCGAAAAGCTTTCCTTTCGAACAGTCTTTAAATCATGAAACATGCCTTTAAATTTAGCACATTCACTCCTATTTAGAGTACCCGTTTCGGGAGAAATTTTTATTCTTATATGATAATTTATATGAAAATTGTGATCGTCATTTTAATTTGACATTGTATCAGTTTTTAACCATAAATTCCCAAAATCATTGCTGTAAACTACTTTAAGTAAAACTATTAAGTATAGATGTAGTCGAAATATTCCTATTAACTGATAATTTACACTAAGTCGTTTGGTTTCCTGATTTTGTAAGGAAGTTAGATATAATTTGAGCTATCTCAACGGACTTTTCTAAGTGCACATAATGACTTCCTTTGACAGTATGCTCTTCAAAATAAAATGCACTCTCCCTTATCAAATCCTTCGTTTTTTCATAATCCCTACAGTGAGCAACGTCCAAACCTGGATTGGCAAGGATACTTAACACTTGGCAATTGATCCGTGGCGCACAAGCGTAAAGCAAATCATTAGTTAACAGACCGAGAGGCATTTCCTTTAATCTGGGATCTCTTAAATACATATATTTTCCTTTACTAACTTCCTTTAAGCAACGGCTCAATAAGACTTCGGAAATTTCCTTGGTCATTAATTTTCCACGGCACTTCTGCCACATCTCAACTATATCATCCAACGAGTAAACTGGAGGATCTTCTAAGACTAAGTTCTCAGGAGATAAGATGCATTCGATGGTTTTCTTCAAAGAGCTAGACACAAATTCTGATTTTAAGGCAATCTTACTCCGTAAACATTCTATCGTAATCAAATTTTTAACCGTATTGGGGAAAAATCCGGCGTAGGCGAAAGCTAATGCACCTCCATAAGAATGTCCCATAAGGGTAATTTCTCGCCATTTAAAATTTCTTATAATATATCTCAATAAAGTCACCCCATCCATGAAGTTGTAAGATGTTGCGAGAGGAGAAAACGAAGAAAACCCATGGCCAGGTAAATCTAAAGCAAGAACACACTCCAAATGCGGTGCTATTCTGTCAAAACTTGCTGCGTTATCTTCCCAGCCATGGACCGAAAGAATAGGTTGAGACTCTTTCGATCCCCACCATTTCCCTGAAATTAATTCATATAATTTCTAATCGAGGAATAACTGTAGTATAAAATGTAAGGAAATTAACAATGGTTACACCTGATATGTCACCCCATGGAGATGGAATTGTTACTTCCTCCCACTTAGACCTGGTATCTCTTCTATAAGTCATTCTCGAGCATGCTGAAATGACTTCATTACCTATTTGCTTATTTCTTGTCGGAATCAAACCACGACACAACGCAAACATATTTACTCATAGGCAATAATTATTTTACACGTAGAGCATTTATAGAAATATGTTCAAACTCGATGCTCTTTGCTTACGCCAAACGCGCACGTCCGTTCAAGGTTTCTAACTCTCATGAAAACGTGATGCAGTTGTTATTTATTCCATGTGCTTATGAGAAATTTATAAGTTCATAGCATATGAAAAGAACAAGTAACGCAACGATTTTCATTGCTGTACGCAGATTTTGTATCCTAATTCGGGAGGCGTTGATAACAACTATCCGAATTGTTGGTGAATTGTCGCCGAATGTGAAATAAAATACCCGGAAAGGAAATTCTCTGTCTCGAAGACCTCAATTTCTCAAATATGGAAAACTATAACAAAGTTAGGGCCAGATCTGTGGAGGTTATTCATTTCGTGTAAAAAACCATTTCTTACTAAATAAACAGTCAAACTCCCCCATCTAAAGTTTAAATTCATGAAAATGTAGCAAATCCTAATCAGTACATTGTTTATAATTTAATGAAAATTCTATGAAAGTGACGAGTTTTAACAAGTTAGAAGTTATTAGAAGTGAAATATTTTGACCTCTTATGTTAGAAGGCGCAATTGATGACATTTCATTGCTACTTAACGTGAAATCATATAAACTATGAGGTAATATGGCCAATTTTAGAATTCAGCTCAACGGCATGGTTTGATTAATTAACTAGATATTAGTTACATATAGAAATGAGTTTAAATAACAAGAAATGGACATAAGTTGAAGATGTTTACTGAAGAGTTCTGCTTGAATAAGTAATAACAAACACTTACTTTAAGGAATTGAAAGCATTGGTTTTACTCATAGATAGGACCAGGGGACAAAGTAGATGTAAGTTATATTACGTTCTGGTTTATATATTTATGTAATGTACAAGACGACCGGAAAAAAGAAGAATCCTACTTCAGGTACAGACTACACCCGATTTTGCGACCACAAGTGCAACTCATTGTCAGTGTAACCCATTCGGGTTCTCCCTCGCTCGCTATGAGGAGCTCAGAACAGCTGACCTCGACGTTTGAACTGATTCGACCTCATCGAATGACGATGTATTTGGCTACTGTAAGAGAGTCACTTGAGATAGATTTACGTTAGATAGATTAGTTCTGTTTAATTTATTCAGAAAAATACATAAAGAAAGAAAAGGCAATACCTGGGATTAACACTGATTCAGACCATAACCTAATTTTAGCGGGCAGAACAACTTAATAAATGGGAAAAACGTGAAAATCAGCAAAGAAGTCGAACCGATAGGTAATACATCAGAAAATGTATTTAGTAGAACTGTAGCTTGTAGCTATATATATATTATATAATTAGCAAAGTCAGATAGGAGTTCCAGGGGATGATCAAAAGAATTACTATTTGTGGAAGAGAACATGGTTTGTCAATAAATTCATGGAATAAAAAGTGAAGAGGATAATTAGAAGAAAAAGAAAGAGAATGCCCGAATGAATGCAAAACCAATTCAGCAGGTATATAGCTTCCAATTACTTGGCACTTCTCTCATAGGAGATGGGATATGCTCAATGAAGGTTGGAAATTGGATAGCCAAGGTCAAGGGCCTTCGATAGAAAGATGATTACACTAAAAAGGGATATGATTGAAAGACTCAGGAAAAAATTCCTGAAATACTCCACCTGGAGTAATTTCTTTAAGGGAAAAGAGATGGAAAATTTCTGATGTGAACTTGGAGAAAAGTGCAGAAAATTCAGTAGAAAAGATCAGAAATGAAGAGTTGTTGCAAAAAATAAAAGAGACTAATAAATACTAAACAGGAAACTAATAGGAAAAATATCAAGGTGCTAAAAGCTAACTGGATAGAGCACTTTACAAGATGAGAATAGTATCAGCTAATGGACGACTTTGAGAGAAACAAAAAGTTATCAGGATCTTCAGGCAGAAAACAGACAATAATGGAGAGCTCAATTTAATTTAAACAATATCCTTTTTTTGGAAGGGAGGGAGAATTTCATTTTCCATGAGCTTTGGTGCCCAGTTTTGAGGTGATTTCTCTCCATTTGGGTAGCTTCCACTTGGTTTTTATCAAAAAAATTCTGCTCAACAACTAAAGATTTTAAATTTCCCTGTATGTCCCAATACCCTCTCTGTTAATAACAATCCTTTGTCCTTCCTCTCTTCAATCCTTTTCATAATCGCTAAATTCTTATTCCCCCTTCCTTATCATAAGCTGTTCTCCTCTCTATCATTAGTAAGTGTATATACTATTTCTTGTGTATATCTTGTCACTTGGTGATGACTTTAAAGGTCAAAACTATGGTCCTATGAAAATAGTAGTATGATAGAGAATTAGCATTTCTTTTTAAATTTCACAAGTATGAAAGACTATCATGAAGTTAAGGCCTAATCTGTATGGGTAATGGCATGCATTGAAGCAGTGATACATCATTCAGAATAATGGTATTTAACGCTGAGGAATATATATGATAAAGAAATGGTATGCAAATGATGAACGGCATTATCAATATAACCATAACGGCATTATCATATAACCAATAAATTTAGTACATCTGCCCAGCAAACATTATTCTTAACAGAAAAATTCTTACAAAAGACTTTGTTCCTGTACCACAAAAAATATATTTGATTAACAAATACAGGTTTCAAAGACTGATCACCATCATCTGGTTACCAAGTATTAATATAATTAATAAAATATTTTTGTGGAAAATGTACAAAGTGTTTTGTGTAAATCTTTCCATTATTAATATTAAATATCTCCCCTGATTCAATGAAGTTTATTACTATATTATTCATAGCATGAAATATTGAATCAAAGTCATAATTTCTATGATCCAATAGAGTAAAAACAATGGCAAAATTATTGAGTAACTAGCAAGTTGTCGTGATCCCATCAAATTTTGCACTCTAGTTGCTGAAAACAAGATTAACAACTGAGTAATTCATATTGATTTGTAACAGTTTTCACCTTTAGTAAACCTCAGAAGAAGCATTCAGTAAAATTTTTCATTGAGGATTCCTTTTTTGAGCTTTCATTTTTCTTGGTTGGTTCCCAGATTATAGTTCTCATGTTCCTAAATATAATGGTATCTCTTTCCTGAGAATAGCACCAAGGATAGATATTCCGCAATCACCTAAATTCTTAAAGCAAATGGTTGTACGGAACGTTATTGGATAGCAAATATTATGATCAGCTGCTCAAATGTGCTTCTAAATTTTTTCTTTTCTTTCTTTATTCTACATTTGACAAAAATTTTATTAATTTGAATGCTACCATGTGGAAACCGAAAATTAGTTTTTTCGATTCCATACAATTGTAATGTAAAATTAAGAATATTTTTTATGGTTATTTTGTGTTTTATCATTGAAAGTGTTCACCAACACGTATTATTATGTGTATCGATGAACAATTTAAGTGTGAATATAGTACGCCTCGGTTGCTATTATTATTGTAAACCAACCGAATTTAATCAGGGAGTCGGTTAAACACCTATCCCATTTTCGTCCCAAATCGTCCTCCCACCTGATGACATTTTTGACCGAGCATGTCAGTTATCGAAGCAACTGAACTCGCACAATCACCGTCTAGGGAGAGCTGCAATCATACCATAGCATATACCGTATTTCCCCACATATACATCACCCTTTTTTCCAGAATTTCCAAGCTCAAATAGTGGGTGGTGGCATATGTAAAGAAGGTACACATTTTATGTGTGAAAAATGCATAGAATAATGATCAACTAGTTTATCAGGAGTATGTTGCACTCTTAAACAATTATAAGTGAAGATATGATTAAAAGACGATATTCTTGAGCCCACTTCTGAATATTAAAAGACCAGCGGCATTAAAATAAAAAACAATGACGAATATATTTCTTTAATACTCTTACACCGATGACGCAAGTAAAGTGCGAGTACGCGATGGAAACGCACACGCTCTGGTTTGGCCGGCGTATGCAAAAAAATTTGTTTCTTTGTAACTTGTATCACTAATTAAATATGTTTTCAAAATTTCACAGTCAAAAAATTGGGGTGGGAGTGGCTTATATGAAGGGGGTGCTCCTACGTAGGGAAATAGGGCATAAGTTATGTATGATTACAGCTCTCCCTAGACGGTGATTGTGCGAGTTAAGCTGCTTCAACAATTGACTTGCTCAGTTGAAAATGGCATCCAGATCGGAGGACGAGTTGGGAAGAAAATGGGATAGGTGTTTAACCGACTCCCTGATTAAATTCGGTTGGTTTTTAATGATAATAGCAACTGAGGTGTATTATATTCACACTTACGTTGTTGATCGCCGCACAAAATTTGGGATGTAATTGCAACTTTTTCACTTCGAATGCATAGATAATTATCTGTTTTAATATTTTCAGCTGGAGGATTGTTCGTCGGAGCCACATTCTCGATAGTTATTTTCAAAAGTAAGTAATTAATATCGACATTATATGCGTATGTGAGTGTGTTTGCTGTTTTAACATTGTTTGCTTCTTTTTCTCAGGGAGAATGTGGCCTGTTGTATTTGGTTCAGGATTCGGCGTTGGAATGGCTTATGAGAATTGCCAACAGCAGATAAATAGTTCATTCAAAAGCTTAACTTCACCTGTAAGTATACAATGATCATACCAATAGCATTTAACTCATTCTTCGCTAACGATTGACACTCCTTACCAGGCGAAGAAAAAACCAATGGACGTTTAAATCTTGACGGGAAGAATCTTCAGAGAAATTAATGCTCGATTCTTCATGCGACCGGAATTAGTGTGAATATTAATGTACAGATTAGCGGGAAAATGCGAAATAAAACCATTCACTGAAATAAATTTATTAATCTGATTTTTTAAAAGTATTCCATCTATAATTTCACTCTGTATATTTTAACGACATGATCTTCACCGCAACTAGCGAATTCCAATTGGTTTACTTTCTTTTCATTTTCCCTCTTACTAGGCCTGAAAGAAAGTTTCTTGACTGCCTTATGATGTGCAGTGCTGCAAAGAAGTTAAGGAAGTTAGTAAGAGATCATTAGGGATTTTGAAACTGCCCGAATGTTTTGCACAAAATTTTTTTCATACTAAAAAAATTCAGATTATGAACTATCAATCTTTCTCTCTAATACCACCTTAATGTGTTTTTCATTCTTTTATTATGATATTTATTATTCTTTTCAACAAAAATTTTTGTTTCCCTCGTAAAATACTTCCATGTTAGATTTTTATCAACCTTGTTTCTGTTATATATCAATAATGGAAATAGTCTTCCACATATTTAGTTTCAATGATAATTTATGGTGAACAGTTATTCATTGATTCCTGTGACTACTTCTAGGGCTTAAAATCCTGAACTTTAGTGTTAATCCTCCAATGTAGAACAAAAGAGGTCCATCCTACTTGACCTGGATGATGGATGCGTAGCTGTGCAAGGATGATTTCAAGAAAGGTGGCAGTGGCTGCAAGTATTTGAAATATTACTGTGATATGCAGTGGAGCCATTGTGAGATTTAAATGACTATTTATACTATTGAATACTTAAGGAAGATGCCATGATAAATATTTTATGCTGATACAGCTCCAACATATGAAATTAATGTAGCCACAAGACCACAATAAAAGATTCTTCTGTACTACAGTATTCAGATCATTACATATTGAAGAGTTGATTGTAATTGAATCTCCTAGTTTTGATGAAATGACAATTCTAATTTTAAAATATCTGTGATATACCTAAAGTAAGTTTTCCTTCCTAGCCTGAATTATAATAATAATCTGCCTTTATCGAATCAGGGCAAAATTTAGTTTATATAGACCACTCTTACATTTAACCCCTACGGACAAACACAAATACATCCCATCCCAGACCAGAAAATTTTCCGATCCGCCAGACTCGAGCCTCGAGTGAGAGCGCTACGCACTCGGCCACCAAGGCCAGCGATTATAGCTTGATTAGCTAGATTAAGCTTGTCAATCACTCATCATCCTTCAAAAATCAATACACAAAGGATTTACAACACTCGAACACCTATCTATCAATTATGGTACTGTGAAAATAAATTTTGTATTTCTCAAGATAGAGGGAACTGCATGAACATTTCTACATTTATTTTTGTTACTTGAGACCCTAATAAATGGCTAACATCAAGAATGGTAATAAATACATAATACAATTTATTGACACTTGCTATTAGTTACACCTCACTCCCACTGAACAATATTCTATCTCACTATCTCTAACTAAAAATAGAATTTAACATTCTCACAATCCTGGAAATATAATACCTAACTCTTAAGTGACAAACTACTGTTTTAACACAACAATCCCTCCATCCACCCCCAATTTATTTTTGAAACCAGCAATTCTTTATCACCTGTTGAAATAAAAATTTTAGTTATTAGAAGGTGGAATATAGTAATGAGAGATCTAAAAGAGTAAGAATTCTTCACTTGCAACCCTAAGTGTAAGATAACCTTATCTTCCTATTTCATGTTATGGTTTTTGGTTGAAATTTTGACAAAAGATAAAATAATACAATTGAGTTTCAGGTTAGATTTTTCATAGAATATACTTATGAATCAAAGAATTTATGATATATTTCATAAGAAAAATAGCAAGATACCCTGTGAAATGATAAAAAATGAGAAGTAAAGAAGGAGAAGTAAATCTCAGAATGAGAGGACACACAGGAAACAAGAACAACAATGATCGTTAAAAGATATAAACTTAGCACAAGATGATAAGAAATAGATTGAACTGAAGTATTTATCAATACAAGGTGGAATATAGTAATGAGAGATCTAAAAGAGTAAGAATGCTTCACTTGCAACCCTAGTTGGATTAATTATGTAAACTAATATAAATGCTATATAATAACACATTTTATCTACTAATTAACCAAAGAATGTCTGACTAACATTGGGAAAATGTCAGACTACTGTCAAGACCATACTTTAAACTAATACTGCCTGGAAATAACAGTTATTCATGTTTTTTCCTTGTGTCTAGCATAAAGAGAAATCAGAAAAAATAAGATAATTTTGCATACAATATTCGTTTTACTTCAAGAACCAATGTTACTATTTTTAATTTTTACCATTTATTTACTATTTAATACTGCTTAGAGGCAGGTTAAACTAACTTACTAATAGATACCTAAGAATTCCCATAATTCAATACTTCTATCCCCAAAATTTTTACACACGTCTTTTCAAAGTAAATAATTTGATGCTTCAATCATCGTTTAATATAACAAAGGTAAGTTTAGAGTTAGTTAAGTAATTTTACCCTTCTGAAGCTTATTCAATCTTATAGTTTGAAGAATCAATCCAGGAATGTAACATGGATATAAAGTAAAGGAGACTGACTTTTATGCAGAATGTCCTATGATTTTGAAAAATTATAAATCACTTATATATATATATATATATCCTGCTAAAATCACTGTTATGTTTCCCTTAAGTATCATTGACTTTATAAACACCCCGAATTTCAAATGGAAAATCATTCAGGAAGTACCTTTAAATGAGTCCTTAATTCCCTATGCATTTCTTACGAAGTTATTGTTAACGCCCCCTAGAATCAAACCAACGACCATTTACGACATAAATACGGTCGCTTTCAAGTGAGAACGGTCCCTTTTATGGCTGTGTGAAATTCTGAACCTCTGCGCGGTTGGGAAGTGTCATAAAATGTTTTCGGAAATATGGTCAATGTATTTTAAACGGGAAATATCGAGTTTATGGGACGCTCTGGAATCGAACCCGTGACACATAGGCGACTGTTGATTTTTTTCAAAGTACATTTTATATGTATCTATTTGTTTAAAAAGTGTGAATGATCTAAGTGTCATATTAAGGAAGCTAGGATTTTTTAAAATTCGAAAATATTTCACCTCCTGGCATCGAACCCATGACCAGTTGCACGTAAGCGATAGCATTTTTCCGTAGATATATATAGTTGCAATAGCTAAATGAAATCTTATCCTTATAGGTTAATGGGAAGTATTTTTAAAATCATTTGAAAAATAGAATAGAATAGCCTCCTAGAATCGAACCCATGGTGGGTAGGGTCGGTTTCCCAATTTTTCCTAGGTGAGATTTAGTTGGCCATTACGGAAAAAAATCGGCGGCTCCGTGGCCAAAGTGGTTTGGGCCTGACATTAATATCCTATATATATATATCTATACGAGTAAAGGTGTGCTTGCTGACAGCAAGCAATGTGATAATATGTCTTTTAATAAAATGTAAGATTTTTCGAAATATTATTCTGGAAGGCCATGCTAAACATAAAGTATATGGACATTTTCGCAGCGAGCTTTGCATTGATTTCGATTTCCCATGCATTTCTTTCGGCAGCATTATTCTCGCCCCGGCGTCGAACCAAGGCCATCCTACGAAAAGTACTGTTATCTTCCGCTTGAATATGATTGACTTTATAAACACTCCAAATTTCAAAAGTAAATTCATTCAGGAAGTACCTCAAAATGTGTCCTAAACCCCCTATGCATTTCAAATGGAGATATAGTTAACGCCCCCTAGCATCGAACCAACAACCATTTACGACAATCTTAGGGATGCCTTTATGTGATAATGGTCCCTTTTATGGCTGTGGGAAATTTTGAACCTCTGCGCGGTTGGGAAGTGTCATAAAAAGCTTTCGGAAATATAGCCAATGTATTTTAAACGGGAAAAATCGAGTTTACGGGACGCTCTGGAATCAAACCCGTAACACGTAGGCAAGTGTTGATTTTTTCCGAAGTACATTATGTAAGTATCTATACGTGTAGAAAGTTTGAATGACCTATGTATCATATTAAGAGAGATACGATTTTTCAAAATTTGTAATTATTTCACCTCCTGGCATCGAACCCATGATCTTTGGTGAATAATTGATTACATTTTTGTGTAGAAACGTATATTTCCTATAGCCCCATGAAATTTGATTGTTATACGTTCCCAGGAAGTATTTTTTAAAAATTTTCAAAAATCGACTCCATGCATTCTTATGGAGAAAAATCCAAATTTGGGGCCTCCCAGAATCGAACCCATGATAGGTGGAGTGGGTTTTAGATTTTTTCTTTGGTTAATTTCAGTAGGCCATTGCACAAAACAATCGGCGCGCCCGTGGCCTCAGCAGTTTGGGCCAGACATTTGTATCCTCAATTTTTTTTAACCCCCTAGTTAATTATATATAATAGATATATATATATATCCCCCCGAAGCGTCTATATATAATATATATATATATATATATATATATATATATATATATATATATATATATATATATATATATATATATATATATATATATATATATATATATATATATATATATATATATATATATATATATATATATATATATATATATATATATATATATTTATACTTTAGTATAAAATATTTGTTCTGTCAAACTTCATTAAAATTGATACTACTGTTACCATTTTCCAATCAGTGAGTAGGATACCATTATGAGATGGAATAGATGCAACTGTACTACTTCATCACCCTCTAATTTTTATGCGCTTGATGGTATACTATCCAGTCCCTATGATATTTACAACCTCATAGTTTCATCTATCCTTGAGGGCAGAAATATTTCTTTAAAATTTGAGGAAAAATTACCACCTGCCATAAAACCTAAGTCAATTTGTAGGAATGTAATGGCATATATATTAAGCGGTACTGCCTATCCATGGATGTGTGGAATTCCGATCTTCGGTGTGTTTGGAAATGGGGCCAATGCATGCTTATGGGTAAAGTTAGATTTTGGGGCCACCTAGGATTAAACGTGTGATAGGTGGGGTCAGTTTCCCATTTTTGGTCAATTAATTGGGCCATCACAAAAAAAACATCAGTGAGCCTGTGGCTCCTGTAGTTGGTTAATTTGTATTTATATAGATGTAAACCCCCAAAAGGAAATTCATTCAGGAAGTGCCTCAAAAAGAGTTCCTATTTCCCAATGAATTTCTTATGAACATATAGTTTATGCCCCCTAGAATTGAACCAAGGACCATTTCTTACCACTAAGACATTCTTAGTACTAAGTTTACTTAAGTTCACATACATTCTAAGTGGGAAGTATTTTTTAAAAATTGTCAAAAATCGACCCCATGCATTCTTGGAAAAATCCTTTAGAGCCTCCTATAATCAAACCCATGATAGGGAGAGTCAGTTTCCAATTTTTTTCCCAGGTTCACATGGCCATTATGCAAAAACATCGGCGAGCCCATGGCCCCAGCGGTTTGGGCCCGACATTCATAACCTATAATATATTATGTATATACATAATAAGCATTCCCGAAGCATCTATATATAATAGATATATTATATATAGCTATAATAATTTTGAATACATAACTCCTAAGTATACTAAAAGAGAATATTAATTTTAAAGAAGGATACTTGTGGGATAAAGATTTTAGATGCTTCCAGCTGATTACATTTTCTGAAGTTGGCTGCCATTCATATAGGTGAATCAGACCTCCTTCTGTACCAAAAATGATGATGTACTTTTCACAATTAAGTACATGAGAGAAGGCAGTTGCTGTGATTGAATCAGTCAATTTTAATGGCCACATTTTTGGATCATCCCAATTTTGCTTCTCATTCATGCCCCAAACAATGACTCTGCCCTCTCTAGACGAGGTAACAAAGTACTTTGAATCAGGAGACCAAGAGCAAGACCAAATGATTCTTGAGTGCGAAGATGAACTCTTCTGACTCTTTGCAGATAACTTGTAATGTTTATCTGAAAAAACAGAAAATTAATGTTTGATGAGTTATATCACAATTGTCAATTCATTTATTCTCACATATTCAATTTGTCCTTGTTCATACGATAGTCCAAATCTTCCAAATGACCTACTTAAAGTTTGGAAATTATACAAAACGAGTAAAGGTGCGTTGGCTAACAGCAAGCAATGTAATAATATATCTTTTAATGAAAAATAAGATTTAATGAAAGGTTTATCTTTGTCCAAATTACAAGTTAAACGAAATTATCGGAGCGCACATATACTTTGACATGGTTTTCCCATGCTTTTCTTAAGGCAGCATTATTCCCAACCCGGCGTCGAACCAAGGCCATCCTGCGAATATCACTGCCATCTTTCGCTTATATATGATTATCTTTATAAACACTCCAAATTTCAAATGGAAATACCTTAAGGAAGTACCTCAAAATGAGTCCTTAATTCCCTATGCATTTCTCAAGAAGATATAGTTAACGCCCCTAGAATCAAACCAACGACCATTTATGACAATCTTGAGGATGCATTAATTTGAGAATGGTCCCTTTTATGGCTGTGGGAAATTTTGAACCTCTGCGCGGTTGGGAAGTGTCATAAAAAGCTTCTGGAAATATGGTAAATGCTTTCCTTACGGAAAAATTGAGATTACGGGACGCCCTGGAATCAAACCCATGGCAAATAGGCAACTGTTGATTTTTTTCAAAGTACATTATTTATATATTTATGCGTGTAGAAAGTTTGAATCATCTAAGTGACATATTAAGAGAGCTACTATTTTTCATGAAATGCATAGGGAATTAAGGACTCATTTTAAGATACTTCCTGAATGAATTTCCATTAGAAATTCAGGGTGTTTATAAAGTCAACCATACTCAAGCGAAAAATGACAGTGATTTTCGTTAGGTTGCCTTAAAAAGCTTTCGGAGAAATGGCCAATGTATTTCTTATTGGGAAAATCGAGATTACGGGATGCTCTGGAATCCTACCCGTGACACATAGGCAAGTGCTGATTTTTTCCAAAGTACACTATGTACGTATCTATACGTTTTGAAAGTTTGAATGATCTAAGTATCATATTAAGAGAGCTACAATTTTTCAAAATTTGAAAATATTTCACCTCCTGGCATCGAACCCATGTTCTTTTGTGGATAATTGATAACATTTTTGGGTAGAAAGGTATATTATCTTTGGCCACATGAAATTTGGTTGTTATAAGTTTCCTGGAAGTATTTTTTAAAAATTGTCAAAAATCAACTCCATGCATTCTTATGGTGAAAAATCCAACTTTGGGGCCTCCCAGAATCGAACCCATGATAGGTAGAGTGGGTTTTAGATTATTTCCTGGGTTAGGTTTAGATGGCCATCACACAGAAAAATCCGCGAGCCGGTGGCTCCTGAGGTTTGGGCCAGACATTTGTATCCACAAATTTTTTTTACCTCCTAGTTATCGATATGTAATAGATGTAATTGGGATCAGTTAAAAGAACAAAGAATAAGAAAATTTAACAGTTCTTGCCGAATTTATCACAGTAAAATAAAATATTAATAATAATATTTATCACAATAATATAAAATATTACTAATAAAAGAGGGTTGAAAAAGATACATAGTATACACTGTCGTTATATAGTGGGCTGCTTTCGGTTGACGCATGGCCGTTTCATTTGCACACATATACAACAATTATCAATACAGTATGTGATTTAGGGGAATCCCAATAATACCGTGTTATGCTGAAACAGCGTTAAAAGGGGTCTTACTGTATATGCAAGAAATATAAATATACTTCATACTGAGAAGATCATAGTGATCCAGTAAATTTCCAGTAAAACAGTAATTTTCAAATTATCAAGGGGCAAATATAAGGGTAATGGCAACATACTTTGTTCACTTTTTTTATAGGAATATTCTTGTTATTAGTAGGGTTAACCCATAACTTTCAAAGATAGGCAAGCTGAAATAAATAAATTTATTGTCATAGAGATATTCATAAGTTCTAAACTCACTGTTCATTACTCTCTCAAAAAGACTCCATGTCCTGTCTCGAGATACGGTGACAAGAAACCGGTCATCTGGAGAGAAAGCCATTTGTGTTACCGTCAGAGAATGTGATTGAAGCTTCTGGACCAATTTCCAGGTTTTAGCATCCCTTGAAAAATAGTTTTAAAATAGTTTATTTTATTAGAAAAGACATATGAAGAAAGAGGGCAATAATTATTTGAAGATAACCCAAACGTTTGCTTGATGTGAAAGAAGTTCCAGGTTTTCAAATGGAACCAATAGTATTGCAATCATACACACTTTTAATTAAGTAAGATATATACGTTGTTTTTTTGGCATCCTCTTCCATAAAAAATCACAGAAAATCTTATTTCGAAATTAACTATAAAATAATATATGTGTGTAAATGATATTCTGATGAATAAGCACTTAAATAATTTGATAGAATGAAGAAATAATGTGAAGATTTCTGCAAGATTCTAATTTTTACCAGGATAATTCATCAAATAATTTCTTCCAGAGCACTTTTGTGAGTGTACAAGGCATAAGAGTAACATAAGATACCATAACTGAATGATGGTACCTTTCAGCATGTCAGAGAACATTAAGTGGTGCTTCAAAGACTTACTTCATATCCAGTACATGCTATCATATCCACCACTATTGAATTTATTACTTTACGTTTGTAAATTAATAATTTATAAAGTAATTCTTTCTCTAAAATTTTTATAACCTGGAATGGAAAATTCAATCATTTTTCCTCATGTAGTTGAGAAACAAAACTATTAAAATTTAATGAATTTTATTAAATGAAAGCCTGTAAGAAATGGTCTTATGATTAATTAAAATCTACCAACCTATAAATACATACATATATATGTTCTTAACAGATACATGCAGTCTCCTTAAAGACAGTTTACAGGTCTGCAATGGTAACATTTAGTAACTATGTTATTATACAAATTATAATAACTCAGGTTTGGTGAATTTAAATACAGCTTTATAATTTAAATAACATATACTACCATATAATAACAGCAGCATGTTGAACAGTAGTCGACTTGCAAGCCGATGCTAACAGAGAACCGTCATGAGTAGCAGCCATGCAGAATACATCATAACCATGGCCATATAATTTTTGAACCTCAGGCCATAATGTATTCTGCATCAGATGTTCTTCTGCAGGTGGCTCTTAAAAATAAAAAAAAATAATTCCAAAGTTTCAAGAAGATAAACAGGACTGTAATTCCAATTAAAATAACTTTAGAGCCACACACCCTCCTTTCAATATACCAACCCTCATTTATAAAAATTCCAACAGTCAATAATTTTAACTTACAGAAATTATAATGTGTAATTGATGACTGTATCCCTACTTTTAATAACCACCAGTTATAAATTTAATGATGAAGACATCAATATGTCCTGTTTATTGCACCCCATGCTAAAAGCCAAAAGGAAGCAGGGTAAAATATGTAGGCATAGATGTTAGATTAGAAAATGCAAAGATGCTAACAATATTCAGGATATTGGACTGAGACATTCAAAATATTTAACTAAAGCCAAACTTCAGTGATGAATTACAACAGTCATTACTCAACAGTTATCACTTTTTACTATAACAGGGATTAACATTCCTTCTACGGCTTCTATTTAAATGGGATAAATGAGATTAGGAAATGTTGGCATCTATAGATTTTTATAGTTACTTCAAGAATATTTTTCTACAGAATGGTTTTGATGATATGAGAAATAGCTTGCAGTGGTTCTAATGGACACTGGTTTAGCTACTGCACTGGCAAATATACCAGAAAAACATATCCTAATGTACCATGATGAGCTGAATAAAACAGAAATTTTATTTCATGAGTTTTCCCACATAAGAATCAATAGATATAAATAAGGACACACATAAAAATTTTCAAAATATTAACCCAATGTGTATGAAAAAAATTACCGTATTTTTCGGACCATAAGACGCACCTGGTTTTTAGAGAAGAAAAATAGGACAAAAAATATTCTGAACCAAATAGTGTAGTAAAATATTTAATAGTCTTTATTTTGGAGGCGAGATTGAGACTAAAAAGTCTCTTCTTCCATCTAACCTCTTTAAAAAAAAAGTTTAAAGTACCAAAAGAATTAGAAAGAGAAAAATAACGATTATAAGAGAGATTTAAGTGGATATAAAAACCTAAGTAAATTCTTAGAAAAAAAAATCCACTGCAGGAAAACGCCCACAATGAAGGGGGGTGTGAAAAACCTGCAGAAACCTACTGATAGAAATATCTAAAAACAGAATACTGAAATTTCAATTTTACAAGATAATCAATGAGTCAGACCATGTTAAATTTGAAAACACATCTAATAACTAAACAGGTAATTAAAAACATTCAATGGTATATTTAAGTTGATTGCCGAAAAGAGAGGCAAAGTGTAGATAATAAAATTAGAAGATATTGGACTGAGCTGCAAAAAAAAGAATATTTCAGGACAGATGCATAGTTAAATGAATTGGAGGTTAAGAGTGAAAGGAGCAGTAGAGACAGCATTGATCAGTGCTGTAGAGATGTGATGACTGTTGATACAGAGATAAATTGGATATATGATTAAGATAAGTAAGACATTTTCTTCTGAAAGATCGGGTGGATATGGAAGATTTTATGTGGGAGGGAATGGTATTCCAGAGCGTGGTAGCAGTTATAATAAATGATTTGTGATATGTCTCCGTTCTGTGGTTCGGTATTAGTAAATTGAATCTCCCTCTAGTATTACAATCATGGACGGACTCAAATCTTACAAATTCGGAAAAGAGATATTCAGGAGAAAACAGTGCATGAGAACGTTAGAATTTGTAGTTGTTTGCGAGTTTCGAGTTTTATCCAATCTAATTTTTTAAATGCACCGGAAATATGGTCGAATTTTCTCAAATCAAATATAAATCGAACGGACACATTCTGGATGCGTTGGAGCTTATTGGCTAGATCTCTTGATAGATCTTGGTGAACAATGACACCGTAATCAAAGTGGGGCATGATCAATGAATTTACTAGTCTACTGAGTCGAAGGCTTTACTAAAATAATGTATAACAGAATTTAATAATGTATAACATTATAATATTTGATCCAGCGGGTCGGCTGCAGCGGGACCCGCTGCAGCTGTGATACAAATGCCCTGCATTAGTGTCAGCGTCTTAGTACAGCGTCAGTATCAGTCTTCTATTCGGACCATAAGACGCAGGCACTTTTCTCCCCACTTTTGGGTGAAGAAAAAGTGCGTCTTATGGTCCGAAAAATACGGTATATTTCCAATTCAAGTGGTAGCAAGTGATATTAAGTAAAAAAATTTTAGACTGGATTATTACTAATAGCAAATTTAATCTGATAAAAAGAATAAATTATGCTTTAAAACTATAATAAATACAAGAGAAAATGTAATTTAAATTGTGAGAGATTTTATATTTTAGCTCACCATTCAGGTTTACTGCAGTGAAATATGGTTCTTGATACTCGTTTTCTTTCTTGTTCTTCTTTCCTTCACAGCTGTCGAAAACTGCTTTGTTTGAGAGACCAAGAGAAGGGACTGATGCTCCTTGGGGAATAGCCATGCCTTAGATGAATAAAATTCAAAACAATGCAATTACTTTAATTGAATAAATATTGCCTAAGAAAAGTTAGGATAATAGCATTAACAACTGATTTACATATAACATTTGACTTATGTCTAAATTAAAATACTAATTACAAATATAAAGATTTAATTGGATATAAAAAGCTCAGAAAATTATCAACATAAATCAAATAAAAAAATAGATTGATTATTGAATATAGATACATAAGGAGGATTATCCAAATTTTATTATTAGATAGATTATTATCCAAATAGAAGAAGGAATGTGACAAAATAATTTCAATTACTGGCAAATTACACCTCAGATTTAATCTACTTTATTTTTTATTCTTTACAGAGAAATTAATAGTGAAATAAGTATCTTTTAAAGTAATTATTTAATTTCTTTAACAGCCCTTCACCCTACTCATCCCACTTTTTATCATCAGCTGCCATCATCTTAATAAAGATGCCTTTATCCTGTATATCCTAATGAGAAAAAAATACCAATATTCTCTTTCTAAGAGAAACGTAAAGTAGCCAGCATGCTATTCTGAGCTACTCCTGATGTTCTTTTAACTGTGTTTCATACTAATTTGACTCAATGGTATCTAATTGATTTCCTCCTTGTCCGGTGCTTCTATTAAATCCTGATAGTTCATCATAATCACAATCATTAATCTATAAACATCATTTTATTAATCCTCTTCTCCTAAGCGTTTTTCATCTCCAATAATTTATTCTAATTAAAACTACAGTAGTGAGGCTGATAAATTCAAGTTCTTTAATAACTTTCTATTTCCTTTTTTATGTAGAGAAATAGTATTGCAGATTTTCAATTTTGTGATATTTGGCAATTGTCAATGGCTAAATTAAATGTTTGTTTTAAATATGGAATTATCTCCCAGTTTCCAAGCATAAAACCTTTTCTTTTGTATTCCATCTAGACCATGTGATTTATAATTTTTAATTTATTTTATCTTCTTAAAATATCTTTAGTGTTCTTTGTGAAAGGTGTACACAAATTTGCTTGCCTTCTAATAGATTAAAGTTAGTTTGCTTCATCCAGTTCTTTGAAATTCCTTGCAAAGTAATTTCTGAATTCTTCAGCAATTTTAAAATTTTCAGTTAAGATATAACCACCAGATCCATTAATTGCTTCTGTATCTCATGTTCTCTATCCAACTACACTTACAAGGAGTGTACGCAGTGTATAATAGATGCTAAATATGAGACAAAAAAATTTTTATCAAAGAGAAAATAATTTCCGATGCTGGGTCGCGAACCAGCTCCCACCACGCAAAAATGACGGTTCGAAAAAGCTTTGCTAATGCTTTAAACAACTCCACCACCAAACCCGCTGATAATGATGGAGCTCGGAAGAGGTCCTATCTCAGATAAGCAGGCTTGGGTTGTCCCGGCGCGAACTTTGAAAAAAATTGCTATCTTTGAACGTTAATATCTCCTAAACTTACGGCGAGAAACGTCTATAAAAAAAGACTTGTGTCTTCTTAATTTTGACCCTCTATCGACCTATGCTAGTCTCATTCAAAAGTCAGGAGACACCGATGTTTACACTCCTTGTTAATATACTTGTAAAAACAAATGCTACTATAACTAATTATTAGATATTATAGTAATTTATTTTCCTCTTCTTTCTTCTTATTTTTTTATAATCAATTTATGTTCCTCTATTTTATTATACATTAAGTGACTACTAAAGAGAAAATGTAAAAGCATACTAGGTCCATTACTCTTCTCTGCAATTGAACATGATGAATGCAGATGATTCTTAGGTCTTTACTTAATATCTGCAGGTAAAGATTTCAGAAATTAAACTTTAACAAATGGTGCCATGACAACGAGCTACGCTGAATTGTTATGAAGTCTACAATAATGAAAATCAATTACTTATATAATCTCAGCCATAAGTGAGATTGTGTTTGAATGAAGCAAGTTTCATGTCACAATTATTTAAGAATAACAGGCTTACAAAACAACTGTCATTTGAAATGTGTGATGGATATGGAAGTTTTGGGAGATGTACAAGAGCAAATACAACCACTAATGGTCTCACAAAATAGTTTAATGGCATAAGAAGGCTCTATGTCTATATACATATATTTCTAACAAGTCAGTATATTCTGAACAATATGTGTTACTACAAATTAATCTACTTATTTTCGTAAAATAGAGATTAATGGTCGCTCTGGAATCGAACCCATAGCACATATGCAAGTTCTGATTTTTCATATGCAATATATATATGTATCTATACATGTACAAAGTTTGAATGATCTATGTATCATATTAAGAGAGCTACGATTTTTAAAATTTAAAATATTTCACCTCCTGACATTGAACCCATGATCTTTTGTGGATAAATGACACATTTTTGTGTAGAAACGTATATTATGTATAGCCACATGAGATAAGACATTCTTTAAAAATGGGATATACAAAATGCTATCATGCTGCAGAGAAGTCATACATAATGATGGCAATTAAATTATTCAATAAACTTTATTCAAAGTGGGAAAAAATCTATTCTTATGTTTCATTCTAGAAACGGACAGAACTTTCTAGTAGACCTATTATATAGAGGATATTAATTAGGGAATTAAGGACTAATTCTTTAGTATTTCCTTAAGGTATTTCCATATGAAATTTGGAGTGTTTATAAAGATAATCATACTCAAGTGAAAGATGACAGTGATTTTTGCAGGATGGCCTCGGTTTGACGCCAGGGGGAAATAATGCTGCCATAAGAAAAGCATGGGAAGACCATGTCAAAGTATATGTGATAATTCTCGCTCTGATAATTTTTTTAAACTTATATTTAGTAATGTTGACAAAGATTAACCATTCGTAAAATCTTATTTTTCATTAAAAGATATATTATTAATTTGCTTGCTGTTAGCAAGCACATCTTTACTCGTATAATAGATAAAATGGCTATATATATCCACCTGAAGCGTCTATAAGTAATAGGTATTCCTGAAGCAGCTATAAATAATAGTTATGTTTTTCCATGAAACATAACATGACAAACATTATTTAGAGAAAATTTCAGACTATGAAGGCATCAATAACTAAACTCTGATAAGATTTCTCAACAATTAAGCAAATGGTGGCGTTGTGCTAGCGTGTCAGATTGTTAATAGAGGTGCATGTGGTTCGAATCGAATAAGTGTGTGGTATGCATAAAGTCCGTTAAGAACGGAGTTAGCTGTGATGATAATACATTTACATTACTACCGTGCAAACCGCCTTGTGGCATTTGGCAGGGGGTGTCAAGACACCAAGTCCCTAACTACTCTTTCTTGTTTGTGCATCTTATACTATCAGGTAAGAATGACCAATAATAACTTTCTGTTCGAGCGATTATCTCACGAAATTTTTTTGGATGCCTGGATTCTACAATTATATTCACTATGCATAGGGATCACAGTGTCTCCTTTATCTCATCATTTAAGTCGCTACTTAAGAATTTCTCGAATAATTTGAGCCTATACACGTTTCTTCTAATACTTAGAGTATCCCATCCGAGGGATTAAATAATTTTCGATACACTGCTGTCAAATTTATAGTCCCCTCTTACGAATCGAGCCGCTCTGTGCTGTACACGTCCTAACTCAGCGATCAAACCCTTTTCGTATGGATTCCACACTGCGCTTCAAGAAACTGTATTCAAGAAACGGGCGAACTAACGAAAAATAAGCAACCTCTTTGAGTTTAGGTTGACATCCCTTGAGAACGCTGTTACATAGTCTGAGCGTCCTATCGGCCGACCCCACTATATCCTGAATGTGAGCTTTAAACGATAAATTACTACTCAAGTAAGTTCTAAGTAAGTTAAAAGTTTTTATGCAGACTAACAAATGAACTGGATGAGACTGTAAAAACTCGTTTCATTTTAATTGTAGCCAATTTAGAGCAGAAAACTGCATAGAAGATGATTGGAGATGCAGCAACTGCTCTTCAAAGAGAGAAAAGAGGACGCCCTGATCGAGAGGTTAAAGAAGGAGTTAGACGAAGAGAAGGAAAGAGTTAAGAAATTAACTTCAGAGAAGGAGGATCTTAGAAAAAAGTATTGAAAAAGTGAATGTGTCTGTTCCAAATTGAATAACTGATTCCTTTAAAAATGTCCTGATATTAGGAGATTCTATGGTTAGAAACAGTGGAAATGAATGTAAGCGTAAGGGGAGAATAGTAGAATGTTTTCCGGGTAAACTTAGTAACAAAATTAATAGAATGGGGAAGGAAAGGGCTGTTGCGGGGACAAATAGTATTAAAGTAGCGATCACGTAGTCGGGGAGATTTGGGATTTATGCAAAGCTGCTTCTAAAAAATTTTATAAAGCTAAAGTTATTGTCAGTGGGATTGTAAAAAGGAGGGATATTGCGCCAGGAAAAATAAATTACATAAAAAAGGGAATAGAATGGGTATGCAAAATTCAGGGCTTGAGTTTTATAAATCCAAATAATTGGTTGAATCAGAGGGACTTGGGAAGGAATGGGTTAACCGAAATGGAAACTATAGATTAAGTAAATGTTTTGCAGGATGGATCAGCAAGTGCATGGAGCAGGGAAACTAGATGGCAGGGCCAGGTGTGTCAATACCAGTGGTGGATGCAGAATTGGTGCCCCAATTTCCATTACTGACGATGTTGTAAAAATACATTGATCTTTAGAAAATACGTAAAGTATTACTTATTTCAAATTAACGAGTACATAATACTGCTATGATGAAATTATAGCTTTGACTTTACCAACTTAATATACATTACTTGTTTCCAGGTTCTTACATAGCTTAACACTGGTATACCTTTGAAAAACATAAAAGTAAATAGTGACCCAGAATATTATAATAAAAGGATTAGAAAACTGAAGATTAAGGCGCGTAAGCTACTCAAAACGAGATTAATCAGCTATAAACACCGTCCAAAACATACAAATATACGTAAAATGCTGGATACCGAGAAAATGAAGGCGCAAGATATTTTCTTAAAAAAAGTTCTCTGCGGTAAAAACAACCATATTTATAGCTATACTACAAAACGCAGTAAAGCCAGGAAGGAAATTTGGATACTGACAGGAGGAAACAGGGAAGAGTATATTAGTGACAGCGATAAAGCTAACGAATTTGCGAAACATTACACAGATAATTACGTACCCAAGGATATGACCCATTTAGTTGATCAAAATCAAGCAGCGGAAGGAGGTTAGCAATATTCGCGGTTCAATATAGGCTTCAATGACATCCTTTAAAGAATTTCATCACTTAGAAATAAAAATCAGTAGGTCCTGACAGCATACAGGTGGAAGCTCTAAAAATTGCTGGATGTGCAATAGCATACTATCTCCATAGATTATTTACAATCACGCTGAGTAACGGTGAAATTCCGCTGTAGTTAAACCAATCCATAAAGGGGGAGACAAAGACAAGAAAAGTCACGAATAACTATAGGCCAATTAGTCTAATGAGCATTGTATGCAAAATTTCCAAAAAGATCATAGCTGATTATATAAGAAGGGTTCGGAGCAATGAGAATTGGATAACCAATAGTCAGCACGGTTTTAGGAAGGAATATTCTTGCGAAACCCAACTCTTATGTTTCAATCAAAATTTAGTAGAAGCTTACGATACATCAGAGCAAGTAGACATGGTAGTAATTGACCTATCTAAAGCTTTTGAAGTAGTTGATCACAATATCCCGTTAGAAAAAATCTCGCGCATTAAAATTGAATAATTAAATGGATAAATTCATTCCTTATCTGTAGGACTTTCAAAGTTAAAATCGGCGAACAATATTCACAAGCTGTCAAAGTAACCACAGGCGTTCCACAGAAGGCATATTTATCGCTTGTTTGGCCTGATACTAGAGTATAGCGACAGCGTTTGGGACCCTCATCAAAAAGGACTTATAGTTAAACTAGAAAATACACAGAGGTGAGCAGCAAGATTCGTTTTAGGCAAATATGGAAAAATGGACAGCATCAATGAAATGTTTAAGGAACTTGGATGGGAAAGGTTAAGAAACATATTTAAAACAGTGATAGGAAAGCCTTCGGTGAAGGAGTTAAAAAACAGACTTCGAAAGCCAGACTATTTAGGAAGAAATAATCACATTCATAAAATTGCCACTCTGAAACAGAAAACGGACATCTGTAAATATTCTTTTCTAAATCGGGGAGTATTTAAATGGAACAATTTGCCTGGAGAGTTATTGGAGCCTTTTCCTCATACTTACAATGTATTTGTGAAAAGGATTAAGAGGATTATATAATTCTAGTTTTTTAAACCATGCATCATTGCATTTTGTAAATATTATGTAACATTTTCTCTTAGAATGTAGTTAGTAATACTTTGTTGACGTACTGCCTTAAGGAGGTTTTTGGGGGGTTTCCCTCTCGACTAGGGTGAATGCCAGGCAGTATTGCTTTATGTCCCCCTGTACATGTAGAGCTACAACCTGGCCTGGTGCCTATTTGTAGCTCTAATATACAATAAATAAATAAATAATTCTCGTTTAAATGCAAGAGGGTTCTTCATATGCATCTAGTATGGGATGAATGAAAGGTACCTGTTTCACTTTCTTCGCTGATTTTGCAGATTCTATGAAAATTATCAATGAAGTTCTTTGGTGCTTTAAATACTCGTCCAACCTTTTCCTCCGCACCAGAGGCAAATTCGTAGCGAGTCAAAACAGCTATACACGACAAGTCATGACCATGGATTTGTGGACGAGCTATTTCATGCCAGGTAACCTGTGTAGGAAGAGAGCATTAGTTAGTTCTGTACCTCCATTTTATAATAAATACATGACAGACTGAATATGGAAAAATCTTAAAAATATATGAAACTTAATACAGTAGACTCTCAATAATTTGAATTTATAGGGACCAAACAAAAAATTCAAATTATTGAGTTTTTCGAAATAGTGAGAGTTCGAATTAAAGAGGGGCTGAAAGTAGAAATTCGAATTGAAGAAGTTATATTTTATTAAAGAAATCCGTGTACACCAATTTTTTGTCATTGTATAAGATTGTGAATGCTGGTAGAAACAAAAATACATATTATAATAATACATGTGGTTCAATTTATTTATTATAAAAAAGTTATATCATTTTTTCATAAAAAAATCGGTTATTTTCATTTGGGTCGCTTGGTTGGCTGCAATCTGGTCCACAGCATTTTCCAAAGTGCTCACTGCTTTGAACACACAATCAGATTGGATGTTATCCATTTTGGACTTCTTGAAAAAACGACACAAGCCTCTTAAAAAAAGGTTGCTTCCTTAGAAGACACTGTTGGAACATCGCTGTCTTCATCTTTATTGTCAGAAATCTGTTGATTGACCACAATTGACTGTTTCATAATGTCTTCATCAGACAATGTATCCGCTGTGGCAACATTGTAGTCAATATTTACATAATCGTTGAAAGTTATGGGAACCTCTGGAAGTCTGTTCCAAGCACTCAAAATAGGTCCCTCATCTTGCAGATCTTGTTGAACCATATCATTTCCGTCCTTGCATTCCTGATCCTTGATGAATCCGCAGGCTTTAAAACAATTTGCGATTGTCTGTGAGCTACAAATTTTATTTATTTCTTATTTCCATTGCAGTAAGCACTGAAATGCTGCACAGGTTATTTCCATTTTCCATTGTGTCTATGACAGTTCTAACCACATCTTTTCGATACAAAGTTTTAAAATTTTTAACGATTCCTTGATATAGGGGTTGAAGAATTGAAGTTGTGTTAGGGGTAAATATTTCAGCTCTATATTTTCAAGTAAAGGGACATCTTTATGGGCTGTGCAATTATCGATAAACATCAAAATTTTTCGTTTTTCTGATCTTATTCTTCAGCATCAATCCTCATTAACCATTTAGAAAACAATACTGCTGTCATCCACGCCTTCTTATTTGATCTGTAGATTAATTAATCTGACTAATTTTTCGAATTGTACAGTGGGCCGGTCTAGCTTCACTTTGATTTATAGAGGGGACCAAAATACATTGATTTTTTCGAGATATAGAGGTTCTCTCGGGAGACCGAGGGTTTTCTTCGAATTATAGAGGTTTTCGAATTATCAAGAGTCTATTGTATTTCTTTTTGCATAAATATATTGCCAAAATTTACCTATTCTTGAAGTCTTAATTACGTATGCTTTAATTTAATAATTCAATGAAAACATAGAGCTTATTAATATTTAAACAAATGGAAAAATGTGATTTTTGAGAAGTCTCCAAAAATTTAAGAAATAAATGATAGATTATCATTCTGCTTTAACTATTTCTATTAGAAATAAATTTAGAATGGCAAAATATCAGCAGGTAAAGAATATTTATTTTCTGATTATAAGTAATAATCCTAGTGTATGATACCAGACATTAAGAAACAATCAGTAAAAAAATAACATAAGTAAATACATGAAAGATATTCACAAACCTTCCCATTATTTCTTTTCCAAGGAGCGTGGATTCTTGTAGTCTGGTCACTACTCACAGAAACTAGAAATTCTCCATCTGGTTCCCATGCAATGTCTGTAACCCCTTTAAAATGTCCACCTACAGATACCTTTGGATCCCAATTACCAGTTTCCTGAAAATAAAATTATCTGTATGTCATTAATTTTATATATACACACACACTTAAAGTAGGGAAAATTGGGAAAATGCTTGGGGATGCCTACATCTGATATTGATGTATCGGAACTGGTGATATTACACTGGTGAATTATGAAAAAAAAACTCCTTTGCCAACACTTCCCTATTTTTATACTTGAATGAGTATAGGCACACTGTGATGCAAATTTCATCCAATTTGTAGTCTAATTGAAAATATATTTTTCTTGAATTAAAGGGGAAATTCATCTTAAACTGATAACTTTTTCTATCACATGATATATTAAATATAATATTTTCAGTTCTTATTTATAAAATAATGAGTAATATTAACAAACTTAAAAATAGTCAAAATTGTCAACATAATAAATAATTAAAAAAACTTAGAAAGAAGGGACTAAATACTTTTAAAAAAATTCTATTATTCTATAAACCTCTATGATTTGAGAGCAACATATTTATCACTAACCACCAAGTATTGGTAAGTAATTTAAAGTGCATATTTTCTGGTTGATCAATAGCACATGATCTCTTGATTGAGGGAAAAAATCCATCATAGTATCAAATTATTTACCAAAATAACGAACTAACTATTTAGCTAAGTAATACAAAAACCTTGATGATTTTTATCACAGCTAATTAATCTTTATTCTCCATAGATACTACTACAGTTTAGAGTTACATAATGTGGAAAATGCAAAGAGGAGTATAATAGAAATACATCCATTAAGTATTAAGTACAAATTGAGAAGGAATATATATATAAAATGATGTAGGATTAGATTTCTTTCCCAGTTTTCTCTTGTGCAACTGGATTGAAATTGCTGAAATTGATTACTAAGTTAAATCTAACTAAGCTAAAAAATAACGAAAGAAATGAATGCTGATTAAATTTGCACCAACTATAATCTTACCAAAGAAAATTATCATTTCAAACACCCATATAAAAAAAATTCTTTCATTCATATGTTTACATACTTGATTGAAACTCCAGAGGTGGAATGAGCCTTGCTTGCTATAGGAAAGAATATTTTTCCCTTGAGGTCCAAAGGTGCAACCAAAAAAACCAACACTGTTCCCTCCAACTTCACCAACCCTTACACTTTCAAGCCAAACACCAGACTGAACATCTGGTTCCCACAAGATCATTGTCTTGTCCATTGAACATGAAAGTAATTTCATTGGTTGACAGAAGCCATTTTCTGAAAATGATAAAGTTTTTACAAGAAATAATACAGCACCAATTATAATCTTAATATATGAGGGTACAATTATAGTATGCACTTTATCCATACAAAAATTAAACACAATGAAATCTAGTGTTATCTATATAAGTGTCTAAACTGAATGGTAAATTATAGGATTAAAATGTAATCCAAACTTCATATTCTCCATACCGTAACCCACAAAAACTCAGTAATCTGATAAATAAGTCCAAATATTTTCCAAGAATTTAGTTAAGGTACAAAAAAAGATATTCTTTGTTATGTATGACAGTTTGAAAGAAAATATCTATATTCTTAATACTATCATATTTATTCTTAATACTACAAATTTAAATGAATGAGAAATTTTAAGTCGTAACTTTTATTTAAACTTTTCAAAATATATTTTATCAAAAATAAACAAGAAATACTGTATTTTATTGCATTATATTATAAAATTATAAAGGTAGGACTTAGAAAATTTACCCAGATAACTAATCTATACTGAACAGATAAGGATAACCCATAGTAAAAATCACATACAAAAATTTGATAATTTTTAAAAATAATAGGAGAATATTTATACTAAAAATACAGATTACTTTGTGACTATCTCATAAATTTTCACAAATAGTTGTTTAAATACACATAACTATTTAAACACCTGTAAGTAATACCTTTTGCATTAGTGCAATTTATTGAGGAATTTTTTTTATTGACTTACCAGTTTTCACTTTGGGATGCCATCTCATTCCGTTAATCATTCCATCATGTGCTAGAATGACAGACTCAATACTGATGCCATATTCTATCTCTTTACTATCTCTAACAACAGGGAAAACGTTTACTGCAGGTTTGAAATCATTTTTTATATTTTTAGTCTTCTGATTATTTTGACGGCTTAATTGCCAAATTCTGATTTGACCTGCCTGATCTCCACTTGCAATAAACACAGTCTTGTGGTCTAAAAACAGTAGAAGAGATACATCAATATTTATGCAAGAGATTTATAACATTTACTTCAATGTACCTATGCTATTTAGACAAGTATGAATGTAATACAATCAATTCCTATTCTTTTCTGATAGAATAACTGAATTTAAATCAAACAATAATGATGAAAACCTTAATTAGTAATTAATACATTTAAAATGGAAAAAAAACATTTCTACATAAAATTTAAAATAAAAACTATTTATGAAAATTACAAAATATGATGCTCAATTAATCTACACAGTGTATTCACATTGCTTAATTGTGATCTAATTGGTATTTGAGATTTAATTTTACAAACTTTGTAAATTTCAACAGAAAATAAACTATATTTGCAACCGGTTTCATAATGTAAAATCAAATTTTCATTCTTTTATTATTGAAAATAAATGAGACTTGAAAAATATACATCTAAGGTATAACTTAAGAATTATCTACACAGTAGGATGAAATAATCTTCTTTACTAATTGGTGCATTTTGTATAATGATTTTTTGGTATAATGTTCACAAATATATGCAGTTTAATAAAAGTTTCTAATAAATTATACTTCTGGTTAATTCACCCCACTATTCATTATGGATGTACATAAATATCCTTTGTAATGCATTATATTTAGCAACCCATACTGGAGGTAATAACAAGTAATGATAAATAATAAAAGTAATTCAAGGAAGAACGAGAAAACCAAATACATACCAACTGTGATTACATCTAGGGTGCGGACAAAATCTTCATGGCCTTGAAGAACACATGTTTTAATAAACAGATCCTCACTTTTAGCATACAAATATAATTTACAGTCAGTATTTGCACATATCATTAGAAGATTACTCGTCTCTGGCATGTAACTAAGACGTATTTCAAAACATACATCTCTTAATAAATCTAATGTTTGGAAGCACTTTATGTAACCTATAACAAAATTATGTATAGTTAATTCTTCTACCATTTTAGTAATCTAAGATTCAAGGTTAGACAAAAGATTACTTAACGTGCCTTCCCCATCATCATTCCAAATTTTGATCGTCGAATCCAATGATGCCGAAGCAATTAAAAATTTTTCCTTCGAACCGCTTAATTTCATTCCATCTGCTATGATAACATCCTTCGAGTGACCTATAAGTAAATATCGCTCTAAGTAAAATACGTTAAGTATTGCTTATATTACTGCCATGATGAAATTATAGCTTCGACTTTACCAACTTAACATACATTAATTGTTTCCAGATTCTTAAGACTAAATAATCATAATATGATTAGTTTAACATACTATCAACGGAAAGCCTTGCATTCATTCACTCGTTTTAAACTATAAAAATTCTAAGAAAGTAAAAATGCCAGGGAACCTTCCAAGGACTGGAGCAATTCAAACGATCCGTCTTCATTTTTTCTCCATAAACATGCTGTAGCATCACTAGAAGTGGACAAAATTTCAGTCTCGTCGACATCTTCAAAAGTCTTCACCCACCTTACTGAGTTTACTTTATTCTTATGATGGCATAATGTATTTATTATTGAACCACAATCGTCTTTCTAGATGCAAATTACACAATATTTAAGCTTGGCTGTAGCTCCTCTGTAACATTATCTACGTAACTACCATGATGATCAATGACATAGTTGAACACTTACCCCTGGATCACAAATAGCTACCGAGTTACATGCTCCAAAGCATATTAAGTCGTTATTTCCCCAATCAGTAGAATTTCTAGAGCAATTACTGGCAATCGATGTATACATTATTTCTACCGCCATGCTTACGATAGGATGAGAAATCGCTTTGAACTAGAAAACAAAAAAATATTGAAATTATAAAACGAAAAGAACGCTACATTTTACTATGAACTGAAAGTTTTATAGTAACATGTACTTTATAATAAAATATAATGAAATCAACTATTTTCCAGTCTTTTAAAAAACAAATTTTCCATCTCATTCTATTAAATTATTTTGAGTAATGATAAACTTGTAATCGCGGAAATATCCGTCTTTTGGTCTTGGATAGATGATATGGATGATTATTCATAAAATTATCATCAAATAATGTTTTTATCTTACTTTACGTTATTCTAATATGTTTGAATGATAAATTTCTCATAACATCAGTACTCCTTCAGAGATATACTGCCAGATGGCAGGGATGTAGAAATTTATTGAACATAAAGTCTGAACCTTGGAAAACCTCACCAGCAGTGGTCGATAGTGAAGGGGCTTGGAGCCGGTGGGGGAATCGGTGTGATCAGATTGAAAATAGGTATCCCGAATAGCACTATGGCCGTGAAAGATGCAGTTATCACGTAAAAAATGCTGTGGATATACTGTGGACTGGTTCTGTCTCTCTTTGGAGCGTGGGCTGGGACCGCTTCAACATCGAACAGAGGTCAGTTTCGAGTTTTGCGTCAATGTTATGCTTGTCACTGTTTTATATCCCGACTCAGTAGATAGATTTTATGGAAATCTCTCCTTCGATAGTGCATCGATGAGGATTATATGTTATGGGGCGATAAAATCAATTTTTAGTTGGAAAAATATTTACCATTGGTTGTCATTCCATCTCCCGCCATTCACGCGACTCCAATTACCTCTCTTTACGGAGATTAAAATAGTTGTTTAAAAATATTAATTTGACGGTCAGAATTGAAACTAACGAAAAAATTCCACGCGTATTTCTTTTGGCTTTTCTTAGAATTGTAGGATGGAATGCTTCGCTTGAGACAGCTGAATTTTTCGCTGGATATTGTATTACGAACACGCTAATAGTAATAGAAACACCGCAAATTTCTTTTGGATATATAATGAATTTATTGTATAAAATTTTGAAATAACGAAATGATATAGATAATTTTGACTCGAGCAATGGTGGAAGTAAGACTGGAAATTATCCAAGCGCTCCAAAATTTCATGTCCGGTGCAACTGCAAAATGAGTTGGTTGTTAGGATTGCTCCTATTATTACTTTCGATGTACTACTTATGAACTGTATATTTTTCTGAGATTTGTGAGAGAAGTGAAGATAATATTAGCTCCGATTAGGGCCTTTTCAAAACAAGGCACAAAAAAAAGATTGTTTATGTTTTAATAAGAAAAGGGTAAATTATTATTTTTGAAGTGTAACCTTCAATTTTTGATCACACGCCAAATCTTAATCGAAGAGAAAGTTCCATAATCTCTCAAATAATTGATGCCCGTTTTTGCATCTAATCACTATTTATACGAATCGATCGATCCTTGCAAACTTAAAATTGCCGAGTTCAATGCTAAAATTTATGATGATGGGAATAACATATATTTGTTATTTCCGTAGCATAAGCTGTTATTGAGCTAAGTTGTACACGAATACATTTTTCGCGATTTAAAAATTCGCACATTATGATCACAAGTTGATATAATTTAGTTCCTCTGTCGTAAGTCAGTAAAGAGAAATTGCGAGTGGCGTCCGTTTTCCTCGTTAGAGAAGTATCCAGGTTTTATTAGAAAAATCAATTACCTGCGCTTGAGATCTTAATTTACTTGAAATGCTAATTTTTAAATTCAAGCAAAACTTATTGGAACCCCATTGGGCACCTATCCGCCGATTCTTTTTTCTAAACACGCATTGGATTCCATTTGACTGAAAATATTCGGAGAAATTCGTCATCTTCATTCAGCAGTTGCTCGATTGAAACAATTTTGTGGAAAATTTCTCTATGGATATTTTAAGTGCCTACATGGAATTCGAAAGTAGGCGATAAGTAGAGTGATGTATTGCACATATTAGGAAAACATTTTAAAAATGCGAAATCAAGCGATGTATTCCCTCAAGTAAATTTTTATTCATTTTATATATTTATATTCACGTCAAATCACTTCCGTTTTGATAGGTTGCCTGCTCACCTTCCTAATTATCCTATGGAGAAAAATGGTTCATCATTTGGTTAGTTTTTAAATTACCGATATTTCTATGTATCACTGTTACATTGACGGTATCGTTTCTAAATGAACTGCTAATTGTAAGGTGACGTTAAACCCAATAGAACTTCGAAATTTTTTGCCTATAGTTAGTTAAATATAAGTAAAACTATACCTGCTTGTCCGATACATCTGATGTCTCAAAGAAATACGAGACAAGATTAATTTTTTGTAAATCACCTCCGAAGCTGTCCGATAATTTTACATTCTTTGTTATGCGAAATATTTAGCGGGTGAATCTGTGAGAATTTAGTTAATCGATATACCCCGATAAGAATAGTAATCAACATATTTTTTTTCTAGAATCACGAATTGTTTCGTACATAGTTTTAGGTTTTATAAGTATTTGTTGCTTGATTTTTGGATGCGCTTCATCGTCGTTTACGATTCTTCAGTAAGTAAAATTTTCCATCCTCATTGTGGTGAGATCTTTTACGTGTTTCATTTTGAGTTGGTGTAGGTTTGCATCTCGTAATTTGTTTACATAGTTCCCTTTTGATAAATTTCCTTTCATTTTACCTAGAATATAGCTCATTCGTTTTGTCTGAGAGTTTGATGTTTATTTTCGTGATATTTAACTCCAATTTCTAGCACCAACTTAATAAAAGAATATATACTCTAAAAATATTGACTTTCAAAATCCGAGAAAATCTTATTTTTAACTATTTATTAGGGATTTTGGAAGGTAATTAGCTGCTGAAACTATTTCGAATATGTTTGCATTTTCTTCGTGTGTTTTGCATCTTTCGGATTCATTTTAATTCGTGACCCATTTAACCAGTGCCCCGGGAGTGTCGATCGACTGTATGCGCCATTTGTCGCAGTGGCGGGCTTTTGGTTGGGGATACGGAATTTCCAATTCGAGGAATGTCGCGTTTCATTTCTCTTTTCACGAAAATATTTATTTTGTATGAAATTCATCTTTGGCCCCTTTTTTTGGTATTGGTATTACAGCTAGTCACTGGAGATTCTTTTCTTATATCGACCGATTACACATATTACTTCGATAATTTACGTAGATTCCTTTACGTTGGAGACATTCTATGCCAATTTTGTGGAAAACCTGTAGAACTGTGAAAATAATTTTCCGGATGCCCTTATCCGTGAAATACATATCGAAAGAATAAGAGAATCATTCTATAGAAACGGTGGCTGATCCGACGCTCGTCAGGTGACGATAATTCGGCAGTTATCTCTGAAATGGAGTTCATCTCGTATCAATTTTTTAACTTTAACAATTCCTTCCAATTATTAATAATCTCACGAAATTTGTCTTTGTCTTCGTTCCGGATATTTTGAGATATCTTTGAGTGATCTTTCCACATTCTTCTATCCACTTTCACATCCGTGGGGTTCAGTTACAGATGCGTTGTTGATAATCCAGAAAAAGAACGATGGCGGCCATTTTAGGGCGGCAAAGTTTCCCGGAAGTGCTCAATTGTTCTTCTGATTGGCCCCTCAAAACGGGCGTGTCTTAGGGCGGTCAAATTGAATCCGGTGAATTGGCATTTCCTACTTATCAGAGAATTTTTTCGATACATTCCTCTTCTGGATGAATTTTTGCTCTTCGGATCATTTCATCGTTGACTTTTACCGTAGAAATACAGCAGATGGTTCCAAATAGAAGAACGTATATGGCAATCTAAGAATTTACATAAGTGTTTCAAAAAACAATTTGACAAAAATAGCTATTAAGAAAATAATCCAAGTATATAAAGGGGAGTGGAATATCTTCAATTAGAGCACTTTTATATGGCGAAGCAGTGTGTTGTGACTATGACTCGCGCATTGTGGGTAAATGGGATGAAAATGTTTCAGAGCGATGCTCCTTCGCCGCAGTCATACGCGGCAAGTCATTGGGTTGTGGCGGACGAAATGTACATATCGAGAAAGCGCAATACGATTTGCCTTAGCGACAAAAAAAGTGACCAAGAACGAAAAATAACGGAATGAAATTGGATGAACAAAATAGCCCGAACATTAGTGGAAAGGCTCTGTCTTTGAACTGGGTTCATCTATAGTGATGATCATTATGAAATGCTGACAAGTGCTCCGTAGTTCTTTTGATGCAACGATTTCTCATAAATGCTCCGATAGACATTGCAAAAGTAGAATCGCTATGATTGCTTCTCTCGGATGCGGATTTGTTCTTTCGATAGAAGGGAAAATCAAGAAGCGTAACTCAAGAAATCTTTCCAATGAGAAATGGATTAAAAGATCGGAAATATCTTAGAAAAATGTCGAATCGGTGCATATTTCGTATCAAAGATGGAAAGAGTGATTCGAAGTGCAGAGTGGAGGTAATTAATGTGAAAATCAAAATAAGCGAAGGCAGGGTCCCAAAAGATTGGAAAATAGCAAATATAACGCCTATATTAAAAAACGGGATAAAGGACGATCCTGCGAATTACAGGCCCATTTCATTAACATCACAAAGCGGTAAATTATTGGAGCACATTATTACTGACTCCTTAATGGGCTATCTAGAAGCGAACAATTTCTTTGCAAGAAATCAGCATGGCTTTAGAAAAACGCGATCTTGCGAGACGCAGCTCGCCTCACTAATACACGATATTCTGAAATCTGCGGAAAACAAAAGACAGGTCGATGCTATATTCCTAGACTTCCGTAAAGCCTTCGATAAGGTACATCACCACAAATTATTGCATAAATTAAAAATCGCGGGGATCAATTCTTAAGTATTAGTGTGGATAGAACACTTCCCAAACGATAGGAAACAACGAGTAGTGCTTGACGGTATTCGCTCAAACGTAGTAGAGGTAACCTCAGGCGTTCCACAGGGTAGCGTAATCGGGTCACTCCTATTTTTAATATGTATGAACGACCTCAGCAGAGAAATTGATAGCAAGGTTAGGATATTTGCGGAAGATACAGTTATCTAGAGGGAAATAGCTAGCAGTGATGATAGATTAGTACTTAGGAATGATTTAGATAGAATAATGGCCTGGTGCAAAAATTGGGAATTAGAGTTAAATATTAACAAGTGTTCCGTTTTCAACTTCTTTGACTGGAAAACTACGAATAATGATTTCACCTACAGCCTCCGCGGAGAAAAGATTTCAATAGTAGAATCTGTTAAGTATCTTGAATTAACCCTGGCGAATAACCTATCATGGAATACATCCGTAATATATGCGGAAATGCCCTAAAGAAACTCGGTTTCGTTAAGAGGATAGTCGGTAAGAGCGTAGAAAAAGTTCAAGAGCGATGTTACTTTGCGCTAGTCAGACCACACCTCGAGTATGCTTGCAGTGTATGGGATCCAGCCGATAAAAGTAATATAAGTGAATTAGAAAAGGTCCAACGTAAGGCGATACGTTTCGTTAAAAATTGCTACGATAAATCGATAAGCGTAACTAAACTGCTCAAGGATGCGGGAACCATTAGAACGGAGAAGATCTAAGCGTAGATTAGATTTGCTGAATAGATTCAAAGAAGAAACGTTCAAGGAAGTCGTAGTACAGGTCATGCGCCCTCCCTGCTATATAAGTCGATCAGACAGAGCGAAATAAGGGAAATAGATGCGAAAACTGACCGATTTAAAAATTCGTATTTCCCTCGAACAATACGCGAAAATAACCGTCTAGGGGTTATTAGGGTGTCTTACTAAGTAAATCCACGGTGCATGCACCCCCTGCCACACACCGAAAGGTGGCTCGCAGGGTATCTACATAGACATAGTAGTTCACTCAGGATGCCATTGAACAAGCGACTTCTCCCGATATCAAGAAAACATTGTCCTATGAATTTATTACTCAAAAAATGCTTAACAATTTGACGGAATTATTTGCTAGAAGAAAGGGAGACATAAGCTCCATTTCGTTCTTACTTTTAACGAAGGTTGTTAAGTAAACAACCGATGAACCATTTTGGAATTCAGATCGACGAACTTAATCCAGTCTAATGTTGACATCGATGATAAGTCAATCGAACGCTTATAAATGGCCATTTCAAAGAATACTCGGAATGATGACCAACTTTCTGAATATTGCCTTAAATATTTATTTTACAACCGACGATTTCAATTTCGAATGAAGTGTCCTCTCTTATCCGTAGGTTTTAATCATTTTCCTTTAATTGAACTTTAGTTGAAATAATGTTATTGAACTTGGAAGACGAAGCGGCTATCGACAAGGAGTTGCTCTTCAATTGCAATCTTTCAATTATTGTTATTAATGTCCATTTGATGAGTTCTGCACACTGAAGCATGTCTCCTTGGATTTTTTATGATTTTATAATTTAATTTTTCTATGTTTTGTTGCATGAGTTAATGAAATTGTGAACTTTGTATGATTCGATTTAGAAATAAAAGTATTTTATGGTCTCTTATTTTTTTCAACATCTGATAACAAAGCCAATTTGGCTGAAAAGTGTCAAATGGACAGTGTATTATTTTTTTATTTTCTAATTTGTAGTCGAAGAATCGAATTATGAAATGGACAAGAAGTAGAATAAATGAAAATTTCCCTAAATTTACTGCTCTTTAAATATTTTTGAACTTCGAAAGTTAATAATAAAATTCAATGTTTTGCACTTTCGGTCCTCTTTATGAACTTAAAATTTACGAAATCTCATTTTTCATTCACTTCTAAATCGAAGAAGAAGCTGTGTCTGATGTATTTTTAAATTTATAACAAATTTGAATTGCTCGAGACTCGTTCGATGTAAAATTAATTACGAATTTTTAAATTCAGAATAATTAATCGATTGTTTAAAAAAATTACAGACATCAAAATTGTTTACCTAAAAACTCTTTAGTCAATATTGTGAACACAGGATTTCTGTTCCTCAATTCTCGATTTTATTATAATTAAAGTAATGGGAAAAACAGAGTTATATATTTATTGTCGCTCCCGAACGATCCATCATTTTAAAATGTACAAAAACCCTCGGAACCAAATTCGAATAGATTTTATAATTTTTATACGAGCGCATGTGACAGTTAACTAAAATCAGAAACAAATCACACTGTAATAACAACATAAATCGATCTTAACCAAAAAAAGGATTTAATCGAAGGAAACCTTTTCGCTTCGAAACATGTTCACAAGTTGAGGCGAAAATGAACCGAAGTATATTTTTGAAATTTTTGGATCTTTTTCGGTAGAAACACCAAGTAATTAGTTCAAATGTAAGTGAATATATGAATCTTGTACTTGAAAAAAGTGAGTGAATAAATAAATCAAAGTGATTAAGTTTGACGCCGTTTGCTTTCCAAAATGTGCCTTATTTTGGTACATTTTAGCCGAGTGACCGGCAACGACCCTTTAGAGCGAAATGCAGTGATATTTTGAAGGTAAGGAAGTGCGTCTCATTATCGAGTAATAACACCATCTATTATATGCTGTTTCGGGGGTACATGTGAGGATATTAATGGCACAAACCGCTGGGGCTACGGGCACGCCGATTTTTTTACGTTATGGCCCACTAAATCTCTCCTGGGAAAAATCGGAAACCGACTCTACGTATCATGGGTTCGATTCTAGGAGGACCCAAAGTCCGATTTTCCTACATAAGAATGCATGGGGTCGATTTTTGACAATAAAAAGAAATATACTTCTTGGATCCTTAGAACAAACAAATTTAGTGCGGGTAATGGAACTATACATTTCTACACAAAAATTTATTTTTTTATCCACAATAGATCATGGGCTCTATGCCAGGAGGTGACATATTTTCAAATTTTAAAAAATCGTATCTAACTTAATTTTATCCATAGATCATTCAAACTTTCCACATGTATAGTTATTTATATAATGTACTAGAAAAAAATCAACAGTTGTCTACGTGCCATGGGTTCGATTCCAGAGCGACCCGTATTCTCGAATTTCCCCGTAATGAATACATGGGCGATAATTCAGAAATTTTTAGGGCACTTCCCCATAGTGTAGAAGTTATAAATTTCACAAAAGCAGTCCACATTATTACATATAGACTCCGTAAAAATGTCGCACTAGGTCGTTGGTTCGATTCTAGGGGGCGTTAACTATATCTCCATAAGAAATGTATAGGGAAATAGGAACTCCCTTTTAGGCACTTCCTTTTGAAACTTGTAGTGCTTTTAAAGACAGTTATACTCAAGCGAATTATTAAAGTATTTCTCGCAGAATGTCCTTGGTTCGACGTCGGGTCGGGAATTATTCTGCGGTAAGAAATGCATGGGAAATTGAAATCAATGCCATTTAGGCTGCGAAAATGTCCTTTGATTTATGCTTAGCATGACTTATCAGAATAATCTTTCGAAAAATCTTACATTTTTTTAAAACATATGTTTTCCGATAGCTTGCTGTCAGCAATTCACTCGTATATGAGTATTCTTTGGAATGTTTATAAGCATTTCTTTGTGCGATGTTTTGTTCCTCGCAGTTTACGAATGATTGTGCCAAGGAGAATGGCTTCAATTTTCAGCTGTTTGGATCTGTTTTGACGTTTTTGATTGTCGTTTTAATTTCTTTGAAGCGATATAGTTAGACTAAAAAGTTACAAAAGAGGCACAGCTGGAAGTTTTTTATTCCTCTCGTGCTCCTCTTAAAAGTCTCCTCGTTTACCAATATATTTATTGATTTCTTAATGAATTAGTCATATCAACTGTTCACTCTTAATTCTGCATCATCTTCAGTGCTGATATTAAAAATTAAAGTTGCTAATGGTGTTGAATTAATTTCAGTAACTCTTTGGGTCATTACTATTTCTTTAAGGGAAAGGGTTCGAAATTCACGACATCACCTGAACACACATTCGTTGAAATGAGACTCTTCGCCTACGTTTATATATAATCGACTTATCGAAACGTATTTCGGTTATTCTAATGTTTACCACAAAGTTGGTTTTCTTTGGAGATTCAAATCACTTGGAAAAATATGGAATCAGTCGAGGAAATGAACGGGATTTCTAGTGAAATCATATTTTAAAGATTTGCCCCTCAGAATATCCATTTCAATATTTCCGGGTAATTATTGGGATAGCGAAGATGATTTCAAAGGCATATTCTTTAGCATAATCTATTTTTCTGTAATAACGTGAATGTATGCAGCAATTAGATAAAGTACATCGAATGATCTTTAATGATATAAACTTCATCATTTTAACGACTTCAAGGTGTAGAAGCGACTAAAAAAGTAAGTTTGTTTTTCACCCGTGGGAAGTATCACGAGCAGAATTTGAAGAACATAATCAATTGTATTGGAAGTAAGCGTGCAAAGACCGTGCAATAGAAACATCCAAATAAATGTTCTTCGCTGAAAAAAACTCGTTTTCTTGCAAATATTTTCACGTTTCATTTTTTGAGTTGGCGATTATCATATGGCCAAATATATATAATAACTAAATATGGAATTCGAGTGGTCGAACCACTAACATTTATCATGTTTTTAGGGTTCGTGTGCACTTATTAACTATCGGAATGTAAACACCGCACATGCGAATAGTCGCAGAAGGACCTTAAAAACTTAGGAAAAGATTTGTGTTGCCCCTTGTAATATATACGAGTAAAGGTGTGCTTGCTGACAGCAAGCAATCGGAAAATATATTATTTAATAAAACTTACGATTTTTCGAAAGATTAATCTATCCGATTAATCTTTTCTTAAATCATGCTAAGCTTTAACTAAAGTACGTTGCATTGATTTCGATTTCATACGGTTTTCTCTTGACAGCATTATTACCACACCGGCGTCGAACCAAGGCCATCCTACGAAAATCACTAATCTTTCGCTTATGTATGACTATCTTTATAAACACTCCAAATTTCAAATGGAAATACTATAAGGAAGTACTTCAAAATGAGTCCTTAATTCCCTATGCATTTCTAATGGAGATATAATAAACGCCCCCTAGAATCGAACCAACGTCCATATACAATCTTAGGGATGCGTTTATTTGAAAATGGTCCCTTTTATAGATGTGTGAAATTTTGAACCTTTGCGCGGTCGGGAAGTGTCATAAATGCTTTCGGAAATATGGTCAATGCTTTCCAATGGGAAAAATCGAGATTACGGGACACTCTGGAATCGAACCCGTGACACCTAGGCAGTTGTTGATTTTTTCTAGTACATTATATACATAACAACACTATATAAATAAAAGGAGGTGAATAAGTTTCAAATTTTGAAAAATCGTAGCTCTCTTAATATGATACCTAGATCATTCAAACTTTCAACACCAATAGATTTTTACTCATTTGGACTTTATTTGCGTTTTCTTATTTAATAACTTTCAATACATTGTTCGTATCATATGATTGAATTTTAATCTCTGGAAACGCATACTATTTAATTTAATCGGATTTCACGAGAAAAGTGGGTCCACGTGCTTCCCGAGTGTCGACAAAATTATTAAATTCTGGTTCATGTGGAGCGAAAATATAGTGAAATGAACGACGATTATATCTTCTACGGAAAGAATAATTCCGGAGAATTCTATTGAGGGGAATTTCATTTTGTGAGTTTCCTTTTGATGACAAAGGAGCCATTTTCTTCATTGTTGTTCATTTGGCCTTCGACTGCGGAACCTCCGCATTTGACGTTAACATGACCGAGATTTCTGCGCAGACCTCTCTTGTTAGCAAAACTCGTTAAAATTTTGCAATCTATTCTGCAGTGTGTGGATTTCTTGCGTATTTGAGGATTATTTAGACATTTAAAAGTAAAAGAGCAAATTATGCCTCGAGTTCTACACACGCTGTCCTATACTTTCATGGTTTCTTGACGTTAAGTTGCTGGAAAAAAATTATATAAATTCGTGAAGAAATTGCCTTTTTTACTTGAATTGGAAACCGTATCGGCTCAGAGACGAATTATATCGTGTGATAAGGCTTAAAAGACAAAAATTACGAGTATTATTAAACTAAGAAATCTTTTAGTAGTGTTCTTATTAATTTTATTGCGCAATTTTTAAAGCAACTCTATGGAAAGTAAAAACAGTACGTGCAAAGAACAAATTATAAATAAAAGAACCGTTCATAAGTAAATGTCACCGTTATCGATGAATTTCGTGACGAATCTTCGATAAAAAGTTTAGTTTTTCGGACTTTCAAATCTTCTCTGAACGACATATCGATCACATTCGATAGGCATTCGATTTTCAGAAATATAATCGATTATCACATGCTGAACGTGAAACTTTTTAGATTCAAGTCTATCATGATGTTCTCTCGGAATTCCCTTAAATGCATTAAGTTATTGATCGCGTCTTTTTAAAAACGATGAAGAATGAATGATTTGGTGAGAATTCAATTATACAATTCAATCGATTACAATTTAAACGTATTTTATTGGATGGTTACCTATTTCATTCCTGGTAACGGAATGTTAATTAAAAATTAATAAAGTAAATCGAAATATGTATCTAAATTAATTTTCGATACGTATTACATTTTAATAAACAAAAACCATGTACTTTTACGAATATTAAATAGGTTTTTAGTTATGGCTGCATAACAATAGATACTTTGAGTCTTTGATTACTCTCTTTTGCATAATTTTATTACCAACCCATATTTATAATTCTAGATCCTTTTGATTCAAAGATAAATTATGTAGTGGTGTATAAAGCGTCGAGTAATTTAAATTTTCCCTTCATTTTGATTATTACTTTGGGATTACTATTTCCGAATTAAGCAGAACTTTTTCTCCAAAAGTTTGAGGAAAGAAATCGTTGTGAATGCGTTACTTGAAATGGACGGTTAAATGATTGAATGAATGACTCACAATATGCAATTAATAGGAATAGATCGAAGGAAAATTCTGATAAAATTAGGTTTTTGTGATATGTAATCAAAAGTTAAAAAAACTTTCGTAATAAGAATATTAGCTAAATCACATTCGAGTATATATGTATATTCAAATACGGATATATGTTATATATCTTTTAGTTTACTTAAAGCGGAGCTATATTATTTCCCTATAGAAGGCAAAGTACATAGAATCATTAGCAGTGGCTACGAATAGCATAAAATATTTCTATATAAATGTAAAAATTTAAAAAAATAAATTAAAATTCGAAAAGTACATTATTAATAGAAAAAAGCAGAGAATTGATGTGAGAAAATGGTATTTACGAGGAAAAGGAAGTCAAACAGCTCTTAGAGAAAGGTATGAATATCATTGGATTGATATCTGAAAGAAAATGTTAAACTGCGACTGCCTTAGACTAATTGTCGACTCGAAATGTTTACAATACTGTTTGTGTTCATATAAAGTACAGTAATTCTCTATTAATTCCGTAAAATGTAAAAAAAGTATTTCCATTTGCACTTCTTAAGAAAGTAGTCAATAAATTTTATTCAAAAAAGAACTTTTAATTTCTGTCGCCGTAAATTCATTCGCTAATTCAATTAGAATTTCTATTTTCGGTCGAATCTATATCTTATGTAGATTAGAATAAAACATATTTCTTCAATTTACTAAATAATTTCTTTTATTAAATTTTTAATCTAATTTTGCACATCTATTACATATAGACGCTTCCCGGGGATACATGTTTATATAGGAATGTCAAACCGCTGCAACGTCAGAGTTGTTGATGTCCATTGAAGTTTCACTTAGGAAAACCCACTCTACCTATCATGGGTTCGATTCTAAGAGGCCCTAAAAATCGACTTTCCCCCGTAAGAATGCATGGGGTGAAGATTAAGAAAAAAATACTTCCCGCGCACTTGGAACAATAAAACTTCATAGAGCTATTGGTATTATATATTTCTACGGAAAAATGGTATAGTTTAGATGTAACTGATCATGGGATCGATGCCAGGCGGTGAAATATTTTTAATTTTGAAAAATTGTATGTCTCTTAATTTTATACATAGATCATTCAAACTTTCTACCCGTATAGATACGTATATATTGTAATTTGGAAAAAATCATTAGTTGACTTTGTGTCATGGGTTCGGGTCCATGGAGATCAGTAATTTCGATTTTCCCCATAAGAAATATATGGGCTATATTTCCATAAATCTTTTGGGGCTTTTCCCGATAGTGTAAAAATCTAAAATTTCACACAGGGATTAAATGGCAACATTTCTACATAAAGACTTTTTAAGAAGGAGTTTTAAAAAATCAACTATTGTCCACATGTCATGGGTTTGTTACCATAGCCCTATAATCTCATTGTTTCCATAAGAATACATGGGCTAGAATTTTTTAGGATACTTTCCGATCCTATAGAAGATTTAAATTTCACGCGTCTATAGATTGGATATATCCATATGGGCTAGGATAATAATGTTGTATATGGTCTTTGGTTCGATTCTAGGGGCTGTTAATTATATTTCAATGAAAATGCGTAGGGAAATAGGAACTCTCTCTGAGGCACTTCCTGAACGTATTACCTTATGAAATTTGGAGTGTTTATAAAGATAATCATATTCTAGCGAACTATTAAAGCATTCTTTGATGAAAGTCTTTGGTTCGTCGCCAGGGTGATAATAATGCTGCCATAAGAAATAGATGATAAATTCGAATTCAGTGTATTGTACGCTGCGATAATGTCCTTTACTTTATGTTTAGCAATGTTTAAGCAGAATAATCTTCCGACAAATCTTATTTTTCATTAAAAATATATAATGGCATTGCTTGCTGTTATCAAGCACACCTTTACTCGTATAATACATATATTATAATCTACTCTCTCAAAGGAAGCCATTTCTGTACCGCCATTTATAAATTGCTATCAATATGTACTCATCCCATCATCTAATCAAAATTCGGCCCTGACAAAAATCGCATCCTCAAATACACTGCCGAATTCCCTCTTAAATATTCTTCTATTTTCCTCATTATTTCATCGCTCAATCGTATTCACAAGGAATTAAAATGAAGTCTGGACTCGAACCCGAGTTTCCTAGTCGCAGGACGGTTGATCCATTTTTTCGGTTAAATCCCCTTGATAATTCCGACAGCACTTAAATTCTAATAGTGTATTGAAATGTCAGTTGATCTATTCATCGTGTATAAAGTTCGCACGATTTGTGAAAACGGCAGAACCATCCGCTTCAGAAAAATGCGTTTCTTAACAAAGAAATCATTCGTGGATGATATTTTAGGAGATGAAACATGAATTATGTTACTGAAGTAATGATAAATGAATTTAACAATACTGAAAGTAGCACTTAAAATAAAAGGAGAACGTCGTGGATATAAACAGATTTCGATAACTTTTAAAATAAATTATGTATTTCATTTTGAAGAGACACATTTTCCACCTCTACTCTGAACGCGAAGAAGACGTATTAATTTAGTAACCCGTTCAACGTACATACAGAATGTTTATGTTGCGAAAAGTGCACTTAAAAGGTACTTAAGGGAATACGAATATTCACCTATCACAAGTGAATATATGCATTGTGTTGAATGTACATTAAAATAAAGAGTTTTTGTTCAACGGATTAGCTCGAATTTTGCAACTCATATGTAGCTAATTCTCACTGTAAACCAATAAATTACATCCAAAGACCAATAATAAATATTATAATATAAATAAATATCCAAAAATAATTTTTAATAATTGTGTTGCTCTCGTTAATGTATCAAATTTCAAGTAATAGATCATAACCTCTTCCTTTTAAGTATTATACTTTTCTCAATAAATTTTACTGAAATGTTTTTGATGTATAAGAAACATTAGCAGATAGGAGCAGCTAGATTTATGAGTTATTAGATTAGGGAAAGTACGTTTTCGGAAGACGTGATTGAAATTACGCGACGCTGCATAGGCCGATAATGCGCGTAAACTATGCGAAATAGATGTTGGGACGAATCGATTTAAGCATACCTTCTGCGCACGATATGCGATAGTAATATGCTAAATACGCGACAACATAAAATAGGTGTTTTCACCCCGTGCCACACGCCGGAAGGCGGCTTGCAGGGTACGTATGTAGAGAAGATTGTAAATAAAATTTTTAAATTGTCTTTCTTCACGTTTTCTTCAATTGCCCCTGATTCCATAAAAATATTCTTATAATGAAACTGATCTTTTTCTTCTGTAATTTAAATACCATCATATTAGTTTTGAAAGTGATTAAAAGATACTCTATTTCAATAATTTGAAAACATTCATATCGTACAAACATCCTAATTTTTCACATTCAAGTAACGAACGAACGTTGTGATAGACAATCTTTATCAATAAAAGTTCTAGAAACAATGAAATGGTTAATAAAGTGGTTCTTGAGAAATGTTGAAAATTGTCGCTTATATCGACAATAAAACCAACCAACGTAAAACCAAACGTAATTTGATTGATTCCAAACGTGTAAATTAAATTACATGAAAAATTGTTTACAAATCTGTGATTCCATTTAAGAGGTGTGAAGATGAATTTCGATGAAGGAATAGAAAATTTCTGAAAATAAGAAATTTGTTTAAAAATTAAACTTACCTATGTCCATTTGATATACGTCGTAGCCTAAAGTTTTCCTTGGGCTATACCTTGCAACTATATATTTCTACTTAAAAATACTTTTGTTTTTCTGCAAATGGACCTTATGCCAGGACGTTTCAAACGCTGAACGACCGTTTGATGATCGAATACATGAATACAATATACATGGGCCTTGTTTCCCGAAATTTTTAGGGCACTCGCCAATAGTGCAGTCGCTCAGTCGAAATTCTCCAAAGTATCCACCGATCGTCTGAAGTCCTTTTTCGGGTGTTTTACGAGTTGAATTCTAGATATCCGAGATTGATTGCTTCACTTTACTGATATATTGAGTTTCACCCAACATATCATCCACAAACCCTATTGCTTTTAAAAATATCTCTGACTTCTATTTACGATCCTTAGACATTATTTGTGCTCTTTCGAGCACACTATGAACAGATTGTCTCAAAAACTATTCGTTAAATGTTTGGCCTCCTCCAAGTCGTCATTGCTCCTCTTAATTTAAGTTTTTGACTTTATTCCGTCTTCTTCTAAGGTGTTCACGAAGAATTCTTCTGAAGCGATTGCTCAAAATTGTATGCTTTCCTCCCTCGAAAAGTCTTCGTATTTTTTAGCTTCTCAATTGTTTGTTGTGGATTACTGCTTAAGGATATATCGAAAATCGTTCCATTTGATATATTTAAAACTATTTTGAGAAACATTTAACACAGACTGATTCAACACTTTTTGCGACTTCTCTCGTTTTTCTGAAATACTCTCTTCGGGTGTTCAATCTTATTTCTCATCAACCACGTCTATTTGGTCAAAGAGCTTAAAAAATTATGGCTTTGGGAGATTGGTTTTGAATTATCGGTGTTTCTTTTCTCTAAAAAGAATTGTTCACAAATGTCAAGAGTGGCCTTCGATCGATTTATTGGGTGCAACTTGTATTTCTGTCCGGAAAATTATTTATTCAACCCACCATCAATTAATTCATAATGAAATGTCTGAGATTACGAGCAATCTCGCTATGCCAACTAAGATGATCCTAATAATTACACATTTTTTTCTCCTTCGGAAAGAATTCCAACTTCTAACAAAAAATTATTTCTCGTCGCCATTTAATAAAATTTATTTATGTTTGCAAAATAAAGTTCTAAAAGAAATTAAGGTAAAAAATAGTTACGGTAGTTATTTCAGTATTACATCGTTCTAAACAACAATCCGCTAAAAAATACTTCTCAAATATTTCTTTTCCTGTAATCGGGAAAAGGGACAATTTTGGGAATGGAAACGTAAACAACTTAATAGCAGTCACAAATGATACAAAAGTAATAACCGAAGTAATATTTATCAATGACTATATTAATATTTTTTATTTAAATACATCGAAAAACTTGCCGTTCCAATGGGAAAGTGCCTATGGAACAGGATTGAAAAAAGAATTAGATTAATTAACATTAATTTCATCTTGGAATACATTCTAGCGTATGAAACATAAATAATATGAAAGTAAAATATGAAAAGAAATTTCATGTTTTTTAAAAGAACATTTTTATGCGCCCCTTAAATTCTCTCTTTGAATTGAAGTCGATTAATCGGTGGTTTTCATTTTAATCAATTGAGAAATTATTTGAAAAACTTCTAATAATTGGAAGTCGACGGCATTTTTGGTATTCACGCTTGGATTCATTTCTACATGTCCATGTTTGATTTTCTTAAGGTATTTTAATGAAGAGACTTTGTAATTTCCTCTTTGAAAATTATATTCTCATATTGATTTCATTAATAGCATTACATTTAAATGATTCTGAATTTCTATTCAAATTTTCGAGTTTTTAATGTATCTCAATCGACCGCTCGAATCCTCTTTTAATCGATCTTTGTAAATTATATTTCGCTTCATTAAGGTCGAAGTTTTTGAAGTATTCGCACGACTTTGATGACTTATTAACCCTCTTACTGCCAGCGGGCCGATATATCGGCCCTCGCTGGTTGTGCGAAAACTGCCAGCGGGCCGATATATCGGCCCGACTTATTTGACACTATTTATTTCGTGATTGTGACCATTTTAAAGGCTGCCCTCTCATTTAATACAAATGTGCTGTATCTCTACTGCTTACTTTATCTAACTTATATGGTTTCACCTTACCTTGCGATACATTTTGATATTTTACAGTGATCTTTCCTCGTTAATTCGTCCGGATATTTTCGTTACTTCGGGCCAGCGTCATCCTGCACAGTATTATCTTTCGTGTTTGTCGCAAGTCGTGCTGAAATGTTTTCTTGTGGCTCTAAGTATTTGTTTTAGAGTGTCAGTTTCCAGCTAGATAAGTAAATATTCTTTTTTGGCCCGCCTATTTTTATATAAGCAAAACCGAGATATGCAACCCGGATCTTCAGAGACATACCTCAAAAAAACTTATAAAATTGCCAAATGAAAAAGAAAAGAACTGTTGTGTGTCTAGAATAAGAGGAAAAAAGGAATGAAATAAAGAAAAAGATGCAGAACTGTGTGTGGAAAATGCAAAAAAGGACTTCTTGGTGAATGCTTCCATAAGCATAAGTGCGCTAGCTGATGGGACCGTGAGTGTAGAGTCAGATGAAATATTTTATATCTCTGGCAAAAATAGTTTTATCCCTATTAAACTTTACCACGGGTGAGAAAACTAAATAATATCAAAAACTATTATAATTTTATTCCACATATATAATATTTTATACATCACAAAGTGAAAAAAACGGAGAATTTTGGATTTTTACATATATTATAATTACTTTGTTATTATTTTTCTTTATGAAAATTTAACTAAACCCCCATAATCCATCTATGGTTCTAAACTATAAATATATCTTTAGCATTGGGAAAAAATCTAGATGAATTAAATAAAGTTTAGTAGCTGAAATAATTTAAAATCTGAAATCCTTCATATTCCGGAAAATAGCCCTGGCAGTCTTCGCAAATCCCACCCGAAATGGGCTGGCAGTAAAAGGGTTAAGACATTCTACAAATACCCCTAAAGATGTGACAGTTTTAAAAGTACATGTATATAAAAGTGACCCCTAACTTCTAATCGTTAAACGAGTGATATTTTTAAAAATTATTTTCCATCGTAGAATTTCACAACACAATTTAGACCAATAGTTCAGAAGAAAGGAGTGAACAATGAATTTTTAAAAAATATAGGATTACCTTAAACGAAAAAGGATCGAATAAATTGCCCCACCATGTGCAGCTTTTTCCAATGAAATGTGTTTCGCAAAGACAAAATGACCGCCTCAATATCTAATTACTTCTTAATGCTGGAGGTATTTCTACAGTTTTGCTTTAGTAAACTATTTGAGGACGTAATACAGATTATTGTTTGATCAGTGTTTAATTTTAATGCTATTTTAAACGAACTGTTTTGGGAATGGCAAACTTTCTGACGGATCAGTTACTTATGCATTTCTTTGTTTTAATATCGCTTTAAATCGCTAGTAAAACTCAATTCCGTTTGCAATACTTTCGTGGAAATATCCGTCGTGTAGTAAAAGAATAATTGGCCAATTAATTTGTTTGCTTAATTAATTTTCTCTTGTTTTCGCTATTTATTTGTGAAGGAATATATTGAGTGCGCAATTCTTGAAGTTAAATTTTAACGGTTCCAAAGGTAAGAATCAAAAATAATAAAATAATTAAAAAATTTAATTTTTTCATTCTTACAGTCTTATCTCTCAGTTTCCGTTGTTGCAATGCAATTACATCGTTCATTCCTAACTTCCAATAACCACTTCGTTTTCTATTTAGAAGATAAATTTTAGTCCGAATTTACACTTTTAATATTATAAGTAGGCTGTTTTACTTCGCCATTGTTACGTCAAAAGATATAGGCGCTGTTGTCGCGTGAACAGAACTTGTCTTAAGAATTGAAGAAATTGACACAATATATATTTTTATCAACTACCGGTTTCGGAAATCTCTATCATCAGATAAGCAAACATAAAACTATGATATAGTATATAAGAGTGGTTTTCGATAACGGCATTGCATAATAATATTGTGCAAATTTACCGTTTCTTCAATTCTTACAATGGCTTTCCAAGAAGTTCGGCTTAATAGTATAGAATTTATTAAAAATTTATTTCGTGAAATTTTATCTTTTTAGTGTTGAGCTCCCATCAGAGAAGCCAGTCAGGGATAATCCCCATTAATGGGATGATTGTGTTTCCCTTTGGAAGTATTCATTCTTCGATCCAACGACGTTCATTCATTACAATTACCCTATTAATTAACTTTTACTTGCATTTAATCGATTTCCAAATCCACAATTATTCATTTGGAGTTGAATTCTTTCTTGTATCAGCATTCATCTGCAAATGAACACCATTGAGGAATTATATACGATACTGGAATACGGGAAATTTAAAACCTGTAGATTATCCTACAGAAGAAAATATACCACATCACTGACTGTATCTTTTATCTTTCTTGATAGAGTACTGGTAAATAATTTGTTCTAAACCAACAAGTGTTAAGAAACGAATATCAAAACAAACTGTACGAAATAATATAATCAGATTAAAGCTATTTATCTTCTTGTTGAATTTTTGTTGGAAATCTCAGTTAAAATCACAAGTGGATCTTGAAATCTTTTCGTAATACAATAATCTATTCTTAGAAAATTTAGATTCGAGTGTAAAAAACAGATATTTTTGAGAAACATTTACCAGTTTTCTGTGACGACAAGCAGTGAAAATGAGCAGCCAAGTATTTGTGTTATTTCTATTCTATTGCTCACTAATTTACCGTAGCTTATCCCAGAAAGTAAAAATACCCATTGAAAAGGTGTATTTGAACGCCTAATTTTTCGTATCTTCAAAACGAATGGACTTAAGAAGCGAAATCTAAATGAATTATCGACACGAGATATTCGACGTGAGAATGTTAAAAGCATTCTAAGGATATCATTGATGCTCATTTATCATCGCACACGCAGCTTTTCACTCTTTTCTCTGCTAACATTTGAATAATCGTGCTGTCGTCCGTAATCTTTCGAAATTGTTGGACGTTCAGCGTGTTACAGTATTACGTGTAAAGAATTACATAAGTGTAAAAGTTCAATGACTTCGTAATACTATGAAATAGAATTATCGAATACATTCATTTGCTTAAAATACAATTCGTTCCTATATTTTCCTTAATTTTGTAAATTCTCAAGGAATTATAGAGGAAATATTCGGTTGCGATTGCCGTTTCACCAAAATTAAAAGAATCGGAAAAAGGTCATTTTCTACTCTCACCTTTCACTTTTTCCTCATAAAAACATTCTTCGACAATGTTCATTCAAACGGAATAATTTACATCGGAATCAATAGTTGTCTTGCGGAGTTCCATATCCGCTCAACAATCAAATATTTGCTGTGTTTGCGCCTTTCGTCGAAAATAATTTGCAGTAATTTAAGTGACATTAAATTGGCTCATAATAAAGTGATTCCAAGAAATTTGGATGGCGATCGACTTACTTCCTCATATTTTCTGTGGAATTGTAAATGTGTACCACGATCGGATCATCTGCAGCCTGTGTTGGAATCTCACCTGGAAGAATTATAGTTTTTTATACAATACTCGATAAACATATGGAGTTCATTTAAAAGTTTAGAGTTTATTTATTTAAAGTTCAAGTTGAATCGTTTGAAAGAATTTTACGCTAATCAGTCTAAATTGGAGTGCCTAAAATTAAAAGAATCCAAACTCAAAAGAAAGAGCCAAATATAGTTGATATTCTGATTTTAAGTAGGTTTAATTCAGCGTGCATTTCTCAAATGCATCGGTGAATGCCAACATTTTGAAGAAATTCCTGATCAAAGAAATGAACGGGAAGAGCTAGAGAACATCGCTTTGGGAATGAAGTCAATGCACTGATGATAAACATGTCGAAATGAAGACATTTCATGAAATAAATATAAAGTACATAATTTTTGTTTTAATTTTTCTAGTTCATTTATATTGTTGGAGACGTAGTGATAAATACTGTGTCAAACATTTGAAACTTTCTGATTCGAAATGGATTATTTGATAATTACTATTATTGGACCATTCAAACTATTTGTACAATTCGTATATTTTTCATCTGTGAACGTATGAATTTATAGAGAAGCGCAAAACAAAATATCTCAATCGTCTCAAGGTCGCCATTTTGGCCAAGCACATATACGAAAGGCTACGGTGGCGCCAACACATTTTACATTTGTTGACGGCCGAATCAGAAACCGCTCTGAATGTGTTTTCCCAGGAAAAGGACGGTCCGATTTAATCGAAATTTCCTATTTTCTTTTGTTATAAATATCAGTTAATATAGAAAAACTCTCTTAGTTTAATTTCCCTTAATTCGTCCTTTTAACGAAATCACGCTTTTAAATATCCAATCGGTTCTACGAAACTGATTTCATAATCCGAACTTCATCTGTATCCACCGTGAAAAATTCTATCGCGTGTAGGCTTCCATTTTGTCGAAGAATTATGCGTGGGAATATGTTGAAAATAAAGGTAAGTTTAGCAGCGTTATTCGTATGTTTTTCCAATTTCTTCTGTGGAAGCGTTCCTGCAGAACCCCCACCCACAATCCCATGCGCTACTCCCGGGGCTCTGGAGGAATGGATATCCCCAGGGGTTTGAGCTCTTCGACCCTGTTGCATCTTTTGATTAAACAAGAAAGCGTGCGTTCCATAGAGTGAATTTATTAGATAGAATCCCAGAATGATGGACGATTCATCCAGACCACGTCATCAACATACATATTCAATTAAAAATAGTTACTTATTGTCAAGTATTCTTTCTATTCTAAGATCTACTTTATCATTGGTACTCTCCAAAGGAAATGCCATTCTCCTGTATATTCTATGGGCGGATTTCCATCTTAATTCCTTCGTATTACTTTGAGAATCTGGAATTCTATCAATTCCTTCAATTTGTAGTATAATTGGTGTCGTCTTTGTTAACTCATCTATTTCTACACTTATTTGCTCTATCCGCTTTTCTAACTATTCCTTACTTATACTGCCGAACTTATCTCGTGAATTATTTTAATTAATCCTCATTATTCGGCCATTTGTATGATATTTGTAATCCTTTGCCTCTCTAATATTCCTTCGCCACATATTTTGTTCTTGTCATTTATTTAATAAGAAATTAACTCTTATTATGTATCGTATGTAACTTCAGACTCTTTATCTCCTCCTCAACAGTACCATTTGCCATCGACGTACGATTTCCTTAATCCAGAGATTGAGTTTGCCTCCATTTTAACTGAATAAAACTCATCGTGTCTAAATCAAACTCATCGTGACGCAATTCATGGGAGAGTAATGTGGAAGTTTCCCATTTACTTTGCATTGCAGTTCTATAACCGATAAAGTCATTCTTACCTCCGTTTATAGCGACTTCGTTTGTTCTTAGGACTATAATAATGCTGTCAATGACACTTTTTGTCTTCTTCTTTCACCAATTCAAGGGGATCTTGAATACAACGATACTGTAAACTGAATTATTCAATTTGTAATTGTTTTTTTAATAAAATATTTGCTAATTTTTTCTCGAATTATACCGGCAAAATAATGTATCAATGCACTTTAAGTTAATTTATCGTCAAACAGTGATACAAGAGCCATGGATTTTATAGCTGTTAAGGCGGAAACTAATAACTGCACACTGAGCTTTTTTTTCAAGTATCAAAGTCTCAATTTAAAGCTTTAAATCACCAAAAGGAAACCCTAAGAACAATTAGTGCATAATGAAGTGAAGGTATTCTGCTTTTTTACTTACTCATAATTTTGCGAAGGTCAATAAAATTTAATAAAATCTAAATTTTGACGATTTATAAAATCTATTTGACGATATAATTACGTTATTTGAATCTATTCCCAATTGCAGTAGAAAAGTTCTATGTTAATCGAAAGTTTACGTAGATAGAAACATCTGTACTGATGAAAAGATCTTTAAATTTTTCATTAAAGTCATAAGATGGGGAATCTATGCAACCGTAATTCTCGTAATGCTGTAAGCAATCGATTTATGTATTCCATATTAAAATGAAAAAAGATTTCCGAAAGTTAATTATGGAAAATTTTCAAACATTCTCGACCAAATAGTCTTTAAATCGGCGTATTTTGAATCGATTTCAATTTACCATGTATTTCTTAGCATTCTAAGGACAAGCTATGCTAAATATTTTCAGCATCCCGATAGATGTTTCCCCCCGAAGCAGCTATATATAATGGAGATCCGTTATTTACAGCTGCTACTATATGTGAAAGTTAGCTTGCTTATGTCTGAAAATGAATAAAAAGAGGTTTTTCGAAAGCTATGTAATATATATATATATTATTTATATATATAGCCGCCGATTTTTTTACGTGATGGCCCACTAAATCTCACTTAGGAAAAATTCGAAAACCGACCCTATCTATCATGGGTTCGATTCTAGGAGGTCCCAAAAATCGACTTTCCCCCGTAAGAATGCATGGGGCCGTTTTTCAAATAATTTTGAAAATACTTCCCATAAAGCTAAAAGAATAAAATTTCATGTAGCTACTGCTTATATATATATGTCTACGGAAAAATGTAGTATTTTACGTACAATCGGTCCTGGGTTCGATGCCAGGAGGTGAAATATTTTCAGATTTTGAAAAATCGTAGCTACCTTAATATCGTACATGGATCATTCAAACCTTCTACAAATATAGATACATACAAAATGTAATTAGAAAAAAATCAGCACTTGCCTATGTATCACGGGATTGATTCCAGAGCGACCCGTAATCTCGATTTTTCCCGTTTGAAATTCATTGGCCATATTTCCGAATGCTTTTTACGACACTTCCCAACCGGGCAGAGGTTCAAAATTTCACACAGCCATTAAGGGGACAGTTCTCATATAAAAGTTATCCTAAGATTATCGTAAAAGGTCGTTGGTTCGATGCTAGGGGGCGTTTATTATATCTCCATATGAAATGCATAGGGAGTTTAGGACTCATTTTGAGATACTTCCTTAAGGTATTTTCATTTGAAATTTGGAGTGTTTATAAAGATATTCGCACATAAGCGATGACAGTGATTTTCATAGGATTGCCTTGGTTCGACGCCGGGGAGGGAATAATGCTGCAGTAAGATATGCATGGGAAATCGAATTCAGTGCATTGTCCGCTTTGATAATGTCTTTTAGTTTACGTTTAGCAACGCTCGACAAGTATTTCAGAAAAATTTATTTTCCATTAAAGATATATTATACCGTTGCTTGCTGTCAGCAAGCACACCTTTACTCGTGTATATATATATATATATATATATATAATTAAAATGTAATGACTTAGAATTTAGTTTAAGTGGCATGAGAGCGTTATCTTTCAAATACACCCTTTATTTGTTAGAAATAGAAATTTTGCTTAGCCCCTCTCAATGGCCAAAACCCAGTTTACATTCATACATTCTGTGAGTCTATCATGAATTTGAAAAGCTTTGAAAGTTATTTGATTTTCGTTGAGAAGAATGAATTCATTTAAACATCGTATTCACTGTATCACTTCCATAGCAATTTTACGTCTTTTATAGTAAGAAAACTCATGTTATGTATATTTATGTTACTGTGTATATAATGTATATTTTAAGAAATAAGAAGTAGATTAATAATTCGTAACTTCTAACGTAACTTTGAGGAAATACCGTATTTTGGATTCCGTGTTACAATTCTCATATAGATAAATATTTTCTGAGAAATCAAACGGCAAATATTGTAAGAACAGTTTTATTTTTATAGATATTTATTCTTATTTACCCAAAGTTATTTCGAAACTTTATATATTCAAAGATAATTTTACGATTTCGTTCGTAGTTACGAATATATTATGAATACGTAACGAGAAAAACACAAACTAAGCTATAGAATTGTAGATGCTTGTTAGTGATAACTTTTCTTACAAAATGTAACTCTATTCATGTGTCCATTTACGTGTATCTGCCGATGATCTCCGTCACTCATCCGATTTGAGCACCGATTCGAAGAAATTTTCAAAAAATCTTCCATCGCCGAACATTCAAATCATAGGTTTCTCGTTTGCTTTCATTGTAATGTTCGTAAATGATCGAGTGATTATATTTTTCTTCGTTTAGAAGACGATTTTAATCGAAAGTACTGATTTTCACGTAATTTGAACATTTTACGCTGCATTTGACGAGTTTTCATTAAATTTGAACCGTGCGTTAAATCATCGCTCTGGAAACTTGTTTTGCAATTTCTCCAACTTTAATCCAAAAATAGCGACATCTGAGAGACCTCAATTGAAGCTCAAGTTGTTTCTTAGTTTAAATTTTTTCTTTGGGATTCTCACAATTCATTCACATTGTGATTATTACAATTATTAGTGATTCGTTTAAACTTCTCTTAATAAAAACGAAAATCAATAAGAAGCGGAGGGGGTAATTTAAAGATGAAGTTCTATGGTTGAATATCCAAAACTTATAGAATTAATTTTTCATATCATTGCCATAATGAATTTTACTCGAAGAAATTTTTTGGTTCTTTAGAGAAGCTCGCTGGAGAAGATTCCATGGACAACAAAGAAGCATCATTATTGAGGGAATGGATGTTGTTCAAATGAACATTCTAAACTAATTAGACCATATTTTAAAATGAATTTTTTGAGACAATTATATCTGAGAAATGTTTCATTTTAACGGAAAACTATGAATGAAATTCGGTAGAACGATCAAGTGTCGGCTGCTGATCAAAATATTGTGCTTTTTATCTATTTATTGTGCTATTGTGATATTATTATGAAGAAAATGTTGCAAAATATGCTTCTGTAGAAAACTAAGAAAGTGAATGGATGAGATTCGTAAAAGAGAAAAGTTTTACGCAGTTGAAAGATTATAACTCTCGAGAGCTACAATTGACTTCCAAATCCAACGCTAATAATCGCTCATGGAACTTTAAGTAAATAGCCGAATTTTGCTCAAAAGGCCGTCTAAAATATTAGATGAAAGAAGTGTGCTTAATTGTGGAAAAGATATCTCAGGATATAGCAGGAGAGTATGCGGTCCTGTTATTCTAATGTTATGAATGATTTTCATGCTATGAAGTATTATTCTTAATCATATATAATTTATTATTTTTTTCTTACATACGATTACTAAGAAAGAGTAACACAAGCATCTTTTAAGAAACTCCAATGATAAATTTCTAAAAGACATTTCATCAAAAAATTTATATATATATATATGAACAGTAGATGTAGATGATATTTCAACATTGACATTTATGAAAATGCAGATGTAATTAAATGAGTTGCGATTTAAAATTGCTGGCACATTTTAGAAGAGGAGCATTGAAAAGACACTATAAAGGAATAGGTTTCATAAACATATTTTCAGATGATAAAATCTTCTAAATTATCACTTAAAAGAGCTTCGAGTGCCATTAATTATTTGAACAGAAATGCGTCAAGATTTAGTTTTGAAATTCGTTCTCTTCGACTTCTTTGAAGTATCTTCTGAAAATACAAGTCTTTCATCATTTTAATATATTCCGTAATATATTTATAATAAAAAATTTCGAATACAAAAATTACCATTTTTAATCTATCCCTGTATATAGTTATTACGGAATTTTCAGAATTTTGGTGTTTATATGAAATGATTTTGTTAGGAACAATAGAATGGCAATTTTATGGGAGAAATCGTATATTTAGGCGTTGTCCCGGACAACTATTTTTCAGCCGAAAATGGGTCATTCAAATGTCCAATGGATTCCACTTTAATTTTGCAAACTTATGATTCTAAACATTCTTATATAATTGTAGTGGTTGATTTTCAAAGATTTTTTTTAAGCACAGGTATCGTAAAATTTCTTAGTTGAAATTTTCCCTATAACTTAGCTAATTTGAATTCCACGGATGTTATTCGACCTCAAGGGCTTTAGAAGCACTTTGTGTTGATAACAAAAGTAACGGGTGGAAGTAATAGCTGCATAACAAAGAAATCCCGAAATTTCCCGGAATAGATGATAAGCAATAACTAATTGAAACAGTGTTTATCTCAATTAATTTTTAACGATTTAACACATTCTTACGGAAATATTTCGTTTAAAACGAAGTGAAAAGTATAATTAGACACTTTAGAGAAAAATACAGCCATTAGATTGGTACGAATAATATTTAAACTCTGGATTTTTATTTGATAACATCTTCCTCGCGGTCAATACTTGTATGTTCCTTTTTGGATGCACCGCAGAATAATCGTAGATTAAATTCACCATGTTCCAGGTAATTTTTATTTATAATTGATGTCGAAATTAAAACCTAAAGTATTCAGTTCTTCTATATTTAGTCAAAAGAACTATTTCTACGTATTCATAACTATGCTGCAGAGTCTTGCTGCTCCCGGGTTCGAATCCCGGCCGAGAAGGAACTATTGATTCGAGCATATAAATGTCCAAATTGTATTGATATTGCGGGTTTGCTGAAATAAATGATAAAACTCAGAGTCTGCGTTTGAAACTTCAAAGAAGTAATAATTTCGAATTTACTCGAGTAACCTCTTCATAGAGGAAGGAAAAGACCAAAATATGAAAAGTGTAACCGAAAGTATTATAATATTTTAATGTAAATTTTAAGTTTTGCGCATTTTGAATCAACTTCGATATCCGATGCATTTTTTGGCGGAATTCTTCCCGCCCGGGTTTCGAGCGAAAATATCCACAATAATTATTCATCATTCGAATGATTAACAGAAGGTTTAAATAAACTCCAAATTTAAAGATTAAAAACTATAAGGAAGTGCCTTAAAACGTATTCTTGCATGATTGTGCCGAAATAGTGAACACCACCTAGAATCGGACTGTTATATGAAAGCAGAAAAATGTACATTCTTTATGTGAACTTTAAATCTTCAGCAGCATTCTTCTTCTTGATCACAGCATTATTACGATCAATACGAAGGTGCCGTGTATCAAAAGATGTATGAAATTTGAATCTTCTACATGATCGGAGGCAAAACATGGTGAGGCTTTTCGTGTGTGAAATGTTCTACGCGATCGGGAAGTGCCCAAAAAATTTCGAAGATCTAGCCCATGTATTTCTTATGGGGAAAATCGAGATTCAAGTCTCTCTGGAATCGAACCCATGACACTTAGACTAGTGTTGATTTTATTCAAAGAAAAGTATATACTTATCGATAAGCATTCGGAGTTTGAATGATCTCTATGTAATATGATTTTTTAAAATTTGGAAATATTTCACTTCCTGGCATCGAACCTACGGCCAAGTGTAGATAAAGTATTTTTAGTACTCTGCACTCATCGGAGATAATTGTGGATTTTTTCAAGCTGTTTATAATTCTACTTTTTATTGATCCATCTAACATAATAAGAAAGAAAACATTCTTTAAAATATTTCACCCTCTGGTATCTAACCCATGACGATTTGTACAAAAAAGGAGTATTTATAGGGAGTAACTTGCAGTTCCTGTAGCGTACTGATATTTTTACCACGGGAAGTATTTTTTGAAAATAGCAATAGTCAATGCAATCGGGGGAAAGCTTACTGCAGCACATTTCGCAGTGTATTTTTATGACACTAAGAGCTGTGGATTTTTTAAAAATTTACCTATATACAAGTTTCATTAATCTACCTATGGTATTAAGCTTGAATTTTTTTTTAATTTGAAAATATTTCACCATCTGGCATAGAACCCATGACCATTTGCTGATAAACAATAACATTTTTCCGTAAAAATGTATATTAGCTTTCGTCATATCAGCTCCCGAAGCAATATATAATATAGATTTTCAATTTTTTTACGTTTGTAGATGTAATTCTGAAACAGAATTTAAGAATTTAGTGTTCGTAATATTCTGATAATGAATTAAAATTCTGCCATTAAAATGCAACCTAGCCAGTGTATAATAAAAGATTTCTTTTAAGAAGTGCTTCTCAACTTTATTGATCCTGCCATATATATATAATAGCTGCTTTATCCAATTCGTTTCTAAATAATTGTCATTTATCATATCACAGATTCTTAAGCAGAATTTCAGTAAGACTCTTATCGGAAGAGGGGAATGAAAGAGCTTTTAAAATAAATGCTCACTCGAGATATCTACGAGAACCATTTTTTGTGTGGACCTTTATAAAACTGGCAATTTTACATCCATGTCCTCCGTTTTATCGATCCACGCTGATTCACCTTTGCAAACTTCCCCTCCTCACTTGCCCTCCCTCTTCACTTCCCCTACGTCACTTCCCCTACGTCACTACACAGCTACTGCTGCCCTCTATTCTGACTCAAACTGCTGTCAATCTCCCTAATTTACCTTCCATTCTTTCCTTATAAAGTAATCAGAACATTTTTAGTTCAATTGATATCTTTTCTATGCTATTCTGCTCCAATTTAATATCGGGTTTTTACAGTCGGTTGAGCTGGTTTTTAAATACCCTATCGTATGTGAGCAACTTTTCAAATGTACATGGTGCGATCAAAACGTAAGGTGACTTTTTAAATTTTGCGCGTTTGGAGTGTCATATATTCCAAACATTTTTTTCAAATGTTGTTACGCATGACCCTAGTTTATAGTAAAATCTTCAATTTTGATTGCAGTTTACTTTAATTGTAGCAGCCGCTAAGGTGAGACGTGTTCCCATGAGCTCAGCGAATTTTTAAGTTCTTTTTAATTATTGAAATAGGAAAAAGTCACCCGGAGCTTTTGCTGATGAATATCAAGACTGCGATATCATTAAAGAATTGTCTCTGACTAAAAACTACGAACAAGTAACGAATTATGAACAGGTGCAATATAACGGTGCGAAAGCCAATGTAAGCTTCAACATTTTCACGGCCATCCTATAATCGCTTAAAGCACTCTTAAACTCTTATTTTACTCGTAAGAGACACACCATAGTAACATTTCACACTCTTTGGTAAACTTTATTCCACATTTTATGCAAAACTTGCAACGATTTCTTTAATTAATGTTTTTTCGGACAAAAAAAAATCGCCGAGCCGAGCCGAGGAACGCGTCTTACCTTAGCGGCTGCTACAATTAAAGTAAACTGCAATCAAAATTGAAAAATTTACCATAAACTAGGAATATATGTACCAACATTCTTAAAAAGATGTTTGGAATATCGGACACTGCTAACGCGCTAAATTCAAAAAGTCACCTTACGTTTAGATCGCGCCATGTATATATATATATATTGTGTACGTTTGGGATCAAAAATATTAACTCTATTGGATGAAAATGAAACTTTGCTGCCGTACTCTCGATTGATCGGAAACCAAGATCGCAATATCTTATTTAATCAAACGTTACTTAGTAATGTTGTATCACTACAGAGAGATATTAATATTTTATCTCGTTATAAATTGTCACTCAATTTTTATGTAATTTTGAATTAATTATTCTTCATCGCCCACTGATTGTATTTTTCAAGTAAATTTTCTGACATTTTCATAAACAAAATCCATGTACTTTTACGAATATTAAATAGGTTTTTAGTTATGGCTGCATAACAATAGATACTTTGAGTCTTTGATTACTCTCTTTTGCATAATTTTATTACCAACCCATATTTATAATTCTAGATCCTTTTGATTCAAAGATAAATTATGTAGTGGTGTATAAAGCGTCGAGTAATTTAAATTTTCCCTTCATTTTGATTATTACTTTGGGATTACTATTTCCGAATTAAGCAGAACTTTTTCTCCAAAAGTTTGAGGAAAGAAATCGTTGTGAATGCGTTACTTGAAATGGACGGTTAAATGATTGAATGAATGACTCACAATATGCAATTAATAGGAATAGATCGAAGGAAAATTCTGATAAAATTAGGTTTTTGTGATATGTAATCAAAAGTTAAAAAAACTTTCGTAATAAGAATATTAGCTAAATCACATTCGAGTATATATGTATATTCAAATACGGATATATGTTATATATCTTTTAGTTTACTTAAAGCGGAGCTATATTATTTCCCCATAGAAGGCAAAGTACATAGAATCATTAGCAGTGGCTACGAATAGCATAAAATATTTATATATAAATGTAAAAATTTAAAAAAATAAATTAAAATTCGAAAAGTACATTATTAATAGGAAAAAGCAGAGAATTGATGTGAGAAAATGGTATTTACGAGGAAAAGGAAGTCAAACAGCTCTTAGAGAAAGGTATGAATATCATTGGATTGATATCTGAGAGAAAATGTTAAACTGCGACTGCCTTAGACTAATTGTCGACTCGAAATGTTTACAATACTGTTTGTGTTCATATAAAGTACAGTAATTCTCTATTAATTCCGTAAAATGTAAAAAAAGTATTTCCATTTGCACTTCTTAAGAAAGTAGTCAATAAATTTTATTCAAAAAAGAACTTTTAATTTCTGTCGCCGAAAATTCATTCGCTAATTCAATTAGAATTTCTATTTTCGGTCGAATCTATATCTTATGAAGATTAGAATAAAACATATTTCTTCAATTTACTAAATAATTTCTTTTATTAAATTTTTAATCTAATTTTGCACATCTATTACATATAGACGCTTCCCGGGGATACATGTTTATATAGGAATGTCAAACCGCTGCAACGTCAGAGTTGTTGATGTCCATTGAAGTTTCACTTAGGAAAACCCACTCTACCTATCATGGGTTCGATTCTAAGAGGCCCTAAAAATCGACTTTCCCCCGTAAGAATGCATGGGGTGAAGATTAAGAAAAAAATACTTCCCGCGCACTTGGAACAATAAAACTTCATAGAGCTATTGGTATTATATATTTCTACGGAAAAATGGTATAGTTTAGATGTAACTGATCATGGGATCGATGCCAGGCGGTGAAATATTTTTAATTTTGAAAAATTGTATGTCTCTTAATTTTATACATAGATCATTCAAACTTTCTACCCGTATAGATACGTATATATTGTAATTTGGAAAAAATCATTAGTTGACTTTGTGTCATGGGTTCGGGTCCATGGAGATCAGTAATTTCGATTTTCCCCATAAGAAATATATGGGCTATATTTCCATAAATCTTTTGGGGCTTTTCCCGATAGTGTAAAAATCTAAAATTTCACACAGGGATTAAATGGCAACATTTCTACATAAAGACTTTTTAAGAAGGAGTTTTAAAAAATCAACTATTGTCCACATGTCATGGGTTTGTTACCATAGCCCTATAATCTCATTGTTTCCATAAGAATACATGGGCTAGAATTTTTTAGGATACTTTCCGATCCTATAGAAGATTTAAATTTCACGCGTCTATAGATTGGATATATCCATATGGGCTAGGATAATAATGTTGTATATGGTCTTTGGTTCGATTCTAGGGGCTGTTAATTATATTTCAATGAAAATGCGTAGGGAAATAGGAACTCTCTCTGAGGCACTTCCTGAACGTATTACCTTATGAAATTTGGAGTGTTTATAAAGATAATCATATTCTAGCGAACTATTAAAGCATTCTTTGATGAAAGTCTTTGGTTCGTCGCCAGGGTGATAATAATGCTGCCATAAGAAATAGATGATAAATTCGAATTCAGTGTATTGTACGCTGCGATAATGTCCTTTACTTTATGTTTAGCAATGTTTAAGCAGAATAATCTTCCGACAAATCTTATTTTTCATTAAAAATATATAATGGCATTGCTTGCTGTTATCAAGCACACCTTTACTCGTATAATACATATATTATAATCTACTCTCTCAAAGGAAGCCATTTCTGTACCGCCATTTATAAATTGCTATCAATATGTACTCATCCCATCATCTAATCAAAATTCGGCTCTGACAAAAATCGCATCCACAAATACACTGCCGAATTCCCTCTTAAATATTCTTCTATTTTCCTCATTATTTCATCGCTCAATCGTATTCACAAGGAATTAAAATGAAGTCTGGACTCGAACCCGAGTTTCCTAGTCGCAGGACGGTTGATTCATATTTTCGGTTAAATCCCCTTGATAATTCCGACAGCACTTAAATTCTAATGGTGTATTGAAATGTCAGTTGATCTATTCATCGTGTATAAAGTTCGCACGATTTGTGAAAACGGCAGAACCATCCGCTTCAGAAAAATGCGTTTCTTAACAAAGAAATCATTCGTGGATGATATTTTAGGAGATGAAACATGAATTATGTTACTGAAGTAATGATAAATGAATTTAACAATACTGAAAGTAGCACTTAAAATAAAAGGAGAACGTTGTGGATATAAACAGATTTCGATAACTTTTAAAATAAATTATGTATTTCATTTTGAAGAGACACATTTTCCACCTCTACCCGTTCAACGTACATACAGAATGTTTATGTTGCGAAAAGTGTACTTAAAAGGTACTTAAGGGAATACGAATATTCACCTATCACAAGTGAATATATGCATTGTGTTGAATGTACATTAAAATAAAGAGTTTTTGTTCAACGGATTAGCTCGAATTTTGCAACTCATATGTAGCTAATTCTCACTATAAACCAATAAATTACATCCAAAGACCAATAATAAATATTATAATATAAATAAATATCCAAAAATAATTTTTAATAATTGTGTTGCTCTCGTTAATGTATCAAATTTCAAGTAATAGATCATAACCTCTTCCTTTTAAGTATTATACTTTTCTCAATAAATTTTACTGAAATGTTTTTGATGTATAAGAAACATTAGCAGATAGGAGCAGCTAGATTTATGAGTTATTAGATTAGGGAAAGTACGTTTTCGGAAGACGTGATTGAAATTACGCGACGCTGCGTAGGCCGATAATGCGCGTAAACTATGCGAAATAGATGTTGGGACGAATCGATTTAAGCATACCTTCTGCGCACGATATGCGATAGTAATATGCTAAATACGTGACAACATAAAATAGGTGTTTTCACCCCGTGCCACACGCCGGAAGGCGGCTTGCAGGGTACGTATGTAGATGTAGATTGTAAATAAAATTTTTAAATTGTCTTTCTTCACGTTTTCTTCAATTGCCCCTGATTCCATAAAAATATTCTTATAATGAAACTGATCTTTTTCTTCTGTAATTTAAATACCATCATATTAGTTATGAAAGTGATTAAAAGATACTCTATTTCAATAATTTGAAAACATTCATATCGTACAAACATCCTAATTTTTCACATTCAAGTAACGAACGAACGTTGTGATAGACAATCTTTATCAATAAAAGTTCTAGAAACAATGAAATGGTTAATAAAGTGGTTCTTGAGAAATGTTGAAAATTGTCGCTTATATCGACAATAAAACCAACCAACGTAAAACCAAACGTAATTTGATTGATTCCAAACGTGTAAATTAAATTACATGAAAAATTGTTTACAAATCTGTGATTCCATTTAAGAGGTGTGAAGATGAATTTCGATGAAGGAATAGAAAATTTCCGAAAATAAGAAATTTGTTTAAAAATTAAACTTACCTATGTCCATTTGATATACGTCGTAGCCCAAAGTTTTCCTTCAAACGCTGAACGACCGTTTGATGATCGAATTCCAAGGAATCTAAGAAAGATTGCTTTATTTTAATCATCTCTTTTGGATGATGAACAGTTCCATTTTTTAATTGCAACTTAGCAAAAGATAAGAGGGCGTTATTTATACTTTTAATGAAAAAGGTGGATTTTTGTGATACTCTTCGTGATCGAATTTACAAGGCATTGGAATTCGGTTTTTTTACCACTCGAGTGGATGATTAATAGCAAGTTGTCTGCATTCGATTACAAGTAACTTGATTTCGAGTTTCTACGATTTCAGAATCATCATCAAAATATTAATATGAAATTAGGCAAAATGGAATTTTCCATGAATTATTTTCGTAGAAATAATTTTCAGTTAAAATAATTAAAAGATGCACGATGTGTATGCATATGTGCGTGTATATCTATTATTATATACAGCTGCTTCGGGAGAGTATATATATATATATATGTAGGATACGAGTGTCAGGCCTAAACCGCTTGGGCCACAGGGTTGCTGATTTTTTTTCGTGATGGCTATCTCAATTTTACCCTGGAAAAATCGGAAACCCATCCTACCTATCATGGGTTCGATTCTAGGAGGCCCTAAAAATCAATGGAAAACATGGGAAGATTACAACACATTTTGAAGCACTCCTACTCGATATTTAATATTTATGACTTGGAAAGCGTTTAAAAAACATGAATCTTAAGCGAATGATAGGTAGCTTTGGTTCAGATTGTCCTTAGTTCGATCCCCGGACGGGATTAATGCTGCCAATGGAAATCGTACTTTCTTCATGAATTGCTGACAAAATGACGTCTGATATAGTTGAAGGGTCATGTGGGCATTAAGAAAAAATCGGTAGCTATAGTTAATACGTAATGAGTAACAAAACCACGCGCTTGTTGTAAGTAAGCGAACTCGTATATCTATTATATATTGCACATCATTTATCAGCCGTTTTCAATCCGACATCGGATGTAGGCCTCCCAATTCTCTCTACTTTTGCCGCGTTACTCCTAGCTTTTGATGATGTGTTCCATCGGTTTCTTCTCTTCACATCCAGTTGAGTACTGTTGTCGTTTCTTCTCGTGCCATTCTAAGGACTATAACTTCTCCATTGTATCCGTATTTCCAGGGGGGTTTCTTCAAGAATTATAGGCACTTGCTTTGCAAAGGAGTTACCCTTGTTTTGCTGAAGTTTATCATGAGTCCTCTGTCCTGCCATATTTAGCTCTTGAAGCTGATTCCTCTCCATTGGTGGCGAAAAGTATGTCAATCACATTAAAGAAAAGAGGCAGTCATTTACCGGTCTAGAACACTTCAGTCTCTTCATGAAACATTATAGAAGCAGTGGTATTTTTATGAATGTTACGGAGAAGATGAATGCATTCTTCTTCTACCCCTTGTCTCCCTAGGGCTTGTGGTATGGAGGAGGTACTTACCGGATAAAAACCTGTGCATGGTTCACAAAGCACAGTACCTATGGAATCTCGTATTCATTTGTCCGGTTTATAATTCCCTGTATGGATGTGAAACCTCTTCGGAATTCGGCTTGTTCTTTCGGCTGCAAAGTGCTGTCTTCAGACACTCATCAATGTTTTGTAGATAACTGGGAGGAGACTAATGGGGCGGTAGCTCTTCAAATCCTTCCTTTTTTGTGTAGAAGGACAACGTAGTTCCAATTCTTCTACGGTCTTCAGTTTCGTACCCGGTGGTCGTTGTGCCATCTTCTTTCTACATGGCCATAGTCTGTTTCTTTCCAATTCTTGGGCGTTTTTTGGTCCTCTTCATAGTTCTGCCATTCTTAATCGCTTCTTTTAAAATGTTGAACTAGCGGTCATTCATTGCCCTCTATGTCATCTCTTGAAGAGTTCTTCATTTCCTCTTTCTTCCGAGGTTTCCATATTTTGGTCGCTGCCAGTGATCTTCTCAAGAGCTGCGAATCTGTTTCTTAGTTCTAGCCTTCCTTCCTTTGCAAACTCTTCCAGGCGGTAACCATTTCCCAAAGTCAGTATCATTCCCTCTGAACTACTCGAGCATTGAATCATTACTTCAAAGAAGTGGTCTTCCTTCTTGTTGATAGAATTTTTCATTTCACTTCTTTTTGCTGCCATAAGAAATTGGAAATCGGGTTCAATTCAATTTTGGCTTCGAGAAGTTCGTTCAGTTTATGTTTAGCAATGAGTGAGAAGAATGCTATTTCGAAAAATCTTATTTTCTCATCATCATATGAACCGATAGCTGTGAGCAAGTACACGTCTCTCTTTCATCAAAGTCGAACCTGCTCCGTAAGAATATGTGTGGTCGATTTTCAAACATAAAAAAATACTTTCCATTGAGTCAGAACAATAAAATTACATTTAAGAATAGCAACTATATATTTCTACTTAAAAATACTTTTGTTTTTCTGCAAATGGACCTTATGCCAGGACGTGCAATATTTTAAAATTTTGTAAAATCACATCTAACTTGATATTAAATGTAGATCAATACTTAGTAAACTAATACATACATAGTCCACCTTGAAAAAATGAGTAGCCTATGTGCCATGGGTTCGATTCCAGAGAGACCCGTGTTTTCGATTTTCCCCGTAAGAAATACATGGGCTATGTTTCCCGAAATTTTTAGGGCACTCGCCAATAGTGCAGTCGCTCAGTCGAAATTCTCCAAAGTATCCACCGATCGTCTGAAGTCCTTTTTCGGGTGTTTTACGAGTTGAATTGTAGATATCCGAGATTGATTGCTTCACTTTACATATTGAGTTTCACCCAACATATCATCCACAAACCCTATTGCTTTTAAAAATATCTCTGACTTCTATTTACGATCCTTAGACATTATTTGTGCTCTTTCGAGCACACTATGAACAGATTGTCTCAAAAGCTATTCGTTAAATGTTTGGCCTCCTCCAAGTCGTCATTGCTCCTCTTAATTTAAGTTTTTGACTTTATTCCGTCTTCTTCTAAGGTGTTCACGAAGAATTCTTCTGAAGCGATTGCTCAAAATTGTATGCTTTCCTCCCTCGAAAAGTCTTCGTATTTTTTAGCTTCTCAATTGTTTGTTGTGGATTACTGCTTAAGGATATATCGAAAATCGTTCCATTTGATATATTTAAAACTAGATTTTTTTATGCCTTTAACGACACTTTTGGAAAAATTTCCTTCAAAGTGTACATTCCTAAATAATTTGTTTTGTTTTCCGTTTTATTTCCCAAAGAACATACCAATGTAATATCATCTACTTCCTGAATGAAGATTTTCTTATCACATAAAGTAGTAAAATATTTATTGCGGGAATTCGATATAGTTTCTTAAAGTTCCACTGAACATTATTTCTGTGTTTCATCACACAGATCAATGGTGAGGAACTAAAGGAAAAATTAGAGCAATAGCGAGTGTGAGAGAAAGCAAAATTTTTGAGGAAGGAATTCAGAAGGGTTTTTAAATAATTGCAAGAATGTGAGTTAAGTGGGATTTTTCACACTGTATGTCAATACACCTGAATGTAACCTTAATACCTTTGCTTTACCTATGTTGCCTATTCTTTCTTATATTTCCGGTGTTTGAATCACCTCTCATAAGATGTATCATCATTTATGTCCGTTCACGCAGTTCCGTTTCAGTTACTCATACTTTGGTTATTATTTGGCTGAATTATTCATTTAATCAGAAAAACTTTACAATTTGCTATGAACGAGGTGGCAAAGATAATGTAAGGAATTATTTAAATTCCTCGATTGAAGATGGAAAATTTAAAAGAATTTTGCATTTATTCACACTAAAGCATTAATATATGTGAAGTTTTGGATCTGGAAATTCGTACAAGACAAATGAGTAAGTATTGTTTTCATTTTTCTGTTCGATTTGGAAAGATTTGAGTCACTTTAAACTATTTATTCTTCGAGAAGTCGATAAGTTTCGATATTCGGTTGACGTCACTTCCGGTGATCTTCTCGTGGTCTAAATAGGCCTCAATAAAAGCTCTTCGATAGCAATCGAACTTCTTTTTTTACGCACTCTTTATAAAAGTGGATCTTTTGTACTCCAAGTGTTCTTCACAATGGATGTTCCTTAGAAAAAATCATTTTCAAAGGCTACTTTACTGAATTTATTCAATCCCCTCTCTCTAACTTAAAGAAGTACGGATGTGTAATTCGAGCGAATAAATCGAAAATCATTGAATCGGATGTTTTGATCTTATAATAGTTATAAATTCCACAGCGCGCCTTGTTTGTAGCTACTCTGTAACAAATAATCATTATAAACAATGAGCCATTTTTTATAAGAATGTATCCAATATACCAAATTAAATGCGAACTAAAAATGCGGAAAAAAATTCAAATTTGGTATATGCTATTCCCGAAGGGGTTCAATTAAGTTCGAAAAAAATATTCGCGGACGGTAAATGAAGAATGCAAAGTGAAATTTAAATGCTACTTGCGAAGCTAAATGATGAGGGAATGTACGAAATTGAAAATATGATTTTGAAGTAGGATCACATAAAATGGAGGAATTGTGACCACAAACTCCTTTATTGCTAAATATAGAAAAACTAGAGATGTTTTAAGTTTGTTTAAGAATCTTGGCTGAATTTTAAATGGATGTCTCTTTTAAAGTTAAGGATTCGTTAGATGACGACCCAAAGGCCCCGTTTAATAGCGCGTTCATAATTCTCATCGTAAAATGGTAATTAAGATGTCTACGCAAAGTTTTCTACTTACATATCTGAGTGACATTGAATCTGAATCCATAAATTAGACATCCGGACTCAACCTTTTAATTGAATTTGCAGAATTACATTTCGTGCGTCAAAACAATTGCTATAAACAAATGGTTTTATATTTTTCTTCGACAATGAACTAGAGTTTTAAGGATGAAGCAATGTTTTACTTGACATGATGAAGAATTAACAAGGATAGTAATAATTCTTTAAACATATTACTGTTTAAATTATACACTCTGAGTTAGATTTATGGAAGAATAATATTATTATCATCTAATTTGATATCTTCGCTTCTCCATGAACATTTGATGTAATCATTCAATAGTAATGTGAGAATTATTTCCTCGCAATCATTTATTACTCCATTAGATCTCTTCTCTTTGTTGTTTCTTCCACAACTTTCAATTGAAAAGTTTATCACTCATTTCTTTCGCATTTCCTCTTTTTTGTAAACATTGTCCCACTCATAAATTCGCTTTATTTACTTAATCCTCTTAATTATCTCTTTTTCCATTTTTTTCTCTGCGTCACTTTCCTTTGCTTATTCTTTTCTTCCAAATCTTTCCCATTATTTGTTACTCGATGTTTCTTTCCATTTATAATGGGTTATTGATATCACCGAAGCATAGCTCCTCGCCAAGGAAAGGGCGTATTTTTATTGCATCAGTTAAAAACGCGAGAATCAGAATTTGTGGAGATTTTTCGGATCTTTCTCGAGTTGCGAATGAAAGTCGTTAGTAAATCTATTGCGTACAAAATATACTTTTAAGTTACAGTTAAGTTCAATAGTGAGTTTAGTGGATGCTTGTTCTATACTATCAAGGTGTCTAGACACGATTTTTTATATAACATTAGTATACTATAAAATATATATTTGACTATAAATCCTTGGAATTTTCTAGAATCCACATTTTAATTTTCTGTTTGTTTTTCTTCAGATTTGTTTCATATTAATAATCCCTTCGTAAGAAGCGCAACATATCCTTTTTCATTGATCTCCGTAGATACGCTTTGAGATATTGATTACTAAAATACGCATCTGTTTTCTATGGAAGTTATGGAATATATTTATAATTGAACGTTATGTATCGTTTCTTTTTCAAATAAACGGATTACACATACATGGGTCTTTATTCGGCGAAATTGGGACTTAAAAGTCCCATTTAACCTAAATACTTTATCTCCTTCTTTTGAAGCATATGTTCCCGCAAAGCACACCTCATTCCATATATTTAAATCAGAATACTGTGGTTTGAATATGTTATTATAAAATATTCCTTTTTTTCTCTCTCGTTTGTTAAATTTTAAAATTAAGTTTAAAAATAGTTAATGTCGCGACTTCCATTTCCAGTACTCCCACTGAATGCCAATCGACCTTTCGTTCAAACCTCTTCAAGTTTCCAAAATTGTTTGATGAGAATTGAGGGGAAGTTGAATGTTTTCCGATTCAGGTATTTTCAGTTCGAAGCAATTTCTTACTGCGATACTTTCTGTGTAATAGATACTTTGGTAAATCTTAATTTATGAACCAGGTTGGTTAGAGTGTGGTTATAATGGCTCAAATCTAGGATAAATTTTCCTCTGAGGATGTCCGCTCTTACATTATTTCCCTTTTCTCTTAAATAACTAACATTTATATTTGATGTTAATATTTAGAAGTTGAATCACCTGTCCGATAAAATGCTTCTAAACGAAAAGTCAATTTAAATTCTCTCCGAAGGACGAAATTAACATTGACTGTGTGATTTGAATGAATGACTACTTTCAATGAAACGATATTTTCTCGTTTGTTCCTATTGAGGAATAAATGTTGAAGTTCATATCACTGGATTTTCACATCTAATTCGTATCTATTAAGTGAAAGTCAATTTTTAAAAATTAATTGGTGTTTTCTAATTTTATATATTTTGGAGAAAATAATGTATAAATTAAAATATGAAACTATTCTAATATCTAAATATTAAGATATATCTTGAATGCATTAAGGAAAGGATTAGACAAAATTAATTTTAGCAAGATAGTTTCTTTAATTTTTCGAAATAATGAAGATAATAAATTGATGTAAGATTGAAAATGTTTTCAATTAAAAAAATGAATTAATTTATAAATCATTTAAATTAAGAAAAATCTATAAATATTCATTGAGTACAGCAAATGCCATTTATTTTATCGGTTTCGGTATAAATGTGCTTCGTACACTCGCAGAATAATAACGAGATGTTTGAGACAAATTGGATGAAAAATCGAAATTCTTTTATTTAATCAGAAGCCCTTTTAATGTTTCAGGTATATCTTCTAAATGCACTTTGACTAATTAAAAATGAACCACTTTGAAGAATTGAAAACACGAATGAATTCGACTAGAAAACGGAATTCCCATTCATTTTGCAGTTATGAATTTCAACTTCCAGGGATGAATTCAACCTTGTCATTTCGTCTATTCGAAGAAAATCTATGAAGTTCAAAATAAAATACTTAGATTAAAACACCTGAATAGCGTTTCACTACGGGAATTCCTTACTCATAAAGTCGAAACATCTTCCGATTCCAACTTCGTTTCATTTCTCAGCAATCTTGGACGGAATTTCGCATTATGATATCTTGAAAAGTGCTATAAAGAGTATTCGATCATCTTTGATTTTAATGTTTCATTTCTTTTTCGTTTATTTGCTATATTAGTCGTTATTCCCAAATTTCGTGAAATCTATCGAATGAATGTATTTAGCTATTTGAGTTCTATTTGCTGCTTTTTCGCAAACACCGAAATAGATGATTTCTGCATTCGTTGTTAGTCTATGATGATGAGCGGTCTTAAAAAGAGATGACGTTGTCGTGACGTCACAGCTCGCTCTGCGCTGCTCGGTTGCCATGGCTACGGATTCTGGGTGCCTTGGGGCAGATGGGGAGGTGGTGCCCGTCTGGGAGTAGATATAGACGATCGATAGCAGCGCTGTCGAGGACGCTACGCTAACCTACAAATGCGATCCGCAATTGGAAGTAATTTCATTTCTTTGTCCACTCATAGATCTATTTCCTAGAAACCCAAATATATCGCACTTTCAACTGTTTCTTATTAATCGATTCTAAATATCCGTTGATTCAGAGCAGATGCTGTGAAGGAGATGTTTTCTCAATTCGATTTAATTATTTCGAAGGAGGTGAATTTAAAAGACCTTTATCATTTGGAGCGAAATATTTTCTCCTAGAAGAGCGAATTCGATAAGAACAAAATCCTTATGTATCTAAACGTGAATTGAAATTCGTTTTAATGAGAGTATTTGGCATTTCTAATTCACATGATCATTCTCGCTATTAAAGTGTAATGAAAATATATTCGATAGACTCTGAATATTTTCTTCGCTTTCATTCGTTGGCCGCTTCAAGGAAATGTTGCGAGGAGGCAAATTTTTAAGACTTTTCAACGGATACTCTACAATTTGCCGATATTTAGCACGAATCAATTCATTGCAAAGGTGCATTGAATTGATTGTATCGGCCGTTTAACCTTTGGCATTAACTGTGGACGACTTCATTCGTTACGAATGCTAATTTAAAAGTGTTTTCCAATCGATTTCATGAACGGAGTTATATTTTTAAACCACTTTGTCGCGAAGTAATAAGTGTAGCTAATTGCTCTGATTTTTCCTTCGAACTCTTCAACGTATTCTACAATCCATCGTAATTCAGTGAACACCAAAAGGAGTTGTCGCTGTGAAATGAGAAAGTTCTGCTCATTTCCGCCATAAATTTGGACGTGGTGAGAAATACTGAAAAATGAGGGGTATTTTGAGAACACCTCAATGAAATTGATATAAATGATTGTTTCCTTATCACTTTTTAATGCTCATCCCGAAAATTTCCCTCTCGATTCAATTGAATTTGAATATTTCTGAAATCTTAGATTTTAATTATTTATTTATTAAGGATAAAGATAATTCATTCCTTTGTTTTAATTTGATAAATAATTTTGAGAGAAAAGAATTACAAGACACGAGAAAGACGAAAGTTAAGTGAAAATGAAACAAATTAACAATTTACTCTTTTTGAATGAAAAACAAGAAGGATACGTACACCTTAAGATGATCTTGTAGAACAAAACCATGGAAAGGAATTGTCCGAATTAAGAGATTATAAGAGAGTGTTATCTGCAAATCCTTTTTAGACTTTTAGTTATATGAAAAGGATGCGACTAAAGTTGATAGCATTGGGTCGAATAATTTAGACGAACTAGATCAGAGAAAGGAATTGTATTATTCTAATCATTATTCAAATATTCTGCGTAATTTTTTTTGTTTCGTTTTCAGTAATAATCCTATCTCTTCGTCACTTGATAAAAATATTAATTCCTCAGAATATGCGACGAATTTGAACAATCGCCGGGTGAGCTAACGAATCCGTGGTTCAAATGATGTTTGTGAATTTCCGTTTGCAACCACACTGTTCTCGAAAGTGGATGTTTGTGCGGTCTTTCACATATAATAAAACTATCTTTTATTACCATGACTAAAATCACATTATCTTATGCAATTATTTGTAACAAATGTTATCTGCGACACATTCATTCGACTTTATTCTTTCGGAAATAAAATTTTGGAATAATTTTTCTTGTGAAATGTATTTTTAACGCTCTTTTGTGAAAGAACGGATGTTATTCTACGCATTAAAAGATGGCAGCATTGTGATACCGATTTGGTAATATGTAGGTTAGAAATTTGAACTTCGTAAATGATGAAAGGCGAGTAAAGAAATTGAAAAGGTATTTCTTTAAGAGCTCAAGTATTTACTACGGCTATTTCACTTCTTCAATCAAAACTCATCTCGCAGAGAGAGTGTTCTTTTTTCGTGAAAAAGAATCGCAAGATGAGGTTAGAATTAGAAAAGGGGGTAAAATCCTTTCTTCGTTGAAACGCAAATTAGTTTTCCCTGGAGGCGAATTCCTCTGTGAGTAATTAAATATCTTTGGGAAGAGAAGGGTAAATTAAGAAGTATGGATTTTTAAAGATCGATTCGTGTTTTTAAACTTTACGAATCATACGGAATGACGGGGAAATTGATTTGGTTCTCACTCGATTCCCACTCATTAGCTATATTACGTAATAATTTTAATTTGTTGTGAGAAACTTAATTTGGCTGGATTTATGACAAGATACGTGTATTTGTTATCAGCCGTGCTTCATCAATAGCGAATTTAGCAAGATTGTGGACCAGTTATAGGCAGAGAAACGGCATTTAGCATTTATTTTTGTGTTGAACGATCAATGAAATTAGTGTATTTGCTGTTCTTTCCTTTTTCAATCGCAATATAAGAATTTCGGAAGATCGAATATAGATAAACCTTGGAAGAGAGGGAAAATGATTAAGGTAAACGAAATAACAAGTAATCCATATCATCCGGTTAGTTGTCCTTTTGACTGCATAAAGTAAACGGAGACATTATAAATAGGGTTAATAATATAGAGTCCAGCGCTTGGTACTAGATGGTATGACGATGTTAAAGTAACTTCTGGAGTTGCACAGGGAAGTGTAATTTGACCCATTTTTTCCCGGTATATATCAACGACCTTGATAAGGAAATTGATTGTAGAGATGGGAATTTTTATATGTAATTTACGGGGAAATAGGCAACATATAAGATAAACCGGCCGGCCGAATGGTTAGCATGCTAATCTTCTAATGCTGAGGTCCCGGGTTCAAATCCCGGCTGAGGAGGAAATTTTCCTCTCAGGGTCTGGCTGTCTGTGACGTCCGTTGTTGAGTTTGAAATCTCAATGTAATTGTCCCGTAAGAGGATGTTTGTGAGGTATTTGTTAATAAAATAAATTAATAAATAAAATATTATTATATTAATAATTAAACTAATAATTTAATGAGAGAATCATTAAAAGGTGTTACGATTGTCGATCGGAACTCAACGTAGAAAAATATTCTCTAGCTAACGTCTTTGAAAGAAAATGAAGAGCTATCTTTCATTCATATATACTTCTGGCGGTGGACTTAATGATAACATTAGAATCGGTAAAATATCCTAAAATATGATGATGTGAGATGTGAAACGTCCAAACGTGGGTAATTATGAATGTGAGATTGTGCTGGTTTGTTTTGCATTCGAGGAAAAAGTGATTCGTAAGGAATTGATAAATCAGTGAGCGTTTCTCAAATTCTTACGGATGCCTCTACAAAATAGAAGATATATAAGCAAAAGTTTCTTGGCAAAAAGCGAAGAACACCTATAGAAAGCGTCTGTTGGGCGATCTTAAAATATTACCAAATGATCCTCGAATGTCATAAAGTATCTTGTGGTTGTTATTAGAACGCCTCCTTCCATCAAATATTCAGTCAGCTTAGGCTTAAAAGCATTATTCACTTACATTCCGATGAGAGGAGAATCGCTGAAAATCTGCATGTATTTGGGATAAAGCAGTTCCAACGGAGTGTGAGAAGGAAGCTATGGAAAATCGATAAATTCATAAAGTTTTCATTTCTTGAAACAAGAAATATCAACACTCAGCATTCCGCCAACGATGGATTCAGATTAAAATTGTATTAATGATTTACTGGAATATAATTTTAATGTTTCCGAATATTAACTGAAGCGGAATCCTCTCTTAGCGGATAATAAATCGCTATATCGATAGGAATTAGTGAAGCTGTCACCGTTCAACTGTTACAGATATCGAAAGAGTATGTTTGAAAAGTTCCTAATTTATACGTTCCTCGTTAACAGTTGACTCACGCTATTCTTATTATTCGCTCCATTTTCTTTTCACTGACTCGAGTTTCAAAGGAATTCCGCCAGAGGGCTAGAGGATGGCAATGTTGGATGCAACATGAGTAATGGCGTTCTTAGATTCTTAGAATATCTTATATTAGATATTTCATTTTGGAAAGATATTAGTGAAAGATATACATGATAAAAAATTCGAATAAATACACGAAAATATTCGATTATATTGGTATAATTACAGAAATTAACTGGATGAACTGGACATAAAATTGAACTTGAATTTATTCAAAGTTTAATATTCACTGAAATTTATATGTTTAGAGAGACTTCTTAACATATAAACATAAAAAATAAAAATGACGTTTAAATATGAGTTCTCCTTCAGAGTAATCGTAAAAATTTTCAAATCAATTTGTGAAATATCTTTATTTTAGATCCAAAAATATTTATATTTGAAATGTCCACATTCTAATCCTGCAACTGTCATTTTAGTATTTTTGAGTGAATATTTCCTAAGTAGTATCACTTATAGAAAGAGTTCCTCATTTTGGATTTGTACGATATGCTCTAATTATCCTCAAATTTCCTCTTCCCTAGTTTCAGATGTATTCCCTGTAATGTACATACTTTCTAAAATTAATGTCGCTACTAAAATCACTAAAATGAGATGTGAATCAATTTATGGATTCACTTCTTCTGTTGCAAATTCAGAATCTGAATACCAGAATTAAGATTTCACAAAAGAAAAAAGGAAAAAGAAGTTATCGTTAATATATTCTATATAGGAGGATTAATTACTCTGTTATTTCATGTTTGTTAGCCATATTTATAATATCATGTGAAGTACCCCGAATTTGGCAAACCTTTTGGATGGAAAATTTATGATGTGAATAACTATATGAAGTGAAATATTTGAAAGTGAAGTAATGCATTCCAACACTTTGTCCGAAGTGGTTTGCATCTATTTTAGAAGATTATCGGACAGTTGTTGATGAACGCGTTTCCTTTATATTAATTCTATAATAACACATTCAAATACAGTTGGATTTGGCACCCCATAGACCAACTCTTCTTATAAAAGGCATTTTCATTCCTGGTCTTTCCTTAAATGCTTAAAAATTAATAATTATGTATGGGTACTTATTTATCGGCAGATCATGAGGTAAGTAGTTGCTAAATTTTTAATATAGAAATTGTTGCTGAGTTCAATGAATTCCATAAAACTCGTACTCCGATATAAAAATATACAGAACAGTGAAGCTAGAAATTAATTGTTTGAATATATTAATATACATCCTTTTCGAGATAAAATAATAATTTACTTGAATAACTTATGAAAATTACACGATTTTTATTAACAATTTACTTAAGGCAAAAAATAATCTCGCCAAAGAAAAGTTTACCGCCACTTTTAAGTCATGTACCTTCCTTTGATTTTATTTCACAGAAAAAATATACAAGGTGTAAAATACAAACAAGACCATATATATTGTTTTGTTCACAATTATATTAATTTTTCTTTTTTAGCACAATGATGCTGTCACAAAATAATTACTCCATAGAATCCTTCTCCGAAACTCATAGATAAATCTTCTTGTTTCAGACAGTTTCTATTAAACCATTCCTTGCACTTCTTACACTCATCTGATGCTTTATTACACTTGAATTTTCTTTTGAACAGATATCGGTGCCTTCATTGGATATTGTCTCGTGCATCCAGTGTTTACTTAGATCCTTTTTGAGATCTCTTTAGACAGCTTAGGTTTTACCTTGTTTATCTGCGATTCGTTGTAAGAGTCTACACCTGGATATTCGGCTAGCTCTTTTTCGTTTGAAAATAACCTATACATTGACTTAAGCTAAATGAAGTTTGATGTAAAAAGAATTCATTAGGCAACGTCGTGAGTCTGCTCTCACCGTGTGCCTACGCGCCATTTGGTCCACTACGCCGCTTTTTGTACAATTATGGTACTTCACCGCGTCTGATTTTCTTTTGCTAATACTGTCAAATACGACATTAGAAAGCATCTAAATCGCGAGAAGAACGTGTTTACTCGGTTTAATTTTATGAACAGGGATTATTCTTAATTTTTCGACAACATCGGAATTCACTGCAGATTTTTGCTGGTTTTCAACTCCAGCGACTCTCATCACCATTTGTTCGATGTTCCAAATAAAAAAATACCTGCTTTCTTCAGCCTTTTAAATGGTTTCTTTAATTTAAAATAATTTTCGGTCATTAGGTCAATTCCTTTTATATAGAAAAGGTCCCATCAAGGTCATGACCACATGGTTCAGGAAGATGGCCTATCCTCCAACTCGACAACTTATGGAAATCCGTTCAATGCATATTTGGAATTAAAATCCATTACTAACCGAAACTTAAATACATGTTTATCAGGTTTATCAAGAATAAATTGTGTGAATAGACATCTTCTTCCTTCACCTTCTGGGAACACCTTCTGGGAAAAAGCTTTCCAGTTTCCATTCACCGTCACTTTTGTACCGGTTTGTAGCAAGCTTGGCAATATTCAATGAGTCTGTTCTACAAAAAGAAAGAGGACAAATTTGTAAATTGCGACGATTTCGCGTTTGTAGAACCACAAGTAGAATACGCATCTAGTATTTGGGATACCGCGGTCGAAATTAGTACCCGCGAACTAGAAAAGGTTCAACGTAAAGCAATAAGATTTGTAAAGTATTGCTACGATAAGAAGGCAAGCGTAACGAAACTATTATCAGACGCAGGGAAAAATTGCTGATAGAAGATTAGCAGCCAGATTCCGTTTATTAGATAAGTTTAGCGGAAGTACGTTTTCGGAAGACGCAATTGAAATTATGCGACCACCCTGCTATCTAGGCCGATCCGATAATGCGCGTAAAATAGGCGAAATAGATGCTAGGACGAATCGCTTTAAAAATTCCATCTTCCCGCGCACGATATGCGACAACAATAGACGAAAATATGCGATGAATTAAAATAGGTGTTTACAACCCCTGCCACACGGCGAAAGGCGGCTTGCAGGGTACTTATGTGCATGGAAATGGGAAACGGATCTAACGTATGGAAATATTAGAAAAGGTTTCCAACTCCAATCCTCATTAGAATTACTACCTCAAATTTTTATACATAACAATATAATTCCATTTATTTTAGAGATGAGGGATATAATTATAGAAAAAAGCAATATATATCTAAGTACTTTCGTAAGAGCTTCGACTCTAAACCAATGAAGGTTATGTATAAGAAATTTAATTATTAAGTAGGTGTCCTGAGGACACCCTTGCTAAAGGATATGTGGTCTCCTATGAAAATGTACCTATAAACATGAAAATTTGTAAAAATATGAGTAATGTAAATTAATAATAGTCACGATTTTTGATGATAAAAATTACAAAAATGACGCGGTTTTTTAATGGACACCTCTCTTCTAGTGTTCAATATGTTACGCTGAGTGGAAAATTTTCAACGGCTCATATTTTCTCGGAATATTCTTTCATAATGAAGTTGATTGATTTACTTTTATTAAGTAACTGCCTTTCATGACTACTTGTGAAAGTAACAAAGCCGTTTCAATCTGAAAAAGCACGAAACTTTTGGGAAACAATGATATGATTATGAATTGAGAATTTATCCCCATTATATAAGAATTTCTTAAATTATTATAATTGATTGAAACGGTTTTGATAATGAAGAAAAATCAATCGACTGCCACGTGTTTCATTAAATCATTCTCTTCAAATTGTCTGTAACCGTTTCTTATATATTACGCATGTATAATTATATATTATATATGTTTAAAATCATTAAAATAAGTCGCAATTGGACTGTTTTCATATTTATGTATTTCTCTTTCACAGGTAAGCTTCCTTTGGTTCAAGATCCTAACAATGTTTTTCCCATGCGTCTTATGGGTGAGTTTTAACTTAATATCTCTTATTATGCGTCATTTGAGGTTATTTTCTAATCGTGATTTTTGTCTAAAATCTTAATTTTTTGTAGCAGCTTATATGTCGTGGAAATTAAGAACATAATCCTCAACTATACATTTCACAATGCTCTTTATCCAATTTATATAAGTAACTGTTGATGACTTGTTTTCTTTAGTTGTGATTAATTGCTACTAGGATTACACATATCGACGCTGATGAATTTGTTTTATTTTACTTTTTAAACATTTGATGCAAATATCTATCAATGGCAAATAACCACAACTGCGAGAAAATCTATTTATTTTGAATTTTTAAATGAGACTGTTTCATGTATTAATAATTTCCGTAATTTTTCGCTTACCTTAAAAATTGACGGCATGGATTGTATTTTTAGTTATTAACAAAAGCATTTCATTGATTATTATGTCCGCACAAAGTGAGTTAGTTTACAATTCGTGCGATTGCTTTTTTTAGATTTCTTTCCCGAAAACTCGATAACAATCATTAAATAAATTAAAGATAATGGGGGACTTTTTGGAGTTTCGAGTCACATATATTTTAAGAAACTCGCGAACCTAATATAACCCTATCTCCAAAGTTGAATCTGAATATATTTCTTATCAGTTGCCCTCGGCCTCGAATTCCGTTTGAAAATATGTAACAGTATTGGTTCTGTTAGAACTATTAACTATGGCGATAAAAACCTTCATTGTACAGGTTCATTTAAAATAATATCTAATTATCAGTATTGATCAAATACAAATAACATATTATAATTCGTAAAAAAAGTAATCCTAAAAAAATGTGGATAAAAAATAGAAGAAATGTTTTATTTGATCGTAGTTCTTTTAATCATAAACTTATAATTTTAGTCTTCAAATCGGAAGTTAAATGTTTGTCTAGCAATTCAATTCAGTTTGCCAACATTCGTCATTCTCTAACATTTCTTACATGAGACATAATGGAACTGCAGCTGAAGAGACAAATCGTGTGAATTTGTTTTAGAATTCCTACGCTTTACCGGATATTTGATCACGGCAAAGCGTTTGAGTTCTGAAACCAATTACACGAACCATCATCGGACGAAGAGGACGTCATCTTCTTAAAGACTTTATGACAATTCCCTTAGTATCTTCAGCAATCCATAGCCATTTTCTCAGGAAGGTGTTATCCTAAAGAACATCCAAGAGCTCTTTCATACGTACTGTTTCTTACTTTTCAATCAAATGTTACATCCTATAATTATCGCTCGTTTAAAATTAAATAAGCGATAATATAAGGTTATACGGATAAGGTTATATAATAATATTAAGATTATATGAACTGCAGTAGCTTGTGACTTTATATTTATCTGTATTGATATCTAATTTTTTTTAAGTGACTCGATTGAGTAAATTTTTCGATATTTCCTTTAATGATACTGCAAATTACGTATTCGGGCAAAAAAATTGGAGTGCTGGATTTACCACTTATTTTTATAGATATTATACGGACCCAATACAGTTTCCTTCAACCTAAAGACAGCTTATAACGTTTCTCAAACTTTTATTCTCTGTTCCTGTTTGGATTCTAGCTTTTGATTATTGGAATTAAATTTACGAAAGATATACAAAATCAGCCTATGTCTATAAGGTTCACACAATTCCATGCCTAATATAAAAGACATTGTTTCTGCGTATTTTAAAGAAAGTTCGATTTCCCATGGATCTTCCGAACACCTAAGATCTAACCAAAGAGCATTTACAGCAGTTTTGCGGCATCTGAACATTCAGATTTTGTGTGATGTGATTCAGAGGTGCTGCCTATTGATGTGTAATTTAAATCTTTTATAATATCGGATGGATGTCTTAAAAGACATTTCGATATTCTAACATCATTCTAAATGTATTCTTCAAAATCAAGATCACGGGTTTCTCTCGACTCTGCCTTTAAAATTCCATTGGAAAACGTACTCAGTGTATATATGAGCTCCGATAATGTCCTTTAGTTTATGTTTAGCAATGTGTAAGAAGATTAATCTTACGAAAAATCTTATTTTTCTTTAAAAACATACTATCCCATTGCTTGCTATAAGCAAGCACGCTTTTACTCGTTTATCTATTACATGTAGACGCTTCTGGGGAATATATCTATTCATATATACGAGTAAAGGTGTGCTTGCTGACAGCAAGCAATCGGAAAATATATCTTTTAATGAAAAATAATATTTTTCGGAAGGATATTCTTCGTACACATTGCTAAAGATAATGTAAACGAAATTATCGGAGTGCATATATACTTTGACATGGTCTTCCCATGCTTTTCTTAAGGCAGCATTATTACCGCCCCGGCGTCGAGCCAAGTACATACTACGAAAAATACTTTTATTATTCGCTTGAGTATGATTATCTTTATAAACACTTCATATTTCAAGTGGAAATGCCTTAAGGAATTTCGTCAAAATGAGTACTTAATTCCCTATGCATTTCTTATAAAGATATATTAAACGCCCCCTAACATCGAACCAACGACCATTTACGACATTCTTACGGTCGCTTTTATGTGATAATGAGCCTTTTAATGGTTTTGTGAAATTTTGAACCTCTGCGCGGTTGGGAAGTGCCATAAAACGTTTTCGGAAATATGGTCAATGTAAATGAAGAAAAGCACTTGGTGACTTCCACAATTTATTATAATACACACGACCGGTTTCGGCAAACTGCCATCATCAGGTGGTTTGCCATCAGTTTGCCGAAACCGGTCGTGTGTATTATAATAAATTGTGGAAGTCACCAAGTGCTTTTCTTCATTTAATAAGTCCTTCCACCAAGTGCGGCCTGACAAAATCGAACTTATGGTCAATGTATTTCGAATGGGGAAAATCGAGATTACGGATCGCTCTGGAATCGAACCCGTGGCACATAGGCAAGTGGTGTGCCATATGGCTATGGGTGTGCTATGTGCCATGGGTTCGATTCCAGAGCGATCCGTAATCTCGATTTTCCCCACTCGAAATGCATTGGCCTAATTTCCGAAAGCTTTTTATGACACTTCCCAACCGCGCATAGGTTCAAAATTTCACACAGCCATAAAAGGGACCATTCTCACCTAAAAGCGTCCGGAAGAATGTCGTAAGTGGTCGTTGGTTCGATGTTAGGGGGCGTTTACTATTTCTCCGTAAGAAATGCATAGGGAAACAAGAACTCCTTTTGAGGCCTTTCCTGAATGAATTTCCTTTTGAAATTTGAAGTTTACTTATCCGAATAATCTTTCGAAAAATCTTAAGTTACATTAAAAGATATATTTTCCGATTGCTTGCTGTTAGCAAGCGCACCTTTACTCGTATCTCTTACATATAGACGCTTCGGGGGTATCTATTATATATAAATACCTATGGAGGAAAAAAAATTGAGAAATCAAATGTCTGGTCCAAGCTGCTGAGGCCACGGGCTCGCCGATTTTTTTATTTAATGGCCATCTAAAATTGACCCAGGAAAAAATCTAAAACTCACACTCCCTATCATTGGTTCGATTCTGGGAGGCCCCAAAGTCGGATTTTTCTCCATAAGAATGCATGGAGTCGATTTTTGACAATTTAAAAAGATACTTCCCGGGCACGTGGTACAACCAAATTTCATGGTGCTATAAATAATATTCGTTTCTACACAAAAATGTTATCAATTATTCACAAAAGATCATGGGTTCGATGCCTGGAGGTGAAATATTTTCAAATTTTGAAAAATCGTAGCTCTTTTTATATTGTAAAAAATTTAATATATCGGATAAATATTTCTAATCATAAGACTGTAAATAGATACTAATGTCGACAATAAATCTCCATAACTTGGATGAGACATCGAATGGCATTATTTTTAAAATACGTTTTGACTGGTGGATGAGATTTTAAGGCTTTAATGAACTGTTTTTTTTCAATATTAGTTGAAAAAACTTGCATAATTGAAAGTGATATTCTTGAATTTGTTGATTATATTATATCTAGTAACCAGTAATTTTAAGTTAAATGGAAGATGGGACTTTTCAGTCCCAGTTTCGCCTAATAAAGACGTATGTGTGTATGTAATCCATTATTTCTGCCTGAAATTGAAGGTTTTATTTAGTATAGTTAGTTTAATCCGATTCATGTCAAATATGCACTGCTTTGCTCTATAATTTGTTGCCATTTTGAAGGTAAATTCATTGTAGTTTCGTTCGTCCCTTTAGGTTAAGAACTCAGTCGATTTTCACAAGCCTCTCATGAGGCCGATTGTTCACCAAGTCATTAGGAACAGGTGGTAATCTCTTGGTGCCACTATAATATGGATGCATAAGAACCTCCCAACCAAGTCTTCGGAGCTTCTTGCAAGTCCATGTGTGTGGTCTTGTCCTGATGAAACACCATTCCACTCCCGTTGGCCAACGCTATTACTTTTCCTTCTATTGCTCCCAAATTAAGAGTTTGTTCGTAGGAAAGCAGCTCATAGTGGATGATACCTTGCCAATCTCACCAAGTACACAACAAAATCTTCCGTGAATCCTAGCTCACTGCCCTTCGACCACAGCAGTTTTCGCTTGATATTGCTGTAAGTATGACACTTACAGTAAGCGATTCGCAGATGGAAATTCGATCAATTAGGTATTTTGTCGTTAACTCGTGTGGCACACATAAATCGAGCTTCTTTGTGTATTCAGCCTTTTTTGATTTGTTCCAAATTGTTTTTTGTATAATGTATAGCTCCTGGAAAATCAAAACAGTGCTTATAAAACGGTCAGACTCGACGATTGTCATTATTTTTTCGACATTTTCGACAATCGGCCTTCAACAGCGTGGTTCATCTTTGACATCAAAATTACGGGAACGAAATCAACGAAAACAAAATTGTGCGTGATTGGCTATTACAGCGTTTGGACCATGAACACTATTCTTATTTTCAGCAACGTAAATTGCATTTTCGCTGTTATCGAAGAGAATTTGTAGAATATAGCGTATTTTCTCTGTGCTCCTGCCCATCTTTAAAGTACGCTCAAACCTACCGATTCGAGCAATCAGAACCTATTCCGTGAGGTTCTTTCGTAAGAAATATCATCTTATATCAACGCCACATAGTGTTACCCAATCGCACTTATACAACACCATATATTTATTACTTCAGCCATCTGCAAAAATAATGGATTACTTTTTAGACAATATGTTATTTCTAGTGCCATTCTTTGGATTGTACATATGTAAAAGGCTTCCGCAAGAATTTTTCATTGTCACCAAGACAAGAAAACAATCTTGTGGAAGTTACCAAGTGATCGTTTTCTTGTTGAAGATCTTATGCATCTTTTATGTATGTTATTCTCAATTGAATTGTTGCAATTCAGAAGGATTTGCTTCCCAATGATAGAAAATGGAGATGCATAAATGAAAGTGGATAATAAACATGTATTTTTGGATGGATCTCAAATGTGAAATGGATTTTAGGAATTCTCGTGTTTGGAAGTGTAAATTAAGTTAACATCTTCATGTCTACACTGTAGTATTTCATGAGGTTTGAGCATTTAATGACTGCGATCGAACAAATATATTTTTTGCTTCTTCTATAAAACTGTAACGTACTTTTGATTATTTACGATACTTAGTGAAATGATCTTTTTTATAACTAAAATTAATTTCTCCACAAGACATGCATGGGCACTTCTTACGAAACTTCAGTTGCCACAAATTTTCTGTTGGCATGCTGTGTTTGCTTATTTCCATAACAACTGTGAGATTATTTGAAAGCACGTTTCTCTATTAAATGTTAGAAAGATTGCTTTTTTGTGATGGAATTTTATTGGAAGAATCTCTGTCATTCCCATCATCATCTCATTACTTAAATATCGAAACATATTCACCTTTATTTTAAAATCTCTAATAATTCATTTTCCGGTTGAAAAATTTTGTATTTTCTCAATTTTTTGCTCCTTAAATAATTCATCGATTACTGTAAATAAAAATAATATAACCTATCAACAATTTCATTAATAAATAAAAAGTAAATAAGAGTACTTAGTTTTCCTGTTTTATATTCCTAGTAATAATCATTAGCCATCAACCGCTGGTCGAATAATAGCAAAATTTACTTTCCCTAGAACATTTGAATGTCCTTAAATGTCAATTGGTCATTTTGGAAAAATTAAAGAACCTCGTTAAATATGATAAACTGGTATTTTATGTCTTCAGCTCGAGAAAATGGTGAAAATTCAGTTACATATCTCTTTTTGGAAGTTTAATATGTAGTCTCAATTTTTATAAACCATTCACATCGACTGTCTTAAGTTTGGCTGACCACTGAATGAAGATGCAAGAGAGAATGCGTAACACGGCGATGTCTGACGATCATTTAAACTTTATTCTATCGTGGTCAGCTTGGTTAAGACACTTTTTAAAAAATCTAAAATATCGCATGCCTAATAAAATTCGCGATTATCATTTCTAATTCGCTCATTGGCCTCTCGCAGAGCCCGACTATACGTTGGACGAGTCACTGTGGCACGAGGAGAGCCCCGTCGGTGAGTACAGGGATGGAACATTCTCGAGGGCCGACGGCGAGTCAAGGAGGTGGCTCTCTCAACAAGGTAATGCATGCTCAAAATTTGGTGAAAATATTTTTTAATGATTCCCGCTTTTTATTCGTATTTCGACAATTTGTGTTAAATGCATGCTGTGCTTGGATGTTTAGGAATCCAACTTGCCTTTATGATCATTTATCACGGAATAACGAGGTTTTGACGAATTCACCGTAAATCCTTCTTAACATCTCTAACCGATTCAAGAAAGAGTTTTCTAATTGTAAATAGTTTTCAAATCATGATTTTTATTTAATGTTATTTCAAAAAAATTCCTAGATGTTAGAAAATGGAAGTGATTTCCAAAATTTTTAGGCAAATTTTTTTGCTATATGAAATAACATCATACCAACAAAATTCTTGTAGATTTTTTATAGCAGCATTTAGTTCCAATTCCGTTCCGTAGATGGCCAACTTTCGGATTTCATCCGCTGAATATATTTTCCTTCGTTGCTAATAAGTGTAATCGGCGTTCAATGATTATCAGAATGGAAAAACAGAGGTGCTAAGTTTTAATCTGAAGGGTTACTCGTATATATTGATTGTTATATATTGCCACTAATTAATCTGTAATATTTTAGTTTGTAATTTACATTATTTTTAGATAATTACTATCGCATTTTTTAGAGTCTTTGGTTAAATACTTTTTTGCTTTTATTTTTTGCATCTCCTCGATTTGCGGAATATGAGATCGTAGAATGAACATTCACATTTTGCAAATGGAGATTATTGAAATATTGATGAATTGAATTTCAATGAAAATTGCAAATTCTCCAGGAGTATTTGAAATGGCAGAATTGGAGGTAACTATTTAGGATTTCTTAACAATTCGTCTCATTGTGTTGTAATTCAGGCAAATATCGAGCCATTTTTGTTTGCATTCTCAAGTGAAAAGTTTTGACTATTCCTCTTATAATTTTAGTGATGGCTTCTGAAGTTTTCTTTTTCTAATTACTGATATACATCCTGTATTTTTCCTAACACGCAATATGTCACCTACATATCTTAATTATTCTCATAATTTTGCGCTCTTCTTTCACTCCTTTTTCATCTTTTGGCATATGAGTGTTTCACTCAATACTTCTGGTTTAATGACTGTGTCCTACTCTTCCTCCTTGTTTCTATGGACGCACGTTTCTTGTGGTAGATAATGTTATTTATAGGTATTAATATAATTAATAAATATGTTTCTTCCCGTAATCCGTTTGTATCTTCTGTGCTCTCCTATTGGTCATTTGCTCTGCAGCTACAATTCAAAGTAAATTTTGTTTTGAGTCCTTGGGTAATTTTTGTGTTTGCTTTCCTATTGTTCATTTTCTCTCCCATTTTTTTCTAATTCATTCATCTTCTTCTAAATTTAACTGACATTCTAGATATCTTTTCTTCTGATGCATTTTCTTTGTGATTAATTTATTTTCGATTTTCGGTCAGAATCTAATTTCAACGTCGGACTGATCTTTCCACACAAGGTATGCAACATATTACATACAGGGTTCATTATAAAAGTGATGCGCATGATTTTATTGTGACGCGACTATCTATTGTTTTTTGCTCGTACCGTTCGGAAAATGAGGTGTGAAGTCTGCTCTTTCAAACGCGCCCAATTTCGGCTCGATCCGAGCTGTGAGAGCTGAAGAACGTGTCTTTGCGTGAAGCGTTCTTTTTGTCTTTGTAACACGGCGTGTTCGCTTGAACAGCGGTACGCCATCAAGTTTTGTGTGCGACTCGGAAAGAGTCCTACCAAACATTCCAGATGCTTCAAGAGGCCTTTAAGTAGGACTGCATTTCAAGATCACAATCCGGGAGGTGGCACAAGGCGTTCGAGGGGGGCCGGGATATGGTCGTTGACGAACGCCGCTCTGGACGACCAACAACGGCCAGAGCCGATGAAAATGTGACACAAGTGATCCAACCGTCGATTGTCGATGGCACTTGTCCACACTTGCGGTACATGGAATTTTGACCGAGGAATTGCAAATGCAGAAGGTCTGCGCGTGAGGGCTGACCTCAAAGACGCGGTCAAACTCCACCACGACAATGCCCCACACGGCCTTGATCGTAACCAACTTAATTACATATATACAATCCTGGCCCGAAGCAGGACCCCAGCCACCTTACAGTCCCTATGTAGCTCCGTGTGACCTTTTTTGGTCCACCGACTGAAGATAGAGCTTAAAGGAAAGCATTGGGAGTCTGTGGAAAAAATTCTAACTCGTGTTACAACGTTCTTGAAAGGCATTCCTGTGGAGGAGTTTTATGGTGCCTTCGATAACTGGCAGACACGTCTCCGCAAGTTCATTGATGCAGGAGGGGTTTATTTCGAAGATCATGAAGCATTTGTACCGATAGGATCAATAAATATATTTTTTCCAGAAAATGCGCATTACTTTTTTAATGGATGTATATAGTGTATATAACTCTTGTAAGGTTATCCAAATTTTTATAATTCTTTGTTTTCTGTCGCAGAATCCACATGTTATTTGCTTAAGAAATGAGCTCTTCAATTCATAGGTTTGAATTGATACCAGTATTTGTGAAGATATGTTTCGTATCGACGTATCGATTCGACGTAAGATGGCGGCCAGTAAGACACCACGAGGTTTTCGTGCTCCTGAATTTCTCGCTTTTTTAGTGGTTTCTTTGTTGGTGTTTATTGTGATAGTAACTAAATTGCGTTCGATTTACAATTTGGATCTGTAACACGGAAGTTTGAAGTAAATAGTGAAATATGTAAGAAAATCTATTTCTCACGGACTCACTCTCTACAAAGAAGAGCTTCGTCTTGCCATTGCACTCGCGACGTGGAAGTGAACCTGTGAATTACCCTTCAACTACTTTTTATCTACAAAATGTTCGCAGTTTAAAGAATAAGCTTGACAAAGTGCAAACTAATTTCCATGAATTGTCAAATTTCAAAGTGTTAGCTTTCACAGAAACATGGTTCAATGATTCCGTGAATGACTGCGAACTGTCATCGCTAAATTCGTATCAAATATATAGACGTGATCGTGTCGGCCGACGTGGAGGAGGTGTCTTACTCGCTTTTGATACAAATTATCCTTCTTGTACTTCATTTTTGAGTGTCACTGAGACTGGACGCTGTTTTGCTGAGCTCTCGAGCGGACCCCCAGTGTGACGAGTGAACGGCAGTTGTACCCTCATTACCCGGTGTTTTGCAGTTTCTGTGGTCAATATACCCAAGCTGTAGTCCCAAAGGCGTAGTGTTGAGTACTAATAAGGCTTTATTTTTCTAACATTTTTCAGGAAATTTTCGTTTAGTCTCTTATTAATCGTTTCGAAAGTCAGTGCTTAGTTTTCTCGAATTGTTAGCGTGAAGCAGTACCGTTTCGTCTCTGGTTTTATCGTTTTAATTGCCTTAGCTTCTTGCCGTAGCTCTAAATTCAAATAAGCTTATTCGCCTAAGTATTTTCCGTCCTTCCCGTATTAGTTACTTAGTTTTTCTTAGACTCAGGTCAATTAGTTATTTGTTAAAAGTTAGATACAGTAAATAGAGTTTGTTAAGAGTTTTAGAAATCCAGTTGGAATCCGCTGGTCTCGAGTCCCTCAGGGCCAAGAACAGGGAACTCAGAAGGTTGGTTGCGGACCTTCTCTCAAGGGTGGAAAGGTTGGAAGCTTCTTCCCCGCGTGTGGAGTCTGAGGGTAGCACCCCGAAAGCTCGCTGCGCCAAGAAGGCGGCTAGGGATACCCGAGTGCGGAAGCCGGCAGAGCGATCGAGGTAGCCCCTAAGACGGCGGGAGGGTCGAAGGCCCGGAAACCCGACGAGTGGAAGGTTGTTTCCATCCGGGGAGATCGTGGGGTGGTACTGCGGAAGCAGGGAGTTGAGGAGGCTCAGGCCAAATCCCTCCCTGTCTGCAATCGTTTTGCGGTGTTGTCCGATGACAGTGCATCCGCTGCCACCCCCTTCGCTCCGGTGGAAGATAAGCCCGAAGAAGGTCTGGGGGGTAAGGGGTTGTTAGTTACAGGGAGCTCCAACGTCCGGCGGATAATGGATCCTCTACGCGCAAGGGCCCGCCGGGAGGGAGTGTGTGAGCGGGTATCCTCCAGGTGTTTACCAGGAGGAACGATTCCTAAGGTGACGAAGGAACTGAGAACGGCAATCGGATCCACAGGCTGCTCCGAGTTACGGGTGTTGGTGCACGCGGGCACTAACGATGCCTCTCAATTCGGATCCGAGGTGATCTTGGATTCTTTAAAGGATCTGATCACCGAGACTTCCCGTGTTCAGAGTGAGTCTGGTGTCCGTGTGCCACTAACGCTTTGCAGCATAGTCCCGCGGACGGACCGTAGTTCAGAGGTTTGGAGCCGAATTCTCGGCCTAAACCGAAGGCTATGGAAATTCTGTAGGGACAACGGAGTCGGTTTTGTGGATCTGAGGCCGGTCATCGATTCATGTAGGAGTCCTCTTGATCGTTCTGGCGTCCATTACACTGCCAGGGCGGCGGAGATGGTGGCTAATAGGATATTCGAGGGAAATAGGGTTTTTTTAGGTTAGACGATAGCGCAGAAGTACCATCTCGCGTAGTTTTAGAGACTATAGATTTTGAAAGGAGTAAAAATAGTACTAGTAACATAAAATTGGGCGATAAATACATAAATCGGTCTGTAGATTGTGCTTCTAAGAAAGTAAACGTAAATCCAGAGAAAAAACAGAATTTAATAGATGAGATTAGAGACTTAAAAATTATAGTTGTCAATTGCAGAAGCGTATATAACAAACAGACAGAATTTCTTAACCTTACCAGGAGCTCTTGCGCGGACATTATATTAGGAACCGAAAGTTGGCTTAAGGAAGACATAGCATCGAGCGAAATTTTTCCCCCCGACTACACCGTGTATCGAAAGGACAGAGGTATCAGGATAGGTGGCGGTGTATTTATCGCTGTTAGAGACAATTTAGTTAGTCAACTAGAAGATACTAAAGATCGAGAAAACTCTGAGATTATCTGGTGTTCAGTTTTGGACAGACGAGGCAAAAATAATTATTTTTGCTCCTTTTATCGTCCTCCTGACGATGACGACGATGCCATCGAGGCCCTACACGAGTCGCTAAATGAAATTAGAAAGAGTAGGCCACACGCACCTATTTCCTAGGAGGAGATTAAATTAGATTTCGTGAACCACTACAAATAATAGGTGTCGTTTTCAGTAGTGATTTATCATTCAAAACGCACATTCAAAGCTTGTAGGATTAGCTGATACCCCCTGTGTATTGACACCCCCTGCCATACGCCATAAGGCGGTTTGCGGGTAAAGAGCCTGATGTTACTCTTTACATTGTCTGCGATATCCTTAAACGCGTGAAAATTTCCTTTCCTAAAAATGTATAACGTAACTTGGGATGGAATTACTTTAAACACTGCGGTTATTATTTTATAGTCTGAAATGCCTTCGTTAACTGCTATTTTATGAACGAGGTGAGGGTGGCTTGTGGCAAGAAGATCTAGTACATTACCCTTACCGAGGGGAGTTATTCGAGTTGATTCCGTATTAACCTGCTCTAAAGCGAATACTGAGAATAGATCAAGTAACTTCCGCGATGCAATTTTATCACGACTTTTGTTAGCGACGGTCGTGTTTGACCAGTTAATGTTGGGAAGATTGAAATCTCCTCCTAGGAAAATGGGTGCATGTGGCCTACTCTTTCTAATTTCATTTAGCGACTCGTGTAGGGCCTCGATGGCATCGTCGTCATCAGGAGGACGATCATCGTCTTTGCGGACGACACTCTAATATACAGAAAAATACAAACCGCGGAAGATCAATCGATACTACAGCGTGACCTGGATATTATCTCCAAATGGTGTGAAGACTGGCAGCTCGGGTTGAATGTAGAGAAATGCGTAGCAATGACCATGACGCGTTCCCCTACAAATTCTTTAAATATATCTCCCTATCAGATTAGCGGCGTTAAATTAGATTTCGTGAACCACTACAAATACTACGTGTCGTTTTCAGTAGTGATTTATCGTTCAAAACGCACATACAAAGCGTAGTAGGATTAGCTGATAGGATGACGCGGCTATGTAACCGCATCCTTAGAGGCAGTCAGTCGAAAGTCAAAGAGGTGGCTTACTTTTCACTAGTTCGTCCTCTGCTGGAGTACTGCTGCGCGGTGTGGAGTCCGCACGAGAAGGGTTTAACCTTAGAACTAGAGCGCGTACAGCGTAGAGCGGCTCGTTTCGTTAAGGGAGACTACGGGTTCGATAACAGTGTATCAGAGATGATTAAAACCCTCGGCTGGACATCTCTTGAGGATAGACGAACTGAATATAGATTAAAATTTTTTGAAAAATTTAGAAACGGTGATTTATACAACGAGATACGCGACATCATAATTCCCATAATTAGCGATCGTAATTTTCGGAATCAAACATCAAAGGAATTACGTGAGATTATCGCGCGTACGGAAAGATATCATCGGTCTTTTTTTCCGGATAGTGTTAGAAGAATTAATAGGATAGATAAATAGTTAGAGAGATTGGTGTATTGACACTCCCTGCCATACGCCATAAGGCGGTTTGCGGGGTATTTATGTAAATGTATCCCGCAAAAAGACGTCAGGATCTTGAACCGAACTGTGAACTATTATGGACGGAGTTAAGTGTAAATCGTGGTTAGCCCTCAACCCGCTCTAAAAAAGTTTTCGTGGGCGTTTTTTATCGTCCCCCTTCCAGTGATATGTTACATCTGGAAAGTTGTTTTGATTCACTAATGCATGGTAGATCCTTGGGAGAAGTATTACTCCTTGGGGACTTTAAAAATCAAATGGCCTTCTCCATACCATGGTGTTTGCACTGACGCAGTTGATGATTGTTCTTATCAACATTTTATACTTGGACTTGGAATGGGTCAGTTTAATTTAGAAGCCTCGCGTCAGTTGGCTACTCTGGATTATGTCGTTTCCTCGATACCAATTCATGGAATTTCCTTAAGCCGAAATATCTTTTGTTCCGACCATTTGTCTCTGGAGTTCGAAATAACCCCCAGCATGTGGCCGAAGGAGCGATACCTCAGCGCCTCCAAGACCTATTCCAAACTGGAAAAAGACGGACTGGGTAGCTCTGATTCACTTTCTCTTTTACCCTGGTGTCTCCTACAATCAGGCAGCATCGAGCACTCTGTTTCTCTACAATACAATTGGCTAATTGCCACTATTAAGGACTTTGTCCCACATCGTGTCTTAAAAACCAAAAAGTTCCCAATTTGGGTTAAAAACGATACTATTTCTTCAGTAAGAAACAAATATAGAGCATACTGCCTGTACAAGAAAAATCCAAATCCGCATACTAGGAACACCTTTGTGACTTTAAGACGGCATTCGAAATTCCTTTGAAAATGCGATTTTAAGAATTATATTGCATCTATCTCCTCTCAATCAACATCAAATCCAAGGAGCATGATAAATTCTCGTCGAAAAGGGGGTATGTTTCTAGAAAAACTTCATCTTAATGAAAAAACAGCTTCGGGTTCTAATAGACCATTCCTCTTTAATGAATTTTTTCAATCAGTTTTTACACCACCTTCAAACTCCTACGATTTTAAAGCACTCCCAGTTAAGAATGTTTGTCCGTTTTCTCTTTATAGTTTAACAACTACTTCTGAGGAAGTTTTCCTACTTCTCAGTAACCTGTCCCCATACAGAGCCATTGGTTCCGATCTCATTGGAGCAATGTTCTTAAGAACTCTGCTCCATCTCTTTCACAACCTTTAGCATTCCTCTTAAACAGATTTTTCGAGCGGATACTTCCCTTCTGCTTGGAATGCTGCAAACGTACTTCCTTTTTTCAAATCCGGGGACAGAAACTCAGTGAAGTCCCATAGGCTCATATCTGTACTACCGATTCTAGCCATGATTTGTGAAAAATTATTTTGAAAAGATTTTTTAACTTCACCTCCCCATACATATCCCAGGAGCAGCACGGTTTTCTTCCTGGTCGCTCGTGCCTCACAAATCATGCTTCTCTTCAATAGCATTCAATAGATTCCATCCAAAAGAATTCTCAACTGGATGTTTGCTACATTGATTTTACGAAAGCTTTTGATTCACTGGATTATAGCCTCCTTATTTACAAGCTCCAGCTGAGATACGGCAAAAATGGTAATTTTCTAACACTCATAAACAGTTTCCTCCTCAATAGAACGCAGAGGGTTGTGTTGAGTAATTACTCCTCTAGCTGGATTCCTGTCCTTTCCGGCGTTGCGCAAGGAAGTGTCCTCGGGCCTTATTCATTTGCCTTATACATTGACGACCTCCCGGAAGTAATTAATAAGGAAACTTCTACTATTTGCAGATGACTGTAAAATCATCGAAAAAGTTTCTTAAATTACAGATTGTTTGATTTTACAAGAGTCTATTAATGACTTAACTACATGGTCTTCTTCCTGGAAACTAAATATTAATCCAGAAAAATCCCACATCATGATCATTTCCTTAAAAAAGAAAAAGATGACACACGATTATATGATCAATTGCAAAATTGTCCCCAGGGTTACCTCGATCAAAGATCTAGGAGTAGTCGTTGATGAACGACTAAAATTCGACGAACATATAAAGTATATAAAGAAAAAAGCCTCGACAGGTTTACCCGTATCTCTGCACCTCTCCTCTTACCTCTCTCAACGGAATTTCTTTTTGAAAATAGTCTGTTTCCGAATTATAAAGATATGGCGAAAACTCATCTTCTAAGCCAGATCAATATCAATTCAATGAAAACTTCTCTTTCTCGGACATTTCCTTTCTATATAATATTCTCAATAACAAAATTGATTCTCCTTTCCTTCTCTTTCCTTCAAGAACAACTCGTTCATCAGATATGTTCTTTCTAGACACTCCACGTCTATCAGTGGTAAAACGGTCACTCTTCTTTCGTATTCCTTCATTTTTCAATTCCCTTTCTTCCAATAACAGCTTTGATCCCTTCACCTCTTAAATCACTTTTAAATATGGTGCCCAGAGACTGACATGGATCCCAGTCAATATTTAATATTTATTTTTATTACTTATTTAATAATTAGGTTCTAGTATCTTCTGTTGTTGTTTTTCTTATTTTTATATATTTTCTTTGCTGTTGCCATTAACTTTGTATATTTTATTATTATTATATTTCTATATTCTTAATTTATTGTTTGTTCATCATCAGCTGTAATTGGCCTCGTGCTGTGTGTTGATGTCATACAAATAAATAAATATATAGTGCAGGGGTCGGCAACCAGAGGCTCGCGAGCCACCTGCGGCTCTTTGGATATGAAACTGCGGCTCTTTAGTTTCATACGCAAATATTACTTATTAAAAAAAAACATTTAAAAACGATTTTGAATCGACTAACGAGGATTGGGCACCATTTCTCTATCTCAGCCCATTGTACTCGCTTTTCACACCCCGTGAATACGTGGTCCGTTCAAAAGCTATAGCGAATTTTAAATTTCCGCGGGCTACGTATATTTGATTTTTGATTTTTTTGTAGCGTTATGTATGTCCCTTACTTGTGCTGACAAGGTAGGCCATTTTGAATGTTTAGTTAATTTTTAGCAACTGGTTTGTTCGGATGTGTTTTGGCTCGTCTTCGATTTTTGCCTATTCCAAAAAATGGATCAAAGAATTTGTATCAAATTTTGTGTGAAGAACAACTAAAAGTGCGCGGACGCATTCAGAATGTTGACTATTGCATACGGCGAAGCTATTTTGGATAAAAGCAACGTTTATCGGCGGTACAAAATGTTCTCAGAGGGCCGAGAAGATGAGAGCGACGAAGAGCGTTCCGGACGCCCGAACACGTCTACAAAAGACGATAACATTGATGAAGTAAAGAAACTAGTATTGGCCAATCGTCGATTCACCGTCAGAGAAGTTGCTCAGGACCTAAATATATCGATTGGCTCGTGCCATTCGATTATTACCAATAGTTTGGGCATGAGACGGGTCGCCGCGAAATTCGTACCGAAATTGCTCAATTTCGACCAAAAACAGCATCGCATTTACATTGCCCAGAAGCTGTTGGATTCTGTCCGTGACGACCCAAATTTGCTCCAGAGAGTCATAACTGGTGACGAATCATGGGTTTTTGGTTATGACGAAGAAACCAAAGCTCAATCATTCCAATGGAAACTGTCGCACGAGCCAAGACCGATAAAAGCACACCAAGTTTGGTTGAATGTGAAGGTTTTGCTGACAGTTTTCTTCGATTGCGTAGTGCATTATGAGTTCTTGCCGCAGCGTAGAACGGTCAATAAGGAATATTACCTTCAAGTAAAGTGCAATTTTCGAGAAGCAATCCGCCAGAAACGCCCGGATTTGTGGAAGAACAAAAATTGGCTTTTGCACCATGATAATGCCCCTGCTCACACATCGTTACTTGTGCACGAATTTTTGGCCAAAAGCAACACTCTAATAATGCCGCAGCCACCATATTCCCCAGACCTGGCCCCCTGTGACTTTTTTTGTTCCCGATACTGAAGAGGCCCATGAAAGGACGACGCTACGATAGAGGAGATAAAGACGGCATCGAAGGAGGTGCTGAACAAGATCACAAAAAATGATTTTTCAAAATGCTTCGAGGATTGAAAAAAAGGTTATCACAAGTGTTTAATGTCTGATGGGGATTACTTTGAAGGGGACAAAATAGATATTCATGAATAAATAAATAATTCTTGAAAAAATAAGTAATTTTTAGCGATAATTTTTGAACAAACCTCGTATTTATGCGAGTGCTATTTATTGTTGGCAAGAAAATTTTTTCCGGCTCTTTAAAACTTTAAAATTTTGTAAATTGTAATTTTCGGCTCTTCCGACCCAAAAGGTTGCCGACCCCTGGTATAGCGTATCACAAAGTCAATGATGACCTAGGTATACCTCAGGGTAATTTGCTGAGCAAACGCAACTTTTGGTTCTTTATCAAGATATAGCGGATGCGATAGATGATAAAGATACGGTTGATGCAGTCATGATAGATTTCGCGAAGGCATTCGATGTAGTTCCCAATGACAGACTAATTGCTAAACTGGAAGAACTAAATATTGACTGAAGCCTAGTCAACTGGTTTAAAATTTTTTCCAGTTGCAGGACCCAAAAGGGAAGAATAAATGAGGTGTATTCAAATTGTATAGAAGTAACACCTGGAATCCCGCAAGGGAGTGTAATAGGACCTTTACTCTTCCTAGTATATGTGAACGATCTACCTTTTAATATAAAATCAAGTATTCGATTGTTTGCAGACGACTGCATGCTTTAGAGAAGGATTAGGAACAACGAAGATAGGGAAATAATGCAGCGAGATTTAATTTTGATAGAAGAATGGGTGGCGAAGAATAGAATGAGTGAGTAGGTATGTCGCCTTTTCAAATAAGAGGTCGCTTTATTGCCATAGCTATAGTTTAAACAGTGAAATATAAAAAATCCAGATCACTGCAAGTATTTAGGTGTAACCTTTGATAGGAATCTTAAGTCGGAAAAAAAATGAATTTAATCGTAGCGAAGGCGTACAAAATGTTACCACATTATGCGATGAGGAATCTAAGGGGCAGTAGCAGGAAAGCGAAAGAAAGGGATATCTATCGCTTGTGACGCCAATAGTTGAATGCGAGACAACTGTGTGTATCATTGTTGTCAAATAAAGAAAATAGACAAAGGAAATACAATAAAATGTACAAAGGAAAGCTGCTCGATATATTATGGGAAGAAAAAGGGACAGCGTTACAGCAATGTTGGATACTCTTGGGTGGGATACTCTGGAGAAAAGGAGAAAATAAGTTGACTGGGTTGTACTTATAACATAATTGCAAGTAAATATGGTTCCTTAAAAGTATCCTTTAAAAATTCGATTGTGAAACCTGAGTTTTGCGGTAAAGATAGTCTCGAATTTAAAATTAAGCCTCGGCGGCGGATGTAAAGAAGTATTCTTTTCTCAACAGGGGAACTTCAGAATGGAACAAGTTACCTGTATCACTCTTAAGACCCTTGCCTAAAAATGTAAAATTCTTCAAAAAGAAATGCTCCACCATTTTGTAGAATTAATGCATGTATATTATAAGGGCGATGTACGGTGGGGTTTCGCCCCAAGACCGCTACGATAGCCGTGAAGGCCTGTCATGAACCCCGAAAAGCTCCAGAAAAAACTGTCAGTTCTAATACTTAAATTTATTTGGTTATATTTAAATATTTAAGGAAATGTTATTTTACTTAGGATTAAGTTTTTTTCAATTTATGTATGACAATTTATTTTTCACTTATTTTATGTTAATTGTATATGTATATACTTATTGTTAGAGAATAGCTGCCACCAGAGTTACAGCCTACTTGCAGTTTATATAATATAATATACAGAAAATTGCCAAAAGAACTGAGTTATTAAAATTTGTATTTTATCGAAGATGCGGTTGATGTTTAAAAATGCTTACCTCAATATACTGGCAAACCCAGCATATATTATTGTTGCAGAAAGTTGGTGATGCACAATAGGGTGAATTCAATTTGCATCTTCACGAACATTCAGCTCAATTGTTGATGAAATCACCTCTTAAGAGTTTTGTATTCTTTTGATTACATTTTTAATTTACCCGAAAAAATATCCATGTGGCGGTTGACACATTGGGATGGAATAATCTTTATTCTACATATTGGTAAACCCTTTCAATGATTATTTAAAAAAAAACTAAAATTACATAAAATATAAAATATTTTTCGTTAAATTTATATGTACTATAAAAAAATAATAATAAGGAAGCATTTAAATTAATTAATCGTTCGCCAAAAAAATAAAGCGATTGTGAAAAAATCGGAAAGCATGAGCCAAGTGCAGTTATATCAGCAGTCTAACACAATTTGCTTGTTGTTCAGCGGTTGCTGCGGGGTTTATATTGGAATGTTAAACAATAATTAAAAAATAAACGAGGGAGCGTTGGCCCCTAGTATTTTCAGGTTGTTATAAGTAATATCTATGCATCCATACCGGTATTATCCAAAATCCCGCTGTCCTGGGAGTCCCCTTGTGAGTGTGCGATTCTTTAGAAAACGTATCGCTTTTCGGTGCACCCCAATAGTAGACTAGGTCCCGAAAACTATAAGGTAAGCCTTTACCAAATAATTTGTAATTTCAACATAAATTTGTAGTTGGTGCTGGCCTATTGGTAGCGTGTTCGATTCCAAATCTAAAGTTCACATCCGAAGATTATCCAGAACTTTGTCCAGTGTCAGCAGTGGAAGGAGTGCCAATTGAGAGGTGTCATTTTTGTCAAAGGGGTGTCAAACTGTAGTTAGAAAAAGTTCCTCTGAGATACATCGAGGTAGTGGATCAAATGGCGACAGGAGGAGTAAGGGGACATGAGATGGATCATGGAGTGGGACACGTGTGGCCAAAATCTAAAGGCTCAAAAATCAGTGGAATGGTAAGGAACGAAGAATAGACTACATAAGTGAGGGAATGGGTTTGTGATGAAAAAATGGTTGACTTTTATAGATTCAAATTCGTACTTGGAAGATGTTGATGTAGGAAGGGATGGTGTTCACTTAAATAGGAGAGGAAGTTATAAGTTGGGAAAAGTTTTTTGTGAGGCAATAATAATTGTTTGGCCAAGGGAAACTAAATTGGGAAATGACGATGACGACTGCGAAACCGGTCGTGATGCTGTTGATGTTTGGGATCTTAGAACAACGCGGCCCAGGGTGGAAACATTCTTGATGTCTTTCTCTTGAGAACGAGGAATATATTAGTTAAGGTAGAAAAAGTCCCGGGAATCGGCGACCAAATGGAGTGAGCATAGATGTCATGGACCGACAATCGTGAATGGTGATGCGAGCGGTGAACTATCCAAAGGAAATGAAATCAATGTGAGAAGGCGTGACTTCGTGGAATGCCATAGTAATAAAAACAACTTTGTAAATTTCAACAGAAAATTGTTATATTTGCAACCGGTTTCGTAATATGAAATTACATCCTCAGGCAAGGAATGGTGTTTTGCTAGGGATTATATAGGTTTGTTGGAGAGGGTAGAGGGGAAGGGAGGCGTGGGTGCATCATGGGAATATTTTGTAAGGTAAGGAAAGAAGGGGTGAAGGGTTTTGAAACAATGTTTCATTTGTGAGGTTTTGTTGGGGAAAACCCCTAATTTCCACTTCTTCGAGTAAGTCCAGTCTTCGGGAGTTCTCTTCCTGGTGGAGCCGGCGAGGTTTGAAGTTGCTCCTATGGTTCTTCTCCAGCAGGTGTAGGGCGAAGCTCGAAAAAGGTGGTTGTCCTCTTTTGAGCTGGTAATCCCACTGGTGTTCTGCCGCCCTGATACGGAGGCTTCTTCCACTCCCACGTATTTCATATGGCAATCAGAACAGGAGATTTCGTACACCCCGCTGGTTGAGTCTTTTGCCCTCTTATCTTTGGAGTTCCCCAACAATGTATGAAGATTGTTCGGGGAACGAAACGCCGGTCTAATGTGTTCTGGGAACACGTTACTGAGTTGATATGAAACTTTCCCTAGGAAGGGCATTCGTCGCCAGGTAACGGGTGTTCCAAATCCAAAGGAAACTTTTGTCCCATGGGTCTAAAATAGGTAAACTACAGGAGATGTATACCCACTCATATATGTGGAGTGAATTTAAGAGAGGAATAAATCGACGATTTAACAACATAAGCTCTAAAATGAGGAGCAACGGAAATTATTCCTTACCAACATTAATATTTGGAATGCGTCCTTTCATCAAGTTGCTCGCTTAGTAGCCTCAGTTCAGTCACTGAAGACAAACTGAGGCTTCAACATGTTCCCTTAAATACACTATGACCGATTGGGCGGTGGAGTCGGCACTTATATAATACAAAATAGTTGCCCTAAGTAACTCAAATTACAGTAGAAAACCTGAATTTCTCCTTATCGAGCTAAAATTAAACTCCATTAAAATTCGGAGTAATATATCGGTCACCAAAAGTAGGTAATTGATATCGATCATGTCTTAACTGCTCACATTCATCAACATTTGCCGGCCTCGTTGGCGGAATGGTTAGCATGTTAATCTTCTAATGCTGAGATCCCGGGTTCAAATCCCTGCTGAGGAGGAAATTTTCCTCTCAGGGTCTGGATGTCTGTGACGTCCGTTGTTGAGTTTGAAATCTCACTGTAATTGTCCCGTAAGAGGATGTTTGTGTGGTATTTGTTAATAAATAAATAAAAAAACATGTTTTTCTTGTATGTTGATTTTAACGCAAATTTTACTTCTAACGCTCAAGATGCCTCATTCACTCGTGGTACATTTATATCACACGGTCTTCATTTACTACCCTTGAATCCAACTAATCATACACTCACCTCATCAACATGGATAGATGCCGTTCTTACTTCCAACAAAGAGAAAATTTTAAGTTATGGCTAGTTATCGGCATCGGGTATCTCTGGCCATAATATATCTTGTTTATTCTCTAAAGTGTTCTAAATCTATTCCAAAAATTAGTACTTGCCGGAACCATAAAAATGTTAATGAAAAACAACTATTAGATTATGCATCAACTATTCCATGGCAATATATTGAACAACTCAGCGACATTAACGAGAAAGTCAACACCTCGAACAAATTCCTGCATCTACTTCTTGATTCACATTCCTCTCTAACGAAAATTAGGGTTTCTAAGTCTAAATCTCCATGGATTAACACCGAGATAAGGCAGTCCGTGGTTAAATTCCGCATATAGAAACTTGAAATCCTCTAAAAATATCGAGTATTTCAAGTGCTAAAAAAAGTAAAGAAACAGAACCAAACAATTGATGATAAATTCTAAATTGAAATATATTCATCAAATTTCTAGGAACGGACTAAGAATTAAAACACTGTGGAACAATCTCAAACTGGATGGTATCGGAAAAACCAATGAAATTCATCTTCCTACTGATGTTTCACTCAACACACTCAATCATGAATCATAACCCCATTTCAAGGGTGAACACCCATCTCAAGAAATCATACATTGATAACATTCAAGATCAAGCATCCTCTAACCATTCACTCCCCAAATTTCAATTTTCTCTTGCATCGCAAAGTCCTCCGCTTAGTAATATAAAATCTGTCTCAGGGAGTTGATGGCATTCCTATCTCCTTCATTCATAAATTAATTCCTTTTATATTGGCTATTCTTACAAATATCTTTAATTGCTCAATTCAACGAGCAATATTCCCGTCACTTTGGAAACTATCACTAGTGCGTCCTCTTCCCAAAAAGTCCTCCCATTCTACCAGTACAGACCTATTCTACCTGGTATGGCCAAAGCATTCAAAAAATTGATTCGTGATCAAGTGACTTCCTTCGTAAATTCATTCCATCTTCTTGACCCTTTTCAATCTGGTTTTTGAAGTTCACAAAATACAACTACCGCACTCATTAAGTTCACCGATGATATCCGTCAATCCATTGATTGCAGAGACTATTTGAACACTATTCGACTTCCGTAAAGCCTTTGACTCTGTAGATATCCTTTATGTAAACTAAGATGCAGTTTTCTCCGCCATTCAAAGGTTCTTCTCTTGCCTCCACGGACGATATCAGAGAGTCCTAATAACACTTCTCAACTGAGAGGAGTTCCACAAGAATGTACACTTGGTCCTCTATTGTTTACACTTTATGTCAATGATCTTCTCTCTCACTGTAAATACCACCTGATGATCTTCAGTTCTATTCACCCGTTGTTTCTATTAAAAATGCTATACTTAGTATAAACACTAAAAGCCTTGAACAATAGGAGTGCCACGAACCAACTCACAATTAACCCTTCAAAAAGTCAATCATAATAGGCTCCCGTAAACTTCCATGGTATCTAATAGGATTTGCCCATGGCATTGATATTAAGGTTGAAATTTTTAATGATAACTTAATATCGCTACTAGATAAACACGCACCAATCAGAAAAGTTAGAATTTCTAAGCCACGTGCTCCATGGCTCACAAACAACATCAAACGAATGATGGCAATTCGCGATTTTACATTCCGTAAATATAAACGCACAATTGACCCGGTGATTTTTAACGAATATAAGAAATACAGAAATAAAACCAAGCAGATAATAAGAAATGCCAAATCAAACTATGCTCATTTCATTTCGAACGATAGTAAAACTCCTGCAGCTTTATGGAAAAATCTACGTAATCTGGGAATAGGAAGATCTAGGGAACCTCCCGAACTTAATGATCTCTCACTCGACTTGCTAAATCATAAATTCTCCCAATTGAAATTGATCCGGTACATAAAAGTCGAGTCTTACAACATCTAAGGGAGAAATTAAATACATCCTCTTTTCAATCTCATTTCACTTTCAAGTATGTAACACAACTCGAAGTGCTGCATGTTTTAAGAAGCATTAAGTCGAAAGCAGAAGGTGTTGATGGCATTCCGATCATAAACAAACTCAGTTCTTTTCTGTTGCCTACGATAACTAATATATTTAATCTATCCTTTCTTACAGGCAAGTTTCCAACTAAATGAAAACTCGCGTTAGTAAAACCTATTTTGGAAACTTCCATGTCGAAGGCTGAAGATTTCCGACCAATCAGTTTCCTCCCAGTTTTATCCAAAGTCCTCGAAAAACTCGCGCATCTTCAGATCACAGATTATCTGAACGAAAATTCGATTCTCAACTGCTCGCAATCAGGTTTTCGGAAACTACATAGCACCAATACAGCCTTAATAAAGTAACTGACGATATCCGTAAATCGATGGACGGGTAAATTAACAACTTTTATCCTACTCGACTTTAGTAAAGTCTTCGACTCAGTAGACTCGGATATAATGCTAGCAAAACTAGGTAATATGGGTTTTTCTTAAATATCAACTGCTTGGTTTTCCTCTTATTTTCAAAATCGTAAACAAAAAGTAATTTCCAATAATATCTCTTCCGCTTGGATAGATATAAATCGCGGCCTCCCACAAGGATCGATCCTTGGTCCTTTATTATTTTCTCTGTACATAAATGACTGCCCACAAGTTATTAAATACTGTGAATATCATTTGTATGCTGATGACCTACAGATTTATACTGATTCAACCGTCTCCGGTTTCCGTGAATGCATACAAAACGTTAACCACGACCTCGAAAGGATTAATAGCTGGAGTAGGGAACATGTCGTGAAAATATCCAAAAAAGTTTATTCAACTATTCATTCCTTGAGATGCTTACGTAGTTTCTTAACGCCCTCAATCAAACTACAGCTAGTAAATTCATCGATAATGCCCCACTTTGATAACGGTGACATTGTTTACCAAGATCTATCAAGAGATCTAGCCAATAAGCTCCAACGCATCCAGAATGCGTCCGTTCGATTTTTATTTAATTTGAGAAAATACGACCATTTTTCCGGTGCATTTAAAAAATTAGATTGGATAAAACTCGAAACTCGCAGACAACTTCACATTCTAACGTTAACATACACTGTTTTGCGAACGCAATCTCCTGAATATCTCTTTTCCGAATTTTTAAGATTTGAGTCCGTCCATAATTGCAATACTCGAGGGAAATTCAATTTACTAATTCCGAATCACAGAACGGAGACGTATCACAAATCATTTATTATAGCTGCAACCACGCTCTGGAATACTCTTCCCTCCCACATAAAATCTTCCATTTCCACCCGATCTTTCAGAAGAAAATGTCTTACTCATCTCAATCATATATCCAATTTATCTCCTGCATCAACAGTCATCACATCTCTACAGCACTGATCAATGCTGTCTCTACTGCTCCTTTCACTCTTAACCTCCAATTCATTTAACTATGCACTATATATAACTATAATTTATAATTATTTTTTTTTGCAGCTCTATGGTCCAATATCTTCTAATTTTATTATTTATACTTTGCCTTTCTTTTCAGCAATCTTCTTAAATATACCATTGAAGGTTTTTAATTACCTCTTTAGTTATAAGATATATTTTCAAATTTAACATGATCTGACTCATTGATTGCTCTTGTAACATTGAAATTTTAGTATTCTGTTGTTTTATTATGTGTATCTTTTCTTATATACTTCTTGTAACTCTAATTGCATAATTGCCACATTTCGTTTTGGATTTTATTCTGGTATGGGATTTTTTACTTTCTCTTTTGTGACAGTTGTGATACTTGATTATTGATATTTTGTATTTCGCTACTATGATTTCTATTTCTTCATTCTTTTTAGTTAATTCTATCAGTAGGTTTGTGCAGGTTTTTCACACCCCCCTTCATTGTAGGTGTTTTCCTGCAGTGGATTTTTTTCCTAAAAATTTTTTTAGATTTTTATATCCACTTAAATCTCTCTTATAATCATTATTTTTCTCTTTCTAATTCTATTTGAACTTTGAACTCTTTATAAAGAGGTTAGATGGAAGAAGAGCCTTTTTAGTCTCCACAAATAAAGACCTGAACTCCCCTTATCCACCTCCGGTCAGAATATGACAACATCCCCTTCGTTGAATATTTTTCATTAATGAGACTCTCACTTGGGGCGTCACTAGTGTTTGCACTTATCTTTAATGCGTTTTAAAAAATTCTCCCCCAACCTCTCAAGAAGTGTCTTGTTCAGTCTCTTCCCTCTTTTTGACTATGCTGATTGTCTATGTAGATACCCTGCGAGCCACCTTTCGGTGTGTGGCAGGGGGTGCATGCACCGTGAATTTACTTCCCTAGACGGTTATTTTCGCGTATTGTTCGAGGGAAAAACGAATTTTTGAAACGGTCGGTTTTCGCATCTATTTCCCTTATTTCGCTCTGTCTGATCGACCTATATAGCAGGGAGGGCGCATGACCTGTACTACGACTTCCTTGAACGTTTCTTCTTTGAATCTATTCAGCAAATCTAATCTACGCTTAGATCTTCTCCGTTCTAATGGTTCCCGCATCCTTGAGCAGTTTATCGATTTATCGTAGCAATTTTTAACGAAACGTATCGCCTTACGTTGGACCTTTTCTAATTCACTTATTATGTCAAGATCTCAGAGATGAATCTGCTTACAAACTCTAAAAAGAGCAAAATTCTTGTGTCCGATTTATTTGCAACATATGCAAGTACGGTCACATATCAGCTTATTACAATAAATTGTCTTACTAAAACTCGAAAACAGAAGAAAACTACATCTTCTCTGACTTTTCTTCTCCATCCAATTTCACCATCCTTCACCCGCATGTCAGCTATCCATGATCGTTTCACATATCAAAATGATGCTAATAACCAATCACAAACGTACATCATTTCCTGTATGAACGCACTTGCCTCCATAGTTCAAAATTATCCTCCACTTCCCTCTTTTAAAAAGCTCTATCGTAAACTTCTTTTTCAGGAACAACAAATTAATAATATTTAAATACTATCTTATATTCATTATTCACTAATTTTATAAATATTATCTCTAAATAATTATTCTTTTCAAAAGGCTTGGGAAAGGCAACCGTTATACCGTAACTTCTCTATGAGAGTGCAGAAAAAACAAACGTCAAAAATTACAGGCCGGTTACCTGATCTTCCGTTGTTTGTATTTATTAAATTATGGAAGGAAATATATTAGAATATCTTAGAAATAAGTTGAAAGAAAGCAATTGGCTGAGTCAGCGTCAACGTAGATTTAGAAAAGGCTACTCATGCGAAATTCAGTTACTTGGACTGTATCAAGACATAGGTAGATAATTGGGATTCTGTAGATGAGATTATAGTCACAAAATGAGTATTAATGTGAGCCAAAGTAAACTAAGAACATTTTCTAATAAAAAATGATGTGTCATAGGTACCAACGTAACAGGAGGAAGACCTGAAGGAAAACTTCAGGTCTTCGTTCGCCTTTAAGAGACCAATAGAAAATTTGTATTATTGATGAGAGGAGATCCCTAAACAGATGAAAATATTTTGATTACGGTTATCAAATTCAAATCAAACTCGATTCTTGGGGTGAGAAAACCAATCCAAGTATTTGTGACCAATATTCTTTGACGGTAGGGGTAAACCGTGATGTACGCTACGGATGATTCCATCAAAGTCAACAGCACTTGGCAGCCATTTGCTGTGTAATTTTATCGACAGATGAAAACTTAAATCATAATACAGAATTGCTCATTTATTTTCGCAGAAGGAAGGGAATTAACATCTGAACACGATTATTATACTAGTCCATCGTTCATAATCAATTTCTGAAAAATGAACAGGTTCGCATGAAGCAAACTGATAAAGGATACGGAAATATGTTTGATCGTAAATGATATAGATTCTCTGTAAATAAAACTTAAGGTCTATAAGTTCAAGAAACTAGCCTTCATACACTATTCTTGGTGCAGATTTTTTTTGGTTTAATTACTTTTTGATGAATACCATGCGAGAGGCTGAAATCAACATTTTATTGATTAATTATTAGCCATCTTTAGTTTTATTTACTGTGTAACATTATTTCAAATATTAGTTTTCTTGAACTGTTTCGATGGATTCTTCATTATTCTGGATAGTTAGGTTATAGTCGAAGTATTAATGATGTGCCCCTGGACTTAGTGAATTTATTGCTAGCTCAGTACGCAACCTAAAGGTTTTTACATCAAACTAAGCATAATTTTATTTACTTTAAGTGAGATAGTTTTGCGTCCGCAGATTGAATAATTAATCTATCGCAAGAAAAAATGTAAACTAAGGTACCCGAAAAACGGCACTTTTTCCGAGTTTTGCGAAACATAAAAGTCAATTACAAGGAAATGGTACTACTTCCAGCAATGCAATTTCAGGCAGAGCAGCATCTTGACTAGCTCCGTGCGCTAAACATTTTGAATTTTCAAAATATCCATTATATTGTTGTGAATCCACATAAAAGTTTAAAATCGATCTAGTCCTAGGATTTTTGTTAAACGAAAACAAAATTATATCATTGCATTCTATACCCCATTTAAAAATTTTGTCTAATCCGAAAATTTGTTATTTTTTAATGCAAAATACGTTTCTGACACTTTGAAAATCCGGCACTGGACAGCGTTGCCAAATCATATACCGTGTTTTTCCGAAAATAAGACACTGTCTTACTTTCATTTTTGGTCCAAAATATGCATTAGGGCTTATTTTCGGGATAGGACAAAAATAAAAATATTCATACATTGTTTTAATATTTATTTATTTTACACAAAATACTCTGAAATACGAGTATTACGGAAGCTAAACATACCTAATAAATCAACTGCATTTTTAACGAATTGCCGTATTTGACGGCATATAAGACTCACCCTCATTGAGTAGGCCACGAACAAGTAAAATAAAAGTTTTAATAGTTCGTGACACAGCCCGGTACCACAATAACATAATGACTTACTACTGCTTTGTTTCCGTGCACTTTAGCGTAATTTAACACTCCTAGTTTATACTGAATGGTGTGGCTTAATCTCTTGTTACCTTTATTCATATTTCCGAGGGTATTTAAAAAATAGTTTAAGCACCTATACTATTACCTTCACATATAAGACGCGGGTAAATTTTTTGAGAACTAATTTAGGTAAACAGGTATTTTTGCACCTTATTTTAACTAGGGATTATTTTCGGGGGATGTCTTATTTTTGGAAAAACACGGAACTAGAGATGCACGAACTACAAAAGGTCTCCTTGTATGAAAGAATACGTTAAAATTTTTTATGAGTAAAGTGGTGAGTATTTATATCATCATTTGAAATGCAAAATTATTTCGCTGCACCCAAAATATTTATTATGTCGTCATGGGAATATTAAATCTCTAAAAATGAAAGTCCGCTTAACGCGGAAGGTAAGTTCCGATAAGTGCTGAACGAAACAGCGTTGAACTAAACACATACAAACGTATAATCACTGCCCTACACTTGTGTCGCCTTTTTAATTTGAGTATCGATAAAAATTACTGTCGCTTTTTCCATTTTAATTAATTGCCTTAACGGCATATCACATTCAACTTCATTGTCAAACCAGACAAAAAGTCGTTTTTCCATATCTTCAATTACATTGAACGGGTAATTTTTGTCGCGGAAGTCGTTGTGGTTGTAGTTGCTGATGACACGATTATTTCCTTATTTTTAAAATAGTCAGGTGGACAAATTTAATGCAGTGCCGATATCCGTTGGCCTGCATCTAATCGTCTTAACACCTATATTTTAGTTTCCAGCGAAATGTCTTTTTTTGTCGCTTTACTTTCAATTTTTTTGCAATCACCTATCGTAAAAACTAAACATTACCGAATCGATCACAATAAAATATTATGTTTATATTCTTATACACCTAGTAACGTTGATGACAACTAATTAATCAAATGTGACGCAGGAAAGATGTATTCGTACTGAGATTACGATTTTGGAGAAAACAGTTGGAACCTTTTTCTGGACAGACTAGCAAAAGAGCGTTCAAAAAGATACGTAGTATACCCCGTCGTTATATAGTGCGCTGCTTTTGGTTGGTACATAGCCGTTTCATTTGCTCATATATACAACAAGTATCAATACAGTGCGATTTAGGGGAATCCCAATAATATCGCGTAATTTTGAAAAGGCATTAAGCGGGGTCTAACTGTACCATATCAAGGGAACTGAAATGTGTCCATGTGAGAAACAACCTTCTCTTCTTACTGCTTAAATTATAATCCAGTGAACTATTTTTCCACGAAATCAGCAGGGTGTAGTGAAAGTAACAATCTTTGGCGGTTTTCCCTGTGGCGCCCCATTTATTTCGCGGAATTGCTACATTTTCCGATTTTGCTTTAATAGAGCTTCTGATACGCAGTCTTGTTTGACGTCTTCTGGAAAAGTGAGTCTGTGTCTTCACCTCCGAGGAAAAGTAGGCCTCCGATAATTTTGGACGAATTTATGCATGGTGTCATCTGGAGAAAAGTGCTTTTTTATCAGGACAACTACAACTTCAAAAGTAATGCAGGAATTGAAATCAGAAATTGAAGACTTTCCTGATATTTGCGAGACCACGATGGGTGAAGAAGCTGGGATTTAATAAGCCAGTCCTTAAACGATTCGCACCATAAAGAGATATACTGACATGGTGCGAACCACAGTTTGAAGTTCCATACATTGTGAGTCAACACTTTGCTGCATAAGAATGAGTAAATTTACCAAGATTTTCAACAATAACCTTCGTTTTTAAGTGTATGAATAAGTAATCTTGGAGAAAATTCCTAAGGAAAAAGATAAGATTAATTCGCGTAATAACTCCAAAATAGGTACGCAGTATATAATAGACGCTAAATACGAGGCAAAAAAATCATAATAAGAGAGGAAAAAAGTTCCGTTTCCGGGTCGCGAACTAGCGTCCACCACGCAAAAATGATCGGCTGTTGCTTCTACCAATTCCACCACCCGCTGTTAGAGGGAGTTGAGAGAGGTTTTGAGTTGTCCCGGCGCGATATTTGAAAAAAATACTGCAAACTTTGAACGCTAATATCTCTTATAAAACGTTAATATATCTATAAAAAAAGACTTCTTAATTTTGATCCTCCATCGACCTGTTCTAGTCTCATTCAAAAGTCAGGAGACACCTATGTTTACACTCCTCGTCGGAATTACTACTGGGACCCATAAGAAAATTGTCGTAAAAGAAAATCGAGAAAGTTCAAAAGAAAGCAGCTCGTTACATGATGTTTAGAAAAAAAGATTCGGAAATGTTCCTCGGATGGAAGTCACTATAGAATAGGAGGAAAATAAGCAGGATTTATCAAATAATTGGGATGGGAGGGGTTCTATAAGTGAAATTGAAACGCCTAATTATTTAAGTAGAAATCATAGCCGTAATTGTAACCAACAAAGAATACATGTAGCAAAATGCTCTAATAGCGGAACGGTTTCTCTCTTTGAGTCCTATAAATCCAAAATCATTTAAACTCGCACTTTGTTATTAAACGTCTCATTAAAATTGATAGAAGTCTTACATAATTGCTAAATAGTTGTTAAAATATTATGTTATTTAAGTAGATAAATATTTAGTGTATAGATGTATAAGAATGATTGGGAGAGGGATGATGTTCGGTAGGGACCACGTGTGCCCACGATAGTCTTGAAGGGAACCGAAAAGCTCTTCATGGTTATGTAGTGATTTTTTAATAGAATGATTTTTAAATATTTATATTCCCTCAAGTAAATTAAAGCGTAATTAAAATGTTGGTATGTGTAAACCATACCAACCAGACTAATTGCGTTGAAACATAATATCTTTTTCCCAATCCAAGCTTTTTTCCATTTATGATGTGTTATTTGTGACTCCATGGCGAACATAACACCATTTTCGATGAGTTTTCCCTCAAAAACTGTACGAATAATCGCTTTATTTTCTTTCGATGGAATTTACTTAATCTCTGTTTGCCAATAGTCGTACTATTCCATGATTTTTCCAAATCCATTGAGTTAATTTATCCGCTATTGCCATAAATTACCGCATGGTTCGCAACTCTACCTTCTAAGTCTCAAACTCGCGGCCCTCGGTGCAATATTTTGTGGCCCGACCGCTGTATACTCACAGAATCAGCGGGGAGAGAGATTCTATCTGCCTTTTTGGGAGCACGTATTTGTGTGAGAAGGTATTCTCCACCTTCAACTTCAGTAAGTCAAAGTACAGGTAATGATGATCATCTTCAAGCCATACTGAGGGTCTGCTTCCGCTCTAAAGCCAAATGTGGTTCAGATTTGTGAGAAGAGGCACTGGCAGCAAGGAGTAGGCAAAAGATGCCATGTTCAGAGGAACTGTTCATAATCTTCACTCAATGTTTAGATTAATGTTCAGGACACTTCATGTTCAGAAGAAATAATTAAAACTGTTAATAATGACATTTGAGGACTTTTTTTAAAATCCCTTATGCGGCCCGGCCTCACCCAGACTTTGTCTCCTGCGGCCCCCAGGTAATTTGAGTTTGAGACCCCTGTTCTAAGTGATTAGAAGGTCCAATTGCGCTGCCTTGAGGGACTTCTCCATTTGAAAGATTTTCATTTCGAGTGCTTTTGTTTTCTTCGATGCCTCTTCATTAACACCATCTGTACCATCCGCTGTTATCCCGTGTCTATCCGCGTAATGTCCAAACAAATTCCATTACATCAATATCTAATATCTCTTTAAGAAAATCGCGTTTATGAAATTGTGAAGCAAAAAAATTACACAAATTATTACGGTCGTGTCCATCGCAGTCTATATTTTTAAAATTCGTTGAGGGGCTTTTATTGCGATAATATTTGTAAGTTTCGCTCAATCTATTGCTGGGAGTTCTTATGAATCGTACTCAGATTCAACGAATTCTTGAACGTTGTGAATTATCCGACTGGTGTCCAACCAGGGTGAGAATTATTTTTATGAGGGAACAAAATAATTTCTTCGTTTGGAAAATGGAGAATTAGGTGGCCAATTGAAATTTGGTTTATTTACTTTTGTACACCAAACGCTTTCTCCCTCTGAAACGTTTTGAAAGAAACTATTTTAACTCTGAATTTGGCCGATATACATTAAATCTATATGTATCTCGAATCAATATATTCCATTTACCACTTGTTCTTTTGTCCGAATCATTATTTTGTATGAAATTCTCAAATTAAATATAAAATCCGAAAAACGAAAGATGTGTGAAAGAGAGACAGTTGTAAAAAAGATCGCGGTTGTTTTATCGGGCACGGAATCATCATGAGGAAGATTACCTTTAAATAATGTTCCGACAACAATCAGAACAAGTTTACAACAACGGAAAAAACAGACTCAGAATGATAGAAATTGAAATGATCCTAAGGAATGATAATAAAATTTTGGAAATCGGTTGAGAAAAAACACGAACCAACTGTGCTCACAATGCCATTGAATTATACCAACAACCCGAACGTCAATTTTACTAAAAAATTTCTAGAAAAAATAAAAAAGCTGATATTTTAGATTACTTCGCAGATTTGAACGCGCTTTTGACTAAATTATTCTTGATATTATTACTGTCGGTTTGCAATCTTACATTGCAACATACCTTCTATTTCATCGCTTAGAAGTGTGTTTATGTCTTCATTTAATTTGCTATTAATTTTATGTATTTTTACTTTTTAATGACAGGATTCCATTGTGAATCGGTGAATCATAAGATTGAAAAGTGTATATTTTTCGTTATAAATGGTCAAAATTTTTTTTTGAATTTATACAAAATAATAATGGAAGATAACAAACCAATATTGGTATTCTTTGCAGGTGAAGTGGAAAGATTATTACGCGAATATCGACAGAATCAGGAAATGGTACGGAACATCGGAGCTCACTATTACCAAATCATATATCCAGTGCAACTGCGTCACCACGAGAAGATGGGCATTTCAACGAGGGAGGTAGGACAGGGGAAGGTAAGTAAATCCGATGTTTCAGATTCTTTCGAATTTGCTCGAAAAATGGCTTAAATTTTGTTGAATGTTTTCTTTTTAATTATCGTTTAAAATAAAATTGACGTTCAAAAATACATCGTTCTTTAAATCTCTGGAAATGTATTGAAGATTTGGCGCATTTGAATGAATAATTTTAAAGTTCGGAATATTTGGAAACTTTCAGATGAAAACCATATTTTAATTGCTCTACTTAACTAAGAGTATGAAGTTATGCTCATTTCGAGTTTCATTTATAGCTTCTTTCAGTATTTTTCAATCGCTTAAAAATCTCCGTGGTTTTATTCCGGAAACATATTTCGGAACATTAATCAACCTCTTATTACATTAATTATTTATTAATAATTTATGATTAAAATCATCATATGAAAACCATCGAAATTATTTCAGAGGGTTAAAAAATATGGGCTTTAGGAATTATCTTTTTTATTCCTTAAATTATTATAAATATTAACTTCCGACTTCATTCGGATTTTTACGAATTTCGGAAGTGAAAAATATTTTATCGGATTTCTCTTAATTATAGTAGATTTGGTCTCTATATAATAATGTTTTAATAATTTCAGTACCCCAATAGGGGTTACAGCGATGGAACTTACGGGTCTCCAACCAGAGGTAGAACAAGGGTATGTATTTCTTTTGTTATCAAAGACGATGAATTTAATCTTCTAATCGATCGGTTAATTTTGTTTTTGCTATAAATTCTTATAATATATAAAAACCGAAAAACTATTATAGTCAAGAATATAGCGATGTATATGAAAATAATGATATTTCTTAAGTTAATTTATCGTTAAAAATTATACACATTCGAGATGGATTTTAGGGCTGAAACCAATAAGTTCACAGCGTTTTTAAAAAATTAAAAGCTTTAAATCTCGAAAGAGGAACTCTATATCAAGAAAAATCAATGCATCGTAAAGGTGTACTGCAATAATTTTATGAATAAATTACAGTAAAATTTACAAACGTTTAATGAATTTGTTTCTGGCGAGTATGACTAAAATTTTTCCTTTAATTTTATTTATTGAAGTTCTTTTATAATGGGGCAAAATCGAGCGATCGTTTCGACGGCGTTGAAGAGTTTTAGAAAACAAAATGGCGTTTAAGCGAAGAAAAAAATGCTATTCGTTATATGAATGAGTTTTTAAAAGGAGATAGGCGGAGGGTTGGTGGACAGTTTCTTCCAATGATGGTGTTGTTTAAGATCATTTCCATGGAAATCGATTTCTCTTTCGAGGAATCTCGTTGAAACAGTTAAATGCAGGTCTTGAGGCAATCGATTATGACTGGAAGAAATTGTATTCTGCTGACGATGGATCTTTTGAATGATTGTTTTCTTTGAACGTTAATGGCTTAATATTTGGCGATTGTAGAAAGAGTTGATGGTTGAAAATCTTAATATGTTATATGCACAGTGAACCATGTTATTTGACCAAACCGCATTTTGTACTTTTGGACAGCTTTTTTCGTGTGATACGAAAGACTCGTTCATAAAGGAGTATCATATGGACGATCATAATAAAAGGATGAACTACTCCTTAATAGAGGTATGAAGAGATTTCATCCCAATACCAAAAAATGCGATAATTTTCAACGTAATGTTGCGATATTATTAAGTTGTTCTTGTCGAAATCACTTCCAGTAGGTTTTAATAGCAGTGTTTACAAAGATGCAGTACTTGTATCTTTGTAATTCAAATATGCATACATATGTATCTGTTTCGTCGACTTTAATTATTTGAAGAACTATATCTTATTAATTAAATCGAGACTTTCCAAAAATATTTACTTTGAAATTGGTCCTCAACGGCACTTAACATTTTTTTTTGAAAATTTAAAATTTATTCATTGGGTCAAACATCCCTTTATTGTGATTGGTTGGATTTAAAAATTGTCGTTGAAAGAACTCTCATTGACATTGATTTTAACATAACTCTTATTAAATCTTGCTATTGATGAAGCAAATGATATGATGTAATCATATTCATAGCAAATTATTTAAAAGTATTAATTCTTAATTGGAACTATTATATTTATCGTTTCAATAGGAATCTTTAATGTACACCTTTTGTAATTGCTTACTGTTAAGAACAACTTTCCTGAGTAAATGGTAAATCAGAGCATTCTAAAAAGATTTTCCTTAGATAATAAATATTATGTTTCAGTAAAGAGAAAAGACCTTTTATTCTTCAGGAATTGAGAACTAAACTGATATTTGTTATATCGAGTACCCAATCTTTTATAGTTATTCAATATGCAATTTTGGCGCTCTTTATTCGTGTGTCACTTATCTCTCCAAACCACCTTCATTATATGCGAACGATGATTTATTTGGAGTTGCCAATATTTTGTTATGAATAGTGATCCTCAAACGCTTTGAAGTGTATTACTTTCCATTTTTGTTCTCCACAGACAAACCACCATCTCTTCCGATGTTTTCGCTCTTCACATATTAAAACCAATTTCGATAATTAAAATGGAACCTGTTCTCAGGGCGTGCGGTTGATGATAGACTTTCGGAGTTTTTGTCGATTTACATCGAAATTATTATTTTTCTCGATTTTTGAATTCATTTTGTATTAATCACTTTTTTGATTAAAAAAGAAAGATCGGCTAAAATATTTAGTTATATTTCCTGTAAGAAAGGCTTTTAAAAATAACAGAGATAGTAATTTCATATATTTTAAAGTGAGAACCTTTTTTGCCGATCAAAATATAGGAAATTTAATAATTGAAAATCTTCGGTCAAATGGGCCGCCACGTACGCTGCAGGGGATGTATTTTAACGATTACCCTCTACAATTACATTATTTCCATCTATCGCGTTTATTTCCCTAATTTTATTCGCTATATTCAATCTGTTTATAGAGATACGGCACGATGAATATCTTTTTTGAACGTTTCTTCTCCGAATTCTCAAAATTTCATCTAATCTTCGCTTTGATATACCATATTACATAGTAGGCCATCCTCGAGAATTTACTTTTCGTGGCCATTTTCACCAAATGTATCGCTTTAACTTATTCTCTAATATATATAAAATATCGTTGAATATTTAATAAGTTAACGTTTAGTGAACACGGCTAAAGGAAGGTTTTCAATTTATTTAATCGTTTTATAACCAAAATTCTTCTGTTTTGTAGTTATAACTCGTTCTTGATGAAAAAACAAATCCGTGGATCTTTCGTTTTATGCGATATTCAATTCGATATTGCTTAAAAAAGAAAAAAAATCAATTTTAAATATAAAACACGGCGGGATGCAAATTTAAATTATACATTATTACATTCTATGAAAAATTAATCTTATATAATGCATTTTTGTTTTGGTTGATTTTTTTTATACGAACCTCCTTTTTTAATTCTATTACTAAGAACACAACTGGGGAAAGTGCTCCAAATCTTCTTCCGGTAAATTGTTTCCTTTTGTGATTTACGAATATCTCTAGACGAGCGATTTTTTGTGGTCGTTCCATATAATCCGGACCCCTCTTCAGCGAAGGCTTTTCCGTGATTTTAAATATATTCCCTAATTTATCCATTTAATTAATCTTGGGTCTATATTTACGGGACTTTAATAATATTTGAAGTATGATAGAGTTTTAGTTGACTGCAAAAAATTGTTTTGGTCTGAAATAAAAGTTTTGAATCACATTCGGAGTTGTAAACTTTATTTATGTGTTATTTGTAAACATTGATTGGGGTCTACGGCTATTGACCGACGATCATCTGACCGACAGCTCACTCGTGGGCAAGCTCACTTGACCGACAAATCGACTGAACGACGATCGATTGACCGACGTAGAAACTGACCGACAACTCGCTCGCCTAAAATCATTTATGAGTTGAATGAATAGGTGTCGTTCCTACCGATATATGATATATATATATATTTACCGATTTATAATTTCACGAGAAGCCTGCCAACCGATTCTTTGAAGTTTTTAAATATTTTTTGCAACGATGCCTATTCATTCAACTTATAAATAATTTTAGGCGAGCGAGTTGTCGGTCAGTTTCTACGTCGGTCAATCGATCGTCGTTCAGTCGATCTGTCGGTCAAGTGAGCTGTCGGTCAGGTGATCGGGACCCAATTTATTGTGACATGAAAGGAATTTTTTATGAAAGAAAAAGGAATTTATTGTTTGTATTTACTGACTGATAATAATGCAAATTTTTAAACATCTTCTAATGCAAAGAGATTACTTTCCAAATTTAAAACAGAATGTTTTAGTAGTTTGTCTACGTTTGCTTAGAAACGTCTTCCGAACGATCAGCTACGGAGGGAAATTAAATATCTTTTGAACAAATCATTTAGTTAAGATCAGCGAGATTGTTCGCATCTTAATTGATCGCATACAAAATGAAATAGTAATGAATTTTGTTTAAGAAAAGCTATCAACAAGATGTTTGCTGAAACAAATCAGAGCTCTTCATAGATATGTTTAATAACTATCCGAAACGGCATTTATGTAATCACTCCGTGGATGCCTTCAATTTACTTCTGTTACCTGGGAAGAGATACCAGTCTTAATATACCATGTCTGCTCTCGAAAAGCAGTGTCGCTAAGGAATCACTTTGACGTGCATTTATTTTCTAAGTTTAAGTCCCTTCTTTTTGATTTGATCAATTTGTGCTTAAACTCGAGTCATCGAAAAATTGAATCATATTACTCTTCTATCGCAGTTTCCGCTAATGCCTTTTAATTATGCACTTTCAAATTCTTCTCGGTCCACGCGTTACGATGGTAACAGACGAACTTATTAATATACTTATTCTCTTCTTAATCGTGTATGAGCATCACTGATGAAAATGTATGCATTGAATCATAATCGGATCAGCCATAATCGTTGCAACAGATCTGAAACTTAAGGAACAAGGTTTGAGGTATAACGCAGAAACGCTGTGCGCCGTGGGTAATTCCAAAGGTAGAATGGACTTGGAAAAAGTCCGACGGGACCGGGAATCGAACCTATGGGTCCCAATTGCCGGGTGTTCTGTCCGTTGAGCTATCCCGGCTTGTTCAAAACTTTTCTCCATTCTAGAATGTGTTACTAATCTTTGGAAACCATTTCCTGATCATTTCGTAATATCATCGAAACCCATACGGATTGGAAGTTCAGTATACAAGGAGTTTACCCAATAAAGGTCATTGGATTGCGTAAGATTGTCGTCGTGGAAAATGCCAGTGTCCCGAGCTGCGACTCCTAGACACCGAGCGTCGGGAGCCCTCCAAAAGGGTGCTTAATTACATTTTTCTAGGATCGCCACACTCTCTCTACATCGAGTAATATAGGTTAACGAAATAACAACCCCACCACATAGTTAATAAGGGAAATATGACACTGACCTGTGGTATCTCTACTTCCTTTGAAAAAAGACGGTTTTGTACGGAATGACTTATTCCAGTGAGTGTTTATCGGTTACTGTCGAAACATATTTATTTATTTATTTAATATCATGACCACTGCAATTTGATCATTCGACCAGGTTGCAGCGGTGGTGTAGGGGGATATATTACAACGAATTGCCTGGCATTCGCCCGAAGACGGGAGGAAAGCCCCTCCAAAAAAAAACCTCCCGCAGACAATTTGTAGTTACATTATACATTATACAATATACATTATACAATACACAATTCAATATACATATATGTACATACATTATACTTAATACATGTATAAAACATAAAAGTAAAAGTTTAATCGTTATTTTAGATGGCTATAGTTAACTATTAGATTTTAACCTATTTCTAAAAGTTTTTACATATTTCGGCATTGGTAAGAGAACTTCTCCAGGTAAAGCGTTCCAATCTCTAATTCCCCTATTTATGAAAGAATATTTTGCAACATCAGTTTTCTGATTTCATTCTCTGATTTTTAAACCGTGATTACCGCGTCCTTCATGATTAGGGAGTTTTTAACCTCGAATTTAGTTCGCCCCAGCCCTTGGCGGAATTCCAAGATTTAAACATCCCAGTTAATCTATACTATTATTCTTATCCACAATTTGATTTATCAGATAATTAGAAATCTTAGATAAAATGCACGTATATTTCCAACAAAATCAATTTGCTACTTTTAATTTTCCCGAATTATATATACCTCATTATTACTGCGGAATAACTGAATGGTTTGCGTTTTTTATTGGCTTGATATTTTTAAAAAATCTTAACGATTGAATTTAGGAAATAAACCTAAAAACGATGCGTAAACTCACTTCATCTTTTATTCCTTATATATCATGTATTGCAATTTTACGCATCAATGAGTATTCAATTTACGCTTATGGAAATTTTATAAACGATACCAGTTTCTCACCTCTATCAATGTTGACTGAAATGGGTCGTTATGAATTGAAATTGTTCCCTCCTTTTTCTTGATACACTTAAATAAGCCGATATCCAGAAAATTTAAGAAAATCGGTATCGGATTGAATTGTTAATTGATATAATTTGATACGGTTCTATTTTTATATATGCCCCCCAAAGTAAATTTATCTTTGTTAACATAATTAAAACTACTTACAGAGATTTAACAGTAATATGTTAAGCATGAACATAATTAATTTTGCACTCTTTTTGAGATGTGTGAAAGACCCGCTTTTTTTGCTACGGTGCCCACCAATAGGTGAGAAATCGATTGCGTTCGGAAGTATTGAAAATTTTGAAGTTTAATTTTCGGAAGTGGAAAGATAAAACGAAATAAAAGAAATAGTTATTTGAAATGGTAATTTTCCAGTACTTACGTAAATATTCTTCCCGTACTATAGTTTGGAATATCGATATTTCTAATTTATAAAATAATAAAATGCATCGCAGTTGATTTATTACATGCCAACGAAGTGAGTAAACGCAGTTTCTACATTCTAAGAATCATCGGAAGGGACGTTTCGTTGATTTCTATGGGAAGTGGCTGATCGTTTTTTGGCCCACACGAACCGGAGTAAATTTTCAAATATACATTTTGACCGTTATAAGTCAAAATTCATTCTCCATAATCATTGGAGTCTCAAAGAAGGGAGTTCTCTTAATTTCTATTTCTTATCATGGAGATTCTGAATATCTTTTATAAGAACATATGTATATCTTTTTATCTTCTGCACGAATGATATCCGATGAATTATCATCTTATAATCCAAACGCCATATTTAAAGGTCCATCCCGTTTTTTTACGGCCTCACCTATATTCACTTAATCCATCTTAAACCCAGCGACCTCAACGAATCGATACTCTTATTCTCCCGCCATCTACGCAACCATTGCAGCATTAATAAATCATGAATTCTATTTTCTCCGTCTTTTGTTTATTGTGTCTCTTTTTAAGCGGACCTTGGTGTGCTCGAAATCTCCCATTATCGAGAAAAACGAAGTAACGGAATCTATTTCATTTAATAAATATTCTTTAGTTTTATATTATAATCATCCAACGCAAGTAAAATTCATACTACGAAAATAATAAATAGCTTAGATAGATTAAACTAAACAAGTAAAGAAAGAAATATTTTCCAAAACCACATCCTATGAGATCAATTTCGATTAATAAGGGATTCAGTAATTATATTTGTATTATAGTTATTATAGTTCTTAGTCGCTTTTGTACGATTTGTTTAAAACAGAACTCATTCTCTAATTTCCACATAATATAGATATCCGAGTCATTATCACATCGTAGCATTCGAAATTGAGTAATCTTGAAGTTTTATTCTATTTAATCCATTTCATATTTAAAGTGTGAATATGTAAAGGATAACGACCAAAATAAGGCAAACAATACTTTAAAAGATCAATCAAATCATAATTTGTGTTAAAAGTAAGAAAAAAGAAAGTTTTTCTATGATACAAACTTAAAATGAAGTTATTATAGACCATGAAGAAGACTTCCTTGGGTGAGTAACAGATTGCCATCGTGTAAAAAAATTAGCGATCCCGTGCCCCCGGCGGTTAGGGCTGACATTCGTATCCTATACATATATGTACTAGTAATCTATATCTTCTTCTATTATATATATAGACGCTTCGGGGTGATATTAATGCCAGGCCCAAACAGCTTTGGCCACGGAGTCGCCTATTTTTTTGCGTGATGGCCCACTTAATCTCACTTAGGAAAAATCCAAAACCGACGATATCATGGATTCGATTCTAGAAGGCCCCAAAAATCGACTTTCCCCCGTAAGAATGCATGGGGCCGTTTCTCAAATAATTTTTTAAAATACTTCCCATTGAGCAAGAAGGATAAGATTTCATGGAGCTATTGCTATTATTAATATCTAGGGAAAAATGCTATTTTTGAAGTACAATTGGTCATGGGTTCGATGCTAGGAGGTGAAATATTTTCAGATTTTCTAAAATCGCATAAATATACATAATGATACATAAATCATTCATACTTTCTGCACTTACAGATACATACATTGCATACTTCGATAAAAATCATCACTTGCCTATGTGCCACGGGTTCGATTCCAGAGCGTCCCGTAATCTCGATTTTTCCCATAAGAAATACATTGGTCATATTTACGAAAACTTTTTATGGCACTTCACAACCGCGCAGATGTTCAAAATTTCACGTAGCCATAAAAGGGATCATTCTCATATAAAAGTATCCCTAAGATGGAAATGGTCGTTGGTTCGATTCTAGGGGGCGCTAACTATAACTTCATAAGAATTGGATAGGGAATTAAGGACTCATTTTGAGGTACTTCCTGAATGAATTTCCTTTTGAAATTCGTGGTGTTCATAAGGATCATCATACTTAAGCGAAAGATTACAATGATTTTAGCAGGATGACCTTGTTTCGACGACGGGGTGAGGCGTAATTCGGATTAACCCGCTCTCAGGTATAAAATTCAAAAACTCAAGTTCTAGATATCGACTCAGAATAACCTGTAAATGAAGTTTTTCGTAACGTAAGAAACAAAAAAATTTTAGGGGATGTATAAATTTGACTGCACGATCCAATTTTTCGGCTTTGCGTTCCACTTAAATTATTTTTTACTAAAATATGATCACTCAAGAATTAACTTAATTTAACTTTTATGTATTCAAAGGTATAGAGGTTAATCTAAGAAAAAATAGCACTTAATGTTGGATAGGATGAGAGAAATGGCAGTTTTAGTATTGTTCACGGCTGGGGAGGCGACCATTTTTTTCATTCCGCTATAAAATTTATTTCTTTCGTTAAAATGATGAGAAATCTTCGTCAATTTGTAGAATCATTCTTCCTTATCCAAATTTCACCAAAAAATTGGAAAAAAATCCACCAAATTAAGTTGAAAATATCAATTTTATCCGTACAAGTACCTCAGAAATAATTAACTGACGGGCTTGGGAGAGGCTAGGTTGCTCCCTTATGGGAATTTACGTGCATTTAGTTCCCCATAAGCTTCCCGTACTGCCAGCTTTTGTGGAACGGACTATAGTATATATATATATATATATATATATATATATATATATATATATATATATATTCGATTCCAGAGCGACCAGTATTCTCAATTTTCCCCATAAGAAATACTTGGGCTATATTTCCGAAAAATTTTCAAAGCATTTCCCGATAGAACATTTGAATTTGAAACATGAATAATTAGGCCTCATCTTTGTATATAGCCTCCTTAATTATGTCGTAAATGGTCGTTGGTTCGATTCTAGGGGGTTTTACTATATCTCCACAAGGACTGCATGGGGGAAATAGTAACTTCTTTTGAGGCACTTCCTGAATGTATTTCGTATCGAAGATTGCAGAATTTATGATGCTATTATGATTTTCTAAGTTATATCGTTCTATGTGGAAATTAATCTTTTTTAATATCTTATGAAACGTATTGAATATTAAAAACATAATCCCTTAATGGGTAGTTAAAAGACATTTAAAATTATCAGAAGACAGCTCCAAAAGTGAACCAAATGAGTGTAATCTTTATGATGAAACAAGAAGAAGAGCAACTCTCACCTTAAACCGAAACACTGACAAGAATAATAAGCAAAAGAATATTAGGAATTATGTAGATACTTTATCAGAGATTTCAATCAATTGGAAAGAAACCATGGAATTCCCATAGATCAATGTCAGTGTATCAGTGGCATTTGGAAAAGGCACCCAATAATGTGGAACCAGTTATTGCAAGGAGGGAAGGAATGGCCTACAGATGAATTATCCACCAACTCTAAACAACCAACAAAAACCGCTGAAGATGAAAGACAGCGAGTTTAAATTAGAATGAATAAAGAAGTCAAACAAGGATGCAGCCTCCAGCAATGTTTGCATAGAAGAACCACTTAAAAAAATCAGAAGAAATGAATAAAAGGGTCATTGATGCTTCACTTAGCAGATGAAGACGTGGACCTGAATGCTCATATGATGAAAGTAAACTTAAGAAAAACAAAAATATTGGTTAGTGTGGTAGAGAGAAGCGAATATCACCCCTCAAATGAAGTTAGAGCAAGTTCACGTAATTTGGAAGTAACATGGAATGGAGGTATTACCATAGATATCAAAAGAATGATGTCCGAGGAATCATTGATGAACAAGAGGCCTCTGAAGTTATATGGGATTGGAGGCAAGGAAACAGTTATATTAATGCGGTACTCTATGAATCATTAGAAAAGCGAAGAAAGAAGCCATTATGGAGGCAATTGGTGAACAATAAATGGATTGACGGAAGAGTTAGCAATGATATGGAAGATTGTCCAGAAACTGAATGGGCATCTCTCTATGGATATACTAAAAGGCAAAGTAGATGGAAAAGCACCAAGAATTAGGTAAATGAAGACGTTTCATTTGTTGGCTGCACTCAACCAATCTGATCATGAAAGAACATTTTGTACCACCGATAAACGTTGCTTTTGTCCAAAGTAGCTTCGCCGTATGCAACAGTCAACATTCTGAATGCGTCCGCGCACTTTTAGTTGTTCTTCACACAAAATTTGATACAAATTCTTTGATCCAATTTTTTGAATAGACAAAAATCGAAGACGAGCCAAAACACATCCGAACAAACCAGTTGCTAAAAATTAACTAAACATTCAAAATGGCCTACCTTGTCAGCACAAGTAAGGGACATACATAACGCTACAAAAAAATCAAAAATCAAATATACGTAGCCCGCGGAAATTAAAAATTCGATATAGCTTTTGAATAGACCACGTATTTTATACCAATTATTTCCTTTCTAATTAGACTCAAATTTATTCACGTTTAATATAATTTATGAAGCCGATGAATAAATTTCAGACTCAGGAATTTGCCTCTAAAAATCCCTCGATTGTCATGTTCCATTATGTTATGAAAATCTGTTTTCCATCAAATTTATTGGCAATTAAATAGATAAATTAACTTTTCTTTTTTGCTGATTCTTTGTAAGTATACACTTTAAGAATCAGCATTCTATTTAACTCTGTCAGGTATTCCTCAAAGAAAATGAAATATATTCTTAGGAGCTACTTCATTTAGCGCGACATTACTTCAAAAAGATCAATCTAACATTTAACAAAGTACTCGTAAAATGTAAGTGGGTTAAAAGGTATATTTATCTAGAATTAGAGAATAAATGGTTTCATGAAATAAATGATTTTGACAAGTTTTGTATCTTATTTTCTCTCAGTGCAGTGGATGTATTTTGAAGAGAACAATGTGCCATCTTTCATAATGAAGTCCGTAAGCTCCGAAAAACTACATAGATAACATCATTGCGAGGTTCAATAGAAGAAAGGTTCTCTTTCCTTTAAGATATTTTTGGAAACAATCCTGAAATTTCAGTTTCCTTGAAAATGAATGAAACGTACTTTCGGATGGTAAATTATTTAGGTTAAACTATATATTTCTGCATTGATTCTTATTCCTACTCATTTGAAGAATTACGGCGTATTCCCAGAAGACTTAGTTTTCTTGCATACTTTACGAGTATTTACTTTCGGGAAATATATCCGTCTATAAATAAACTCGGAGCCAATTTAGGAGTTGTGCTCTAATCATGAGAATTCACGAACTCTGTGAATTGCATTCTTTTAGCATCAAGGCTGAATCTTCATATCAATCAGTGACTAGCTTCAGCGAGCCGCCGCTAGGGCGAGCGGAACCGCGGAACAAGGCTCACGGCAGCCATTAAAGATTTCCAATGGCAGAAACCTCATCTACCTTTCTTTCCTTAATTTTTGCAGATATTTCCTTTTACCTCGTAACATGCTTCTCGATTGATCCGCTCTGCGGCTCCACCGACGGAACAGAATTTGCGCGCCATCTTTAGAGATGGAAATGTATGTGAATAAAGAATATGTATACAATCAAAAGGTCAACCTCTTTAAACGGTGTATTTTTATGTTTAAGCCTTTCATACGGATAAAGATATCCGTAACTATCATGGGAATGTGGTAATTTTGGAAAGGCTTTTGACTTATCTTTTAATGAATTTTTCCACGATAAACGGAATTGAGAAATAGCGACAGGGACTCGAACCGTTGTACACCACCATGCAGCGTCAGTGGTCAGCATACATCAGATCAACGTTACGAAACCTATCCTTCCTTATGTTATTCCAATGAATTTCCTGTGATTTTATGGAAAGCGCTCCAAGTCTGAGCATGTAAATTATTCCTCTCTGTCATAGTTTTATTGAAAGAGAACGATCCACTTGTTCTGCCATGGCTTTGGTCATTTTATTTGATAATTCCACGAATAATTAAACTCCTGTGTACGCTCAAAGAATGAAAATAACCTATTCTATACTCAGCGTTTCTCCAGACTTTCCCGGCCCCGAGTTATTTTAACATTTCGGTAACACTATAGCTGCCTAAAATTAATCTTATTGTTATTCTTTGCACTCTTTCTATACTTACTTGCACACACATATGTGTGTGTGTTTAACGATTTGAAAAACAAATCAAGTTAGTTTTCTGTATTTTATTTCAGGTGAAAATAGCTCTTTAAAATGTTTAACGCTTGACTTTCTTTCCAGACTGGCAAACACTTCCATAGGACTTCACTGCTCATTAAGGCCTTCAATCACAAATTTCGCCTCGACTTAGAGCTAAATACGTAAGTACTTTTCAGTTATTATTTCGAATCCGGAGTTGAAGTAAATATGTAATAGCGTTTTCATTCACAATAGGTTGTTAATCGATTCGTTTCGATTATATTGGCATGAATGAGGTATATTTCATTCCTCTTCGAAGTCATTTTAAGCTTGAAAAACATCACTGTGATAGAATGTCTCTTTTATTAAGACGCCCGGATTGTTTTCTTTCGAATCTAGAAATATTTCGATATATTCGGATAATCAATGAACGTTCACTCAATAAATCTTTTTATCTATTCTCAAATGTCTTATTCTCTTTTAATGATTCATTTAATCCTTTTTTGATTTGCATTTTAATTTTTTCTTGGAGTTCGAATCGTCTCTATGGACAACGACAACAATTGTACAGAAAAATTGAATAATTTTATGAATATATTTCAATCGCCCTGTTTGATAATAACAAGTTATATTATATTTAATATAAAATAAAGTTATAAAAATTGTTTGTTCCCCTTAAAAAATGACAATCGATTGGAAATGAAAGAAAAGTTTTGTGATCATAGCAGTTAACTCAAATGATCGATTCCCGTGAATTAATATATTTTCAGAGGATTGAAAAAATATCTACCTCAAGAGATGTTTGTGCTATGATTTCCTCTCAAAAAGTGACCGTGCATGATAGCAATGAAACACTTTCCAAAATACTCTCCGTTAATATGATTATGAACATTACGCGATGTTTAAAAGAGCGAATTTAATTCGTTTCCAGCACAGGCGTTTTTGATGTTAAAAATATCTCCCTAAATTTTTCTGCATAAAAATTCCGAACACGAGGGGAAACGGATATTTTTAGTCTCCTATAAAATTCCCTTCTCTTCCAACAGTTCCTTCGATTTCACCATTTTCAATTAAGATTTCATGCTTCGGAAGGCCTTTTTTTAACAAGCGAACGAATTCGTCTATATGAAATTATTTCTTTTCTATTTGGGTCGTTGACTATTTCTACGAGTAACCGCTTTTGAAGAATATAATTTACTAACTTTCTCCTAATAATTTGTCAAATAAACTGGTTTTATGTTTCCTTTTTGAACGCAATTGTAATTCCATAATGATTCTCAAGTATTTCATAATCTTGGTTTTAAATTCAAATCTCTATGATGATAATGAGTAATACAAAGGAATTCTCGAATTGATGGAAATCAAAAAATTCTTTTCATTTCGATGAAAATTCAGAGCAAATATAACAACCAAAACTATAATATTTGTGACAATACTTTTTTGTTTCCTTCCCTATTGTCTCACTTCCGAGTGAAAAAGAGCCTAAATATACACACTTTCACGATAATCTATAACATTTCTTATAAAATGATTTAACCATTATGCTCTTTCAGTAACGCGTTTGCCTAAGAATGTATTTTCTTTGAGGCGTTATTGATCTACCAGTTGAATCCATCGATCCCAAGTAACGAAGCGATTTAGTTGATGAACGCCGACAGTTGTATTTTCCGATTCCCTCGCTAGATGTCCTCCCATCGGCGGCCGTTACTAATTTGTCTTCGCCGAATGACCCCAGGCGACCTTTCCTCTTCACATCGACATACAATAGAAAGTGCCGAATTATAATAAATAGAAGTTTCCATGTTGAATAATGACGGCGAATCTATGACTTTACTGATAAATGAAACTTTAATACTATCAGACATTTTTCTGATCTCTGTCACATTCGATCAAACGCTCACATACTTTTATGTCTTCAAAGAGCCGGATTTGTTACAAAAACACGTCCTAAGAAATTGAAAACTCATTTCCTCAATTTGTGAGATTATTTCGATTTTGTTATCCGTTTAATCATCGATTTCAATAGAATAATATTTTAGCGACGAAAAGGTCTACGGATAAATTTATCGAATAAAAAGACGAAAGAAATGAATTTAAGATTGCAGAAACCTACTTTGTTCAGCGACTCTTGTGAGAGGGAGAAATCTGTAACAAATTGATTAACTGTGCATGAATATGGGGTCAAAAGATGGTCTTTAGTCCAAGAATGTATAATTCCGTATTCTTTTTAATTCGATGTATTGCGAAAGCTTGATGAAGAACGAAGCTTGGAATCATTCAAATGAAATCAATAACTGAATAGAACATAACTATTCCTTGTTTTCAAAATGAACCTATTGTTTTGGAGATCAATGAAAGGCACTCGTAGGCTTATTTCGAAGGAATCATAGTAATCATTTATGAAAAATACCATTGAATGGGACATTTTAGACGCAATGGTTTAATTTTTAGGTTAAAATTTTCCACAGGTTAATGGAAAGCATTTATTATAATAAAGTGTATTTCCTGTCAGAAATCATTTCTATGGATTCTTCGATAGTTCCTTTGACTTTGAACAGATAATGATAAAAATGGTATCGCACAAGCCACCGTATTTTAGCTTGTTTGCTTAGTTAAAAACTATTTCTCCTTCCTAGAGTACAGAACAAACGTATTTAAAATAGTCATTTAAGGTAACTTCATTTTTTGGAAATACAAGTGTGGAATCTGAAGCTCGGAATTATTTAAATATCTCCCAACAAAGGTTTTTGTAATACAGCGTAGTTATCTATAGCAATCTCTTCAGTAAACAGATGAACCTATAAATGCAATACATAAAGTTTAAAAAAACAATAAATGGGAAAATTCTGGAGGAAATGCAAAAATCTTTGCTTTTCAGGGGAAGAATCCATGAAATGGAAATCCCTTTAAAATTAAGAATATTCTTTCACATGTTTCTGACAATTTCGGATTTAATGCAACTTAACTGCAACATATCGATCTAAAGAAATTCTTGTGGTAGTACGAATCTCGAAGCAATTCGAATGGAAGTATGACTGGGAAAATACTCTTTAATGAATTGGATGACTTATATCGATTAAATATATCTTTTATGACACGAAAATGACTTAATTGCATTACCTTATTCTTAGGCAACTGTTAGCTCCTAACCTCATGCAGAAGCATTTCCTGCCCAACGGAGCTGAGCAAGTTTCAAAGCAGGTAAGAGACATCATCCGTATCTTTTGTCATTTGTCGGTAAAGGTAACTCCTAGAGAAGTTGATGAATCCAAAAATATTTCACTGATTTTCATAGTTAAATGTTCAAATTAAATAGTGATGTTCTCATATTAATTTGGGAGTAAGCATGTCTTCGTTTATATCTTGGGGAATAAAAATTCACCATTTTTCATTGAATCTAACGAGTAAAGAGTATGCACAATGAATACTGGTGAGGGATTATGTTAGTTTTTATATATATAATGAATTTGGAAGATTGAGGAGAAATTGGGATTTTGTAAATTAAAGAGAATCTTTTAAAATCCCATTATTTTTGATTTATTTATTGCGATGCATACTTAAAAATAATGGCATTTGTATTAGTTACTGATTGTTCCCCCTTTCCCTATGGAGACGAAGTCAAAGCCGAATTAGCTGAGAGTATCAGTGAAGTAAATTACTTCAAATTAATGATCTCAATATACATTGCATATGGTTTGTCGGATACGACTATTTTTAAAATTTTTGACATGATTGGTGCGAATGTAAAAATTTTTGGCATAAATTTTTAAAATTCTGGAAGTGCTGCATAAAAGATAACGATCGTCTGATTTACATTCGTTTTGAACGTATTATTTTGGTTTGGCTTATTTACCAATTATTGTTAGAATCCTCAGTTTTCCAAGTGTTTTTTTTTAGGAGAAATGCTTATATTTTTTATTAGGATATCGAGCACTGTTATTACCACGGGACTGTAAAAGACTACCCTGGGGCCACAGCCGCTTTTCATACATGTAATGGAGTGTCTGGTGTCATCCACGTTGGTAACGAAACTTTCGTTATTCATCCGTTTTACGGTGGCGACCTCTCGGTGAGTGATTCCTTCCAGCTGAAGTTTCTTCCATCATTTACATTTATATTTTTCCAACTATAAGTTCAATAGTAATTATTAAGGATGAACCATCCACGAGACTACATTTGTTTACTCAATATAAGTTTCCTTTTCAAGAATCCAGCATCCAACTAGAACGTTACAAGTTGAGCAAATTTAAAATATTATTTTTAATACCAAATGATTTCAACCAAAAATTTTAAATAGTACTATAGAAGTATGAATGCGGAAAATGTTCAAATCAATCTTTATTTGTTAAAAGTTATTACAGTTTCGGATTAAAATTATATCAATTTTCGACTAATCGTATGCAGGTCTTCTCAGTTCTCTAGATCTTTGCAAATTCATTCATGAACACTTCATACTATATTTTTCTTCTACTCTTCAAATCTTTTGGTTTCCAGAACTTCTGAAATGCGGAATTTATCTTCTCGTTCCGTGTCTACATCATTTCAGTGACTTTTCTAAGACGTGCAACACTCATCATTCTTGCCCAGAAAATAAAGTTTACGGACTTAAAACTATATAATTCATTAAGAATAATAAAGGGTATATATTCTGATTTCCATTTTTCAAGTGTGATCGAATTTTAAGAACCCAACTTGTACGGGTGATTTAAAATATTATTACCAGTTTATTCTGCCGTCATTGCTAATAGAAACTCGAAAGAACTTTTAAATCGTTTTAAGAGTTTTTCAAACAAATGCAACGAAATTGAATTGGAAACATTCATGGCGAACGAAAAAGAAAGTGATACTTCTGTTTAATATATCTCCCCGTTTTAAAGTGTTTTAGTATTAAAATCGCTGATTCGCATGCTTACTAAAAGTTTTTACAGTAAATAATCGCGTCCTTAATATGTATATTAAAAACTAATAGGAGTGCCTAAGAACGATGGTTTTCATTCTGTATACTAAAAATAGCAAACTAAATGTCTCTTGAATGAGTCGTTTCTTCGTTGAATAGCATTTACTTTTAAGAATGGTTTCACCAAACGCACCAAAACTGCTCGTTAACTAACAACATCAGAAGCCGATAAGGAATGTTCCCTGATATTTTGTTCCTTTGGTTCTTCTTTGATTTCGAGATGAAAGTGTCATTTAAGGATTGATGCAAACGACTCTTCCTTTAGCAGAAGCATCCTCACGTGATCTTCGAGGCGAGGACCAAAACTCATAAAGGTTGCGCCAACTCCGGGAATCTCGAATGGCGGATGAAGAGCATTCGGAGGCAAAAGCAATACGCTCCGCCATTTCTGTCGCCGACCGCAAAAGCGGATTATGGTGGCCTCGGTCCGTCCAAAAGGGAAAAGAGGGATGTACGCGAGGCCACCAAGTATATCGAGACTGCCCTGGTCCTCGACAAAGCCATGGTGAGTTTGGAACACTCAAAATCATTTAAATTACCAAAAATCGATTATGTTGATCGCTTACATTGTTTTCGCATACACATCGAATGGTAAATAAGTAAATTAACAATGAATGATAGTGTCGATGAATTATTTGCTTGAAAGTGAAAATATTATGCATTGGGAATTACCGCATCACAGTAAAATAAAGCGAACGAATGTTTAAATTTTTGTTGCGTCAAAATTGAAGTCTTCGTAAATGTGTAGAGAGTTTTTGGAGCATTTTATTTTGAACGAATGTTAGGATATTGTTGAGAATCGTTATTAAAATTATGCGGAATTTTCCCTCGAAGTACCTTTTGCATTTCTACATTCGTCTTAGACGTAATTGAGGTTTAATCGTTATTAGTGTATATTTGTGAAATCAGAAGGCGTCGAAAGCCAAAGATGAAACTTTTTTGTAACTTCCACGGAAAATTTGCTGTGGAAATTTCAAAGTATTTTCATTGTGTATACTTGTCGTCTGGAACAACTGAACGTCTCCTGACTTATGATTTTATATGGAGAATATCTTTGATTTGTAATTTTTGTAATAAATAAACTTGCATTTGAATAAGCAAACTTTGAAAAGGAAAGTATGTGTGTATTTCAAGTCGTTGTTTCCTTCGTTTCAGTTTGAGAAAAGGAATGGGAGCACAAGGTTGGAAGTCGTCCACGATGCCATCCAAGTTGCAAATATCGCCGATTTGGTGAGTGTTATCGTAGCGTTAAAGGCTTTATGGCGTGATAAAATATGTATTAAACATATATATGCATGAATCGAAAAACGTGATATTGTTCAATATTTGTCCATACTTGTTCCTAGAATGCATTCATCAAACTGTTTCCATAAGTATTCGATTTTAATGGATGATTATTTCTATAGACTTCTATTCTTATTGACTCTCTATTTGAGAACTTGAAAATTTTCAACTCTTTTATTTGGAGAGATAAAGGAGATCAAGTTTTGATCGGGTAAAATGATTAAAGAAATATTTTAAAATTTGAAGATAATTCCACCAAAAAATTACAAAATTCTTTGTACCTGTACTTTTGAATCGGTTGATCTGTGAAACGCAGCACAAAATTATTCACAGGTCTAATTTCTATTTTAAATCAATGTTATATCGAAGACTTCAAGAATACGAGCCTAGGTTGCAAATTCGTACAATGCAAACTTGCACTCGTAAGTGATATTCCTCCTTATAAGCCCTTTCAAGTGAATTAGTGTCAATTTGGGGACGTGATATTTCAAATAGTTAAATGTATCGAATATCTGTGATACATTGTAGTTCAAAGGGTATTCTTACGGAAAAGTCATAATTTTTCTTGGAACGCGTAGTCACAAACAGTAGACATCGCAAACTGGTCGATGATGTTATTTTAATGGAAAATCAGTGAAAATATCCGAAACACCTCCGATATAATGTTTGTATATACATCTACATATTTACCCTTCCGGTGTTCGGCAGGAGGTGCACTATCATTTTCCTAGACGATCATTTTCGCGTATAGTTCGCGGAAAATGAAGTTTTGAAGCTAATTGTCTGCACAGCTATTTACCTGATTAATGCTATTATCAGATTGGCCTATATAACATGGAGAACGCATAATGCTGGCAAAATCTTCTAAAAAGGAGCTCTCTCTGAATTTATTTAGTATTTTAATTCTTTGTTCCAACCTTCTGTCTTTATAATGATTCCCAACTGTCGTCCTTTAGCATTAGTGTTACTCCTTTATTTTTGACGTATCGCCGTAAGATTGGACCTTTTCTAATTTACGAATGCATTCCTCATCGACGCTAACGTACTCAAGGTTAAAGTAACATGGTTCGCGAACCTTTTCATCGCTGCTGTTCTCATGACAGAGTTTCTTTAGTTTCCGTACGTCACTCCAACTTAAGTTATTTGTAACTCCAAGATATATAAGACGGATTCTACTTTTGCTATATTTTTCCATCGAGGCTAGGTGGAAAGTTGTCGGCAATAAATTTACTTTTAAAAAAGAACTGAAAATGTATCAATATTGAGGTCCAATTACCACTCATCGTACCATTTCATAATGTTATTATATATATACTGAATATTTTGATAATCTATCCTCTCCACTTTCTATTTCCCTGTATAATAGCGTGCCGCAAACATTCTTGCGTTACTATCAATAAAACTATAAAGATCGTTAATATATACTTAAAATTAGAAACTATAATGATAGAACTACAATAATAGAACTATAATTATAGAAAATATACGGATCTATGCCGTCTGACCGACACTCGCTTGACCGACGCTCGACTAACCAACAGCTCACTTGAATAAAATTATTTGTGTGTCAAATGAATAGGCGTTACTGCAATAAATGTTTAACATCGTTAGTGTAAAAAATGAGTTGGCAGGCTTTCCGTGACATTATTGATCGGTAGTTGGTAATTATTTACTAATAGTACACTAATGAAAGTTATTATTCATAATTCGAAAAATTTAAGTCATCGCACACAATAAGAGTTGTTACATTCATGAAATTAATATTTTATATAAATATAAAAATAAAATAAATTCTTAAATATTAATTTAAGATTAATTCAATCTTTGGAAAAGTTAGTTAAAGAAATTTTAATTTTTAATTTTGAGTTCTTTAACACTTTAAAATGTATTCTTTTTTCAAGTATCAACGCAGATACAAAATATAGATTTTTTTACAATTAAGAAATCACTATTTTCGTGCAGATAAATTCATGAAAATTAGAATTTCGTGGATAAATAATTTTCATTGGTATATCGATAACAGCAGAAAATAAATACCAACTACCGTTTGATAATTTCTTGGGAAGCCAGCCAACTGATTTTTGAAACTAACGATGCTAAATATTTTTTGCAGCGACGCCTTATCATTCAACTCACAAGTAATTTATTTAAGTGAGTTGTCGGTCAATGGAGCTGTCGATTAGTCGGTCAAGTGAGCTGTCGGTCAGTCGATCGGGACTCAAATATAATTATGCCACGTTTACTCAGACGCGCACAACTGTAATGGGCAATCAGAAAGCCAATTATGATTTCCCTGATCCTCTCTTTTGCAATTCTTATTTTTCTTTATGCTTCCGGGGGAACTTCAAGATACCTAAGGATTTCGCCATTTCCCTGCTATAGTAAATCACAGTTTAATACACTCCGCTACCCTGTAGTATGATTAGTCTTATTTCATAAGAAGACTCCTTGTGAAATAACATTATAAGAAAGCATTCCCCCCTCCTGGTGATTAGCTATTGAAACAGTTCAGTAATAAACTGAAGGATTAAGATAGTAGAATCATCAAGTATTTAGCAATGTTTTGTGAGTTCTTCAGTTTATTTCAAAAGGAATTCGTTAGACATAGACATTAATCAACAACAATATGCTCTCTTTATATTAATTTCCTTTTACGCCATTTTTATTTATAATTTATCAGCACCTGTTTGCATCTAAAGCGGTAACATTTTCCGGCCATACGGTATGCAATCATCAGTCCTTTGGTACGATGCGTCTTGTATTATCATAAGCTTCGTTATATTTTTGATGATTCACTCAATTAATGTTTGACTCAGGACTACCATCTCATTTCGGACCGAATTATTTTAAGACTTTGTGTAGCCGAGTTATTTCTAAAACGAAATTAACATGTTGTAATTTCTATCGCTCTTTGTGGCACGCACTATATTACTACTTTGTACTGTTAATAAAACATATTCTATCTACCGTTTCGTTTCAGTATTTCCGAACGCTCAACACCAGAGTATCTGTAATCTACATTGAAACATGGATGAGCGCGAACCAAGCTTCAATAGAAAAAAGTCAAGATATCAGCCGCGCCTTGCTCAATTTTAATGATTATACATCGAGAAAACTATTTAAAGTAGATAAAGACACAACACAACTGCTTACGTGAGTATTATTTCAAAGTTATTAACATGTTCTTGTTAAAATTCCTTACTTTTATGTATTAATATTTGGAAAGATTACTCTGATCATTATTTTCTCATTTTTCAATTTTTTTCAGCTACAAAACTTACTTATTTGCTATTTTATCAAAACATAGTTCCTTTAAGTTTAATGTAAATGAGGAACATAGATCTTATAAGAAAATGGAATCCCTTACCCTTGCTTACTTTTACATTTTTAAAGTTAAATTTAATCTCTTAAACTAAAATATTTTATGTAATTATTTTATAGCGGTGAAACCTTTGCGGGCGGTGAGTCCGGAATGGCGGTGCCCGAAACAGTGTGCACTCAGAAGTCTGTGGGCATCAGTGTAGATATAAATACATATGAACCACATTTACTGGCTGGGACCATGGCTCATATGATTGGACATAACATAGGAATGGGACATGATGATGGACGTAAGTTTGTGAACTTTATGGCATATTTAGCTGATAATTAAGTGATTGAATTGTATTTTATTTTGATTAAATGTTCATTTCAAAGAGAATTTAAGGGATTTAATTATTTTTTTAATAAAGAGAAATTTTAAATTTTATCTCATGAAACTTTCTAACAAGAAGTATAAACTGAAGTAATTGTTGATTACATTCTTGATGATAGAGTCATTAAAATCAGAGTTGCACTAGATATTTTTTGTTTAGAATACTCAGCTGAAATAAGTTTTTGTTAATGTAACAGTTTTTGATGAAAGTATCTTTAGAACTTTTTTAAGAGCATTTTCCAAAGTTGACTGGATTTCAACCCATCTAAACAAAGATTTCAATTCTAGAGGACCCACCTTTTAGCTGTCTTATGTATCTAATAGTCTCATCTAATAAGTCTCATATATTTACACTCATGACCAATAGTTTGGGTTGTACAAGTTTAGATGGTTACCGAAAGAGAAGAATATTTTTATTATCTTGTATATTAGTTTTAAGGAGACAAATGGATTTATATGCATGTGTTTAGAAATATATATATCCAAGAAAGGGTGTAATAATTGTTGTTAGTTATAATGTCAAATTATCCTTTTAAAAGACTTGATTTGAAAAGAGTTCTGGATTTAATTCTTCATTATTGTTATTAAGCTTAATCATTGTGTTCCATGAAATATATCATTATTTTGACAAATCATTTACTCCTGAATAATGTTTTTGGTTCAATTACTATAAATTTTTCAATTATAAAATTTTTTTAATTCTTTTTTCTCTATCCTCAATGATTTTTGAGCAATCTAAATGAGTGTGATGAATGATTGTGATTTATGTAAATATAAAAATTTTAAATTGTTTTCTAGGTATTTTAAAAATACTATGATACTTATTTTTAAACTAGATTACTTGCAGTATTTTTTCCATTTTTTACTTTAATAAGTATATGTATGAAAAATAAAGGTTACAATTCAATAAAAAGACTTGAGTCACAAAAAATTAAATCTTATCTTCTTTGTTAATATATTTAAGCTCATTTATCTTTCAGGAGAGGAGTGCTTTTGTAGAGATTGGCATGGTTGCATCATGGCTCAATCCATTGTCGGTTTAGAAAATGTTCAACCTTATAAATTTTCAGAATGTAGTAGATCGGATTATATTGATGCATTAAGGATTGGACATGGCATGTGTTTGTTAAATAAACCAAATGAGGTAAGGTTTTATACTTCGGCTTATTCAATCCTACTGTCATTCATTTTAAAGTAATCATTTGGAAAACTATATTTTTCATTTATTTATTTCACATATTATTTACCATCCTGTAAAATTCATTTTATTGAAGATGATAATTAATTATGATGACAATCTTAACGACTTATCAGTATATAGATGATAACCTTTAAAGGTGTATTGTATTATTTGTGATATCTAGGTTCCTGTACAAAGAACTTGTGGAAATAGTATAGTTGAAGATGGAGAGGAATGTGATTGTGGTACTATTCATGAGTGCCATGAATTAGATCCATGCTGTGATCCAATAACTTGCAAACTTACTAAGGAGGCAGAATGTGCATCTGGTCCATGCTGTAATAACTGTAGGGTATGAACATTTTTTTTTCTTATAAACTATTCATCAAATATTTCCTAATGGCTAGCACACCACTCTATAACTTTGTCTGGCTGGTGCCTCTATTAAGCCAGAGAAGTTGATATGTCAAAGTATATAAAAGGCAACATCTATGCCTAATAATCCTTTAACAGAGTGTCTTTATTATCTGGCAGAAAAACTATTAGCTAGAGCATCCAACCAGCTATTGGGAGATCAGGGTTCATGTATGTAGCATCAGACTTTATTAAACGACAATTGTTAAGCATATATTGGTGTCTATTGACACAGAATATCTATTTTTTAACCTAGAACGAAAATTATTTATCAGAAAAATCATATCGTTTGAATTCCCCATTGGAAGTGATAACTTTTTGGGTTTGAGATCAAGTGGTTAGCTTACACAAAAATTTCAATGCATGATTTTATCCATCCACTGATATTCTAATTTTATAAAATTTGAGAAAGTAATGTAAATGGTTACCTTGTAGCTTCGCCCACGAGGTGTTATCTGCCGTGACGCAGCAAATGAATGTGATCTTCCAGAACATTGTAATGGAGAAAATGGTCAATGTCCAGTTGACGTTTACAAAAAAAATGGAAACCCTTGTGGAACTAATACAGGGTATTGTTTTAATGGAGTTTGTCCCACTCTAAATATTCAGTGTGAACAGATATGGGGATATGGTAAGTATTTAAATATCAACCTTATCAACATAAATGCTTTAAATTTTATTATAAATTTATAATTAAACTTCTTTATAAATATAAATGTTATAACCTTAATGCAGTGTATATATGGTAAGAAAATTCAAAATGTGGGTTTTCATGTTCTGATTCAAGGTGTTAATTCTCTAGATTAATTGAACATGAATGTATATTAAGATATAATAATTCATACTTAAGTAATTGGTTATTTTATAATCCTCTCAACTGTTTATCTAATTAATTATTTGTCATTAGAACAACCAATAAACAAACCAATACATGAACCTTATATTGGGAAATGCATTTGGTAATGCTTTGGAATTTGAATGAAATTTAACTTAAATGAAACATTTCTGGGCCCTTTCATCTTTAACCTTGAAATTGACAAGTTCAATTTTATAAGTTATCCCAAGAAATACTGCCTATTTCATTTTCAGGAGGAGTTGCAGCAGATAAGCAATGCTATGATCAGTTCAACTCCAAAGGTTCTATTAATGGGCACTGTGGTACAGATGCTTCTGGAAATTATAAGAAATGTGAACCAGAGTAAGTAAGATTTATACATATATATATCAGCTGTTTAATATTCAAAGTAATGAACAATCAGAATGTTGATATTTAAAGAATAGTAGAGTATTTGAATGTGGAATTTTATAAAATTATCCTTCTATTTTATGTATCAATCATAATTCTTTTAAATCTAATATGATCTAACTCAATTTGGAATGGAAAATATTAAAGATTTGTCTCCTTTATTCATTAATCCTTTCTAAAGGAATGTAAGATGTGGTTCACTTCAGTGCCAACTTGGAAATCGATATCCTATTGTAGCTGGAATGGACCAACTTTATTCACGAACAATCATATCAATCAAAGGAGTGGAATATGAATGCAAGTAAGTTTATTAATAATTAATCTCCTTTATTATGAATAATAGATTATAAAACAGTTTATTCATTTGACTTTCCCACCTTAAGTGTCCAAAAATCTGGATTTATAAAATGCCCAAAAAAATGTGACATGAACATAGTTTACATTATAAAATTTTTCATTTAATCTACAAAATTAACATCTGGTTTCAGAGCTACAAGTGGTACGATTGACTCATCTGAGATTCCTGATATGGGTTTAGTGAGGGATGGAACACCTTGCGGTGACAATTTGGTGAGATATATTCCAGTTAGAAGTTATCATTTCATTTAATCTTATTCTATCTTGAAGTATTGCTTTTTTCATGATAAGAGGAGGACACACTGTGTAGGAAATACTATCAAGAGTATTACAAAGTAGAACTTGAACACAATATTATATATTTTACTAGCTGTGCCTGCGCCTAACAGGCGCGCTTAATCTAATTAATGACGACAAACAACACATATACATATATATACAAAGGAGTTAATGCGGCAGACAGACACACAATGCAATCGTAAACTATATTTCATGGCCATAATAAGAAACTTTATTCAATTTCCCTTCTTTTGGTGCTACTTTCAAATCCATACGTGGGTTATTTATAATTTAATTTTGTAAATGAAAGGAAGCATGCAAGTGATAAAATCTAAGTTTTATTGATACCATTCATAAATTGTATGATCTAATAAGTATTCAATTAGCGTATTTGACGGCATATAAGACGCACTTTTTTCTTAAATAAGTTCTCAAAGAATTTACCCGCGTCTTATATGTAAAAGTATTAGTATCGGTGCTTAAACTATTTTTTTTTTTAATACCCTCGGAAATATGAATTAAGGTAACAAGAGATTAAGCCACACCATTCAGTATAAACTAGGAGTGTTAAATTACGCTAAAGTGCATGGAAACAAAGTAAGTCATTATGTTATTGTGGTACCGCGCTGTCTCACGAACTATTAAAACTTTTTTTCCTTGTGTGAAGCCTACTTAATGAGGGTGCGTCTTATATGCCGTCAAATACGGTAGTTAAATCAACTGAATGATTTTATATTGAAATATAAGGTCTGTGAAAAGAAATTAATTTTTAACCTTATTTTGTCACTATGAATGGATTTGTTGAAAAGAAAAAAGTATGCCTCAACTACAAGGATAATTAAAAGAGGCTTCAAATTTTCAAGAAGCTCTATAAACATTAGTTTGAACAGAAATTAAAATAGCGACATGATAGGGACTCACAAGGGGACCTTTAGGACTAGCATGGGGTTGCTGCCGAAGCGGCTAGGATTGACGATTTTTAAACATTAATTTCAAGGAAACGAGGGAGCATTGGCCCCTAGTATTTTTAAGTTGTTATAAGTATGGTCTAAGCTACACATCCATACCGGTTTTATCCAAAACCCCGTTCCACAGTCTTAAAGGTCCCCTTGTCAGACTCTAACTTGCTAGGGAGGTAGACTAACTTCTACATCACCATACTGTGTCCCAGTCACTAGTTGCTGCTATTCTACTTCTGTTCAACCAAGTATTTCAAGTTTCATGAACTCTTAGTGCTCCGATTCACCGTTTCACTTTTCTTTAATTCACGAGAAATATTCACAAAAAAATTAACACAACCATTCAGCCAATTTCATGTGTTACGTGGAAATTAGTTATTTTGCTGTACAATTATTGTATATCTTAAATTTTTCTTATAATTCTTATTATGATCAATCTTATTAATTCACTTTGTAATTTGCAAGAGGTTAGATGGTAGAAGAGACTTTAGTCTCATTCTCCATCCATAAACAAAGATCTATCTTTATGGAACCATCTCTCACTCAATTCACCATAGCAAGTTGGTAAGAGTTTCTTGTAGAAGAGGCTCTTCATGTAAGACTTGCTGGATATCATGATCCACATTTTTTGAAAACTTGCTATTCTGCTTTGAACCTTTGTTTATAGGTTGTGAAAAAAAGGACTATTTCCTCAAAAAATATAAGTCGTCAAAAAGGACCTTTTCTTTAAACTAATTACTGATGTCCTGTGAGCCATCATGAATATTACACAGAGAGTTGAGCTCAGTCCTTGGATCCTTTGGAGTTTAGAATATTTCTGATCTTGATTCTTTTTCTTTTGATCTTTTTAATGTCTTGATTCATAAAATGAATGCATTTTGAGATTATCTAATTCAATATCATAATAAATTTCAGCAAAGAAACTAGTTTTTATGAATCTATTTCAAATGATTTTCTCTATAATACAATTGAAATTTCTGCTAATGAACACTTGGAAAATTTCGAAAAACTGATAGTTACTTTTGAAATAGTCTTGCAGGTCTATTTTGAAGATTCTTTAATATGATGAAGAAGAGTATAGATTCAGAAAAATTTAATTTGTACCTCTAATCCATCATTGTATTCCACAAGAACAAATTTTGTGAGGTAGTTGAAGATTTTGATATACTTTTAAAGATTGAAGAAAATGTTTCATTTATTCCAATTTTACGGGAACACTAAAAAAATGTTCTGTGGATTTAACTGTCATTCTTCTCTTTTTAAGAATAAATAAGTGAAAAATAGTAGAAAGAACTCTTAGCATCAAGAGCTTCATTATATTATTATCATTTCAAATTTTTACAAGCTTATAAGAATAAACTTCTCTTAGTATCTCAGTAGAGGTTTGATTAATTCATAATATCTCGATCAAACTTTTCAGATTTGTGTGAATCAAACTTGCACCAGCATATTTCCACACATAGACCAAGGGAAGTGCCCCAGCAACCATAATAACCATGAATGCTCAGGCCATGGGGTAGGTGATCTCTAATTTGTTTATAACTAATTGTGCCCCTTGCATTGGGTTCTGTAAACATATCAATTCTTCTTTAAGGTCTGTACTAACCTCAACAAGTGCTATTGTGAGATTGGATGGAGTGGTTCAGACTGTTCAATCCAGTTTGAGGTGACAACTCCAGTCACAACAGCCACTATAACTTACATAGATCCCTCCAAGAAAGATATTGAAAGTAAGATGGAGAAAAAAGAGACCCCTTATGGTAAGTGTTGTGGACTTCTCATATTTAATTTGAATTTATTAGATTAATTAATTGCTCATAAGATTATGTTGTAAGAAATGGCTGCCATTGTGTTGGGCTTTTTATTAAAAATATGTTATTTGTGAAATGTGCTTTATTGCAATACATTTCTATTTTAAAGTTCAAAAGAAGTATTTTATGTTAATAATGAAACAATAACATTTATCTTATAAATATAAGTATCTTCCATTTTGAGAATTTTTTATTCAGAAATCAGTATTACTTTATGTAGTTCAAGAAGCTCTTTTTGCTGTTTTGAAATAAATGCCATTTTGTTCTTTGATTATGTTTGTGGAAGGTTTTTTATGTATCCCATTAATGGTTCAAACTTATAAGTGCAATAAAATATTATTTAATGATTATCAATGTAAACAAGGTACAATGGAATCCAAGATATATTCAATAAGTATACTTGAGCAATATCTGTCATTACCAATTCTCAATATTCTCTTATAATCCTTATTTTATAAAACATTAATTAACAATCAGAGGCTCATTTTAAGGGATGCTGAACCCTGCTCAAATATCATTGCTGGTTCAAATGCTGTTTTGTATTAAATCATGCTCTTGTGATCACATTTCACCATTTAGCACCAAAGGAGATCATAAAATTCTAATCTAAATTTAGCAAACGTTGAATTAGCTCCAGTTATTAAATTTATTTGTATTTAATTTAGATAATAATGGACCTGATAATACATTCCTTTTAGCTTTTGAGGATATATAGCTGTTCTTTTGACTTAAACAATATTTAATTAAGTAATACTCCTCAAATATCTTGTCATTTAAAGACTTGTATAAAATTTCTGCTCCTGCTTCAGAAAATAATGGAGTTAGTGCAGTATGTTGATAATTCTCTTATTTTATGAAGGTGGAAAAATAAAATATTATATTATGATTTTTTTCCTAGAAACGAAGTGGCATTTATAAAATTACATGATGTAAAATGTTTCTTGAGTTGCAGATTAAACTCTAGTTAGTTTGATAGATCACCTTTATTTTATTTAAACTTCTCTTTTCCAGTGATTTTTTTTTTCAAAATTTCAATTCTTGAAATAAAAAATATTAAAAAGGAATAAAATTAGTTAAATTAGGGTGATAGGATAGTCCAAGACTGATTAAATTTCAAATTATATCAAATTGTTGTTTCAGGATGGGAGAGGCCTGACAGTGTGCTCTCCCTTAATTAGGGCTATCCAAGCACTTAAATTCAACACTGTCTTTTACAGGCATTGCAGCTGTCTTAATATTCTATCTTTATTCTAAGTTAAATGAGAAAGGTTTTGAGTTCTGCTTTTGCAAAATTCATCATATTTTTCATATTCTTCATTTAAGTATTTCATTCATCAACTTCAAAAATAATTCAAAATTGAAATGAAAGAAATAAAGTTTACATAAAGTGATTTTTAATAGGACATTTTTTATGAATCAAGACATTGGAATATCAAATATTGACCAACTGCTTTCTAAATAAGCTTTAATTTTGCTTTTAAATGGAAGGTTTCCTTGTTTCCAAAGAGATATCTTGGTGGAAGATAAACATGAGACATATTGCTTAACTCCTCTCTTGTTCTATGCTAATACTGGATTCTCATTACAGAACAGAACAATAACAGCCTGAGTACCCTGTCAATGGTGTTTATTCTGGTAGGGGTGGTTAAGGGCGTCTTCATTTGCTTTGCACTAATGGCTGTTTGCTACAGGTACAGTGTTGGAGATGTAGTTCCCTTTGCTTGTGTCCAGGGTAGACTTGCTGTTGTGCTTCCATGTGTAATTTGAAATGATCCCCAGCAGTGGTAACCTGGTGTATTATGTGTCTGAGAAAATGTGGCTTTGTGAATTGTCTTGTGAGTGTGAGAATGTAAGCTACTAAATGTACATTTTGCCATATTTGTCCACATGATTGTCCATTAAACAGACATGAATCAAAGTTAAGAGCATGTTATTAAAAATTTAATGTTTCTGAATGCCAATGAGGTAGAATGTCAGAGGCTGATAATAGTTATATAAACTATTGAGAAAATGATTCAAGTCTGTTGCTCACCTTTGCTGATTCCATTGGCAATGGAAGAAGCAAATTGCTTATTTTGCAGTTGAAATAATTGGTGCTTTGGTGATTGGTGCGTGTAAATAAACCACATGTACCTCTTGGTTTTTCCTATGTTGTAATGATTTTGGTAGTGTTTGTATGACTCTTGAAAGAGTGATTTGCCATGCGTTGATGCTGCTGACATGATTTCTTTTCTTTCTTTTTTTCCTCTCTCTACTTTATATATCTGTCTGCATGATGTGGATCTTCCTCACATTTGCCTGGTGCACGCTGCTGCCTCTGGTGCTCCGGCGATCATCAATAACTGAATCACGAACTCCAATGATGGGTGATGCACTAACCGCCCCCTTGTGTGTTGTGCTGCCATGGTCAATCGTGATGATGAACACACTAACTCCTGAAATAACATCCTGATTTAATATACTTAATATCTCACTTATCTTAAAATTCCACTTACTTCTGTTTTGCCATGGCCTGTAATTATTGCCTGCCATGGTTTTCTGTGTCTTCAATGGTTGGGGAATGTGTGTAAATACATGATATATATATATTTATTGGATACTATTTGAACAATTGTAACAAATGATCGAACGGAAAAATTACATTTTTTTATTCCTCTTGAAAAATATTCATACATACATTCGTGTAAATAATGATTCTTTTAATTCACTGTGCAGAGAACTACCACAGTACAAATACAGTGTTCTTAGTGGGAATGCTGATGTCGGTGGTAGGGGGTGTGTTTATTGTATTTGCTCTGATGGCTCTCTGCTACAGGTCAGTCGTAGTACACAAAAACTTCTCCCTCTGCCTCAGGTTAGTGAGCAGAAAGCAGGTAGCATTATTACCATAAATAGATACTAGTTATTAGAATAATGAATGCACATTCCCAATTAAACATTTTTCTATCTTTGTGGGTTTGTGTTTCTGCTCTCTCACTGCCATCAAATTGATTTCTCCATGTGATGCATTTTTGACATGATAATGATGCTTATTCAATAAAAGAATTCAACTATCATAGCTGGTAGATGGTTTCATTGCTTTTAATCACGGCTTTTTTATCCACAAAAAAGTAGACGATTCCACCATAAGGCCTGGTATTGTAATGTATAGTTTGCCTGGAGGTTTCATTTTAACCCTCAGGTTGACTGAAGCATATCCAATTTTAACAACGTGTGAATACCCAATGGGGGTTTAAAATTAAATTAGACCAAATACTCATTTCCTGAAGTGGTTCATCCCGTTAATTATTAGTTCACCTCATGTTAGCCAGCAATGTTATTTGTTAAAAACAATATAATGCTAGGCCTAAGTATCAAAATATCTGTATGAATTTGATGACAGTGGTCGAGACAATTAGCAGGCCAATTAAAGAGGCATGAATGGAGTAAATATAAAATTATGTAGATTTGTTTAAAAGTAATTTGTGTAGTAATCTTTAAAGAAATTCAATTTGGTATTGTGAACACCTTTAAAGATAATTAATGCATGGAATTATATGGTGGTTGCCTGACAAAAAATGCTTCTTTGCTGTCTATCTATATATCTTGGAAATTATATTAAAAAATTTTTCATATCAGGCCTGTATTTGACCAGTTTTTAAATGTGCCAATTATTTCATTGTTATGTGTTTGAACTTCTATGTTTATCTGTTTTAGTTTTTCTGTTCTTGTATCTTTCAGTGTGGTTGTGGCCACGTCCTTGGTGTGTCTCATTTGTACGTATGTGAGGTTGCTAGTGTGTGCGTGCTGGTATCAATATGCATTTCGTCCTTTACCTTCTTTGCCTAATGTATTATCTGATTGTCCTTTTCAACCCAATGCTATCAAAATGTTTGTATACGTGTGTGTGGGTGTGTGTGTGTCTGTGTATGTACACATAAAAAGTGTTCCAAATAAGGAATACAAATCTGTAAAATTTATCTGACATTGATACAGTAATTGACAATATAACATGCACCTTACTTAGTTTAATGCACAGTATTAGAACTTCCTTTTCTTTTAGGAGCAAGAAACAGAGCAATCTTATTATTTGTTAAATTGCCACACATCAAACCTCTGTTTTACGTATCACTATCCAACAAAACCTTAAAAAAGTAATGTTAGATTATGTAATACAATTGCACTTTAGATGGTACAGTCAAAGTAATCTTAATTTAGATGTTTAATCTCTACAAGATAAAATGAAATATATCACTAGATATAAATATATCACTAGACCTAAAAAAAATATTCTCAAGCCTCAAATAGCATCCAAAAGTTACAAATCAATCTCAATAGAATATTATTTCTTTTCAACTGTATTTATTTGTAACATTTTTTAAAGTCTTACAGATATCCTGCAAGAATGGACTGATACAATATTTAGATACAGTTAATAAATGAGTTTGTTACAGATACACCATTGAAATGACAGCCTTTTTATCATTTCATTAAAATTACATCCAAAACTTCATTCATTAGCTAGGAATAAGATAAAATTCGATAAAAGATTATGAGTTTATCTCACTGTAAATATTTAGTTATCTGCCATGTGCACTTTTTGAGTTGAGTAATATAGGTTTTATTGGATTTGCATTGCTCTTTTATTTTGGAAAAGGCAAATTTTGTAATTACAGTTTCATTTTAAGAGATAATGCATTGAATCCTTAACTGAATTTATAGCATGGCATTAAAATTATGTTGGTATAATTAGCAATTTCTCATTTTAAATGGGCTGTAGAAGTTAAAATGTGTTTAGAGTAGATTCATAAAAAAATGAATAATAGATTGCTCTTTCAAAGCTGAATATAAGAAGTTAATATAATGGATGTGATTTTTAAGTGATCTTTACGTGTATTTTTAATTTAAAAAGGTTCTTATGTAGAACCATAGTTAAAATGTTGTGGTCTTCTTTATATTTAAAATCTAATTTTGAAAATGCCATGTATTTTGGTCTTTGGGTTCTCAGAAATTCATTATTAAAAATCATTCTTTATTTGATTAATTTATTACAAAAATACTTTCATTGATAACAAAAATCAAAATTCCTCAAGAAAAAGGACTTACTTATTGTTAAAAAGAACCTCAGAATCTGAAGTTTCATTTTAACTCTAAAAATTAATCTCTTTCCAGAGTATGTTTAAAGAAAGTTTACACAATATTTTGGTGTTAAACATGAGAAGTTTTGACATGTGTTTCTTTCTCTCATAACATGTTCATAGACATCCAAGTCCATGTTATGTGATAAGGTCCATACTTTTGATTTCTCATTCAGAAGGAAGAGTACCATGCCCAAGTATGATCCTCCGTATGTGAAAAAGCCAATGGTGAAGAAGTTTGCAGGGAAAGGTGGACCCCCTAGTCACAACCCAGAAGAAGCAGCTTTGGAAAGTGTAAACAAGATTCTTACTTTTGGAAGTATGCCCTCATATAGGTAAGATCGCATAGATGGTTGTAAATTTTGAAATATTCTCCAGTTAAAAGTCAGCATATGATAATTTGTAACTCATTTTGATTTTCTAATTCAGTTGTATGTATTGTACTTAGAATTGTATGCTATGTAAAAAAGTGCCATGAACTGGGAATCTATCCTGGGATCCTAAAGACCAATGTGGCAATTCCTACATTTATAAAATGAACTTAAAATGTAGTGAATGACTTTTTCTCATTTATGCATCTTTTCTAAATGAGTAAGGTATTTTACTCTCTACATTCTTATGTATTTTTGAGTGAGTGGATATGTATGTTTGTACATGTATGAGTCCATGGTATATTTGTGATTGACATTATTTGCATTCCATTATTTTTCTTGTTTAAGTGTGTCTTATTTTATCGCCATGTATTAAATTGTAGAAAAATATTGTGATTATAAGTATTCATTTAGTTGCTTAAATTCTGGCTACTTTGATTGCAATACTGAGGAGACTACAATACTAATTGTATTGCCTGCTCCTGTTTGTTTACATGGCAAAAACTTTTCTATCAAATTATTTGCGCTTTTTTCCAGTGGCTCATACATAAAAATTCAACATTCTTTAGTGAAAATACAGTTCCATACAGCTTTCTAAAACAAGGAATTTCATATTCATTGTTGGTATTAAAGCAATTTGTCATGTAAAAACCTAAATTTATGTCAACCCTTTGCATAAAAAAGTTAAAATGAGGTTGGAATGGATTGACTCATAGATGGTAACTTTAATGTTTTATAATAGTTGTACTTTCAATCTAATTAACTTTACTATAAATTAATTGAATAATTAATTGTTCGAATTTCTGAACTTGCTATATTGTGTCATTGCCATGATCAATATACAAATGTAAAATTCTAATTGAATTAGTTTTACTAATTCGTATCCTTAGATCGGTTTAGATGTACTATAAATGCTCCTTGTTCTTATATTAATAGATCATTATAATACACAAGTCAGTTATAAAGAAAGTGTTAATACTATACACTAACGTGTTCTCAATTTGCCCACCCAATTTCAAACCCAAATAAAACATGGATTCAACAGAATTCAAGATTTGTCTTTTATTCTTAAAAAAGTCATCTTTCTTGACTTTCATCAAGTCCATTAGATGGAGATCCCTTAGTTCAAGGTTCTCAGCAATTCTTAAGAGAAGATCAACTGCTGTTGCCTCTCAAATCTCAACACGAAGAGTTTCTCAGTGCCCTCTAGAATTCTTTAGTTTTTCTCTTCAATATTGATGATAAACTGAATGAATGATGCACAAACTCTAAATTTAGTACATATATCACTTTCTTTCTTTGTGCAGTACAGTTATTCTCTATGAACTTTTTGCACCCCTTCTAATGAATGAACTAGCTGGTTAGGTGCCATATGCATGCAATTCTAATTTCACCTTATTCCATACATCTGATACCAGGCAACATAGGCCAGTTAAAGTTTGAAATGCAATATTTTTATTGATGTAGTATAGAGTTTAAAAAGTAGCTGTATGTATCTTGTATAAAATCGAAGGAGCTACTATCTCTGATCAAATATCAATTTTACTATTTGTAAATTTAATTCATGTCCTATTAAGGTTTGAAATTGGGATTATTTCATTGGGATGCACAATAAGCATATGACTCTAACACAAAGTGAGGTATTATGCCTTTCAAGCAAAATATGAAAAACCATTGGATGGCACATCTCATACTTTGCCTAGGCATGATATATTTGGAATAGGCATTGCATTGTAGGTATTAGATAACATATTAATTCAATGGAACAAATTTAATCAATGGAATGTTTTATAAATTTTACCCATTGTCCTAGTCCTCATGAGATATTTCCTGCAGAGTGTGGATTGGATTGACTAAGCTAGCCGTAGAAGTGTTTAATTCTAGAAACTACAAAAATTACTACATATGTTTTCTAACCACCCAAATAAATTTTATTATTATTAATGTGACACGCATGTAAGAGATCAATACTTAAACTTAGAATGATGAAGTATAATCTTGTAGAATGTATATTGTGTGTTCAAATACAATTAATTACAGATGCTGAAGGTAACTAATGCACACAAAAGGTTTATATGATCTTCAAAAACTTTTCTATTGTGCATTCATTTTATGAATATGTCTCTTGACACATATGCACTATAAGCGAAATGGAAACCAATGGAATAGCCATATGGATAAAATTTTTTGCTTTGTATCAATTAATGTCTATTATAGCTGCTATTTAATCAAGTTAATCCAACATTGGTGATTGGTGTCTAGTGTAATTAATTCAAAGGATTATTCTCTTAAATTTATTTTGCATGAATCAAGTGCTTTGGCTAAACAAGTCATTATTATAAAATACATAATCATATTACCTCTCTCATTTCATATGAATTGATTTAATTGATAAAATTTTAAACACTTAAATGATAAATTTAAAAAATTAAATTTTAATCCTCATCGATGTACTAAATCTTAGGCTAAGCTTTTAGCTAGAAAGGTACTGAAGGGAATATAGATTTGTTATCTTTGAAGAAAAAAATCATGTTATAATTATCTTGAAAATTGTCCTAATGTATTTCACCTAAATCATATATGATTTCTCTTCCCATTACAAATATTTTTATGAGTTACCTGGTTTATTAAAGAACTAGCATTTTAGTTATCCCTTAATATGAACATTTAAGTATAATTCAATATGTGGTTACATTTTTCATCAGGTCCTGACAATTAAATCATGATGAACAATAGGTTCAGGCTGTGGTTTGCATCTATCACTCAAATATATCTGTATATATCTTCTTCCTTTTTATCTTGACCCAGAATTTAATTAATGAAAATTTTCTTATCCATAGAGATATGTAAAATGTTTGCAGTGTATTTGTCTTTTAGCTACTGCAAAGGTGAATTTCATCCATTCTAAGTTGATTTCTGTAGTAGGTTTGGCTCAGTATTTTCCTAAAATTTATAGGTGTAGTTATAAATTTTCCATTTATGCATTTAGCCAATTAACTCCTTATTATTGGGTATTCCATATATTAATACATAAACAAACTTTGTGAAAATATTTTTATGAGCAGTAGTACCATAAATATTATGCTGCATAGGCAAGATAAGTCTGCACAAAACTGGTAATATAATTCACCAAAAATATCACAAATTTTCAGTGTATACCTTAACTCTTTCATAATATTCTTCAATGCCCACAATATAATGAGGTATAGTTAAACTATTTTATATCTAATGATATAAACTTGATTTTTGTTGTGATTTGTAAGTATAGGTCTTAGGTGTATATAGGGATAGGTTTATTACAATGTTGATTAGTTAGATGTATAGAACAAATATTATAATGTATGGGAAAAATTTATTTGGAATTTTTATGGATAAAAGGAAAAATTAATTGTTCATCAATGAAATTCAGATTAATTTAATTAATAGACATGTAAAATTTAAGGTAGAAAAATGATGCTTCTTTTACTGATTATTTGCTGAGTCTGAAATGAAAATTCTGAGCTTGGAATTATAATATTATTTCTTCAATAAAATCTATGACTAAATGAGAGATAATGTGAGCTATCTCTATAATAAATTCTTTCTTCACCACATGCTCTTATTTGTATTAGTAATCATTGTTGAATGTTGTTGATCTTATTTAAAGTTAATAGATAGTTTCCATTAACACCACATTCTAAGGCTTTATTTCATATTATAACGATTCTTAAAAATCATAAAAAAATTCTTTATATTTGCCGAATATCAATTAGTAGAATTTAAAAAGCCTGATCCAAAGAGAAACTTCAAAGGCAATTAGGAAATATTGCTAAAAAGGATACTTATACTCTTCAGCTAATATCTCATAGGGAGAGGACATTGTGTAATAATTATTGCTACATTTTCATGAGTTCGGTTTTACCAATAGATTACATAAACTCTCTCTAATTTGATGTTTTCAATGGATACTCAATACTATTTATCTTCTGGTTTTTGCTAATTTGATTGCATATCTACATATTTGAAATCCAATATATAAATCACGGTGTAAGTTAATCATGCACTATAATCATGAAATGGAAAGGATTTAATTTTTATAAATTATAATCCATCTAATGCCTTTAGCAGACATTTTCTTTACTTAGTAGTGTCAGGTGATATATATTTTCTTATCTATTAATATATTGCATTGTATTTTGTAAATCAGATATTTATATACATACATACATACATATAAATATAATATATTCTTTAAATTAGGTCAGTTTGTGTTTTTATAGTTTATTGATATATACATATTTGCATTACTCTTATGCAAAACCAAAAGACATCTTGTCTCCTCTGTTGTTAGTCGGCCAGACGTTCAGACGCGGGTCCTCTTCCGGCCAAGCAACCACTCGCATATGACAACGGGCATCTCATCACGTTTGCAGTTAGTTTATGTGGAATCTTGGTAAACACTGAGAACCCACAATCTTGAAAAATCAGTCGACAGATTTCACAGCTGTTAGCTGCAATGAGGATTTAATCTTAGCCATACTTAAGTCTTGGCTAAAGTTTTATTTAAAACGTGTTTTTTTATAATTACCAATAAAATAAATGGGTACATCACTACTCAGAAGAGTGTAATCTATCTGTGAAATATGAGCTTTTTCAAAAAAAACTTGTTCACATTGTTTACCACACATTTTTTGTGAATGTTTTATGTTTTAGTCTTGTTGTTGAGATAAATAACCCAAAGAAAATCTGTTTTATTAATTTGTTGTGATAATCTTTTTTATAGAGTGAATGTTTGTAGTGTCAAATTTTGTCTGAGTTTGATGAATCCTTATTAGATCTATTTTGATGCATATTAAGCATATCTTAGCATAATATGTAAAGAATCTGATTGATTTTGATTTGTGTCCCCCTTGAGTGCTCAACATTAGTTTGAATATTTGACACTTTTAAATATTCAAAGTGTTTGCTGTGACTCAGTTTGAGTGTTATAAGCAGCATATTTTCTCAAGTATTGGCCATTGGTTAAAAGTATTTTATTTTTTTCCCTTACTTTTCTATTTTAAGCGGGCTCTTATTTTGATCAGTTCTTTAATTTTGATATTCTTTTGTCTGCTATTTTATGATATGATGTTCTATGATCCGTAGTTTAGAATTCTTATTCTTTGGCCATAGTTGATGAAAAACAGGCAATCACTTGAGATGGTTATTTTAATTTGATATTGATTCAGGAATGCAAATTATTTTTTTACATTAAAGCTGCATAATTGAGTAGAATTATTTTTGCATTTTGCATGTTTGTTGTGAATGAACAATAGTTTTGATGTTTTTTGATATTACAAAAAAATTATTGCGGCAAAATTGTATGGTCCTTTTTATTATTTCCCACTACTTTAGAGAGCACAAACTGCAACAGTTAAAACGGCATGGAGGAGGATCTGGCAGTGAAGAAGAAGCAGGCCACTCAGGTATGAGATTATTTCTAAATTTTAAATGATTCCTAACTATTTGCTCTCGTAACATCTGCCACTTTTTAATGGATCATCATCTATACACTTTACTCCTAACTCATTAAGAATTGATTTTTTCCATTGAGAAATGGAATGATTACATTATCCTAGGAATTAAATAATTCATAGTATTTTTAATGATGTTCATCCTCTTGATCAAATGTATGTTTACAATATATTTTTGATGAATTCCCTAATTTTAAATGTTTTCTGCTTTCAATTTCAATGTTAAAGATTATAAATTCATATTCATATGAAAAATTTTTAAAACTTAAAAATATTAGGTCGATCCATCAGTAACTTCCGACGAAGCTATGTAGAATCTATTATTCAAATTTACCCGCTATGAGTTACCATGATAACGAGTTTTTTTTCATATAGTTAACAAGATTTCCTTCAGTCTCTTGTCAACAACTCTGTATGATTTACGTTAAAATAAACTGCTTCTTTATCCTCTGAAAAGCCAAAAATACATATTCATCAAGTGATACTTTGGGAATTTAAACTAGGCATTAGTGTTTAGGTGACAGCCGAAAAAATATACAGTGTATGGTGAAAGATTGATAACTAATCGGGCAGTTAGATTTTGGTTCCTTAAAGTTCAGGAGATATGACTTTAAAAGACTAACCGAGGTCGGAGCTTCCTTCCGACTTCGACGACAAGCTTTTAAAGACAGTATTGGAGCAAAATCCACGTCAATCTCATCTATATAATCACAGTATGTGTAGCAGAAAGGTTGTATAGATTGCAATCAACCGTTTTTCGCCTCCTGGGAAAGGCAGCAAGTTAGGAGTATGGGTACCTCACAATCTCAGTGAATCAATTGCATGTCAATCGCCGCAAGTCTTCTCTCACCGGTAAAAATGGAGCTTTTTTAAACAGGATTGCGATGAAAATGGGTCACCTACTAAAATTTGTCTGCAAAAGACAGTGGCTTGATAAGGTTAAACGACCCCTACCAGATCCGAAAGAAAACATCCATGGCAAAATACCTTACTGTATGAGTGTTGGGATTGTCGACGAATAATTAACCACGAGTTGTTGAAGCCAAATTTAAAGATTACTGTGGATTGATATGTTTAGCAGCTACAAAGAGTTCAAGAAATACATAAAAAAAGCCACCTTCACTCGTCAAACGCAAAGGTCATCCTTCTTCAAGAAAAAGCGCAACCACATACAGCAAAGGCGACTGAAAAAAATGAACTAGCTAAAAAAAATTCTTGAGCTTAGATGGTCTGTTTTACTACGTCCTCATTACCGTCGCATCTTGCCCCGACAGCCTGCCATCTTTTCTGTTCCCTAAAATTTTTTTTGAATGGAAAAACTTTCAATAATGAAGAGTAAATCGCGCAGGATGTTGGAAATTTCTCCCAGTCCAAACCAGCCTCATTTACGAGTTAGGAATTTATAAACTCAAATCAGAAAGAAGGGATAAGGTTATAGATAAAGGTGGTGAATACGCAATAAATTAATGTAATTCTTATATTAAATGAGAGAAAAATGCATATCTGACAAAGAAACCGAAGTAATTCAACCTAATAAATTATCTCTCTTTTCACACAGAAAGGCATTGCTACAAAAACTGTATGATTCCAGTATGTATTCACTATTATACTTGGATACTTAGGTGATTGGCTACATATGAACCATTTATATTTAGTTTCGAATTCCAGAACTCTATAAATTATTACCATTACAAGCAAAGGATTAGATTTTTTTACTTGGTATTCAAGCTCTTTAATTTTCTTGAGAATGATCAGGAAAAGTAAGATTATCTTTGAAAAAAAGGATTGCAGCCCCAGTTATCAGGGAATTAGATGCGCGAACGAGTCGCTGCAAAAAAATTCATTTTTTCAGCAAATTATATGCAGCAGTAATCACCTAGGAAAGTAGTCGTGGTGCATGCACCCCTGCCAAATGCCGAAATACGGCTTGCAGGGTAATTATGTAGATGTCATGTAATACTCTCAAAGAATCTCAGTTCACTAACAAAGAATATGAATGATTTAATATAAGAATTTTAGATTAGTTTTAAACTGATAAATTTCTTTAATTTTAAACACATTGGATATGATATAAAATATTCACTTCCATAGCTATGATAATTACTATAAATTCTTAGATTTGAGAATATCAAGAGACATATAACAGGTGAAATATGAAGTAAATTCTATTCCAGTTTTCCAAGCTACCCTCTGCTCTTTGAAATCATATCCAACGTTTCTGATATGTATATCTTTATTTTATATTGTAATCTGTAATTATCAAGGGAAGTGAATGATAATCTCTTGTCAGTTAGTTTGTGATGAGAATGGATAATAAACAGTATCTTAAAATTTTATAGATAAATAGTATCAGAAAGCTAAAAGATTGGAAATAAGAATTTTAAGATTTTAGAAAATATTTCCCTAGAAGCTCTTATTTCATGGAGAGACTACACTACATACTCTAATATCGAATATTAAAAATACACTATATCTAAGAAACTTTCATTTATGAAATAATTCCAAACCTTATTGAGAATCATTGATAGCATTTATCTACAAAAGGATATTATTAACTTAAATTTTGCATCTATCTGAAATCATAGGGACTATGAGAAAGAATGAATAAGAATAAGATAATGAATGAGAAACTATTAATGAATATTAAGAAAATTATGCTAGAAGTAGAGTACATCAATGAAAAGCTCAAGCATCATATACACTTTCAAGAAGGCTAAATTGAATTAATAGTAGAAGAACATTTCCAAGAATAGCATTTTTGCAATTAAATCAGATATTGTCTTCTACTTCTCTGGTTCCAGAGAAATGGCATATGGGTTTGAACATGGGTCCAAGAACTGATAAATGGATCAAACCCATATGAATTCCTATAACTTAAAAATGGCATATTCTCATTATACTGGCACATTTTTTAATAGAGATTGAAGAATCTGATTTGAAATACCTGTCATATTGCTTTTTTTATTTGGGATCTCTTTAGAATTTTTTTGGTACATTAATTTTTGTAATTGGATATTATTACTCCTTCATCTTAGTTTTTGAAGAGGATAGGCACCTGTCATCAACAAGAGAGACTATCTGTACAGGAGTAGACCTATTTTTGAAGTAATGGTAAAACTATGAATTTCTTAATAAAATACTTTAATTCTGATTCAAATATATTTCTTATGTAACTAGATTAAAATCCCTTATACGTAATTTGACCATTTTAACAACTTTCATATTTAAAATCTTTGATTGTATCTTAAAGCCACCAGTTAGTGAAAAAGTTAAATGGCTCCTTAAACAAATAATCCTTAACAGACAGTGTTACTTAGATAAGCACTATCAATATTATTGGCCTTACAGAAATGTACAAAAAGTGTACTTAAACTATATATGTTACCGTATTTCCCCATGTATAAGCCACCCTTTTTTCCAATATTTGCAAGCCCAAAAAGTAGGGGGTGGCATACACTATCAGGTAAAAAATTTTATGCATGAAAAATGCTTTTTCAGCCGAATGTTGTTCTTTTTTGTAAACAATTGTAAGTGATTTTATCATTACGAGACGATATTCTTGACCTCACACCTGAATATTACAAGATGATGATGTCCGACGACATTAAAATCAAAAACAACAATAAGCATACCTCTTGTTACTACACCGATAACGTAAGTGAAGTGGGAGTACACGTTAGAAATGCACATGCTCGGCTTAAATAATATAAATAGGGGTGCAGCTTCGTTAAACACTCTTTTGTTTTTATTTTGTGGCTTATGAATGTGTGAACGATTATTATGAGTCTCAAATTTTGTTTCTTTGTAACCGTTTTTTTTTGTAACCTGTTTCTCATGTAAAATATTTTTTCCAAAATTTCACAGTCAAAAAATGGAGGGGTGGCATATACAAAGGGGGTGCTTATACATGGGGAAATACGGTATTTATGAATATTTTCAAATTATCAATTATTAAACTTATGATTGTTAATTTCATAAGATAGTGCTCGGAGGATATAGTGTTATCTCTCTGTTTCCCACCCTACCTTGTTTAAGTTCATTGGAAAATAAAACCTGCATTAAATTTATGACTGAGTTTCATCAGTCATTAAAAGAGAAATTCATCATAATAATTATTAATTGTATATCAATGGAATTGAAATTATTGTTCTGGTTATCAGAAAATAACAAGAGCTCTAATCTTTTATGGATTGTAACATTTTAGGTCTCCTTTGATATCTTGATGTTAGCAAAATGAACCAGCTTTGTTTCTTTTTGCTAAACTTTTATTTTTACATAGTTATTAGGGCAGTTGTTATTCCTTATCCAATATCTTAAAGATAATAAATATAACTGATAAATAACTTAGCTGTTTATATATTTTTGAGGTGGATAAGTCACATTAATTTATTGAAAATTACCATTGAGTATCTACAAAACAAAGTATTAAAATGTTAAATATTCTTGGGTTGGCAACACAATGAAGAAGAAGAAAATAAATTGACTTGGAGGTATTTACTATATTTTTGGAGGTATTTAAGGTTGATAAGGGTTAGAAATTTCAATCAAGACACTGGAATTCATTTGAAAGGATATCCAAGATTTTGAAATTAATGTTAAGTAGCTAAGAGAGGATGTAGCTAAGTGTTGTTTTCATAATAGGGATACTATAGAATAAATTACTTTTATCTCTTTTTAATCCTGTACCAGAAAACGATCAGGATAAGAAAAATGTGCATTTCATGTATTGAAGTGTAGTCTTTTTTAGTAGTTTCCAATAAAGATTATCTTCTTTCAAATGTTGTAATAAATAATGTATCAGTAGGCATGAAACTTCCACCATCTATGCTATTGTATTCTTGTAAGGAAATATACATTCTTGACCTACAAAAATAAATAATATGGAAGGGAACCCAAGAGTGTCATGGAAACCTGCAAACTTATCTCAAAGAAATTATGCAAAAGTTTGAGATATGCTCATAATTGGTGGACTTGTGAGAACTTTGTGGGACTTGTAAGAACATCCACTGTAGATTATATTCTAGCCAATTTGAAGTCATGAATTAGCTTAGTTCATAATTCATAGTACGACTGATATATTGGGCTCATTAGTTCTATTAACCTCACATAAATTTGTGAATAAGATCCTATATACTGAATTCCTTCCTGAAACCAGTCTGTTTTAGGTAGTGGATTGTTTTGTATGCAAAGATGCTGCTAAAACTTACATTAGACCTTTGTAGAAAAGAGGAAAGAGTGCAGGAAAATAAATCATTGCTTCAGGATACTTCCTTGATTAAGGCGGCAGTGGGATGATTATTTAACTTCAATTTGAGCTATTTTTTTGCACCAAGTTTTTAATATTCTGTTAACATTCCAACTGATCCTCCAGCCTTTCAGTGCTTCATCTGCTATATTGCTATCATAAAATCTTGTGGGATAATTGAGGTGCTGTCATACTAGTTATCAGATTCTTCTTTTTTTTCCTTTTCTTCATTCCATTTAATTAATTAATTAATATCAATTGAAGCTCGTTTAAATACTTTTTGACCATTTTAATTATTTTTTGCCTGTTTCTAGTGATAATATTCTTTTTGTGTGCTAAATATTTTTTCTTCCTAATAGCTTTTATTAACACAATTTTTTCTGAATTCCATTATTTTCAGTGTTCCTTTTGTGATTTTTCTTTCTGTCTTTTTTAAGGTTCAAGTACCATATTTTCTTCTGCATCTCTTATTACCTTTCAATCTCCTGCTTTTTTCTTTTCTTAAAAAGTACTCTGCAAGTGAAGGTAACAAAATACAGTCAAGTTAAAGATTATGGATATATTTTACGAGTAAATAAATTTCAATTACATGCTTGTACATTTTCTAAAAATGAGCTCATAGGAATTGAGATCAGATGATAAAAAACTCAATAAACAAAAGTTTAGGAAAACTGTACTCTAAAGCAGTTTGATCAAAACTTCCTATTCTTCAAGAAAGGCTCTCAAACTCATAATTTATACAATTTCTTAGTTCTTATTGAAAATTATCTCCTATTATCCTTTCTTTTATATCATCTCTTAGTGAAAATTTTAGTGTTCTAGATTATATCTTCATAACATACATAGAGTATATTGAGCTTTGCTAGTTGATCAGAAGGGCAATTAATGAGGACGACCACTAGTTCAACGAAAACATTTTAAAAGAAGTGATTAAGAATGGCAGAACTATGAAGAAGACCAAATAATGCCTAACAATTGGAAAGAAACAGACTGTGGCCATGTAGAAAGAAGATGGCACAACAACCACCGATGGGGATACAATACTGAATACCGTTGAAGAATTCTTCAGTCACTTTTATAAGAAAACAGATAATTGTGAAGAGGAAAACCAAGATTTCAAAGAAAAATTAAGAGTCATTCCTTTAATTCTACCAGAAGTAGTAACTCCAGAATTAAAAGGATGAATAACGGAAAAACAAGTGGAGCAGATGGAGTATTGGCAGAATATTTTAAACTTAGAGATAAAGAAATAGCTTCCATCTTAGCATTTACTAAAAAAGAAGGAAAAATACCCAAGAAATAGAGTTATGCAAACATTGTCCTTCTACAAAATAAAGGAAGCAAGGAGGATTTGAAGAACTACCGCCTCATCAGTCTCCTCCCAGTTATCCGTAATGAAGTAAACTGAAGAATCAAACTGGGTTGGAGTGACTTTGGAAGAAACTCAAACATCCTAAAGTCAAGAATAACAATGGAACTTAAAAAGGTCTTCAATCAGATCGTTCTGTCTTAACATATGGAAGTGAGACATGGGTTGTAAATGCAGCAATGACAAATAACTTGATACTAAGAACTGATGGAATAGATATCATGATGTACATAGGAGTAATGTTATTGAGAGGCTCAAAATAGAGAGAATTGGAAGTTGTTTGGAGAGACCTACATCAAATGTAGGATTGAAATGGCTGATGACATAATGTATATATATCCTAACATGTTACAGCTCAAGACATTTTATACAGTATTATACCTCTGAAAAATTCTCCGAAATTACTGAAATATTTCATGTAAATTTGTCTTTTGTTTGTTTTAAATGTTTAAACTCTTAGTGGAACCATAATTTGCTATAATTTCTAATACTCCAATTAAAAAAAATGAATTATTTGATCTAATATAATCAATCCTTTCTGGTGATGCTTAATCTAACTTCTCAACAATAGAAGGAATAAAAGCTTAATATGTCTGTTTAAATGTAATCCTTAAATATAACATGTGGACACACATAATCTACTTTAAATATTTCAATTAAATTTAAAAATATAATTATGCAGGATATAATCACTAAAATATTATGAAAATGATATAAGGGTATGAAATTCTTTGGCTAAAACTTCTTGAAAAGTTGTCCCTTGTACTACATCAAATCCATGAAATAATAAAGTAAAATAAGGTTAAATGATATCAATTTTTACTTTGCTTAATTAGCTATCTCATGGTGCTATAAGTCAATATATTATATCAAAGTCCATTAAATTTGTTTGTAAACTTATTATAAGCAAAATTAATGTTGATATGTAAAGGAATTTGTTGTGACAGGGATTAATAGTTTCCTCAAACATAAGGTAGCAGCAAAGCATTTATAATTCCACTTATTAAATTAAAACAGAAATTTCCAGAGAGCAGCTTATGTAAGTTTTACTAATTTGTGTATCAGAAGTGGCAATTTTCAATTATTTCATGCGTAATGTGGAATGTAATTTCATGTGTAATGTGTGTGCGTAATTTTGTTAATTTTTAGTGACTTAAGATAATGCCCAATACATTAACTGATTAATATTTCAATAGAAATTTTTGTTATGCAACTAACCAGCATTTTTATTATCAAACATTTAATTTTAAAACAGTACTATTTGCCAGTTTTTTTATGAATCTATTTTCTTGCCCTTATATGCAGTTAATAAGTTTAAACTAAATAAGGATGATTTTTATTCATTATTATGATACTTTAATATGATTCTTCAGCTGCAGAGAAGTAAATAAACTCTTGTTGCAGAATCTTGAAAAAAATTCTTGTATGATAGAAATAATCTCTTAATCAAACAAATTGAAGAAGCATCCTAATTGTTCATGAAAAATGTAATAGTTTGAAGGGCATTCTCTAAATAACATTTTGCAGGGGAAGAAGAAACAGTCTCATTTATTGATCTTCCTCCAAATAACCTCCCCAAACTACCAGAGAAAGGAATACTTAAGAAGCCAGGACCATACGGCACGGTGGAACCGAAGGAGAAGTGGTCGGAGGACTCCCAATCGGACAACCAAGAGGTCTTGTCCCAATCCGACAACAACCTGGAGTCAGATGGTGGAGGAAGTCGTTCCATTTCTGATATGGAGCGAACGCTGAAGAGCCTTAATGGATACCACGAGGACATTCTTGAGGCCCTGAGGAATGCTGCCTCTCATCGTGCTGGAGGACCTTCAGGAAGCACCATGAGTGTCATTGGAGAAGAATTGCGCAAGTCCTTATGTGATGTTGGAGGAATGGGTGTAGCTGGGGGAGCTGTCATGCCAGGATGTTACTCAGATTATGGAGCAGAATTTCCTCCATTGCTCAAGTCAAGTGATGAGAGGTTGGGAGGACGTGGGGGAGACATGGGTGCTACTGGAATGTCAGCTGAAGAAGAATCTGTACAGTCAATGCAAGGATCTGGATCAGGAGGAGTTCCCCCTTGTGGACCCATCAGGATTCGCAATTTGGAAGACCTCATCAGACAGTTAGAGCATCATTCACCATCATCAACAGCTGCTGCTAGAAGGATGAGTCCTAGTGGATCAGAGGATATTCGAATGTCAGAAACAGAAGCTGATAGACATTACCGACTGGATTCCTCTGCTGGATGTCCTGATTCCCAAAGGTATGCCAACAGTACTGCATTTAATTATTTGATGAGAAAGCAGCAGGATAAATTTTGTTACTTGCATATCATCTCACTAGAACAATCTTTACATCACATTCCATGTCTTATCTTGAAATATAAAGACACTAATCTATCCAGTTTCTTCAGGAAAAAAAGATAACAATACTTATTAACAATGGAATGATTCCAGCTTAGTCTTTAATCTTGATATTTTCCAGATAATATATAAAAAGAATGTATCCTGAAGAGCATTAAAGCTTGATATAAATTATTATTTTAAAGATGGTTTAAGTCACGTAATCTCCTTAAGATATTTGCTTTATGATAAAATTAATAAATCCATAAAAAAATTGAAGAACTTTGAAAATACTTAATGTCTTCAGTAAAGAAAGTATTTAAGGACAACTTTCATTATTTTTTACCCAAAAGTCTCAATATCTATGATAATCTTAATTATTGCACTCATAGTTTTTTCTAGTGTGAAAATATATTACAGAGAATAAAAATTTTCTATTTTTTATTACTTGGACTATATATATTTTTTTTAATACCTTCAATTTCTTCTAATGATAAACAATTGTAGTTTTAATTCATAAGATCTCCATCGATGTTCATATTTGGATAGTAGAATATCATGTAAGTTTCTATCTAAGAT